>CAWUFW010000111.1:4080000-5280000 GCA_963921515.1 Calotriton arnoldi
TTTTAGAATGCACTGCATTCTCAATAGGAATGCTCACTTCAATTTAGAAATGCTCACAGCAACTTGCAGTTGGACATTACCAATTCCTAACCTTATATTTAGGTAGGAATGCTGGTGCTCACTATGCAAGCATCTTAGCTAGAACTCTTGCCACACCAACACACGTAAAACATCCATCAGCAAACATCCTCGCACTGCCTATTATAAATGGCAAATCACAAACACCAGTCTACGATCTGTGATGGAATGCCCCAAGCCAATGATGAACTGAATCAGATAGGCACTGCGAGGCAATGGTAACAGCAGAAAGCGCGCCAAAAAAATACATGTGACATCACAATAAAATGAGCGATTCACAGCTACCACTTCAAACTCTGTCAAGGAAGTGTGCGCTGTAATGGGACACTATTGCCCTCCTGTTGTACGCTACAACCCGACAAGATGGCTCACTGAGTTGAACATGTTGGCAACACCTGCTATGACCTGCATCTCCCCTGCTGAATGCTAGCAAGGTCAATGCAGTCTTCAGTCCTTCCGAGGTAGATACATTGACACCTAATCAATTGGGTAGTGGTAACAGCCGTTATTTAAAGCACTTGTAATATTTTTTTCACAAATCTCCATTCTAACACTGATGTGCTGTCAAACTGGTAGGATCATGATAAACTGTCAAGGATTCTACACATTTATAGCTTGAGAGAGGCCCCTGAACCAGCCATGAAATCTCTTGGTGATATCACCTATTTCTCGTGGGACTTTATGAGCCTCCAAGGATTAAATGGGCAGGATGAACAGAATCTAAGCCAATGCCATCAGTTCCATGTGCAGCCTGCAGGGCCTACCTAGGAGTATGGGTAATGTTCATAGATACATGCATTACAATAGCATGGTGTCAGCTGGCAGATCCTTTAGCAAAAGGATCTATTTTTAGATGACAAACACCTTTTCCATCATGTGACGGGAAACCCGAAAAATGGTGCCCCATGTGCAGAAACAAGGTCAGCATGGTTTAACGACTCTGAAGCCTACCGCCTGAAGGAACCGGCCAATTTTAACCTTGTGTCAAAGATAACGAACTGCTGGAGCAGGGCTAACTTACATAAGGCACCAACACATTTCCAAAATGATACACTTGTTTGGACCCGAGCAATTACATGTTAAATGAATGGTCAGCAGAAAATATAAGTTACAATGGCAGTACGATAAACCTTTACTAAAACATTCATTGTAAGCACTTTGGCAGAGGTATATCAGATTGTTAATAAATGAGCTGCTTACACTCAGTGCATTTCCGTCACACAATAAATTAAATATTTCAAATATCTATGTAGATGGGGAAAATCCTACTTCGGAAATTAGACAGCTGTTATGATAAAGTACCCATCATCTAGCGCCAGGACGCTTCTTATGAAGCAGCAGTTGCACTTTATAAATTTATTTTCATTCACATCAATGACAGCAGGGGATTGGGCTAATAGATGTGTCCTTAAAGCAATGATCTATCCACGGTAGCCCTAGGTGCACAGGAAGAGCCACTGCACATAGGGGTGAGCTGCTGAAACCTTTACCAATTACTAGTCAGTGGGTAAGCACCGCCACACCATATTCTCCTTCAAATCATTCTGCTCAATCACCGTACAGTTGTTCTCCAAAAACTTACTGTAACAAAGTTTACAGCGCGGGTGCTGACAGGGCAGTAGTACAAGGTCCAGTCAGGCCCAACTACAGAGCACATGGCACACTGCTGCGTACAGCAATCAATTATATGAAAACGATTCATACAGAGTGGATCAACAGAGACCAAGACTCAATTGCACAAATCTCTTACAAGCGGCCCAGGAAATGGACTGGCACTCCCTACGTCTGGAATTACCAATACAAGGGGTATGGGTAACTCTGGCCCATTACAAGATGGACCTCGGGGATCCACTAAGAAATTGGCAATTACCGGGGTAAGAGGGAATACCAATGTAAATTCCCCCTTAATTCCTCATTTAATGCTAATGTTTCTCCCTTAGATTTCACCTTCCCTCAACAGTTATATAGTCCAGGAGAAAATTACCACATCTCTGGTAAAACCGCAGACCTCATAATTCCGATGGGGCCAGTAACATGAGTTACTGGTCACATGGGAATTAAGAGCCAATTCATAATAGCTTAAGTGTCCGATTCTAATTGCTGTACTTTTGCAAGAATGTCCGTTCCTTAGTTATTGGAGGCAATTAGTGACGGGAATATATATTCTAGATTACAAAAACCAATAAAATGATGTCCTCAAAGCTTATTATTTAACTCCCTCCCAATATCAGAGCAAGGTGGGCACACCGGGACCTAATACTGATCTTGGACTGCCTAATGATTACAAGCATAAAAGCAGCAAACCAAGATGACATGTTAACTACTGACAGAAATGTAGTTAGCAGGGAATTCAAAAGTGATGAGAAGAAGTTCACCTGGTCCAACGTCGTTGTCTCTATCCTTACTTTACCTTCACTATAATAGAAGAACAAGACCTCATTTTAGAACAAAACTTCTGAGTGACAGAAGCCACATTACACTACTGTTTAAGGGACCAAACATGTATGTGTAGTTAAGTAGGTAAATTCTTAGGATGTTGAAATGCAGTTTGAAAGCAAATGAGGAAAATCAAAAGAATATAAATATGATCTTTTTAACTAAAATATACAGTATTAGCTACGTGGATGCTTTTTGGAATGCTGTTGCTTTTGCAAATAATTGCCAATGTCATTCATTTTAAGGGGATTGTGGACATTACACCTTAACTAATTTTTAAATTGGAAGACTAAGTAAAGAGGATTTTAAATACTGCAGGAAATCTATAGGTTTTTGAAAATTACACTCCTCAGTAAAGGTTTTAATTAACTGTACACACAAAAAGTACCTTACAGACTAAAACAATCCAAAGTCTGCAGCAACATTCCCAACGACCACCAAACAAAGAGGTAATGTACAGAGGGAGGTCAAAGAACGGCTGTGTAGCGATGATCCGTTAGATGGCCCATGAAAATCTGCTCCATGAAAATCTGCTCCAGGATCAACCAAAGCTAGGTGGGCCCCCCTTCCAGGAAAACTGAAGACCAATGAGCTATAGAACTCACCAATTTCAACCACCTACCAGGAGGGTACCATGGGCTTTTCCCCTTAACTGAAAAAAGCGTACAAGATGGGATTCAAGCATGCACAAGTAGTACAAATGTCTTACTGTATCCAGGATCTGCAATAATAAAACCAGAAAAATATATCTAGGAACAGTACAAGAAGAACCATGCTGCATTAAACCTTAAGGCGAAAGACAGACCATGCTTCAAAATCACCTCATTAGACCCAAACATTTAAGAGCCCAGCTAGCCAAACTGTCCAGCAACTAACTACCTCTGCTATCAGAAGAGTTTGAGGGAATAATGCTCATCAGATTCCTACGAAGGCTCGAATGAATGTGAATTATCAATGGTAGGTCCCAATTTTGGAGAATGATGGTAGCCCTGCATAGTGCCCCTGTGTCTTTCTTGCTTCACTTGTTCCCCAGCACCCATTTTCCTCCCCCGCCAGAACCAAGGGTTTGAGCTCCCACTGCATGGCACACATCCTACTCCATTCACAGCGACTAGATTCCTGCAGAATGGTGGAGCGACACTTTCCCAGCCCTGCAAGTCTAGAGGGCCCACTAAGGCCACGGCAGCGCTATCCTCCACGTAGGCTCAAGGTTGTTGTTCTTCATTTCATTTTTTTAAGTTATTGTTCCATCTTGATGTGCAGGGCTATGTTGGCATTGAACATCTACGTTGTACAATACTGTGTGTATACTCCTGTATCACAATACTCGACATGTCTAATGTATGAAGAAAATACCAAAAACCCAATAAAGATAGTTTTTAAAAAAATGACATGGCCCAAGGTGAACAGAATCTGCTTTGTAGGGCAATGGATAGTACAGCAGTACCATTCACAAGAAATCACATCTGCTGGGCAGAAAAGAAAGTAGAACGAAACCTAACCTCTCTTTGAAAAAGAACAGACCTTGACAACCTAATAGGCCATGAGGACCTAAGTTGCATAGTCCCAGGTGAAAGGAACAACAGCCTAAAGATACACTCAAGATCGCAAATAGCTCTCTGTAACTTAACAAAGAGAGAGAGAATCTGCCACTAAATACAAACTAGGACCTTAAACTCTTAGTTGTTGCACCAGAACCATTAAAGCCATCTTCTGTAATCACTAACCGAGGGAGAATAAGTGTTCACCGATAACCCAACTGCCAAGTTAATACCTTCTGACCATCAGGCCAAATCTGATTTTAGTCCAACACCTGATTCAACAAACTGGGTAGTTTGAACCGATGTCTGTGTGGAGAGGTATGCCTTAACTACAATGAGAGTCCACCCTATCCTCTCCAACTACATTCACCGCCAGCAGCAGGTGTACACCAACCCCAAATGTTGATAACTTGTCAGAGAAACGCAAAACACTAACAGATGCAGGACCACACCTCCTACATCAGTCCAAAAGAGGATGCCAAAAACCTGCAAGCTGTGGGCTGGATTAATACGAGACTTACTGAGATAGATGAAGAATCCCAAAAATGTTAGCACTTAAATCAAATTCGTCTCCCAGAAAGCTCAACAAAGAGGACTTGTAAATAAGACTGACATCAGTGTCTCCATGGAGAGAAGCCAGGCTGCAAGTGAAGGCTGACAATCCAACTGTAGTCCACAGAAGTGAAAGTGAGACTCCATCCCTACAAAACTGAAACCCATAAGAGGCATCACAACCAGGAGTTGATCTTTGCATCTGGAACTCTGAATAAAGACACAAATGTGCAGAATATGATAGAGGCATAACTGGTTGACCCTAACGGATCTCAAGTAGGTTTCTCTCATCCTTTGTGGTTAGAATTGACTATTTACCTTTTGACCATGAACAAATATAAATACAGGCCTTCCTCGCCTCATCCAAAAGGATACCCATGGCAGCCTCTTTGTACACAAGACTAAATTTTCTTCTGCAGACTAATTCAAAACAGGCTTTTCAAGAGGGGGAAAATAGCGCAATACCACCCCTCACTGGCTGTAGGTCAGACTTTGGAGGTAATGATGCTGCACAATAATGCCTTTTTATCCTGTTGCCCTATAGCAGAGCGACAGAAATTAGTTTATGAAGTTTGGAAACTGTCCCAGCTCCTGGCTTTTCAAATTCTGACTGCTTGGTCTGCTGGGATTGTTGAAAAAGAGGATGATGTCTATTGTGTAATACATTCAACTGTGCCACACGTTTTAATAGTGGTTTCAGACCAGCCACAGCGTGCTCAGAAAATCTGCCCAACTGTGCCCCAAAAGGTTTAGTACCCAAGAAAGAGAGTCTGATAAGCAACTTATTCAATAGACCCCCCAGGATGGCAAGTAACCGTAATGATGCTGAACTATAGTTAACGCAAGTACAGATATGACAAAGCCCTTCTGGTATTACAAACAACCTATCACCTTCTGTAGCATCCAGCTCCACTTTTAACACACCTTCGCGTCAAACTGTGCTAGTACCTCTGCTAAAACTTAACAACCGTAGTAAGAAGCAGCATCCTCCTTCAGAGACATGGTAGGGGGATTGTTGAATTCCCATAGAGTTTAAATAATCCTCCCTTATACTACCACCTTAAGCCTGCCCCTTTCTGGTGAAGCGAAAGGGTCTGTCAAGAAACGCTCACTACCACTACAAGGAACTCAATGGTAACAGAAGTCACCATTTAAAACCACGCACTGTCAACAAGCAAGGCTGCCTAGCCAGTGCACATTGCCGCATACAATGGTCATAAACCAGCTACCTTTAGCTCCTTGGTCTCGGAGGGTGAACTCCTATTTGCCACTGCCCACTCCCCACAGAGCCACAAAGCGCATATACGGACCAATCTGCCCATGTAGATGATCATTGGAAAATCCCAAACACCAAGCACTACCAGAACTTATCCGTCTTCAAATTAATTAGAAAATCTCATACAAAAGTACTAAATATAATATTTAAACTCGACAACAGAGCCCCAAAAACAAATCTCATTGCTTCACACTAAATCCCAGCACTCAGATTTTGGTCGAAAGGCGCCTTAAATCCCGTACCAACTAAATAAAATAAAAAAAGTAGAACAAATCCTGGAGGGAAATGTATACAGTTTTGCAAAGATTTTCCTGCGTTTCTGAAGTTCTGGTGACCCTGACAACCTTCAATAACTGGATGATTTGAATTATTCAATTCCAGATCAGAAGAACAAAGAGTAAGGTAAAAAATAAAGTTCAAATGGGAAAAAGGAGGGTTGTCTGCCTCGTGACAGGGCTAATATATACGTTGTGATAAAGTTGATGAGGAAGAGTAGCGCGATCGCTTGTAAACGTTTGTGCCGCAGTGCAACCGATCAATGAAGTCGTATAGGATAGGAAAATGTTTCATTAAGTTTTTAAGCGGCTTGGTGAAAGGCTCCTTCTTTTAGACACGGTTTTTAAAGATCTTTTAAAAAGCTAAAGATATGCTAGCAGCGTTATTGATTTATGCATATACGACAGCGATCTATACATAACTGCAATTGCAGAATGCTGGATTGTGATTTTTTAAGGTAGAGATGTTGGCGGTGTGGCAATTTCACTGGCAAGGAAAGGTGGGGTTGTGCTATAGATGTATGTAACAAAAAAAGTAGCCAAAACTATTGTTGATTAGTTACACGCATAGTAAGCATGGGTCTGGGCAGACTGCGATTAAAAGAGAAGTACGCCAAGTTAAAGGCGGGACACACAATCATTAGCCTCCTACGATAAGTCTAAACTGGCATAGATAAAATATAAACTAACTTCTCAGATGTAAAAGGGTTATGCAGACAGTTAAAATAAGCAGTGGTTTTGCAGGATAATTACTGGGGGTCAATGTTGGCAAACGCTTTTGCCATGAACAGATTACCCTCTCCATTCCCCTCTCTCACCATCTTAACGATACCCCTCTGCAGAGGAGCAACAGGGACTGCAGGGGGTGGCGCTGCAGCTGAAGATGCCATAATTTTCCAGACGGGCGGCGGGTTAAAGGGTAAGGCGCGCTGGCAGCTGTCAGAGACCGGTGCGAGAGCTGCGCGCACTTATACTCAGGCACAGAAAGACGGGCCGGCGCCACACACACGCTATTTATCGCCTCACGCGCTTCTACACACACAAGGGGGCGCGCGTACTCAGCAGAACCGGAAGCAGCGGCTGCTAGACGCTAATCGCGTTGCTTTCCAAGCCTCGATCACAAGTCTTGTTCTTATTCTGCCATAGATATGGACGAAGGACTAATATGATACGTTTCCTGATCGAGCACAATTGGCAGGTGTGACAATGTTACACTGACCGTATTTCATAATGAAACAATTAGAACAAACGCAAACAAGGGAATGAGATGCTGAACATATAAATAATATGATGGGTTGATTGATGTTCTATTTAGGTCATATATCAGGTTTACCATGGTTACGTTAAATGTATTTTCTCAAACTTCGGCTGCCTTTTGAAACATGCGTCTACTTAGCATCAAAAATGAAAGGATGATCAATCTAAAATGTATAGGATTTGTTTCTCTCTCTAGAATGAACGCTCTTTTAGTTAACAATTGTGCACCATGTAAACAGTAAAATATATATTTCTGCAGTGTTGCCCGGGCTTGTTTTCTTTCAGTGGATGTGACCACTACAATTTCTCTTTTGCGCAAATGCAAAAATGCCATTTTTGGAAACGCCATCATTAAATTCGACAAGCAAATATATTTTCAACATGGCCGAAATGTTGAAACTACTGTGGCATCAATTTACAAAGGCGGGGCAAATTCACAATGTACAGATAAACGGAAGCCACATTACAAGACACACGGTGGCACGCTTGAACCGAATACATTTAAATAAAGAAATATATGAGTGTCATAATACTGCTTATTAACTCACTAGATAAGGAAACATTGTAAAACGAGCGTATGATTGTTCTATCCAGAAAAAAACATTAACTTTCTTTTAAGAACCCTTACACGAAAATAAACGTATTCAGTTACATTTCTAAAATCTTTAATTGTGAAATCCTAATGCTTTTCTTGTCCAAAGGCAAAAGGGATGCTGTGCCAACATGTATGGCTGCTATTTCAAGCACCTATGAAGGGAAAACAAAATTCACAGGCTGCAAAACCAACAGCTAACTGTCCGACGCCCGTAGGAACGGCAGGAAGCTGGTACACGTTCTGTGATTAGCGTCTTAAGGGGAGGGCGGAGTTCAAAACGTCACTACTGAAGCAGCAATAGAGAGCTGTTTCAGGATGACGTAAAAGACGCTCAAAAGTAACGTTCTGGGTCAGGTCGTTAAAGGACACGTCAGCAGTCGAGGTCGGATTTTGTAGTAAACGTGGTTTGTTGCGAGGAATAGGGGGTGTGAGAGCAGGAAAGAGGGGGGAGGAAAAGGGAGGCGGATACTGAAATGCCTTTGATCGTAGACCTAGTAGATGTGCCAGCAACTCCCTTTCGTCTCTTGCACGTAATCGAAAACTTTGATCTAAAACTGTATGAATAAGTAACTGCTCAGAGAAACTTAAGCTCAACAAGGTTCTTCAAAAATGTACTGTTCTTATCAATACCGACTTTAGCAAATAAATGCACATTTTAAGAACAGTTATCCTGAAAGCAGTAGATAGCTATCTTCTCTACAAAACATTGCACCTAATGCTCGAATTGGTTTGACCGCGTTGTGTTATTCCTGCAAATTGCAACATTTTTGGACTACTCCCAGAACTATTATTCCTGCAAAATGTGCACCGGTCTTGAGCAAAAGACCAATGTGGATGACGTATGATTCTATTACAGGACCGGAGGCTTCGTATTATGCTTCTCTTTCTATTTATTGCCACTCACAGCAGCCAATGAAAACTTGTATTTATGTAAATAAACTACATTTCCCATGATGCTCATGGTACACCTCACATCCTGTAGAGCCCCATAAGAGCCACAGTCACCGGAACTCGTCCTCTTTCTTTGCTGCTCACGCAGACAGTTAAGTTGGATATCTATGCTTGCATACTGTTAATTGTATTACCTACCAATTTTGTTATTAGGCTAATGCTGCTTAATGTACATTGCGCGTATGTGTAGCGCTGGGTTTGGGCTTTGTATCCCTATTATTGTTGGTGCATTTGCTATCATCGGCACGCGAGCCTCGCGCTCGGTTCCCCGGCGGCCGCGGCACCCCCGCTGTCATCGGTCCCTGTTAGCTATAGAGCATCTTTGAATTTCCCGCCTCGCGGGACACTACGCATTGCGAGCGCTGCTCACCTTCCCCCTGGTATTTGGTACCGCACCGTCTTCGGCGGTGAGTGCATATTTTAGTATCTGGGCGCGGAGGCCTCCCTCATCGTCCGAGTGCGCCAGGAGCCTTTCACTTTCGTTGGTTTCGACGTGCGTAGCCCAATTGGGCTATTTTGGTAGGATTGGGCTACGCACGTCGCTACTGCCCGTTTTTCTCTCGTTTTCTTTCGTTTTTTCGCCGCATTCACCGGCAATTGTCCATTGAGCAACATTCTACGCCTGCAAGGCTGAAATAACTATCTGGGCCTGGAGGGAGCACACCTCCTGCATACCTATATTGCTCTGTTGGCTCCAATTACGCCCTGGGGGCTGCAACAATTTTTGCTACAGCTTTGCTGAGGAGCCAGGTACCCCTTTTTTCCATTCACTTGTGTGCTGGGGGTTAGCTCCCCCCTTACTCCTCTAATATATATTGCTGTATGAGCAATTACATTTACAACTTTGATCCCACAATGGAGGAGTGGGTCCACTATGAAGAGGATGATACCCTATATCAAGAGGAAGTGCACAATCCTTCCTTAGAGGACAACATTGTTGAGGCTCTGGACGCCTCGGTCCAAGAGTCGGTCAACAAGGCCCTGGAAAAAGCAGTTCCGGGAACTGTGCAGCAAGCGCTAGCTTCTGCCCTAAAACCAATCACCAAACAGCTGGAAAAGTTTGCGAAACGTCATGGTTTCACTGCACCGGTAAACGCCCCCATTGATGATCCTCAACCTAAATCCTGGCCTCACTCAGCCTCGTATTCTTCGCTCCCTCAACCTGATACCGGGAAAACCAGGGCTCCGGACACCGACACGGATACAGATACCACTGGTACTGACACCCCAGACGAGTCTCCCCCTAAGAAAAGATCAAAGAAATCAAAAAATGTGGACAAACCTCCGGCTATTTCCACCCCCTTTACATTTAACCCAACGGATATCATACACCCCAGGTCGTCGGATTGGCTGCCCGCTCCTCAGGTTGCGGCATACTTGCACGAAAACCTCCGCAAAAGCTTTGACAAGGAGGTACGCAACAGGCTCCGGTCAGAATGTCCTCGCCCAGATATCTCAGACAAGGTAGCTGAAACCCCGGATATAGACTCCAGTCTTTTGACCTTCCTAAAGAAGTTCGCAAAGGATCCCAAAAGAGAGTATCGACCGCGCCTGGCGCGGGTGTCAAGACAAGCTCTTAGATGTTGTTGGCCCTCTGGCAAAAATCCTGGAGATGGCTTTAGAGGCGCAAGAATCTGGGACTGCAGCAGACCCCCATGTCCTGGCAGGCTGGACACAACGAGCTATATGCCTTTTGGGTAATGCTAACTGCGCCATCTCCACGGAGAGGCGCAATTCTATCCTCATGCACATGGACTCCAATCTCACGGAGCTAGCCGCGGCTGAACCGGGTCCTTTGGCGGACGGGAACCTGTTCGGGGACCGTTTCGTCAAGGACGTCGCCAAATATGTGGGCACCTTCACAACTCTAGATAAAGCACAGTCAGGCATAAAAAGAGTTTTTCAGGCTGGTGTTTTCAACAGGGCCGGACGAGGCCGAGGACGCTCGTTTGGCCGACAGTTCTCCCAAGGTCCTCAGAGAGGAGACTTCGGTCGAGGCAGGGGAGAGTGGGACTCCACCCGTGGCGGAACCTTTTACCCCACAAGGCAGCGCTTCAATAAAAGGCGTTTTAACAGAGGATCATACCGTGGGGGCTTCCAAAACACTGAATCCTCAGGTAAGTGCTCCGGACACTTTCATATTACCTCTGGGGGGACGTACTCAGTATTTTTATCACAATTGGGTTCAAATGTCGCAGGATGCTTGGATATTGCAAACAATTCAGGGTTTTCACCTCGATTTCTTTCAGACTCCCTTTCAGGTCAGGCAGCCCAGACAGCTTTCTTTTCCCGACTACAGTGCGATTTTATCGATTCCGAGCTCGAAGAATTGCTGCAGAAGCACGCGATAGCATATTGCAACGAGGGCCCTCGCGGTTTCTGCAGCAATATTTTTCTGGTACGGAAGAAAGGCGGAGGTTACAGGTTGGTACTCAATTTAAAGGACTTCAATCATTATCTCACCTACAAACACTTCAAGATGGAGGGCATCCATCTTTTAGCGGATCTCCTCAAACAAGGAGACTGGTTGGTCCGTCTGGACCTGAAGGACGCTTATCTGTCTATTCCCATCTTTCCTCCCCATCGCCGATTCCTGCATTTTCAATGGCGGGATCGATGGTACGAATATTTGGTCCTACCTTTCGGACTTTCCTCGGCTCCTTGGTGCTTCACCAAAGTGCTGAAGCCTGTGATAGCTTATCTCAGGGAACAGGGAGTTCGCATGATAGTTTATCTAGACGACATTCTTATCATGGCGCAATCTCCAATTCTAGCAGTGCAGCAATTACGCATGACCATTGCTACCTTACAAAACCTGGGTTTCGTGATCAACGAACCCAAGTCAGTTCTGTGTCCTACCCAAACAATAGATTTTCTGGGTTTCGTTATAAACTCTCAAAGGGCTCAGTTGAGTCTTCCTCGCTCCAAACTTCGGGATATCAAAAAGGAGCTATGCTCCCTGTTATCCAAACAGATGGTCTCTCTCAGAGTGATCGCCAGGATAGTGGGCCTTCTAGCGTCCTCTATTCAAGCGATCTTTCCGGGGCCCTTACACTATCGGGCCCTTCAGAGACTCAAGATTCAACACCTACAGAAAGGTCTCTCTTATACAGACCTAGTTCTTCTTTCCCAGGAAGTACGGGAGGAGATCCAGTGGTGGCTTGCCCACGTAGAGGCATGGAACGGCAGGGCCATTTTCGGCTCTCTGCCAGAGGTCATCATAGAGTCCGACGCCAGCCGGTGGGGCTGGGGAGCTCGCTGTGGAAATATTTCCACAGGAGGGCGTTGGTCCTTAGGCGAGCTGGACCTCCACATCAATTGCCTAGAACTCCTGGCAGGATCGTTCGCGATTCGGACACTGTCACCCAAACAGGTCTCGTGTTGCATCCTCTTGCGGATGGACAACATCTCGGCGGTTCAATACATCAACAAATTGGGAGGCACGAGGTCTTCCCTGTTAGTGGAAATAGCGAAGGATTTTTGGCATTACTGCCTGAGTCATCAGATCTCAGTCATAGCCGAGTACATTCCGGGAAAATCCAATGTAGTGGCAGACTGGAACTCCCGACACCTCAGGGACTACAGCGATTGGCAACTCCAACCCCAGATAGTGCAATGGTTACAGGCAATATGGGGACATTGCGAGATAGACCTGTTTGCCTCCAGACTGAATCGTCAAATGACCAAGTTTTTCAGCTGGAGGCCGGATCCGTTGGCTCTGGCGACGGATGCTTTTTCACAGGATTGGACACCGAATCTGAATTATGCCTTTCCTCCCTTCATCCTGATTCCCCGAGTGTGCACACAGGTAATGCGCCAGCAGGCGGAGGTGATTCTGGTCACTCCCCTGTGGAAGTCGCAGCCTTGGTTCCCAATATTATTGGAAGCGAGTTGCGACTTTCCCAGGAGGATTCCCTGGTCCTCAGCGATACTCCAGGGCCCTCACGGAGAGATGCACCCGATGGTACTAGCGGGGCAGTTGTCCCTGATGGCCTGGAGACTTTCCGGCAACGTTGGCACTTGCCAGGCCTTTCGGACCAAGCTTCAGACTTTATCAACCAAGCTTGGGCACCTTCCACCAGGAAAAGGTACTCTTCAGCCTGGAAATGCTGGGTTCGTTGGTGCGTGGAACAACACGTGGATCCCGTGGGGGCAGATTTATCCTATGTTGTAAATGTTTTGTCCAAAAAGGCTTCAGAGGGTTTGGCATATCGTTCCATCAACAATTTCCGTTCCGCCATATCGGCAGGCCATTCTCAACTGGAGGGTAAACCAGTAGGAATGCATCCATTAATTTGCAAACTCTTGAAAGGTATTAGAGTAGCTAATCCGCCCAAGCCGAAGTACTCTTCCTTGTGGGATGTCTCGCTAGTTCTTTCCCTGTTCAATCAATGGCCCAGCAACGATATGTTGTCCAGGAAACAACTCTCATCCAAACTGGCCATGCTGTTATGTCTGGCCGCGTGTAGACGATCATCAGATATCAAAGCGCTAGATCTTACAGGTAGAGTATTTACTCCTGAAGGAGTTTCTTTTAACATCACTTCTAGGACAAAAACAATGTCACGTAATGTAGAATATCATGCTTTTCCCAGCAATCACAAGCTCTGTGTTATTCACTGCCTTAAGGCATACGAGGAATGTACCAGGTCTCTTCGGCCTGATGGTGTGGTGCAATTATTAATTGCTTTGCAGAAGCCTTACAAACCTGTCACTGAAGCTACGATAGCCAGATGGTTAAAATCTGTTATGCAAGAAGCAGGTATTGATACTCAAGTGTTTGGGGCACATTCTGTCCGGGGCGCCATGGCCTCTAAAACGTTCATGCTGGGTTCTACTGTTCTTTTTTTTTTTAAAATATTTTTATTAGGGTGTTTTTTTACAAATTTTTCCCCCATGGATCAGCACAAATTCATAATAAATTGACAATACATGCAGAGAAAGTAAAGAGAGTAAGTAAAAAATAAAATGAGAATCTCAATCAAAACATTTTAAGCAACCAAAAAAATAAAATAATATAAAAAAGCAAAAGGAAGAAAGCCATAAGAACCAACAAAGAGCATAAGAGACAAAAAGGTTGACAAGCAATAATCTAAATTCATGACTCTAACATTAATTAACAATCCTTAGAATTACACCATCCCGTTCGCATAGATAAGTTGGCCTAGATAGTTGCCCTTAAAATTCCTATTTGTCCTTCCATCTTGCCAATAATGCCCATATACTCTGCCCCAGCATTTTTGCTTTTTTACCCTTCCTCTCATAAATGGCCCTTTCCATTGTGTATAGTGAAAGTAAGCGCGACAACCATTGATGAAAAGAAGGGGGAAGGGGATCAAGCCAGGCCGAAGCAATGCTCATCCGTAATACAGCCATAGCCACAAAGAGAATTTTTTTTGGCCGTGTCATTCCGTTCGTTTCTATTAACTCCCAGCAATACCAGAGCAGGTGTTATCATAATTTTTAACCCCAGTGACATATCTAAAAATCTCGTAATAGAATCTAACAAACACTGAAGACATGGACAGGTCGCAAACATATGCACAAGATCTGCTGCCGCCGCACTGCACCGTGCACAATTAATCCCTGAAAGCCCACCCCATTGCTTTATCCTTGCTGGGGTATAATATAATGCGAAAACAGTTTTATAATGTTGTGCTTGGAGCCCAGCAGAGCACAAAACCGTCTGGGCTAAACCCAAAGATTCTACCAGCCCCTCTTGTGTAACACCCACTCGTTCCACCCATTTATTCTCATGCTTACCTAAATCATCTTGCTTTAATTCAATCAACTCAATATACAATAACCTAATAATACCCTTAGTGCTACCCCGAATAGTATCTAAAACTCTGTTTCTACTAAATCCGCTAAGCCCCCCTTTTTGTACCAAAAAAACTGCGCAGCTGTAAGTATTTAAAAAACTCCCCCTTTCCAACCCATACTCCAGCTGAATGTCCCCAAACTGACGAACCCCTACTTGCGTTATTAAATCCCCAGCAATCCGTACTCCCTTCGTTGCCCAAGAGGCCATTACCCCATCTGAAAAAATGTCCGGAAGCATAGGATTTTTATAAAGCAGGGTATAATAATTGAATCTTCCCAAACCGATCATTTTTTTTAGCGCCCACCAAATATTAGATGCAGCAACAAGGGTCTTAAATTTAGTCCTTTTATAGTAGCTATGCTCTGTAAATTTAAAAAAGCAATTTTTGGCCTGATCCCCCAATAACAACTTATAAACATCCGGAATTTCAATTTCCCTATCATTATCCCGAGAAGGTGCACCAAACAGTATACCCATATATTGAAGAGCAGCAGCCCAATAATAAGAACGAAAATCCGGAACTGCAAAGCCACCTCTCTCTCGTGGTAAACACATAAAACGAAGAGCCCTCCTGGTTTTACCCTGTGCCCAGATAAAGCGATTAACTAAATTTTCCAAAGCTATAAACCAATGTTTAGAAAATTCCAACGGTATTGCCCTAAACAAATAAAGAATTTTTGGCAGAAACATCATTTTCACCACATTACGCCTCCCAACCAATGAGAGATGAAGATTATTTAACCTCTGAAAATCCCCTTTCGCCTTCCTAAGTATTGGTCCAATATTCATGGCAACTAAGCTGTCTAGATCAGACATAATTGAAATTCCCAGATATACACCTGACTTTGTAACACGAGGGTCCTCAAAATTAACAAACTGATTCAGTATAATTTGGGTCTTGGTGCTATTTAATGCATATCCAGAGTATCTGCCAAACTCTTGCGCACTATGCTCTACCGTAGTTATTGCCGAAGAGGGATCTGCTGTGAGAACAGCTACATCGTCAGCGTAAGCTAATACTTTAGATTCTATCCCCTGACAAATAATTGGGGATATTCCATTACTGACCAGAAATAACCGAATTAAAGGGTCCAAATATATAGCGAATAGCAGGGGAGAAGCTGGACACCCATGCCGCGTCCCCCGTTGTATAGCAAAAGATTGTGTATATACACCATTCAGCCTTAAGCGAGCCGTAGGTGTTAAATAGAGTACCTGAATAGTTTTAATAAAGCCCTCCCCTAACCCAAACCATCTCAATGATCCCCATAAAAACCCCCAGGAGACCCTATCAAATGCCTTTTCAGCATCAAGCAGCAAGGCAGCCATAGGGTCCCCTGAGGCCTTCATTGCATCAAAGAGTGTTATCACTCGCCGTACATGCTGAGTGGTCCCACGGCCTATTATAAACCCATGTTGACATGGATGAATACTTTTCTTTATAATTTTATTTAGCCTTGTGGCGATAGCTTTCGAATTTTTTTTTACATCACTATTCAATAATGTTATGGGGCGATAAGAGCCGGGCTCCCTCGGTGGCTTATCTTTTTTTAAAAAGAGCACAACGTCCGCACCAGCCCAAGACTCGGGTGCGGGGCCCCCCCTTTGAGCCTGCAGAATTACCTCACACAGATCCAGTCCAATAATATCTAAAAATATTTTATAGAACTCCAATGGGATCTGGTCTGGTCCGACTGCCTTGCCAGAAGGTAAATCTAATAAGGCTCTCGTTATCTCTTCTTGAGACAAGGCACATTCCAAATTCTCCCTATCAGCCGGGTTAACTTTATTTACAGCAATTCTGTCTAAGTATTTTCGGGTTTCCAATGGCGTCTCTAGTGAATCTTCTGTATATAAATGATGATAAAAAAGCCTAAACGTCTCTCGGATCCCGGAGGGGTCTGTTATTACCCTCTTATTCTTGTCATAAATTTCAGTTATCTGGCCAGCCACAGTTTTCTGTCTAGCTCTTACTGCCAATGTATGCCCCACCCTCTCATTATATTCATGGCAATGCTCTTTTTTTGCTAGATAAATTTCTGCAGCCTTTGCAGCAATATGTTCACCCGCCTCAGCCTTTTTTATAGCAAGCCGAAGTATAGTCTCATCAGCCGACCTGCCCTGGCTAAGAGTAGCAGCCAATACCTCTTCCAGTTTTATTAGATTAATTTTAACCTCCTCCTCTCGTTGTCGTTCCTTTTTCTGTCGATAAAAACTATAGCTAGTCGTCTCCCCTCTAACCCCCGCTTTAAAAGCGTCCCACACGATTCCTATATTTGCACTCCCTCGGTTGAACTCCCAAAATTCTTTAATCCAACCTTTCATATATAGGACATATTCTGGATCATATAACAGCCTCCGCTCGAAAGTCCAACCCCGAGGTTGCTTCCCTCCCCCTAAAAAGCTAACTGTAAGGATTAATGGATTATGATCTGATAATATCCGAGGGAGCAATTCTATACTGGAATTGGGAAGAAGATGATGAGAAACCAAAAATTAGTCTAAGCGAGAGATAATCTTATGTGGTGCGGAAAAAAATGTACTGCCAAGTTCAGTAGGTTTCAGATGTGCCCACATATCAGTTAACCCATTATTCCTTATTAGGTTATCTAACGCATTACCAGTCCTTTTTTTCCTACCCAAGTAATTACTTCCTAAAGTGCCCCACTGAACCCCCAAACCGTTAATATTAAAATCCCCACAAATAATCATTGGTGAGGGCCAAAGAGCTAAATTTGAATCTAGAAATTCAAAAATTTCCGGATCGTCCCTAGTAGATCCATAAAGAGAACACAATGTAAATCTATTGCTATTTAAAGAGCATTCTAGTAGCACCCACCGCCCCCATTGATCTCCAGACTTTCTTATAACTTTAACATCAGTCCTCCGGGTGAGGATTGACACCCCTCTTGTGCGCGAGCCTTGCGTTGTGTGTACCAAAAGTTTATATCCTAATTGTTCTAGTATTAGAGCTCTGCAACTTTCTATATGCGTCTCTTGAACACAAATAAAATCTACCCGTAAAGTTTTAAGCCAGATAGCCACTTTATACCTCTTATGTTGATCATTCAATCCACAGATATTTACTGTCACAATTCGTAAATTCATACCTTCAAGTTCTCACTTTCCTTATAAATAATCCTCACCATACCATCCGCTATAAAGCTCATTATGTTTACTTTAGTATCTGTCACTCTCTTTAGCCCATCATCATTAAGCCACTTCAAAATAACCTGCTTCGACCTACTCAGTTTTTCCATAAACCTTGCTGATCGTGCAGCCTCCCGTTGTGCTGATCCAAAACCAACCTCCATGAAAAAACCGCCCCCCACCCTCCCAACCCCCACCCCCCCTACACCCCTTACAGGCAGCTAGGTCAGCCATCTATTGCTATTTAAAGAGCATTCTAGTAGCACCCACCGCCCCCATTGATCTCCAGACTTTCTTATAACTTTAACATCAGTCCTCCGGGTGAGGATTGACACCCCTCTTGTGCGCGAGCCTTGCGTTGTGTGTACCAAAAGTTTATATCCTAATTGTTCTAGTATTAGAGCTCTGCAACTTTCTATATGCGTCTCTTGAACACAAATAAAATCTACCCGTAAAGTTTTAAGCCAGATAGCCACTTTATACCTCTTATGTTGATCATTCAATCCACAGATATTTACTGTCACAATTCGTAAATTCATACCTTCAAGTTCTCACTTTCCTTATAAATAATCCTCACCATACCATCCGCTATAAAGCTCATTATGTTTACTTTAGTATCTGTCACTCTCTTTAGCCCATCATCATTAAGCCACTTCAAAATAACCTGCTTCGACCTACTCAGTTTTTCCATAAACCTTGCTGATCGTGCAGCCTCCCGTTGTGCTGATCCAAAACCAACCTCCATGAAAAAACCGCCCCCCACCCTCCCAACCCCCACCCCCTACACCCCTTACAGGCAGCTAGGTCAGCCATGACCTAGGTATGGCAACTGAGCTTCCATCTCAGGCAGTGCCGACCCTCCCCCGAAGACCCCTGTAAAAACACCTGATAAGTGACTTAAGTGAACCACACGAAGATAAATCCAACAGCGGTATGCCCCCTATTCCCAAAATTCCACCACATAAAACACCATGTTTATACAGAGAAAATCTAGAGCGCTCCCCAGACACTCCCCAAACAACCCCCCATTAATCAAAGATTATTCCCCCTCCCAGATCCCCTATTGACTGGTACTGTTTGCCCCCGCCTCTCCGTTATCTCAGTAAGAAATTCCTGGGCCTTCACCTCAGAAAAAAACATTCTGACCTTACCTTGATAAAGAACCTTAAGCCTAGAGGGAAATAAAAGAAAGGCTTCACAGCCTGCTCCTTGGAACGGGGCTATCATTTGTCGAAGTCTCCATCTCCGCTCGACCGTTGTATGGCAAAAATCCGGCCAAGCGAAGAAGGTATGCCCCTCGAATGAGCGTTTTGAGTCTGGTCTTGCCTTGTCTATTATAGCCTGCCTTAACAGATAGTTGCCCACGTAGATTAGTATGGCTCTTGGTCGCTCCCCTTGACTTTTGGCATGAGCTTTCCTAAACATTGGAAAGCGATGAGCCCGCTGAATTTCCACCTCCCAGTTCCACTGGGCGAGTTCCGGAAAGGCGCCCTTCAACAGTGTGACAACGAAGGCCATAATGTTCTCTCCCTCTATATTTTCTTCCAGACCCAGCAATCGTACATTATTGCGGCGCTGCCGATTCTCAAAATCCTCGAGCTTCCAGCAAACATCCAGGGATTGCTTCTCTTGAGTGATCTTAAATGATTGTAGTTTATCAACCTCCGCCTCAACAGCAGCAGTTCGTTCTTCAACATGGGTAACCCGCTCCGAAATGTCGGTACACACCTTGTTCATCTTCCGAATAGCCCCTTGCAGCTTTTTATTAACTAATGATGATCTTTTGCTCTCCTGCCGTGCCTCCCCCTGCATTTGTTTTAGGGTGGAATACAATAAGTCCAATGTCGTAGCGGGAGTGAGGGCAGATACACTACCAGTTTCAATTAATTCTGCAGTGCCAGAATGGCCCGTGTTTCCTGCATCAAGCCCACTACTAGTACCCGCTGTCAGGACAGAAGCGGAGTAGTCCCATTCCAGCTTCCGGGTGGCAGAATCTGTAGACCTTATTTTAGTTTTAGTCCGTCGCCTTGCATTTAAAGATCGACTATACCGCTTTTTCTGTGTAGCAGAAGACTCCCCAGAGGCCGTTTCCTGAGAGGATTCTAACTCGCTGACTTCTGATGTGTCTGAGTCGTCGTTCAGTGAAAATAATTTTTCCCCCTCCTTCTGGGGAAAACACGGGGACACTCTGCCAAGGGATTATTGCCACGTGATTAATCTGACCTCCAAGAGTGTCACTGGTATAGCAATGCTCACTGGCCTGTGTGTCTAGCAGTGCATGGATTTGACAGAATGCGTCAACAAGGGGAACATCTCCTCCTTCCTCATTAATGCCATCCTTATTTGTGACTGCGACCCACCACCACCCGCAACAGGCTCCCCGCCGGAGCTGGAGCAAGATCACCGCCGAGCAGCTCACCGCCTCCCTCAGCCAGAACACACCCACCAACACAACAGACCCAAACGAAGCAGCCAGCAACCTCGCCAAGTGGCTGACCGCCTGCGCCGACGACCTCGCACCACTAAAAAACCCTCCCAGCAGACCCGGAAGCAAGAAAACCCCTTGGTTCACCAACGAACTCAAGGAATCCAAGAAGAACTGCCGCACTCTCGAGAAAACCTGGCGACTCGACCAGACCACAGACAACAGGACCGCCCTCAAGCACGCCACCCGCAAACACCACCAGCTGATCCGTGCCACCAAGAAGTCGGCACTCAAAGAACGACTGGACAACAACGCCCATGACAGCAAGGAACTTTTCAGCATCGTCAAAGAGTTCTCCAACCCCAGCGCCGGAAACAACGACATCACCCCCTCGCAAGACCTCTGCAACTCACTCTCCGCGTTCTTCCACCGCAAGATCACCGACATACACAACAGCTTCGACGCACAAACAACGCACCCTACCGCCGAACCAACGCCCGCCACCACCACCCTCTGCAACTGGACCCCGATCAGCACCGAAGACACCACCCGCACGATGAACTCCATCCACTCCGGATCACCAACCGACCCCTGCCCACACCACGTCTTCAACAAAGCCGACGCCACCATCGCACCCCATCTCCGGGACATCATCAACTCCTCCTTCCACACCGCCACCTTCCCGGAGAGCTGGAAGCACGCCGAGCTTACCGCCCTCCTGAAGAAACCAACGGCGGACCCCACCGACCTCAAGAACTACCGTCCCATCTCGCTCCTTCCGTTTCCGGCCAAAGTCATCGAGAAGACCGTCAACAGACAGCTTGCCGCCTTCCTCGAGACGAATGGATCCCTCGACCCCTCGCAGTCCGGGTTTCGGGCCAACCACAGCACCGAGACCGCCCTTATCGCAGCCACCGACGACATCAGAACCCTAACCGACAACGGGGAAACAGCTGCCCTCATCCTCTTGGACCTCTCTGCGGCGTTCGACACCGTCTGCCACCGCACCCTAGTGAAGCGCCTCAGCAACATCGGAATCCGAGAGAAAGCACTGGAATGGATCATCTCGTTCCTCGCCGGAAGAACCCAGAGAGTCCGCCTCCCCCGTTCAGATCCGAAGCCACCGAAGTCATCTGCGGCGTTCCACAAGGATCCTCACTCAGCCCAACCCTCTTCAACGTCTACATGAGCCCCCTCGCAGCCATCGCACGCCGACACAACCTCAACATCATCTCCTACGCCGACGACACCCAGCTGATCCTCTCCCTCACCAACGACCCCACCACCGCCAGAGCCAACCTACACGACGGGATGAGAGACGTCGCCGACTGGATGAGGAACAGCCACCTTAAACTGAACTCAGATAAGACGGAAGTCCTCATCCTGGGCTCATCACCCTCCGCCTGGGACGACTCCTGGTGGCCCCCGGCCCTGGGCACCGCGCCCAAGCCAACGGACCACGCACGCAACCTGGGCTTCATCCTGGACTCCTCCCTGTCGATGACCAGACAAGTCAACGCCGTCTCATCTTCATGCTTCAACACCCTGCGCATGCTCCGCAAGATCTTCAGATGGATCCCCACTGAAACCAGGAAGACCGTCACCCAGGCACTCGTCACCAGCCGACTGGACTATGGGAACACCCTCTACGCCGGAACCACAGCCAAACTTCAAAAGAGACTCCAGCGCATCCAGAACGCCTCTGCACGACTCATCCTGGACATCCCCCGACACAGCCACATCACCGTGCACCTGAAAGACCTGCACTGGCTCCCCGTCAGCAAGAGAATCACGTTCAGACTCCTCACCCACGCACACAAGGCCCTCCACGACCTGGGCCCAAAGTACCTCAACGACCGCATGACCTTCTACACGCCCACACGCCAGCTACGATCAACCAGCCACGCCCTCGCCACCGTACCACGCATCCGCAGAACCACCGCCGGAGGAAGATCCTTCTCCTACCTGGCAGCCAAGACCTGGAACTCCCTCCCCACTCACCTTCGGCGAACCCAGGACCATCTCTCCTTCAGGAAGCAGCTCAAGACCTGGCTGTTCGAGCAGTAACTTACCCCCTCCCCCAGCGCCTTGAGACCCTCCCGGGTGAGTAGCGCGCTCTATAAATGCCGTGATTGATTGATCCTTATCACCCACAGAGATCCGGGATACTGTAGCCTCGGCCTCATCAATTTCAATTTCATTTGACAAAGTATTATTGTATCCATCTGGCTAACTTTGCTCTGTTCCTGGCCAGGATTTGTAATTTGTATTGCTTGAGGGAGAGGGAGAGAACTACCTGTCCCAGAATCCTCCTGGATGGGCTCAGCAGTTTCGGTAGTTTCGGGAGGCTTAATGTTTGCCAAATGGAAAACGGAGTTACCTGGTAAAGAGAGACTCTCTTCAGATTCCGTATGTGTAGCAATTGCGTCCGGGAAGCCGGGGGGGTCATCAGCTCCCGAGGGCGTTTCAGCTGTCGTCAAAGCTGCCGTCGGAGCTGCCTTCGGAGTCATCGTTAACACAGGAGCCGGAGCCAAAGCCGTCGTCAACCCAAATGCCTCCAGAACTGAGGGCTGCCGTTGCACACCATCTCCAGCACCAGCTGCGCCAGCCACGCGTCGTCTTGTACCGCCGGCGACCCCAACATCTTTTGCCTTCGAAATGTCCTCGTTCTTTTTTTGGATGCCCCCACGTCGGATCTGGCCCACGCTAGATGCCGTTTCCGATATGCCGTCCTTCAGGCTCCCCTTGACCTCCTTCAAAGCCTCCCTTGTAGCCGCTGCGTCTTTCGCAATTTTACTCGCCTTTGGAGCCATCCTACGTTTCAATAGGGATACCAAACGCCGGATACTTGCGGGAATCTGCCAGAGAGTAAGAGTCCGAGTGCGCCACGCCGACCACAAACCAGCACGAAAAATAAGGTAAAAGCGGTCCCCCATCCAGCTAGCATCAATAGCCTGCTCTGTCCACTCAAGCATATCCGTTTGAGACTGCCACCGATTTCACAGGGGTCTCACAGAGGAGTGCAGAGCCAGAGCTGCCTTCCCCGAGGTCAGTCAGCGGCCATCTTGCCCTCACCACTCCTCTACTGTTCAAGATATCATGCATTCTGCAGATTGGTCCTCTGAGTCAACATTTAAACAGTTTTATTATAAACCGGTGGGTGATATATCCTCTGTGGTTTTCAATCAGCGTTAAACTAGCATAATACGAAGCCTCCGGTCCTGTAATAGAATAAAAAATTAGCTAGCATTCGCGCCAAGAATTTTCAATTCTATTAAGGACACGGAGGCGAGGATTTTCCCACCCGATTACATTACAGTATTGTAATTGTTACCCACCCGTTGTGTATATATTCTGGTTATGCAGAAGTTACGGGTTGTTTTGTCTCTCATTCTTTCAGGATCTGAGAAGAAGATGGATTAAGTCTAATCCTGGTTAAGAAGACGTTCTTCCCAGCTGGACTGGTTCTTCCATGTTGGAGGATTGTGTTGGACTTAAGTTATTATGTTGGACTTGTTATAGTTCGAAGCAAAGAAAGAGGACGAGTTCCGGTGACTGTGGCTCTTATGGGGCTCTACAGGATGTGAGGTGTACCATGAGCATCATGGGAAATGTAGTTTATTTACATAAATACAAGTTTTCATTGGCTGCTGTGAGTGGCAATAAATAGAAAGAGAAGCATAATCCTCGCCTCCGTGTCCTTAATAGAATTGAAAATTCTTGGCGCGAATGCTAGCTAATTTTTTATCCAGGGTCGGATTGGGATCACAATTGGGCCCGGGCACTGACGAAAAAAGTGGCCCACATTCACGAGGCGTGGCCCACATTCGCGGGGCGTGCCTTTTCATGAAAAACACAAGGAATGTAAGTGGGAGGATATTGTTCTTGGGAAGGACACAGGGCCAAGGTGACAATGTCCTACAAGCTGAGCAACTGAAAAGCAGCAAGGCCCCTTTCTATTACAAAATTATTCCCCAGCCCTCCAGCGCAGGAGCACCTGAAAAACAGCGAGGCCCCTTTCTCCTAAAAAATTATTCCCCAGCCCTCCAGCGCAGGAGCACCTGAAAAACAGCGAGGCCCCTTTCTATTACAAAATTATTCCCCAGCCCTCCAGTGCAGGAGCACCTAAAAAAACAGCGAGGCCCCTTTCTATTACAAAATTATTCCCCAGCCCTCCAGCGCAGGAGCACCTGAAAAACAGCGAGGCCCCTTTCTATTACAAAATTATTCCCCAGCCCTCCAGCGCAGAAGCACCTGAAAAACAGCGAGGCCCCTTTCTCTTAAAAAGATATTCCACAGCCCTCCAGCGCAGGAGCACCTGAAAAATAGCGAGGCCCCAGCTACTTGTAAATTACTCAGCCCTCCCCAGCCCTTCACTGCCTCGGGCAATGTCCTGGCAGGAGAGGGGATAAAGCAAAAAAACACAGCTGCTGGGCCATCCATGGGGGTGGGGGGGAGGCAAAGGTGAAGATGGTGCCAGTTCCCAACATTACCTGGCCCCCACAGCGAGACCGATTCTTCCTCGCCCACTATGCCCTGAATGAGAAGGGCTGTGGGCGAGGTGTTAATGCAAACACTGTTTCAGGGCTGCGTGGGCCCCAGGGGGGCCGAGATGAAAATGGCTCAAAGGCCTGAGCAACACCTGGCCCCCAGGGAGGCCGATTCTGGCACACAATCACCCCTCCCCAGCCCACCATCAGCGTGATTGCTTGGCAGGGCAGGGGGTCAAGGAGAGGCCACAGCTGATCAACGCTGAACGGCCGCACAGCGAGGCTGCTTTCCTCTCCCTGTCCAGTGCTCTCTGTGGACTGGGAAAGGGGGAAAAAACGGCCCACAGAGGGCACTGAGACACCGGCCATTCGGCCAATGCCCGAGTGCCCGCATTACCAATCCGTCCCTGGTATGATCTGCTAGATACAAACATCGTGCATTATCTGCAGTGACGTTGCCAGCAACGTACCAAAGGCCCAGATTTACCAAAAATCTTGCAGCACAACCCCCTGCACAACTTTACAGTGTTTTTTTGTGGGAAGTGCAGATACATTTCCCAGTGCCATGTTTACTATGCTTCCTGCCCGATGAAATCATCACAAGCTAAAAATGTGTTTTTTGCGCAACAATAAACACAATATAGTGTTTTACCTAGCTGAGCAAGTGGAGAAATGCTTGCGTGTTTTGCTCAGGGCTCACCATACATGCCAACATTTAGGAACAGGAAAGTGGGAGATGTAAAAAAACATAATCCAGAGAATGTATTTCTCCCATTAACTTCTTTTGAAGGAGAGCCAATTTCAGGTGGGAGACAGCCAAAATAAATCCATTTGTGACTTCAATAATCAGGAGTCTCCGCCTGAATCTGGTCCATTCGCATGTATGGTACACCTTGCATTACCACTACGTCCTTCGTCCTCCTTCCAGTCATTACAGATTTAATGTTGTCACCTCACGGCAGAAACAAAGCAGGCGGATTCTTGAATGCTAGCCCCACTGAGCCTGGTTGCCATAAATGAGGCTGGACCTCCTGGCTCCTGTTTTGTTTTCCTGCATGATTGGGAGGTCCCTGCATGGCTCTAGCATTTTCATGACTTGCTGGGCTTAAGCGGGTGCATGCATCTGTTTTGGGAGCAGCATTTTCCAGAAGAGAGGATTTTGGCTACAGTCCTTCTCTCGAACTAATGGCTTTAACTCCCCGCCTATCTTAGAGAGGATCGGGGATATTGTCATAATTTCCCTCTCTCCTTGCTGGAAATGTGCATAAGGAGCTTGATGCCAGTTTCGGCTGGTGTTCGCACATGCATGGTAGGACAGGCCTGATCCGCACTTGTGCGACCTTTAGTTTCAGATGCCTAATGCAGCGCGCCCTTTTCAGAATAATAAATACAAAGTACAAGTAAGTGTTCTTGTTGTGTTTGGCGATTTGAGCTATTTTGTGGAGTTCTGACAGTTGGTGGGTTCTCGGAAGCAGCTAGTTTGTTTCCATTGTTTTTCAGAATGGGCAAGCATACATCATACATGCACAGTGTATATTGTAAATGATGTAATTATACCTGTGATAAGTGGTGTTAGGAATGCTATGATTTAACATGGTTAAGTGATGTTATAGGAAAGGGTATCAGCAGTGCATATAGAAGGGCATAGTTATAGTTAATGGGGTATGGTTACTGTTTTGATACCACTGTGTTTCGAGCTGTGTGACTTATAGTATTTTTGTGACGGGTCAGAACATATAATTCAAAATTATAAACATAACATTTAAATTTCAAAGGATTGTGCAGTTTAAGTTGTTTGTGTATAGCAATAATAAGCAATGTCTTCCTACGGGCCGTGGCCAGGCAAGATGGCTGCCTAGACGCGTTTCCCCGAAGCTCCCGCCGACCAAACTTAAATCCTGCATTATCCTGTACCACCTGCAATAATCGGCAGCAATCCTGTCGGCGCATAATCAAGAGCTGCCCCCGCATGGCTCACACTCCCTGAACTGACACCGATGGTGGCGGTGAAGACGGCTAATGAGCGGGACCGCTGGGAGGTTAGCGGCCCGCTGGTGGGTGCACTGCAGTTGTGCCCGGCCGCATCAGGTGCAGGCGCCCTAGAATCGGAGGCGTCGGAAGACAAGGCGCCCAGTGTTGACCGACGGATAGGGGCGACACGGCCCGAGCGATTATTGGAGGCAGCTGTGAACACAGGCAGTGGGCCGCACTCCGAAGAGCTGGAGATCGGTGCTGCGGACACTCGCAGAAGGGGTGTGGCCTCTCACGAGGAGAAGACAACGGACCCAGGGGCTGATGGCGAAAAAGACAGAGAGCACGGCCCTGGGCGAGAGCGGAGCCGCGGCTGGCAGGCGGTTCACGGACTGGACGCTGGAGGGTCCTGTGAGCGCACTGATCGGGTGTGGCCTGATTTCCTGGGCCTTGGGAGGGCACATGGAGATCCCGGAGCCCTGAGAATTGAAGGTCAGGCGGAGGCCCTGCAGACCAAGCACGCAGAGACGGGGTGCTGCCCGGACGCATGCAGTGACCAGGAACTATTGTACAGGGATATCGGGGACATAATCGAAGCCCACGAGCACGGCGGCATTAGTGACGGGGGCCGGACGGTGAGCCTGTGGCATAGGCACGGATATAAGTAGTGCACCCCGGGCGTAAAGGGGAATATTGGACAGTGGTCTGGCAGCAAACAGACTATAGCAAAAGTGATTTGGCCCGGTTGGGCTGGGGCGCTGCCGACCCGCCAACAGTTGTCAACTAGGTGCTAGTGCGAGAAAAATCGGAGCCATAATCGAGGCTCAAACATTCAGCGCCACAGGCTTGAGACCCCCCCGCGCTGAGACATAGGGGGCACCTAGCAGGAGACTCCAGGCATCTGGCTGCCTGCATCGTATTGACCCCTGGAGCGGGGGAGGGTGCTGGCGGTGAGCGCCTAGGACTTACTGGGCAGCTAGTTGGGCCTCTGTGGCTTGGAGATTTGACGTTGCCGGGGGTCCCGTGGCCTCTATTGAGGGAGAAACGTCGTAGGTGAGCCATGGCTAAAGACAAAGGGGTCAAGTCAGTTCAGACCAATAAAATTGACGAATATGCATTGCCGCTACAATCGGATGGGGCAACAAGGAGAACTGCACCGCTGGCCCCATCTGGAGAGCAAGGAGATCCAACTACGGCAGAAATACTGGCTGAGATCAAGGGATCCAGGGAACTCACCCGTGCCAAGATTGACACAGTGGCGCTAGAAATGGTACTGCTCCGGGCTGACATCCGAAAAATTTCCGACAGGGTCACGGACACTGAAAAGGAGGTGCTGACCTTGAAATCAGAGATGGCTACCCTACAAAAAAACGGTGTCGGAATTACAGACGCAGTCCACACACCTGGAGGTGCAGGTGGAGGATGCGGAAGGGCGCTCCAGGAGGAACAACTTACCCCTGGTGGTATTACCGGAGAAGGCGAAGGGCCAATCAATGGAGATCTTCCTGGAAGATTGGATTGTGAACACGCTGCACCCAAAAAGACTATCAAACTTCTTCACAATCGAGTGGGCACACTGGGCACTGCCCCCCTCCCCAGAGCGCCAACTCGTGCAATTATAGCTTGATTATTCCATTTCAGGGACCGGGATGAGATCCTGCAACACGCCCGGGCACATGGCACACCTAAGTTTAACGGGCAAGTCATCATGATATTCTCGGATTACACTCGCAAAGTACAAGATCTTCAAAAGGATTTCTGTGCAATGAAAAAAAGGCTGAGGGACAACGACATGCGATACAGCCTCATGTTCCCTGCGAACCTTAGAGTACAACATAATGGGAAAGTATACTTCTTCATGAGCCCTGCGGAGGCCAATGACTGGCTGCATACCTTGGGGGACAGACCACGGTGGAATGGCCAGGATTACACAAGGAAAAGAACTGGTACACCGGGACAAGGGCCGCAAGTGCCGCAGCACTCCGCAGATTCACTGCCGGACTCGAGTGTCGACCGCACCAGTAGAATCCTTATTTGCCTTGGTGCTACACTGGCAGGCTCTAACTGTATTCGCAACACGCACAAGCCCCTCCCGCCTCGCCACAATGCCAGGGGCCGTGGGAGTGGGGCCTACGACAGAGGTTAAGTGAGGTGATGAACTATATTTGATATTAAGACATAATTGTCCTTCATATATGCTTTGTTATTGTCCAACCACTTCCCCCTGCTAGTGGTACAGATGACTGGTGCGGGGAAATAGATGAATAACATGACGCCCGTGGGGAGAGGGGCTTGCCGGAGTGATAACTGGAAGGTCTACACCTTAAATATAGGTGTGCGAGTTACCTTGTAAGTTGTCGGAGAGCTCAATGTGGGCCATGGTCCTGTTGAGCAGGCTGAGCGCTTCGGCCTCGCCAGCTCGCGCTGGGATGTTGGGCCCCTAGCTAAATGCGCTTGTTTGTGAGGAGGCTGTTGCCTCCTCGGGGGCGATGGGGCGGTGGGCCCTGCAAGAGGGCTATGTTGGGAGAGGCCCTCCAGTTTGGACACACTGCCCATGGGTGGGGGGAGTTACCCAAGGTTTGGGTTTTGAATTTGTTTTACCGGGGAATTTATGGCCCAGACGGAATAATTGGTTGGAATTCCGGAGATTGCGAGATGGGGTCGGGGGACACAGGAGGGGATGGCAGGGAGGTTTCCCTGAAGTCATGCTGCTGCACGCCAACGCAATAGATGGCCGCTGATTGGAAATGTATGACCTGGAACGTAAGAGGACTGCGTCACTTTTGCGTCCCTTTGGCATCACTTTGGCAGAGAGTACACTCTTACCTGTGCAGATATGGTGTATCTGTGGCATTCTTACAGGAGACTCATACCTGGGGTCCATGCTTGCCCACCCTGCGGGGCAGATGGCGTGGACAGGTCTTTGTGAACGCGTACTCTAGCTATGCCTGGGGGGCTATGATATGGTTCGCCCCCAGGGTTCCTTTTGTAGCAAAGGAGGTGAAAATCGACCCGGAGGGCCGATATGTAATAGTTGCAGGGACATATATGTGCACGTTACGGGCACATATAGTCGGATTGACTACTGCCTGATATCAGATGTGGTTCTACAATGGGTGGATAACATTACATACCTAGCGCAATAGATATCAGATCATTTCCCCCTGCTTGTCACGCTACGTATGCATGTGCAAATTTCGTCAATGCCGCTGTGGAGAATGAGTGCTGAAGCATTATTGGATCAAGTGTTTGCGCACAAGGTGTCCAGAGTGCTAGATGGTTACTTTATGGAAAATTGGGACAGCGCCTCTTCCAGGGCTATGGATTGGGACGCAATGAAGGTTGTATTGAGAGAGGAGTGCTTGAAAATTACATACGGGGTCAAACAGCAACTTACCAGTATGTTAGATAGCCTAGAGAAGTGATTAGGTGTTTTGGAAAAGTAACTTATTGAGCAACCCCTCAGTTTACAAGCCTGGCAGAAATGTAAGAAGGAATTGTTAGACACCTGGGACAGGCTAAACAAGTTTGCGCGCTCCAACTGTAGGAAGCGGCTGCATAGGGAGGGAGATAAAGTGAGCCACATGCTCGCCATGCTTATCCTAGACGAGAGCAGGAGTGCACCAATATCGTGGCTCTGTGATAGGCAAGGTAGACTAGTGTCCTCACAACAATCAATCGTGGAGGTATTCACAGAACACCTTCAAGATGTGTACATGGCTCCGGTACTCACAAGCTCCCAAGAAATACAGACATACCTAGACGCGATACAAATGCCAATGTTGCCTGAAGAAGAACTGAATATTCTAGATGCCCCCATAACTAAGAATGAGATAATGGCGGCAATGAAAGCACTGAAAACAGCAAGGGCCCCTGGCGGGAACAGCTTACCGGCCGAGTTTTATCATATTCGACAGGGAATGAGCGGTTGTTGGAAGTCTACGAAGAGGCCTATGAGGGAGGCGATAGTAGTGATGCTGCCAAAGCCCGATAGAGACAGCTTGGCAGTGTCCTCCTACCACGCTTTATCTTTTGTAAACGTTGACCTGAAAATCCTAAATAAAGTACGGGCCACGAGATTATTAACTTATCTGCCTCAATTAATAGTAGATGATCAATGTGGGTTCATCCAAACAGGAATACCCAGTGCAATCTGAGACGGCTGTCATTGGTGCTCCACTTCCCCACTTTGCACAATGAGCAGTACCCGCCTGCGTTGCTGGGCATTGAACAAGCTTTCGATTCGTTATCGTGGTAATTTCTATGGGAGGTGCTACATAAAGTTGGCATTGGGGACCACTATATAAAATGGGTGCAATTGCTGTATAGAGGCCCTTCGGCCACAGTGCAAGTGGGTAGGACAGTATCGCGGAGCTTTGCGTTGAGTTGGGGGACCCGCCAGGGAAGCCCCCTATCGCCAATGCTCTTTGCGGTGGCCATGGAGCCACTTGCCTGCTGCCTCAGGACGATGCTACAAGGGTGGGGCGTCAAGATAGGGGATGCTACCCACATCAATCAATCAATCAATCAATCACGGCATTTATAGAGCGCGCTACTCACCCGGGAGGGTCTCAAGGCGCTGGGGGAGGGGGTAAGTTACTGCTCGAACAGCCAGGTCTTGAGCTGCTTCCTGAAGGAGAGATGGTCCTGGGTTCGCCGAAGGTGAGTGGGGAGGGAGTTCCAGGTCTTGGCTGCCAGGTAGGAGAAGGATCTTCCTCCGGCGGTGGTTCTGCGGATGCGTGGTACGGTGGCGAGGGCGTGGCTGGTTGATCGTAGCTGGCGGGTGGGCGTGTAGAAGGTCATGCGGTCGTTGAGGTACTTTGGGCCCAGGTCGTGGAGGGCCTTGTGTGCGTGGATGAGGAGTCTGAACGTGATTCTCTTGCTGACGGGGAGCCAGTGCAGGTCTTTCAGGTGTCCGGTGATGTGGCTGTGTCGGGGGATGTCCAGGATGAGTCGTGCGGAGGCGTTCTGGATGCGCTGGAGTCTTTTTGAAGTTTGGCTGTGGTTCCGGCGTAGAGGGTGTTCCCATAGTCCAGTCGGCTGGTGACGAGTGCCTGGGTGACGGTCTTCCTGGTTTCAGTGGGGATCCATCTGAAGATCTTGCGGAGCATGCGCAGGGGTGTTGAAGCACGAAGATGAGACGGCGTTGACTTGTCTGGTCATCGACAGGGAGGAGTCCAGGATGAAGCCCAGGTTTCGTGCGTGGTCCGTTGGCTTGGGCGCGGTGCCCAGGGCCGGGGGCCACCAGGAGTCGTCCCAGGCGGAGGGTGATGAGCCCAGGATGAGGACTTCCGTCTTGTCTGAGTTCAGTTTAAGGCGGCTGATCCTCATCCAGTCGGCGACGTCTTTCATCCCGTCGTGTAGGTTGGCTCTGGCGGTGGTGGGGTCGTTGGTGAGGGAGAGGATCAGCTGGGTGTCGTCGGCGTAGGAGATGATGTTGAGGTTGTGTTGGCGTGCGATGGCTGCGAGGGGCTCATGTAGACGTTGAAGAGGGTTGGACTGAGTGAAGATCCTTGTGGAACGCCGCAGATGACTTCGGTGGCCTCGGATCTGAACGGGGGAGGCGGACTCTCTGGGTTCTTCCGGCGAGGAACGAGATGATCCATTCCAGTGCTTTCTCTCGGATTCCGATGTTGCTGAGGCGCTTCACTAGGGTGCGGTGGCAGACAGTGTCGAACGCAGCGGAGAGGTCCAAGAGGATGAGGGCTGCTGTTTCCCCGTTGTCGTTTAGGGTTCTGATGTCGTCGGTGGCTGCGATGAGGGCGGTCTCGGTGCTGTGGTTGGCCCGAAACCCGGACTGCGAGGGGTCGAGGGATCCATTCGTCTCGAGGAAGGCGGCAAGCTGTCTGTTGACGGTCTTCTCGATGACTTTGGCCGGAAACGGAAGGAGCGAGATGGGACGGTAGTTCTTGATGGTATCCCTTTATGCAGACAACGCATTAGTATATCTCCGGAGTCCCAGATACTCTGTCCCCATCATGTTGGCGATCTTGGCAGAACTTGGTGACCATACTGGGTTGCGCATCAATCGCTCCAAGTTCAAGCTATTTCCTCTAAGGGCACTGGTGGGATAGTTTGAAATAGGTCTACCGCCTCTGGCTCGACCCTGGGAGCCCAAGGTGGACAGATATTTGGGTATCCGAATCACGCATGGAGCACAAGACTTTGAGGAGGCAAACATGGGCAGGATAGTGGACGGCTTAAAACGCAACGTTAAATTCTGGAACACCCTTTGATTATCATTGATGGGTAAAATCGCCCTAGTCAAAATGGTAATCTTTCCCATGTGTTTGTACCTCTTCCAGTGAACCCTGTATACCATACATAGGCGGGTCTTCACAGATTTGGAGAAACAAATAGTGGAATTACTCTGGGATACTGGGAGGAAACGAGTAACCTTGGTCACGTTAAAACATGAATGGCGGAGGGGTGGACTGGAAGTACCATGCTTAGAGTATTACTACCTAGCTGCGCAACTCCAACACATGGTACACTGGTTGGATGATAACGATAATTGGGAACGTAGACTGCTGCGGGGAACGTGCAGCGGGTATTCCCGACCGGAGGTCCTGATGATGGGGTCGGGGGCACCGGAATGTTTGCCATACACAGTTTGGATGATTTGTGGGGCATGGGAGCGGACAGTGCAGATGGTACTGAAGAGGGCTCGGTTTGCGCCGGATATGAACATTTGGGAACTGCGGCCATTCAAAAATATCAAAAGATCCATGTCCCTACGTAAATGGCATGAAGGCGGTTGCAAGTCTCTGGGGGACCTATACCCCATCAACAAAAACTCTGACAGACGTTTCAGCTCGAGACCGGGCAATTTTTACAATTTGCCAAATTAGCGGCGAAGGCGCAAGAGGTTTGGCTGACGTTCCCTGAGGCGCCACCTATTTCCCAGACTCTGAAAGTTCTACTGGTAATGGCCGGGTACAGGAGGCTGATTTCGCACATTTACAGGTCCCTGAGGGAGGATGCCCCCAAGATCACTCTGACAGTGCAGGGTAAATGGGAGGCACAGCTTGAGACGCCTCTTACCGAGAGTGCCTGGGAAACGATCCACGGGGGGTTAAGACTACCTCCACCAAGGCGCAGTTCAAGCTACTTCAATACAACATGGTCCATCAGGTGTATCTGGCTCCCAGTAGGCTGCAGAGCATGAACCCGGAGCGGTCGGCGGACTGCCCGAAATGCGGGGGGCAGTCCGCTAATTTCCTGCACATGTTATGGCATTGTCCTGGCATAGACGGACTCTGGCAATTTGTCCTACTGAGGTTCAACTCGGTCATAGGGTGGGAGATCCCCAGGGAGATAGCCCAGTGCCTGTTGGGACATATCCCGTTCTGCAAGAAAAAAAAGCTGAGCGGGAAGTTCCTTATCCTGGGATTGCTCCTGGCCAAACGCAGGATTGTGATAGGGTGGTTGTCCTCAAAGCCCCCAATGGTTGAGGATTGGTTGAGAGATATGGATAAATGCTGAGGGGTGGCACATGAAAAAGACACGCAGGAATGAAAAGCTGGAAGATGATATGAGGGCCTGGGCGGCAGTGCTCGCAGAATTATTGACGCCGCTGTAGATCAATTGAGTGGCAAATACTTGACCCAGAAGATTTGGAGCTTAATTGGTGCTGGGAGACCCTGTGTGATTATGGTCTACCTGGCCCTCTATGTATGACCCTAACGCAATGCTGTACGGAATTACTCTTCCCTCATATATGGAGACCTGAGCTAGGGTAGGGGAGGAGGGGGGTTAGTCATTATATAATGTAAATGAACCAATAAGTCGAGAGTCAACATAATGGCTCCCCGAAGCTAATGTATGTTTCTTTGTCCTTGAAATGCTAATAAAAACTATACAACAAAAAAAAGCAATGTCTTCCTAACTATAACTAAACTTTAACCTTTGTTTTTTAATTGAATGTCTATTTTTTATATTAAAACACATCTTTATAACATAACAAAAATGAAAGGTATATTTGTATTTCAAAATAGTCATATAGAATGAAATAGGAATGTAACAGTTTAATGTATGCACATATATACATGTATGTGATGAGGTATACATTATTTGTGTAATATTTTTGTAAAGGAGAAAGAAAGCTATATTCCTTTCCTGAAGTCAGCACAATGTCTGTTTGTTGCTGTAATATAGTAGTATTTGGCTGTGTTTGTAGCCATTTTTAGGTCTCGCGCCTAGCGTTGCAGTGCGCAGCACTGCTCGCGCAGCGCGAGACCTCTAGAAAGGGCTTCTGAAAACGACCCACACGCTCGTACGTGTGGTTTTGTTTCCAGAAGCCCTCAATGGCTGTATCGTGCGTTTTTTAGGAGAAACGGCACGCTATTGGGCAAAGGCGGGCGCATGTCCCGCCTTTGCCGCGCCCATTCCCGACGGTGGCCAGAACGCGCAGCAGCGCGCGTTCGTCTCGATTTTGCTGCCGCGCTCTCTAGCCCCGCTCCTATGTGGTGCGCGCGCACTATGTTTACTTCGTGCGTTTTTTAGGAAAAACGGCACGCTATTGGGCAAAGGAGATGCGATTTTACAATGAAGCGAACGTGCGTTCGCCTCGTTGTCGCGGCCGAGCTCCCTCCCCCCGCTCCTCTGTGGTGCGCGCGCACCACTGTTCATTACCAAAACATTTCGGAGTTGTACTTTGATAATGAAGGCAACGTGCGTTCGGCTCGCTTCAACCTTCAACCTCCAACCTCCTTCAACCTCTCCACCGGCTCTTTGCACCAGTCCACAGTGGGGGACGGGGGGAACGGGAGAGAGAGTGCGCTGTGGCTGTGCGGGCCGAGCCCGGGATATGATCACGACGGACTCACTGCTGCACACATTCCGACACCGACTGCACATCAGCATGATGATCCCGCAGGAGGGACCCGACTGACCATCCCCAGCCCACTGGGCCGCGTCGCCTCCTGCATTAAGTAAGTGCCTGAGTGAGCGGCGGTCATATTTCCTAAAGCACTTCTGTCATGATGACCGTAAACCGTAATTTTGATTGCTCAAAAAAGCCATGCACACTCTCACTCAGCCACGTTACTAGGGGGCAGCGCCGCGCGCCAGACGACCCTTGGGGGCTGTGTGCTCATCCAATCACTTTTAATTGTAATACTGCTCAGTACTGTCACGTGAGTGCCAGGCCTGAGCGAGCTACGGTATTTGTCCTAAAGCAGTCACTTCTGTCTTGAATACCTTAACCGTAACTGCTTAGAGAGCCGGCCCGTACAACATGAAGTTTGAACACTCTCACTCAGCCTCGTTAATAGTAGCGGGTGGCGCCGTGCACCGGACGGAGCCCCGGCCGGTCTGCTCACTGCTAATTGATTTTAATTATTTATAGTACTGCTCAGTATTGTATCTTCACTTTTGAAATAATACAGCCTGCGGCCTGACTATCTGCTGCGGAGTCCGCATCAGCTGAGATTCAGACTGTTATAATTAAAGGCTGACTGGCAGCTGAGAGATCCATTTTGGGGACTCTCACATCACGTTTGACTCCTCGGCCCCGGGTGTCCCATGTGGGACAGAGCGGCCTCAGCGATCCTCCTTTGCATGAGTGACTGCCACTGCCAAGGAGAGGCCCGGGGCCCAGCAGTCGGTGCTACTTACCTGGTTAAACAGTACAATCAGGTTACAAGGGCACTAGGTTAGTGAGGGGCCCTTCCATCTCTGGTGCTTTGCACCATTTAAAGATCTTGTTGCTCTAATGGGTGTAAATGCTGATATTTATATGTTTCCTTCATCTTCATTGCTTGATTTTGCTCACGAGAAAGTGCCACTCATAGTGGGTGAAATGTCACTCATAATTACACTGAAATTATGAAAAAGTTACACATAGCAATCTGAAACCTTGGCAGCTATGTCCGGCCTCTTTCGTGCTTTCCAGTATTCCGTGACTGCCACTGCCAAGGAGAGGCCCGGGGCCCAGCAGTCGGTGCTACTTACCTGGTTAAACAGTACAATCAGGTTACAAGGGCACTAGGTTAGTGAGGGGCCCTTCCTTAATGGGTGTAAATGCTGATATTTATATGTTTCCTTCATCTTCATTGCTTGATTTTGCTCACGAGAAAGTGCCACTCATAGTGGGTGAAATGTCACTCATAATTACACTGAAATTATGAAAAAGTTACACATAGCAATCTGAAACCTTGGCAGCTATGTCCGGCCTCTTTCGTGCTTTCCAGTATTCCGCAGCCAAGTTTATTAGGTAGCTGAGACATCTGACCCACTTTTTCCCAGTGTATCTCTGCACCAGTTAAAATTGCACGTTGTGGTGTGTGCCGCAAACTGCCTGACCCTCCAGCACCACGATGAGTGCAGACTACGCAACACCTCCCCACCTCCTCCCTTCCAAGCCAAAGTCTACCCTCAAATTCACCAAGAATTCAGAACAAGCATTTGCAATGCAATAGGTCTCGCATTATTAAAGTTTGAGCTATTGGCATTGCTAAATAATGCAACACCAATAGCTCAAACTTTAATAATGCGAGACCTGTTGCATTGCAAATGCTTGTTTGTTACTTTCTACCAGTAAGCATAATGTTTATGGTTGTTGGCTACATTTATAGTAGGCTTGGGCTCTGTATATAGCCCACCTAAAGGAATGGTTTTCTTATTAATATTTTTCATTTTTAGTCTGTAAATAGTTTGTAAAAAAACAAAGGTGTTGTAACAGCCTGTCTATATTATGTGTATGTTAATTTGGAGAGCACTATTTCTTATTTTTTGCCGTTGACTGGTACCGCAGTACTTCCAAGATACTATCGCCAGAGTATTACTGTACTTCACAATTGTAAAACAACTTTTGATTGGCTTAAAACAGTGTAAATCACAGGAAACAGGAAGTTCACACCCCTTGTTCATCTGTCCTAGTTAGAGCCTGTAAGGGGAAGGTGGTGCTCTTGTAGTTGTTGAGAACTTTGGGGTCTATTAGGATGGCGGTCGGAAAACCACCCCGACCGCCATGGTAGCGGAAATCAACCGCCCGCTGGTACCGCGGCAAAACCGGCGGTCAGATTAGGATCAACCGCCATAAAAACCCGACCGCGGCGGAAAGAGGCAACGAAAACCCACCCGCAGCAGTCGGACAGTCATCCGTGACGGTCGGATTCGCAGCGGAAACACCCAAAACCGCCGCACGCGGAGTAACCGCCCGTGAAATTAGGATTCCCCCGATGTGACAGCGGTACGTTCCGCAGTTCCCGACCGCCGCGGTAGCAAACAGTGAGGAATGGGAGAGCCGGCGGAAGGGCCGTTTCATAGCCACCGCTGCGGACGCTCCGTGACAAAAATGGCATCCGACAGAAAAAACCCACAACAAGGCCAGCAAGTGCACACAGGAAACTAGCCCTGCCCCCAAAAACACATGACACTCCCCAATAACCCACCCCCATGGCAACTCCTAAACTACAAATCCCAGGACAACCCACACAACACACCTGACAGCAATACCCCATTCTGACACACCCACATAGCTGAGTATAAAACCAGCCCCTTCCCTGACAAAAATCCTTTGCAATACTCCAGAAGTGAAGGGCCAAACACCACAGCTGAAAGGTGAGGCAAATCAACACACCATCACTACACACACACACCACACACATCACCACCACCACTCCCACACCTGCACCTCCAACCCCTTTGCACATCACACACCATACACATCACCACCACCACCACCACCACCACTTACACACCTGCACCTCTAACCCCTTTGCACATCACACACCATGTCACCACAGAAAATGCCCAAATTCACAGACAGTGAGTTGACAGTCATGGTAGATGAGATAATCCGAGTAGAGCCACAATTGTTTGGTAACCTCGTGCAACAGACACCATTAGCCACCAGAACGCAAATGTGGGTAAGGATAGTTGACAAGATCAATGCAGTAGGGACCACCCCACGCAACAAACAGGAAATCTTGAAGCGGTGGCATGACCTGAAGAGTGTCGTCAAAAAGAAGAGGAACAAGAACCATCAGCTGGCTCAGAGGACTGGCGGTGGCCCTCCCATTCCACCAAGAACATTCACTGCATGGGAGGAGAAGGTGCTTGCCATACTGCATCCAGAGAGTCTCACAGGAATAGCCGGGGGAGTGGAGGCTGGTAAGTACCAACAAATGTCTCTCATTACACTGCTATGTACTATCTTGCACAACTACTAAGCGACACCTCCCAGGCCCAAATGCATTCATGTGCACCACAATACCCAACACAGCTCTCACAGATGTAACATGCACTCCATCTTAATCACCCCAAAGGCAGCTAACATTAACAGGGTTGTATGTGACCAGGCAACCAGCACAACAACTCCCACAAGGTCTCCCTTACCCACCCCTGAGCAGGATGTAGCATTCCCCCCCCTAGAAGCATGTGTCACCAATTGTATGGTTCCCCCTCACCTAACAGGTAGTTAGCCATCTTCCCAGGGAGGGCTGTTTAGGGTTGGAAGTCCTGCACAACAACTCCCACAAGGTCTCCCTTACCCACCCCTGAGCAGGACGTAGCACTCCCCCCCTAGAAGCATGTGGCAGCCATTGCACTGTTCACCTTCATCTAACAGGTAGGTAGCCATCTTCCCAGGGAGGGCTGTTTGGGGGTGGGAGGCCTGCACTACAACTCCCACCAGGCCCCCTGTCCCACCCCTGAGCAGGATGTAGCACTCCACACCCACCCAGAAGCATGTGGCAGTCATTGTAAGGTTCCCCCTCACATAACAGGTAGGTATCCATCTTCCCAGGGAGGGCTGTGAGGCCTGTACCACAACTCCCACAAGGCCCCCCTGTCCCACACCTCAGCAGGATGTAGCACTCCCCCCCCACACCCAGAAGCATGTGGCAGCCATTGCATTGTTCACCTTGACCCAACAGCTAGGTAGCCATCTTCCCAGGGAGGGCTGTTTGGGGGTGGGAGACCTGCACAACAACTCCCACCAGGCCCCCTGTCCCACCCCTGAGCAGGATGTAGCACTCCCCCACACCCAGAAGCATGTGGCAGCCATTGCATTGTTCACCTTGACCCAACAGGTAGGTAGCCATCATCCCAGGGAGTGCTGTTTGGGGGTAGGAGGCCTGCACAACAACTCCCACTAGGCCCCCCTGTCCCACTCCTGAGCAGGATATAGCACTCCACACCGACCCAGAAGCATGTGGCAGTCATTGTAAGGTTCCCCCTCACATAACAGGTAGGTAGCCATCTTCCCAGGGAGGGCTGTTTGGGGGTGTGAGGCCTGCACCACAACTCCCACAAGGCCCCCCTGTCCCACACCTCACCAGGATGTAGCACTCCCCCCACACCCAGAAGCATGTGGCAGTCATTGCATTATTCACCTTGACCCAACAGGTAGGTAGTCATCTTCCCAGGGAGGGCTGTTTGGGGGTGTGAGGCCTGTACAACAATTCCCAGCAGGCCCCCTGTCCCACCCCTGAGTAGGATGTAGCACTCCACACCCACCCAGAAGCATGTGGCAGTCATTGTAAGGTTCCCCCTCACATGACAGGTAGGTAGCCATCTTCCCAGGGAGGGCTGTTTGGGGGTGGGAGGCCTGCACAACAACTCCCAGCAGGCCCCCTGTCCCACCCCTGAGCAGGATGTAGCACTCCACACCCACCCAGAAGCATGTGGCAGTCATTGTAAGGATCCCCTCACATAACAGGTAGGTAGCCATCTTCCCAGGGAGGGCTGTTTGGGGGTGGGAGGCCTGCACAACAACTCCCAGCAGGCCCCCTGTCCCACCCCTGAGCAGGATGTAGCACTCCACACCCACCCAGAAGCATGTGACAGTCATTGTAAGGATACCCCTCACATAACAGGTAGGTAGCCATCTTCCCAGGGAGGGCTGTTTGGGGGTGGGAGGCCTGCACAACAACTCCCACCAGGCCCCCTGTCCCACCCCTGAGCAGGATGTACCACTCCACACCCACCCAGAAGCATGTGGCAGTCATTGTAAGGTTCCCCCTCACATAACAGGTAGGTAGCCATCTTCCCAGGGAGGGCTGTTTGGGGGTGTGAGGCCTGCACCACAATTCCCACAAGGCCCCCTGTCCCACACCTCAGCAGGATGTAGCACTCCCCCACACCCAGAAGCATGTGGCAGCCATTGCATTGTTTACCTTGACCCAACAGGTAGGTAGCCATCTTCCCAGGGAGGGCTGTTTGGGGGTGGGAGTCCTGCACAACAACTCCCAGCAGGCCCCCTGTCCCACCCCTGAGCAGGATGTAGCACTCCACACCCACCCAGAAGCATGTGGCAGTCATTGTAAGGTTCCCCCTCACATACCAGGTAGGTAGCCATCTTCCCAGGGAGGGCTGTTTGGGGGTGGGAGGCCTGCACAACAACTCCCACCAGGCCCCCTGTCCCACCCCTGTGCAGGATGGTGCACTCCCCCCACACCCAGAAGCATGTGGCAGCCATTGCATTGTTCACCTTGACCCAACAGGTAGGTTGTCATCTTCCCAGGGAGGGCTGTTTGGGGGTGGGAGGCCTGTACAACAACTCCCACCAGGCCCCCAGTCCCACCCCTGAGCAGGATGTAGCACTCCACACCTACCCAGAAGCATGTGGCAGTCATTGTAAGGTTCCCCCTCACATAACAGGTAGGTGGCCATCTTCCCAGGGAGGGCTGTTTGGGGGTGGGAGGCCTGCACCACAACTCCCACAAGGCCCCCCTGTCCCACACCTCAGCAGGACGTAGCACTCCCCCCACACCCAGAAGCATGTGGCAGTCATTGTAAGGTTCCCCCTCACATAACAGGTAGGTAGCCATCTTCCCAGGGAGGGCTGTTTGGGGGTGAGAGGCCTGCACAACAACTCCCACAAGGTCTCCCTTACCTACCCCTGAGCAGGACGTAGCACTCCCCCCCCCCTAGAAGCATGTGGCAGCCATTGCACTGTTCACCTTCATCTAACAGGTAGGTAGCCATCTTCCCAGGGAGGGCTGTTTGGAGGTGGGAGGCCTGCACTTCAACTCCCACCAGGCCCCCTGTCCCACCCCTGAGCAGGATGTAGCACTCCCCCATACCCAGAAGCATGTGGCAGCCATTGCATTGTTCACCTTGACCCAACAGGTAGGTAGCCATCTTCCCAGGGAGGGCTGTTTGGGTGTGGGAGGCCTGCACAACAACTCCCAGCAGGCCCCCTGTCCCACCCCTGAGCAGGATGTAGCACTCCACACCCACCCAGAAGCATGTGGCAGTCATTGTAAGGTTCCCCCTCACATAACAGGTAGGTAGCCATCTTCCCAGGGAGGGCTGTTTGTCCCACCCCTGAGCAGGATGTAGCACTCCCCCACACCCAGAAGCATGTGGCAGCCATTGCATTGTTCACCTTGACCCAACAGGTAGGTAGCCATCTTTCCAGGGAGGGCTGTTTGGGGGTGGGACGCCTGCACAACAACTCCCAGCAGGCCCCCTGTCCCACCCCTGAGCAGGATGTAGCACTCCACACCCACCCAGAAGCATGTGGCAGTCATTGTAAGGTTCCCCCTCACATAACAGGTAGGTAGCCATCTTCCCAGGGAGGGCTGTTTGGGGGTGAGAGGCCTGCACAACAACTCCCAGCAGGCCCCCTGTCCCACCCCTGAGCAGGATGTAGCACTCCACACCCACCCAGAAGCATGTGGCAGTCATTGTAAGGTTCCCCTCACATAACAGGTAGGTAGCCATCTTCCCAGGGAGGGCTGTTTGGGGGTGAGAGGCCTGCACAACAACTCCCACAAGGTCTCCCTTACCTACCCCTGAGCAGGACGTAGCACTCCCCCCCTAGAAGCATGTGGCAGCCATTGCACTGTTCACCTTCATCTAACAGGTAGGTAGCCATCTTCCTAGGGAGGGCTGTTTGGAGGTGGGAGGCCTGCACTACAACTCCCACCAGGCCCCCTGTCCCACCCCTGAGCAGGATGTAGCACTCCCCCATACCCAGAAGCATGTGGCAGCCATTGCATTGTTCACCTTGACCCAACAGGTAGGTAGCCATCTTCCCAGGGAGGGCTGTTTGGGGGTGGGAGGCCTGCACAACAACTCCCAGCAGGCCCCCTGTCCCACCCCTGAGCAGGATGTAACACTCCACACCCACCCAGAAGCATGTGGCAGTCATTGTAAGGTTCCCCCTCACATAACAGGTAGGTAGCCATCTTCCCAGGGAGGGCTGTTTGTCCCACCCCTGAGCAGGATGTAGCACTCCCCCACACCCAGAAGCATGTGGCAGCCATTGCATTGTTCACCTTGACCCAACAGGTAGGTAGCCATCTTCCCAGGGAGGGCTGTTTGGGGGTGGGAGGCCTGCACAATAACTCCCACCAGGCCCCCTGTCCCATCCCTGAGCAGGATATAGCACTCCACACCCACCCAGAAGCATGTGGCAGTCATTGTAAAGGTTCCCCTCACATAACAGGTAGGTAGCCATCTTCCCAGGGAGGGCTGTTTGGGGGTGTGAGGCCTGTACCACAACTCCCACAAGGCCCCCCTATCCCACACCTCAGCAGGATGTAGCACTCCCCCCACACCCAGAAGCATGTGGCAGCCATTGCATTGTTCACCTTGACCCATCAGGTAGGTAGCCATCTTCCCAGGGAGGGCTGTTTGGGGTGGGAGGCCTGCACAACAACTCCCAGCAGGCCCCCTGTCCCAACCCTGAGCAGGATGTAGCATTCCACACCCACCCAGAAACATGTGGCAGTCATTGTAAGGTTCCCCCTCACATAACGGGTAGGTAGCCATCTTCCCAGGGAGGGCTGTTTGGGGGTGGGAGGCCTGCACAACAACTCCCACCAGGCCCCCTGTCCCACCCCTGAGCAGGATGTAGCACTCCACACCCACCCAGAAGCATGTGGCAGTCATTGTAAGGATCCCCCTCACGTAACAGGTAGGTAGCCATCTTCCCAGGGAGGGCTGTTTGGGGGTGGGAGGCCTGCACAACAACTCCCAGCAGGCCCCCTGTCCCACTCCTGAACAGGATGTAGCACTCCACACCCACCCAGAAGCACGTGGCAGTCATTGTAAGGTTCCCCCTCACATAACAGTTAGATAGCCATCTTCCCAGGGAGGGCTGTTTGGGGGTGGGAGGCCTGCACAACAACTCCCAGCAGGCCCCCTGTCCCACCCCTGAGCAGGATGTAGCACTCCATACCCACCCAGAAGCATGTGGCAGTCATTGTAAGGATCCCCCTCACATAACAGGTAGGTAGCCATCTTCCCAGGGAGGGCTGTTTGGGGGGTGGGAGGCCTGCACAACAACTCCCAGCAGGTCCCCTGTCCCACCCCTGAGCAGGCTGTAGCACTCCACTGTGAGAAGTTGGCCTGGTATATGCTGTCCACTAGTTATAGTGGGCACCTTGCACCAGTCCAAATGACCTTTATTGATGATAGGTTTAAAGACAACCTTTATTGAAAGCTATCCTAGTGGTAGCTATGTAGAGCAGCCTTCAGGCTAAGTCTTGAAGGAGTGTTAAGCTGTTTGCTTTTCCAGTTATAATCTCGTGAATGACCAAATGAAAGGAGAACCACACCAGGTATTAATATAAAATATATGTATTTATTACTAAACACTATCCAATAGTCTCTTTAACGAGGCTAGAGGTCAAAGTACACAAGTTACAAGTCAAATAGCACAGTAAATTAGCACAATATACGATTAGCCCTAGGGGCGTACCAAACCATATATTAAGAAAGTGGTATAAGAACCACGACTTAAGTAGACACAAGGCCTAGAGCCTGTAGAATCGCTGGGACCCCAAGGAACCACCCAAGGTAGTGACACAGGGGACCCACGGGGACTGTGTGCAGTGTGTGAACACAGCCGCGAGCTCCGTTATCGTCTATGGGAAAGTCGCGGTTAGAGTTTTAGAGTTTAAGGATACTTAGAAATGGATTAGGACCAAACCCTCTTGGACTTAGACAGTTCTAGGGTCAACACCCATGGGAGCACCGGAGTACTCGAGTTACCTCACCCAGGGAAGCCGGGTGCATAGGTGTCGAATGGTGTCGGGTCGCGTCGTCGATTTCAATGGCAGCCTGCAAGGAAGTGCTGCTGCCGGGAAGATGCGAAGTGTCCGAAGAGATCCAAGCCTGGATCGGAGATGAGAAGAACCTGAAAGCAGAGGGGACAGAGTCTGGGTCACTTGCCAGTGACCAGGGGCACGATAGTCGAATGCCCACCGATGTCGGGTGCTTCAGGTGAAAGAGGTGAAGCTTGACTCTTCAGCCACGAGGACCAGGAGGTGTCGACGACGACCAGGAGCTGGATTCGAGCTGTCCCACGAAGGATGTCGAGTGCTGGAGCATTGGTGTCCGGATTGAACACAACAAGCCTTGGCAACAGCAACCCACGCAGAAAGGAGAAAGATGCTTCTGTGCAGACCAGCACGGTCTGAGGGACTCACCACTCGGTGGGGAGTCAGGGCACGTCTGGAGCAACCAGGGAAGCCCAAAGAAAATCAGAGTTGCCTTCACAGGGACCCACCAGTTGACGGACCACGGATCGCGAAGGAGCCTCGAGCGGAAATGCAAGAAGCGGGCCCACGGAACACTCGTGGAGTGTAGGCTCACAATCTTCGGTGCAAATGGTGCTCGGGGCCTGGGCTACAAATAACCCAAAGCAGGACTTCAAGAGACGTCGAGAAGTTGATGCACTAGCAAATGTGCACGGTGTCCAGGAGTTCCGGTTCCACGTCACTCGGGAGGGCTGCGGGTCTCAGCTTTGCTGGGGACTCGGGTCGGCCTCTGAGAAGTCTGGAAATCCTCTTCCTGGGCTGCAATTACTTCGGAGTCCGGCGGGAGCTTCAGAGATGCAGACCGGCAAATGCTTTGTTGGTGCCTGCCAAGCAGGGGAGTCACTCCTTGACCCCAAGGGAGATTTCTTCAGTCCTCTAGTCTTGAATAGAGCGTCGAAGTTCCAGGATTCAGTTGCAGAGTTTCGTCCAGGGATATCTAAAGTCCTGTTGCCAGGGGTTCCTTACTTATACCTAAGAAAGGGGTTGGACTAACTCTGTGGACCCTCCTATGGGAGGGTTTGGAAAGAGGGGTGGCTACACCCATTTCCTTTGTCCAGTTTCGCGCCAGAGCAGGGGCTGGCAGCCCCTGCAACCGGTTTGAACTGGGGTATGCACGAGGACACCAAATGTGCCCCCAGTGCAGGACTTCAAAGCACTCTTGGAGTGCACCCACCCAGCCCCAATCCACTAAGGCCTGTCTGGGAGGTGGTAACACCTCCCGGTGACAGGAAACCTATTGTCCAGGCCTCCCCTGCCGGAGTTTCGGTCAGCAGCAGGAGGCAAGACTCGTGTCTGTGGCTGCAGCATCCATTTTGTGATGCCAGGGCTCTGTTTAGTTGGTACCGGGTATACCGGTGCTGTCATGTCTCTCCCTCTAGAAGGGTGGGATCATACTCCCACTCCAGTTACTGGTGTGGGGTGTGGGGGTATGATTCCAAGGTGTTTGACACCAAACACGACATGTTTCCGTGCAGCCATCCCAAAGTTAGCATTTACCGCGAGGATATAATGCACTTAAGAGTATATGGTCAGGCTGCACCACAGACAACCCCGGAGAGGAGATTCCAAAGGCTGTAGAGGGGCTCTGCTCATGCATGGGCACCCTCTCACATAGAACCAAGCACCCTGCCTTCAGGATTGATAAGGCCTGCCATAGGGGTGACTGATAGGTTTCTATGTGCTTTGATAGGTGAGATATAGTGAACCTATATCTCTGTAAGGGGTGCATGCACCACCTCACTCAGGCTGCAGTAGCAGTCCTGTGGTGTCATTTTGGATGGCTTTCCAGGGGTGGCATAATACATGCTTCAGCCCCTGCTAAGCCTCTGGGGTACCTATGCCCTGGGTACATAGTATACCATATACTAGGGACTTATAAGGGCACCCCAGAATCCAATCTGAAGTGTACTTAAGGTACATGGAATCAATTTAGAGAGGAAGCAGCTAGGCTGGGGTCCTGGATAGCAGGGCACCAGCCAGACTAAAGTCGAAAAACAGTGATACATCAGCAAAACGTGGGGGTCACCATAAGAGGCAGATCCTACTCTCCTACATCCACAACCACCCAGAAGCATGTGGCAGTCATTGTAAGGATCCCCCTCACATAACAGGTAGGTAGCCATCTTCCCAGGGAGGGCTGTTTGGGGGTGGGAGGCCTGCACCACAACTCCCACAAGGCCCCCCTGTCCCACACCTCAGCAGGATGTAGCACTCCCCCCCACACCCAGAAGCATGTGGCAGCCATTGCATTGTTCACCTTGACCCAACAGGTAGGTAGCCATCTTCCTAGGGAGGGCTGTTTGGGGGTGGGAGGCCTGCACAACAACTCCCAGCAGGCCCCCTGTCTCACCCCTGAGCAGGATGTAGCACTCCACACCCACCCAGAAGCATATGGCAGTCATTATAAGGTTCCCCCTCACATAACAGGTAGGTAGCCATCTTCCCAGGGAGGGCTGTTTGGGGGTGGGAGGCCTGCACAACAACTCCCACCAGGCCCCCTGTCCCACCCCTGAGCAGGATGTAGCACTCCCCCATACCCAGAAGCATGTGGCAGCCATTGCATTGTTCACCTTGACCCAACAAGTAGGTAGCCATCTTTCCAGGGAGGGCTGTTTGGGGGTGGGAGGCCTGCACAACAACTCCCACCAGGCCCCTGTCCCACCCCTGAGCAGGATGTAGCACTCCACACCCACCCAGAAGCATGTGGCAGTCATTGTAAGGTTCCCGCTCACATAACAGGTAGGTAGCCATCTTCCCAGGGAGGGCTGTTTGGGGGTGGGAAGCCTGCACCACAACTCCCACAAGGCCCCCCTGTCCCACACATCAGCAGGATGTAGCACTCCCCACACACCCAGAAGCATGTGGCAGCCACTGCATTGTTCACCTTGACCCAACAGGTAGGTAGCCATCTTCCCAGGGAGGGCTGTTTGGGGGTGGGAGGCCTGCACAACAACTCCCAGCAGGCCCCCTGTCCCACCCCTGAGCAGGATGTAGCACTCCACACCCACCCAGAAGCATGTGGCAGTCATTGTAAGGTTCCCCCTCACATAACAGGTAGGTAGCCATCTTCCCAGGGAGGGCTGTTTGGGGATGGGAGGCCTGCACAACAACTCCCACCAGGCCCCCTGTCCCACCCCTGAGCAGGATGTAGCACTCCCCCACACCCAGAAGCATGTGGCAGCCATTGCATTGTTCACCTTGACCCAACAGGTAGGTAGCCATCTTTCCAGGGAGGGCTGTTTGGGGTGTGGGAGGCCTGCACAACAACTCCCACCAGGCCCCCTGTCCCACCCCTGAGCAGGATGTAGCACTCCACACCCACCCAGAAGCATGTGGCAGTCATTGTAAGGATCCCCCTCACATAACAGGTAGGTAGCCATCTTCCCAGGGAGGGCTGTTTGGGGGTGGGAGGCCTGCACAACAACTCCCAGCAGGCCCCCTGTCCCACCCCTGAGCAGGATGTAGCACTCCACACCCACCCAGAAGCATGTGACAGTCATTGTAAGGATACCCCTCACATAACAGGTAGGTAGCCATCTTCCCAGGGAGGGCTGTTTGGGGGTGGGAGGCCTGCACAACAACTCCCACCAGGCCCCCTGTCCCACCCCTGAGCAGGATGTACCACTCCACACCCACCCAGAAGCATGTGGCAGTCATTGTAAGGTTCCCCCTCACATAACAGGTAGGTAGCCATCTTCCCAGGGAGGGCTGTTTGGGGGTGTGAGGCCTGCACCACAATTCCCACAAGGCCCCCTGTCCCACACCTCAGCAGGATGTAGCACTCCCCCCACACCCAGAAGCATGTGGCAGCCATTGCATTGTTTACCTTGACCCAACAGGTAGGTAGCCATCTTCCCAGGGAGGGCTGTTTGGGGGTGGGAGGCCTGCACAACAACTCCCAGCAGGCCCCCTGTCCCACCCCTGAGCAGGATGTAGCACTCCACACCCACCCAGAAGCATGTGGCAGTCATTGTAAGGTTCCCCCTCACATACCAGGTAGGTAGCCATCTTCCCAGGGAGGGCTGTTTGGGGGTGGGAGGCCTGCACAACAACTCCCACCAGGCCCCCTGTCCCACCCCTGAGCAGGATGGTGCACTCCCCCACACCCAGAAGCATGTGGCAGCCATTGCATTGTTCACCTTGACCCAACAGGTAGGTTGTCATCTTCCCAGGAGGGCTGTTTGGGGGTGGGAGGCCTGTACAACAACTCCCACCAGGCCCCCAGTCCCACCCCTGAGCAGGATGTAGCACTCCACACCTACCCAGAAGCATGTGGCAGTCATTGTAAGGTTCCCCCTCACATAACAGGTAGGTGGCCATCTTCCCAGGGAGGGCTGTTTGGGGGTGGGAGGCCTGCACCACAACTCCCACAAGGCCCCCCTGTCCCACACCTCAGCAGGACGTAGCACTCCCCCCACACCCAGAAGCATGTGGCAGTCATTGTAAGGATCCCCCTCACATAACAGGTAGGTAGCCATCTTCCCAGGGAGGGCTGTTTGGGGGTGTGAGGCCTGCACCACAACTCCCACAAGGCCCGTCTGTCCCACACCTCAGCAGGATGTAGCACTCCCCCCACACCCAGAAGCATGTGGCAGCCATTTCATTGTTCACCTTGACCCAACAGGTAGGTAGCCATCTTCCCAGGGAGGGCTGTTTGGGGGTGGGAGGCCTGCACAACAATTCCCAGCAGGCCCCCTGTCCCACCCCTGAGCAGGATGTAGCACTCCACACCCACCTAGAAGCATGTGGCAGTCATTGTAAGGTTCCCCCTCACATGACAGGTAGGTAGCCATCTTCCCAGGGAGGGCTGTTTGGGGGTGGGAGGCCTGCACAACAACTCCCAGCAGGCCCCCTGTCCCACCCCTGAACAGGATGTAGCACTCCACACCCACCCAGAAGCATGTGGCAGTCATTGTAAGGTTCCCCTCACATAACAGGTAGGTAGCCATCTTCCCAGGGAGGGCTGTTTGGGGGTGGGAGGCATGCACAACAACTCCCAGCAGGCCCCCTGTCCCACCCCTGAGCAGGATGTAGCATTCCACACCCACCCAGAAGCATGTGGCAGTCATTGTAAGGATCCCCCTCACATAACAGGTAGGTAGCCATCTTCCCAGGGAGGACTGTTTGGGGGTGGGAGGTCTGCACAACAACTCCCTGCAGGCCCCCTGTCCCACCCCTGAGCAGGATGTAGCACTCCACACCCACCCAGAAACATGTGGCAGTCATTGTAAGGATCCCCCTCACATAACGGGTAGGTAGCCATCTTCCCAGGGAGGGCTGTTTGGGGGTGGGAGGCCTGCACAACAACTCCCAGCAGGCCCCCTGTCCCACCCCTGAGCAGGATGTAGCACTCCACACCCACCCAGAAGCATGTGGCAGTCATTGTAAGGTTCCCCCTCACATGACAGGTAGGTCGCCATCTTCCCAGGGAGGGCTGTTTGGGGGTGGGAGGCCTGCACAACAACTCCCAGCAGGCCCCTTGTCCCACGCCTGAGCAGGATGTAGCACTCCCCCACACCCAGAAGCATGTGGCAGCCATCGTATAACAACAACCAAACTTACAGGTAGGTAGCCATCTTCACAGGAAGGGGTGTTTGGGGTTGGGAGGCCTGCACTACAATTCCCAGCAGGCCCCCTGTCCCACCCCTGAGCAGGATGTAGCACTCCACACCCACCTAGAAGCATGTGGCAGTCATTGTAAGGTTCCCCCTCACATGACAGGTAGGTAGCCATCTTCCCAGGGAGGGCTGTTTGGGGGTGGGAGGCCTGCACAACAACTCCCAGCAGGCCCCCTGTCCCACCCCTGAACAGGATGTAGCACTCCACACCCACCCAGAAGCATGTGGCAGTCATTGTAAGGTTCCCCCTCACATAACAGGTAGGTAGCCATCTTCCCAGGGAGGGCTGTTTGGGGGTGGGAGGCATGCACAACAACTCCCAGCAGGCCCCCTGTCCCACCCCTGAGCAGGATGTAGCATTCCACACCCACCCAGAAGCATGTGGCAGTCATTGTAAGGATCCCCCTCACATAACAGGTAGGTAGCCATCTTCCCAGGGAGGGCTGTTTGGGGGTGGGAGGCCTGCACAACAACTCCCAGCAGGCCCCTTGTCCCACGCCTGAGCAGGATGTAGCACTCCCCCACACCCAGAAGCATGTGGCAGCCATCGTATAACAACAACCAAACTTACAGGTAGGTAGCCATCTTCACAGGAAGGGGTGTTTGGGGTTGGGAGGCCTGCACTACAACTCCCACCAGGCACCCCTGTCCCACCCCTGAGCAGGAAGCAGCACTTAAACACACAGCCAGAGAGATGTGTTAGAAAGTCCACCCCAATGTGACAACAGAACAGGTAAGTAGACAGTGCATGCACACCACCATTCCTTCCCAAAAGCATGGAGCCATATGACAACACCAGCCCTCACATCCCAACAAAATTGACACAGATACAATATCAAATTACAGTGTGCAGACAGCTAAGCGTATGTAACTGTCACAGAAACAAAAGTTTAACTCACCAAATACCATGTTGAAGTGAATCCGGGCCCAGACAGGTACAGCACTAAATGCTACCTGTAAGATCCATGTGGGCTGAGCTTCATGGACCATATGAAAACAAAGCAAGCATGGTCTGTAGAACAAATAAATCCAAGCACAGGACATGACAAAGGTATGCATGAGATGACAATGGCTAGTTCATGCGCAGATGTAACGCATGCCAGGCAGAGTAATCAGCAAAGATGCCGCACATCAAGTCGTATAGCCGCCAGTTGACAGATGACAACATGTTCACGTAATAACAAAAGTTGCACGTGGGGCATGGTATCCATTGACATGTCACACTGTTGAACATTAATGTATGTACCTCCACATCATGTCAAGATGCACCTTACTGTGCAGACATGCAATGTGCAAACTAGTAAACTGTGTGTTGCATGACCTGCAAATAAGATACATTGAACAACAAGCCTGAGGGGTGCCCGTCAGTGACCGTTTCCCCTCTGTCCCACAGGTGACCAAGGACTGACTGCAGAGGATGACAACACCAACCTGCAGAGCCAGCCTCCACCCCCGGAACATGGACTCACTGATGATGACTCCCTGGATTTCGAGGATGCGGAGCTTGAAGCCGGCCCATCTGGCATGCCAGGGCGCAACAGGTCCCAGGACCCCACTGTCCCCCCCACCACATCAGCAACAACAACAACCACGCTGACCCCTGCTGGAACGACCTGTGCGGCCTCCACCACCACAACCACCACCACAACCACCAGTGCTGCCTGCAACACTCGCCCTGCCCCAGAGGATGACCACCCCACCCCAACAACAGAGGAGTGCAGGGAGAGTATGCGGGTGCATGCAGTGGTGAGGCAACAGGTCCGTCACAGCAGGGCAGATGGGAGGGCAAGGAGGAGTCTGAGCCGAACGGACACTGGGACCGAAGCCCTGGGCAACATCACCAGAGTCATTGGGGCCTATGAACGGGCCCAGGGACAAACGGGCCAGGCTCAGGAAGATTCCTGCAAGCTCCGCCTGCTGCTGAGGTCCATAGACTCCTGCATGGGCCAAATCGTGGACCTCTTGGGCCAGCTAGTGGCGGTACTGAGGGCCAGGCCTGCGGCACAAACAACACCTCCACCTCCCTCCGGTGGCCCGCAGGATGACAGTTCCACATCCTCCCCTGCCGCCACGGAGAGGGGGGACTCCTCAGACCCCACTGGCTCTGCAGCAGAGGCCCCCCCTGCCAAACGATCAAGGGGCCGTCCTAAGAAATCCCTGGGAGTATCCCGTGGCAAAGCACCTGCCAAACGCCAGTCAAGGAGCCAGCCATGCTGGCACCCCTCTTCACCCTGCCATGGACTTCGTAGACTGTCCTTCCCCACACTGCCATGTGAATGGCATCCGTCTGTTGGACTGGGTCACCACACTGACAACTCATTGCTTCACCATTCACCTTTTGGTAAATATGCACTCCACTGTCACATGTACCCATTATAAATAAACACTCCTTACACACCAATGTTGTTGTGTCTGCTCCGTGTTTTAATCACAGGATGTGCAATGTTCACCATGAGTACAATGTACCAGGAGCACGGATTGTTTGTAGGCAAAGAGAGGCTGATGAGACCTGGAAAAACACAACATAACAATATTCACTAGTCACGCGGTGGCATCACAGCCATCACACAACACCTGTCATCAAGGTACTCCAACATGCACACATCACAATGAGCAACAGTACCGACATACACATCCTGGAACTGTGCCAAACTACCCTGTCCAAGAAACGTTGGCAGCCAGCACTGAGTCAACAACAGGCTGCAGTCACAAAGCTCACATAGACCTTTTCACCAACAACAACATCAGCAGACAATGGGTCTGTTGTACATTGTCACTCACCTTCAAGTGAAGTAGCGGTTGATGAGCTGTTGACGCAGGTCGACACCTTCCTCCTCTCCACTATCCTCGTCACTGGACATGGGTTGGTTTGCAGGCGGGGGCCTCGGCTGATCATCAGCGTCCAGGAGCAGGGGGATCTCCTTGTGCAAGGCCAGGTTGTGGAGCATGCAGCATGCAACTACAATCTGACACACCTTTTTGGGCGAGTACATCAATGCACCTCTGGTCCTGTCCAGGCAGCGAAACCGTGACTTCAGGAGACCAAAAGTACGTTCCACCACACGACGTGTCCTCCCATGGGCATCATTGTAGCAGACTTCACTTGGGGTCCTGGGATTTCGCAGTGGGCTCAGCAACCCACTATCCATGCACGCTCTGGAAGCAGATTATCCATCAGCTGTGGCACAATGCTGTTACGCATGATGTAGGAGTCATGGGCGGAGCCAGGAAATTTGGCACAGACGTGTGAGATGATCATATCGGCCTGGCACACCACCTGCACATTGATGGAATGGAAATGTTTCCTATTCCTGTAGATGTGCTCCCGTGCCTGTGGTGGAACCAGGCCAACGTGTGCAGTCAATGGCACCAACAACATTGGGGATGTGCCCAAGTGCATAAAAATCGCCCTTCACAGCCGCCAATTCATGCCTCCTGGGGAAATGGATATATCTGTCCTTGTAGATCATTATAACGGACAGGACATCCCGTAGCACCATACTGAACATAGGTTGTGACATCCCACCTGCGCTGGACACCGTGTGCTGGAAAGATCCAGAAGCAAAAAAATGCACGCCCGCCATCACCTTAGACGTTGCTGTGAAAGCACCCGGATATGTCCTGCAAGGCTGCAGGTGGGGCTCCAACATGGCACATAGGTCTTGAAGGGTGTCTCGATCCAGACGGAATTTCCGTATGACCTCCTCATCCTCCATGTCTGCCAGCACTGTGAAGGGACGATGCAGATTTGGTCTCCTCCTAGGTGAGATGAAAGAGGACACATGTCAACGCAATACACCAGGAGATGTGTCTGACATCTTACGCTTTGACTGACACAACGGAAACAATGACTAGCATCACAGTACACCTTACAAAACAACTTACTTGTAGGGACACCTTCAGATACACCATCCGTACACCTGTCCACTTTTCACACAGCTAGCATCTCACAAACAATATCGGACTATGTGAATGCACAAAGGGACATGGCCACATCTTGCATGGGCAGCCCAGAGAGTAGTACCAAAAGCATATGTGTGAAACTGCAACACTTCTGTCTCCTACATAGCTGCTGTAACTGCCACACCTTCTTGTGTAAGTCACACAGGGCACACATCAACCACACAATGACCCAACACTCTGCGTTTATTGACAAGTATGTGCATGAGCCAGGAAAAGTAGACAGTCAAATCTGCACATTCTGTAGTGAGACATTCATCACTGTAAGTTGCTCAGCCCTTTCACACATTGACATGTGTACCCATTGTAGAGTCCATCACAACACTGTTCTGTGTACATGCCCAGAAAATCACAAGTGACATGTGAGTGAGTACATACCAATGTTCCTAATCATGTACAACAACATGGCATGTGCAGTCAGCAGTGGGGTAAAGGTCAAATTGGCATTGAGTGCACAATCTTGTGCCATGAATCATGTGTCTACTGTGCACTGTGGAGGACTTGCCTTTGGCCATTCACACTGCATGACGTGTCCATAAGTGCTGTCAAGGTGATCTGACACCCAAATCACGGTCACTGCCTCTAATGCATGGCACACATATCGCGGTAGCTACCGCCTGTCCCCTGCGGTGTGTCACCGCCAATGCCCCAGCCACAATTGCGGTAGTGTCTGGCATATACACATGGCCAAATGGCGGTTGGTATGCTCCGCCACCCAAATCCCGGTCATTCTCAGCAAGGCATGGCACACATATCGCGGTGGCTACCGCCTGTCCCCTGCGGTGTGTCACCGCCAATGCCCCAGCCACAATCGCGGTAGTGTCTGGCATATACACATGGCCAAATGGCGGTTGGTATGCTCCGCCACCCAAATCCCGGTCATTCTCAGCAAGGCATGACACACATATCGCGGTGGCTACCGCCTGTCCCCTGCAGTGTGTCACCGCCAATGCCCCAGCCACAATCGCGGTAGTGTCTGACATATACACATGGCCAAATGGCGGTTGGTATGCTCCGCCACCCAAATCCCGGTCATTCTCAGCAAGGCATGGCACACATATCGCAGTGGCTACCGCCTATCCCCTGCGGTGTGTCACCGCCATGGACCATGCCCTTACAGCCAATGGGAACCGCAATCGCGGTAGCCTAATGCTATTTTGAAAATCGTGGTAGGCGTGCTCCGCCACCGCGGAGCCGGTCATTGGATGCAATTGAAAGATGCACGACCGCGGTAGCGCCAGCCTGGCCCCTGCGGTGTGTCACCGCCATGGACCATGCCCTTACAGCCAATGGGAACTGCAATCGCGGTAGCCTAATGCTATTTTGAAAATCGCAGTAGGCGTGCTTCGCCACCGCGGAGGTGGTCATTGGATGCATTTGAAAAAGGCTGATCTGAAACACCAATTGCAGCAGCTTAGAACCACTGAAACTACCCCAGGGGGCTATATATGTGTGGGCGAGAGCCTCACATTTCCACAGCTTTCAGAGCCTGCTGCCTGCCACCCCTCACCACCAACTGCTGCTGCTCCTGTCTCCAGAGCCTGCTGCCTGCCACCCCTCACCACCAACTGCTGCTGCTCCTGTCTCCAGAGCCTGCTGCCTGCCACCCCTCACCACCAACTGCTGCTGCTCCTGTCTCCTGGACACATTGATGGCGAGGACTGAGAAGATCCGTGCCAGTCCCTTCACCACCGAGGAGCTGGAGGTCCTGGTGGACGAGGTGCTCACACAGTATGGGAGGCTATATGGTGCTCCAAATGTCGTGGTAAGTGTTTCAGAGTGGAAGTGAGAGTGCAGGGGGTGCACACATGACGTTGATGTGGTGCAGTATGTGCCTGAGAGTGTGTGTTTGTGTCATGCACTGCCTAGCATGCTGTCACCAGGTGAAAGGGGTGTGTAGCCTATTTCACACGTTTCCCTGCCTGAACATCAGAACTGGAGGGACATGTATTGTCTTGTCAGCCATACAGTGACGCAGCAAGTTGGTAATGCAGGAGTCAGGACAGTAATTGCTTGTGTGAAGGCTGTGTGGGTCCCTGATGTCCTTCACAGGCTCATCTGTGGCCTTAGCAAGGCTTTTCCTCCAGAGGGTAGTGATGGAATTGTGTCTGACTCAAAATTGGCATCATCTATAGTTCAGCACTATGCTCAGGACGTCAATACCGGAGGGTGACACTCTTGGTGGTCATTCACCTATGACACAGCTGATTGTCGTACTATTGTGCACAGCCCCTTCCATTTCCACCAGCATGTGTACAGACTGGCATGTGTAGGCACTGTTCACGCTCTCAAATTGTCCCTTCATGTGACATTTCTGATGCCCCACGTTGGACCTCAGTGTGATCACACCTGGCCTACACAGTCACTGCCCAAGCAGACAAGGACACATCACTGAATGTACAGAGTGTCACATGTGTGCTTTTTCCAGGGCTCTCCATCAAAGAGCCATCTCAGCCCTATACATTGCACACGACAGGCCCTGTGAGAGGGTGTGGGTTTGTAGGATCATGTCCCTCAATGTGACCTCCATGACACCATGAGCCATTCACAGGGCAAGGACATTGAGGGCTGCGCAGTGTTGGACACAGTGTCTTCCCCTGAACATATATTGAAATGTCATGTATGTCTTGCTCACCCTCAAAATGGACAGTAGATGTGGGCAGCCTACACATAGCTTTCTGTGTTGGCATCCTGCATGTGTATGAGATGGGCAGGTACTGTGTCCACCCTCATACCTGCATGCATTTGCGTATGAGTCTCCCATGCTAATGTACCATGTGAGATGCATTAGTGTCTCTGCTAGACATATCTGGGAAGTTGTGATGAGTTAGTATCATGCTCCTGTACTGTGAGATAGTGGTACATGACACTGTGGCCCTGTTTTTTTCCCCCTCTTGTCTCCCATGCCTGCAGCTCAAAGTCCACCAGCGTAAGGCCGTGTGGAGGGCCATTGCACGCAAGGGGCGGGCTCTAGGTGTCTCCAACCGACTGCGCACGCACTGTCACAAGAGGTGGGATGACATCTGCCGGCTGAGCAAGAACGTGGCGGAGATGACGCTGGGGCTGATCCCTCGGACTGGCAGGTTGGCGCGCAGGAGCATGACACCACTGATGGCCCGCATCTTAGCTGTGACACAGCCTGAGCTGGATGCACGTTTGAAGGAGCATCAGCAGCAAGCTGGGGGTGAGAATTCTGGGAAGGGTGACTTTGGTTGTGAGTGGCTACATGTGTTCACAGCCTGGGCCACCGCTGTGCCCGGTGATGTTGGTAGTGTGATGCAGTGGCTTGTAAGTGGCCTCTGTGTTGGGTGCAGCTGTCATGCATTTTCCCTACCTGTACTTTCTCATGTCATTGGGGTAATGGCCCTTGACATTGCATTCTGAGTCGTGGCCTTCTGGCATCGTCTGCATTGGGGTAGTCATGGACATCCCATAGAAGGGAACAGCAGTGTGCATCATCTGAGTGTGCTTTCATCAATGTGTGCATTGCCTGACCTCAGAATTGTGGGGACTAAAAATCTGACACCAATGTGCAACTGTATTTGGGCCCCAAAGTACGACATGGTAGATGGCATGTGCTCATGGCCATTGTGGACTGTTATGTTGTAGTCTGTATCTGTGTTGTCCCCTTCTGCTCCCTCCAGATGTGAGAGTGGCAACATGTTGGGAGGTACATCTTTGCCCCCCTCAGGGCCCTAGGTGTGCTCAGAGGTATTTGTGTGTCTGGTTAAACGGATCCACCGGCAGGCAATTTGTCACAATTGCTTGATAACACGCTAAATTCAAATTCAAAATTGAGGTTGCACAATGTTACTGCACCGGGTGGTGTGCAACATGGAGACATCATTATCTTGTTTAGTGCTTTGCTTGCATATGATGGTTGTGTTGATGCCAATGAACTGACCCTACATCTCTCTCTCTCATGCAGCATCTCCCGTGGGCATGGAAGGACAGGGGACGGACACCAGTGGTGAGGCATCCAGCACGACTGCTACACACGAGCACAGTGACACTGATGTTACCACCGCCTCGGAGGGGGACAGGAGTCTGCTTGAGGAATCACAGCCAGAGACACCAACCTCCACGTCATCTGACACCAGCGGTGACACATCTCTGTTGGCGGGCACAGGGAGCAGGAACTCTGCCTCCTCTCCACCACACAGCGTCCAGCGCCCACCCTCCCACCTACTTCCACTTGTGCTGGCTGTGTTCGCACCAGTAAGAAGGGAAGAGTGTCCTTCACCCCAGGCACCGCTGCCCCTGTCTCCCCTGCTGCCCTCAGTGTTGAGTCTGTGGACCTTTTGCCCCAGCTGTGTGTGGGCCAGACAACTCTCATCAACGCCTTCCTAGACCACGACAAAAAATTGGCACAGGTCGTTGTTTTCATGGAGGGCATTCATTCAGACGTGGGTGGGCTACACCGGACAGTCCAAGCTTTGTCCTCCGTAGTGACGACAGCCATTCAGCATGCACAGTCATAGAGTCCAGCTCCAGTCCCTTTGTCCACCCCCCTGCCAGTGGCTACATCTGACGATAGTGACCACACACCACAGAGCTCAAGGGCAAGATACAGCACACGCAGCACACAGCAGCAGCAGCCCAAGCGGTCCAGGGCGCAGACACCATCCCCACAGAAAAGTAAAGCCACCCCAGAGCGCAAAGGCAAAAGCCCGTCAGGCGACACCCAGGGCCATAAAGCCAAGAAGCAGGCCTCAGTCTCACATGCTTCACAGGCATCCCCAGCCAAGGACTGTCAGGCCCCAAAAGCGTCTCGCAAAGACAAGCAGACAGTTTCCGTGCCCGCTGAGAAGCTGGTGCCTGCTAAGAGTACACATAAGAAGAGCTCCAAGGCTGATTCACCCACGACCTCAACTCCCATCCCGAGCCCTGTGAAGCAGGGAAAGGAGGGCACTGTATGGGGGACACCTGGTAAACAGGGGATGGAGGGGCAAAGGCAAGGCCAGGCCAAGTGTACCGCTGGATCCAGCATGTCCCCCGAGGGTGGGCCACCGTCTGCACCTCATGCAGCTTTGGTGGTGAGTGTGCCTGTTGTGTCCGCCCCACTTACCACTAATACCAAGACAGGGAAGCCATTTAGAATCCCCAAGAAGTGGAAAGGCATCCCTCCGCAATCTCCCACCCACACTGTGTCTCACGGCAGCATGACTCCACCTCCACGTGCCACCACACCACCTGGTCCAAGCAGCCCTCCGGCTTCAAAAGCCACTGATGGCTCTACCTCAGCTGTGACTCTCTCTCCCCGGTCCAGTCCTCCGAATGTCCCCGACACTCAGCCACCTCCCAGTCCGACTGACAGCCAAGTCTGAGTGGAAGTCCCCCTCACACACCTGTCTCTCCCACAGCGGTGCCTGGACTGCCCATTGTTAGCTCCCTGACTGTGTTGCTGACCATGGCAGGGTACAGTCGCACACATTCCCTGTGCATCTTCTCATGTACCTCATCTGCACCTTGGACTGGCCACTGGCCTTGTTGTTCACTGCTGTTTGCCCCTTCCCTGTGCAGCTTCTCATGTACCTCACCTGCACCTTGGACTGGCCACTGGCCTTGATGTTCACTGCTGTTTGCCCCTTCCCTGTGCAGCTTCTCATGTACCTCATCTGCACCTTGGACTGGCCACTGGCCTTGATGTTCACTGCTGTTTGCCCCTTCCCTGTGCAACTTCTCATGTACCTCATCTGCACCTTGTACTGGCCACTGGCCTTGATGTTCACTGCTGTTTGCCCCTTCCCTGTGCAGCTTCTCATGTACCTCATCTGCACCTTGGACTGGCCACTGGCCTTGCTCTTGTCTACTATTGGTGCCTATCTCTGTAATATGTGAATAAAGACAGTTACTCCTGTTGTCTGTTTTGTCAGTGTCCTTGCTGAATAAAGGGTTTTCTGTGTGGGTATGGTTTACTGTGACACATGCTCTGTATGCCACTTCAACATTGCCAATGGCTTTGCTCACTTTTTGAGGGTTTTAAAGGGGTGACTGGCACTTCAGTTCTTGTTGACTGTGAGGCTTGGGGGTGCAATGATGGTGGTTTGTGATGGACTACTGTTATGATCATTCTTTTGACAGGTTGGCTATGTTGTACACATGTCATGTTTGTATGCACTGCCAGCACAAGGTGGGATTCTATCCACAGGATTGCAGGCAGGCTGGCCAGGGTCATCATGTATGTGTGATCTTACTTGATGTGTGCACAGCAGTGTTGGTGTATGGTCATCTTGTGATGGCCAGTCATCCTAGTCACATGGGTTGATTTCTATGTGTGCACTTGGGTGGTCAAGAAGTGTGCAGTGTGAAGGGGTGACTGTCGGTAGTGTTGATGTGTGTGTGCCCCTGCAATGTCAACTGCACACATGTGTCAGCCAGGATTTGAGTGCCTGTTTGTTTGATTGGTCAGCCCTATGCTTGTGATTGTGTGCACATGTGGAAGTTGTAGGTTGTGCAGTGTGTTGGTGTGTCCTTGCACTTCTGGGGGATTCCAAATTGTTGTTGGTGGCAATTGTGAGTATGCAGGGTGTGTGACTGGCAATTCAGTGTTGTGTTTTGTTGATCAGCCATGTGTCTTGATACTCTTTGTGGTCACTGTGCAGACCTGCTCGGCCACACTGACATTGTGGGTGTGTTTTCTCATGCATTGCTGTCACTTGGTGCTTTTTTGCCTCCAGTATGGCATGTGGGGTGTGGAGTCATACCATCCCCTATCTGTGCTTCTGATGCCTAACCATTGTGAGTCTGCACTCCATCTATTTGTGTATGGTGCACTTCTGCCATGTCCACTACTGACCTACACAACACTTCACTCTCAGGTCAGCTGTCCCCTTGTGTTGACAGTGTGTGTGCCTCCCCATCACTTCATTTGTTACACTATGGTTTGTGGTGCTGATCTGTGCACAGGACCAATGTGCCACTCATGACAGTTCCCCTATTGGTTATATGTGATTTTCTGATACTGTTTTGCAGCCATGGTTGCTCATATGCAGTTCAACTGTTTGTGCTGCACAGTCCTCTAGTCATGTTGTTTTCACCTGGGTGTCCCAGACTTGTGCATCTGTGGGTGTTGGGTTAGCTGTATGTGTGTTTGCTGAGGTACTGCTTCACTTCCTGAGTGTGATGTTGGCTGTGTGCTGTTCTGATTGGTGTTGTGGGTGTTCATGGTGTGTCACTCATGTCTGTGTGGAACTGGTATGTTTAGTGTGCACACACTGCTTGTCGTGCATGCAGTGCTGTGAGTGTATGTTGCCTTGTCCTTGCCTGGTGTGCATCCCCTGATGTCCTGCTGTGTTTGCAATGTGATGTATTGGCATGTGCATCTGTTGTGTTTGATGTGGATGTGGGCAGTGTTTGGGCTGTGTTGTGTTTTGCAGCTGACAGATGCTCTGTGTGTGTTGTTGTATTTGCATGTCAGTGTGTGTGTTTTGTTGGTGTGTTGTGTTTCAGTCACTTGTGTCTTGCCAGTGTAGTGTGCATTACTTGTGTGTCTGGCACATGCACTTAGGGCTATTCTTGTTCTTGTGCTTGTTTTGGGTGAGCCCTGGGTGTTTTCTCCTCTCATATTTGAGCTGTCAGTTGTCATTATTGTACATGTGCAAGCACGTGGTACATTATGACACCATGTTGACTTTATGGGTGGTGTGGTATGTCTGTATGTGTATCATTGTAGGCCCATACATCCCAGTTTGTGCCCATGATTGTTTTGTGATGATGCACTTCTTGTCTGTGTTGTGGTATGTTGTCTGTGCATTGTTCCTGACTGATGAGGTTGTGTACTGGGCTCCCATTGCCTTCCCACAGTTTTGCTGCACAGGTCAGGTCTGGTCTGGTTGTACTTCTGTGTGTGTTGTAATGTAGTTTTGTGTTTGGCTGTTGGTTTTGTGCAAGCATTGGTTCAGGCATCCCTGGGTGTGTGTGTGTGATGTTTGTGGATACCCCCCAGGGAGTGTGGTTGTTTGTCAGTGTGTTGACTGGACATTATTGGCACCCTTCTGTGTGTTGGACACTGGTGTTGTGTGCTGCAGGTGTGAGGTGGGTGGGGGTGGGGTATGTGTGAAGGTTCCTACTTGTGTTTGACAGTCATGGAGTGTTACAATGGGCCCTGTGTGTTGTGCTGCTGACATACACCTGTCAGGTAGTTGGATGCAGATATGTGGCTGTTCACTGTTGGACTTCAGACCCTTCCTTTCATCACTGTGCCTGTCCATGGGTTGCCTTGCTGTCTCCATGAGTTGTTGCACTGAGGTGTCTGTGGTTTGACTTCACTCACTGTGCCAGCCATGTGTGATTTGATGGGCTGAGGGTGTTGTTATATGTTCCTTCTCTTGCATGTGGTGTACACATGCTTAGTGGTTAGCTCCTTGGCCTACCATTTGTGTGCACCTCACTTTAGATTTCCTATTTGTTGTCCTCCATTGCTGCTGACATCCGGTCTGTGTATGTGGCTGTGTGTCAGTGTGGGGTATGTCTGTGTGACTGGGCAGGCTGTGTGTCCAGTTGAGTGATTGTTCCTTATCTGTATGAGTGTTCATTTTGTGCTTGGACTCAGTTTTCTTGCTATGAGTGTGGTAGGTGTGGTGTGTGGGTTGCCCTGGCACTGTGCTTCTGTGCTGTGTGTTCCTCTGCAGCCCCACCTGCTGTGCTGTCTCCCTAGTTGTTTTGTGTGTGGTGCAGGGTGTGGGTTCACCTGGCTGGTTATTGTGCATGGGGGAGCACAGGAGAAGCACATGGCATGTCCTTTCATGTTTGGGGTGGGGGACTGTTGTGTGGAGGTGTGGCCCTATGATCTTTGTGCACTGCCCATGCCTGTCGCTGGCCCTGCCTTCTGCATTGTGCGCATGTTTTCACGCGTCTTCACTGCTGCGGTGACGTGACCGGGACATTACATCACGATCGCGGTTGGTGGGTGACCTGGATGCGGAGGGGTGATTTGGTGAGAGGTAGGACATGTGTGGGTACTATTGTGGATGTGTTCCTGTCCCCACCAGGGTATCTGGTGTGGACAGGAACCCTGTATCTGCCCATGCATTGTGTGTTGTTGTTGTGTGCGAAGTTGTGTTGTTGCGTACCTGCGGCGACGTCCGCGACGGTGCATGAGTTGCTGGTGGTGTATCAGGTACAGCGCCGGGAAGACGTGTAAAGCTGGGTCCATTGCGCTCGGGACCGGGCGGTTGGGACTGGTGATCAGGTTTCGCGCTCCACTGTCGTGCTTCCGCCGTCTCTGGTTGGCCGGTTTCTCTGCTGCGGTGCAACTGGCTGTTTGGGGCATCCTAATTTGTACGGCGGTCGGGGCGTCATTCCGTACGGCGGTGGGTCTCCATTGGCTACCACCGCCGCGGTGGCGGGCGCATTTTTCTGGCGGTTCGCGTCACACCGCGGCGGCGGGAAATGGGCTGTGTTGACCATACTAATATGGCAGGCGTGGAGACCGCTGCTGGCGTGCATAAAATGGCATTTTCCGCCACCGACAGCACTGCGGTGGTGCCCCCGCCCGCCATCGTAATAGGCCCCTTTGTTCTTTGAGGTAGCTTTTGTATTTGCTTCCAGTGAAGAATGGCTGAGCAACATGATCCTTCCCTGCAGCAAGAGGAGGAGGACTACCAGGAGGAGCTGCTCATTGTACAGGAAGACCAGGAGTATGAAAGGCATAAGAATATGAAGGAGACTGTGGTGTGGCAATTTTTTACCTCGCCATCAGGTGAGAAGAAGGTGAATGCTAAGCTGGTGACCTGTAACCTGTGCCAGAAGCTCATGTTATAGGGAACCCACCAGCAGTACTCCTTCGGAACAACAGGGATGCGGAAGCACCTAGAGGCCATCCACTCCACAAGGTTTGCATGGGTGGAAAGGTGTGAGCAGGAGTTGTAGGAGCCCACCACAGCTACATCCTCAGTGGCCACAGCTCCCGACCCTGCAACCTCTTCTACCACTGCACCATCAGCTGTACCTGCACCACCACCCACTCCATCTGTTCACCCCTCTGTACTCGCCCCTGGCACCGCTGTGCCTCTCCACCTGTTGAGGCAGGATCACAACATTGTGAATCAGTATGCAAATTCTGCCACATATTGCCTGCTGCATCATACAGTGATTGTTGCTGGTGAGAAAGACCTCAACATGCATGGGGAGCTTGTGATTGCTCACCAGTATCCACCCACCATCCCTAATTTTATTTTTCCCTCACGTTTGTTCCCCTCCTGTATCCTCTCCAGCTTGTTTTTGTTTTGTTGGTCACATTGACCTGTTAGGACAAAAAAAAAACCAGAAAAAATAAATGACAAAAAGAAAAATTGGTTCTTTTAAGAACTACCAAAATATTTCCAACAATAAAGAGCTTGTGTTAATATTAACCATATTTTTTACAGGTAACAGAAAAATATTATTACATTTAATATACTAATAAAAGGTAAGTGTAAGGTAAGTCAAACCTGTGGGGTTCATTTGAGTGGTATGGCATACAGTACTGTGGAGTGTCGTACTCTTTTTTTTTCTTCTTTTTTTGCCGCTAGTAAAAGCAAACATAAGTAAACAATTCATCCGAATAGGATCATCATTGATAAACATAATTAGCGATCGTTGATTAACATACAAAAAAATCTATACTTATGTATACGAAAACAGATTTGGAATGTGGAAAGACGTATTTCCTTAAGGCTCCTATTCTTTGTGAATATAGCTTTTCTTTCGACTTGATGTGAGACATCTTAGCCAACCATGGCGAAAATGTTGGCGGATCAGCCTCCTTCCATCTTTGCAAGATCAGTGACCTGGCAACAAGTGATGCAATAAATACATACTGTTGTTGTCGTATTGGTAAAGCAAGTGAATTAGTCATACCTAAAAGAACCATATTTGGTTCGGGTACTAAATTTATCTCAAGCTTGTTGCTAAGCCACTGATACATCTGGTTCCAAAATTTTGCTAAAACCGGACATGCGAAACAGATGTGGAGCCAATCCCCAATAGGATGCGTGCACCTAAAACATGCTCCTGAAATAGAAGAATACATTTTAGCAATTTTAAAAGGAGTGTAGTAAAAATTCCATTTGGAAAGAAAAGCCATACGTTTGAAGTTAGCACCCCTTATAGCTTTATGAGCCCAGGTGTTGTAAGCTCTCCAAGTTTGCATATCCAGCCTACAGCCAGTAGAGTTTTGGATCATTTGTAAAGTTTTCGGCGCAGTTTTAATCTGAAGATAACTGAGTAAAATTTTGTACCAATTGCCTATCCCTCGACTTTCTTTTACGTAAAAATTAAGACTAATCAGATCTACTTGTGGATCTGAAAAAGGTTGAAAGGTTCTTAAAAAATTCCTAAGATGAAAAAATGAAAAAATTAGTGAAAGTGGAAGTCCTGGATAGGATTGTTTAATTTGATCCCAAGATTTAATTTGATCTCCTATCAAGAGATCCTTAAAATGATTTACACCTACTATCTTCCAGGCTGTTATAATGCTTAAGCTTATTGGGAGACCTATCTCTCGAGTTTGGGAGATTAGTATTTCGGGATGGAAGGAGGTAAACTTATATTCCTGTTTCAATTGAAGAAACCTATCAGAGATGATTTGGAGAGTCTTATATCTACTTCGCTTTGGGAGCCTCGGAATTTTAATAAAGGGAACAAGGTGGGAGCCAGATTCCAAAACCATTTGCTCCATATAAAAATTGCAACCCAGATCACGTCTTGTAAGTCGTCTTATACACCAATCAAAAAATGCAGCTCTGAAATATTTTTTGAAATGAGGTAATGCAAGTCTCTAATTTCATACGTGGTTTCCTGCCAAACCAGACAAAATACAGAACTATTTGATCTACCTCATGAAAAAATTTTGAAGGCACTTTAATTTATAGATTTGAAAAAACAAAAAGAAACAAGGGCAGAATCATCACTTTGACAACCGCTATTCTCCCTATCAAAGAGAGAGGTAAGTTCTGCCACTGTTTTAAAAGATTTCTGACTTTCATAAGCGTGCTTTCATAATTAAGCTGATATAACTGGGAGGGATCCTGTGAGACATATATCCCTAAATATCTAATTGCTCCTGAAGACCGAACCTGACTCCGCATTTCTGATGGAAGCACCTGGTCAGAGCAATTGAAAAGCAGGATTTCAGATTTTGAATGGTTGATTTTATATCCCCCCAGATCGGAGAACGATTTGATTTTTCTAAAGGCATTCGAAATGTTAAGTTGCTCCACTGACAAGTATAAAATTAGGTCGTCTGCAAAGAGTTTAAGTTTGGGAGCACCCGGAAGAGGTGCTCTGATTTGGGGGTCCTGACATAGGAAAGACGCTAGAGGTTCAATAAATAGCGCAAAAAGCACTGGAGACATTGGGCACCCTTGCCGAGTACCACGTTGTATTTGTATTGTTACGACGGTTTGAGAATTTATTATAATCTTTGCTTCGGCATTATTATAAAGATTGATTAATAATTTCACGAATTCTGAAGGAAAATTAAATTTTCTTAAAATTGCAAACAAGATTTTCCAAGGAACTAGATCAAAAGCTTTTTCAGCGTCTATCATAATTATCGTAGCCTCTATGTCTTTTTGTATATAATAATCGATTGCCTGGACTAAAAAGTTGGTATTACTTGCCAACATTCTACCAGGCAGAAAACCCGACTGATCTTCGTGGACCACCGATTGGGCAGCAGTAGTTATTCTTTGTGCTATTATTTTGGTAAACAATTTATAATCAATGTTTAACAAGCTGATCGGACGATACGAGCTGGGATTGTTGGGTGGTTTTCCTTTTTTGATGAAACTTATAATAACTGCCTCGGAAAAGGATTTTGGAAGACGACTTCCTTTGAAAATCGTATTGAAGAGTTCGACTAGAATTTCCGTTAATCGAGGCAGAAAGACCTTATAAAATTTGGATGGGAAACCATCACAACCACATGCTTTGCCATTAGCGGACCCCTTAATCGCCTCCTGAACTTCTTCAAAAGTAATTGGAGCTATTATACGTGTTTGCTGAAACTCATTAATTTTGGGTAAATGTTTAGGATTAAGAAACTCTTCTATGGAAGAAGAAGAGGTTAAAAATGGAAATGAATATATTTTCTTATAGTGAGAAAGAAAAACGGTTCCAATATCTGCCATTTGGTCTACTACTTGATTTCTATTTTCATCGAAAATAGTTTTAATCATTGCTTTATTAGTTCTCTTTTTTAAAGACCATGCCAGAAGCTTACCGGCATGTTCACTTTCCTCGTAAAGTTTCTGAAAACATGTATTTTGATTAACAATTATAGTAGAAACGTATAAAGCTTTTAAGTCGGCTCAAGTTTTTTCCAAATTGTTTTTTGTGGTTGGAGAATAGTCGATTAAATGTCTCTGGACTGCTTGATCTAGGTTGTTTTGTAGCGCCAAAGCAGTTGCCCTTCTTAATTTAGTTATATTAGACTTGTATGAAATGATCTCGCCTCTAATGAAAGCTTTACAAGCTTCCCAGACAAAGATAAGGGGAGCAGACCCCTTGTTTTTCTCTAAGAACTCCTTGATTTTAATTTGCATACTCATGACCCATTCTTCCTCCGCTAAAAGGGTCTTATCTAAAATCCAGCAAGGTTGCTCGCGTCTAACTAAGTTGACCTTAATTTCTATTACCGGGACGGAGTGATCTGAAAATGGATTTGCAAGAATATAGCTCTTACCACGTTCCCAGTAATGCGAGATCAGAAAAAAATCAATTCTTGATGTGGAGTTGTATCTTTTTGAAAAAAAAGTATATTCACATGCCTGAGGATGCTGAATTTGCCAGGGATCTAAAAGAGCAAATTCCTGTATAAGGGTGGCGACGCATCTCGCTACTCTTGGTTTATTCAGAGCCTTATTCTTTCATGAAGAATCGAGCTGTAAATTCTGAATTAAATAAAAATCTCCCCCATGATAATATGTCCTGGAAGAGGGGAAAGAGCGTCTTGAAGGCCCTCCAGTGCAATTGTGTCGTCAACAATTGGACCATAAAAGCTAACTAACTGGAAAATTTGATTACTCCTCTTCCAGCTTACAATTATCCATCTAGCGTTAGGATCTTTTTGAATTTGCTAAATTTCCCCAGCACAGTGATGCGTAAACAAGATTGCTACCCCTCTGACAGTTGCTCCTGCAGAGGCAAAAAAAGCCTGCGAAATAAAGCTCGGTAGCTTGCAGGAGAATGAATCTCCTCTTAAATTTGTCTCCTGAAGTAAGATAATCTGAATTTGTGCAGAGACCAACCATTGTAGCATAGCTTTTAATTTAATCTGGTTGTTAGCCCCATTGATATTGCATGAAGCCAGTCTAATAATTTGCTGTGAAGACATATGGATTTTGAATTACGCTAGAAAAGTAAAACTCAAAATTCAAAATGATTTTTCACCTTAGTGGTTTCAAAATTTTGTCAGAAACAGTAAGCGATATTTTTACTAACTGCAATTTTTCTATTTTAGCCCCCTGACCCTTACACCCCAGTGAAACCCTCCACCCCACCCTCCCCACCCCAACCCCCCTTTAAAGGCCCGACGCGTCATGGGCAAAAAAGGTTTACCCCTGTGCCCCTACACCCCTTAAGTGAGTACTTTGGTATGGTACTCAGAGCTTATCCCCTGGAGGAGGAGTGGATGGCTCAGAAGAAAGAAAGAAAGAGAGAGCCCCATATCCTATTTTACCCGCCACCCTGCTTCACTAAATGTAAAAATTCTTTAGCTTGATCTACAAATAAGAAAACGTGTACGTCCTTTGTGGAGCACTCTCAGTTTCGATTGTTGCATAATTCCAGCAGGTGCCCCCGCATTCTTGAATTCGTTGATCAATCCCACAAACTCTCTTCGTCTTTGAGCCGCAAGTATCGAAATAGCCGAGAAAACCCGAAATGAAAAGTTCTCTGTTGTTGAGAAGGATTTTTTGGAGCTAGCCTGAGATAAAATCTGTTCTTTAATTCGCACGTCTCCAAAGCTGGCCACTATCGTCCGAGGATATTTGGCATTGGAAGGACGCGTTGGAGGAACGCGATGGGCCCTGATGATAGTAAGATCTTCCCCCACGGCTACCTTATCTACCAATACGTGTTTGTAGATTAGATCAGAAATCAATTTTAGAGAAGAGGAGCCGGCTTCCGTTTCCTCTGGTATCCCTACAAACCGAAGATTGGTGCGTCGTGCCCTATTTTCAACATCATCAATTTTGAATTGGAGTTCTTTGAGATCTGTCCGCATCTTGTTTAGTGTTGAACCTTGAGATATAGAAGAGTCCTCCACGGAAGAGATTCGAGACTCAGCCTGGTTCATGCGTGTAGACAATTGGAGGAGGCTATTATTGATCTTTTCGAGCTGCTCATTAGTTTTCATATGAGCCTTTTCTTGCAACATCTTGATGTCACGTAGTTCAATTAGAATTTGCTGCAATGTTGCCTCTATTGGAAGAGGCTGAGGAAGCGGTGCCGACAAAGGAGATGGTGCAGAAGATACGGAGAATGTGTGATTGACTATTGGAGATGTTGTAGAAATTGGCGTGGGTAGCTCCTGCTGAATGGTTAGATTCTGGCTTGAAAGCTGAGAGGGATCAGATATCTGCCTTGATAATAGTTGCGATGATGGCAACTCGGTGGTTACTTGAGTCAACTGCAAAGACACATGGATATCTGTTTGTAAATCTTTTGAGGCAGCCCAAGAAAATAAAGGATACGGTTGCTTCTCTTTATCTGACTTAATTGATGTTATTACTGGTGCAAGGCTTGTAGTAAGGCTAGTAACAGCGACTGCCGCGGAGGTTGAGACAGCCATTGCAATTGGAATAGTTAGTGTGGTTCCTGAGAGAGGAGATATAGTACCGGAGCTCGAACTAGATTTCAATCTAGCATTATGCTGGTGAGACGTATTATACCAAGGCTCTGCCTGTTGACGAGACTGCTTATCTGACACGAGAGGCTGTTTCCTGCGTGTTTGATGTGCTACCGCACGGCTGTCTGTTGTGACAGCTTTGTCAGTCTTATCTCGTTTGAGGTTACGTTGAACAGATCGTGTTTTCATAGAGGGATCCTTTGAGATACGCTTCATTGGTTGTGACGGATTATTCAACAGATTGGCTAACGAGCTGTCTAATTGCTATAATTATGGCGAATCCAATAGTGGGTTAGATGAGATGGCCGCATCCGTGCTACACAGACTGCTTCCGCTGCACACCCCATCGACACCCAGCTTAAGGTAGGGCCTAAGACGTACCCCAGGTCGCATAAATTAGTTTTTTAATTTTGATTATATTTCCTCTCGTCAGTTCGTCACTTCAGTTGGTCTTCCCCTCAATTTTCTCTTCAGTTGCCTTTTACTTTCTTCTTGTGTTAGTTTTAATTTTTTTCCCCCACTTGAGATTGAAATTGAGCTCAGTTCCTTCTCAGCCCAAAGCTTCAGGGGTCAAAGGTCAAAGTCAGCGTATGTAACAAGATAGCATAGGTAACGTATATAGCGGGTGGGTAGAAGAGGGGAACTGCAGATAGAGCTACTGAGCTATATATAGGAGACACTCGTAGCAGCAGGTAATGAAAATAGTCACACAACAAGTGGGAATACGAATATGAATATTGATATCACAGGCTCAAAATAGAAAAGCCTGGAGCTAACCCGAGTGAAAGCTGATACTGCTGCCACCGAGTGTTGACATAAGGTATCCCTGTTCCGGTCGTCAAAAGCAATACCCAACAATATCCAAGGAGCAATTCGGGGGTAACTTTGCGGCCCTCCCTCGAGCCTTTTATCTCCCAGTGAAGAAAGTGCCTCTAGCCGGACCTCGCTCCACCTCTCGCAATGACCGACTGCATCCAATATGCTCCAAATATGTTCGCGGCTACGGACCGCGGCCGCGGCACCCGCTCCTACTCGAGCACAAGCACAGAGCCCAAATTAAACCAAACTTAGGGTTTATTCAGTCAGTTTTATCCGGCATGCGCTCCAGCCTTGCTCATGTCTTGCCCTCAGCACTCTGATAGTCCGAGAATCCGGGCTTTCTCCGCTTTTACATCTAGAGCACAAAGGCTCACTGCAACGAAAACGCCAGCGCCATCGCCTCTCCTACCACCGGAAACAAGCTAGCTGTGGAGCATGACCGGAGCTCCTCGCAGCCCCATGTCCGTGGAGTGTCGTACTCAGAAGTGTTGTTCAGTCGAGTCTCATTCACTCGTGTGTCATTCAGTGTTCAGTGGAGCATGTTTGTGTCTACTGTTAAGTAGTGTAATATAGTCAATAATGTGTTGGAGGGTACAGTGGAGTGTTGCGTAGTACAGTGGGGTGTCGTATTGTGTATTGCGGTACAGTGGAGTGCCGTACAGTGGAGTGGGATGTCATACAGTAGAGTGGCCTGTGGTAGAGTTGAGTGACGTGTTATACAGTTGAGTGCCATGTCGTACATTCGAGTAGGTGAGCATGTTGTACAGTGTGAGAAAGTAAAGTACAGGCGGGTATACCTAGTTTATATTGTGTAAAAATGAATTTGTTTGTACTTGCTAATTTTAAAAACAATATTTTATGAGCTTACAACCATCTAAATTGTAGGATTTGTATATCCCTTACATATAAATAATGGTCAAGTATAAGGTAGGGTAATTGGAAGTAAAAAAATATTAGCTTGTTTAACCCACCCTACAATTAATACACACCTGTAATGGTTGAAAATACGTTTATATCACACTACTATAGCGGTATCTGAATGCATGTCATAAACAGGGCTCCCTGTTTTATGGTATTTATTTTTTCGGCATTTCTGTCTGTATTTATCCATATTTATTTTTTCCTCATTTTTTTCTGTATTTATCTATTTTTATTTTGTGTTTTCTGTATAAATGAAGCTGCAATGGATATTTTTCCACAATTATTTAACTGATAAATGTATACTCATATTTGAATGTCCAAAAGGTTTCAGCAGTACACAGTGCAATAGCGTTATCTGAAAACACTTGCATTGTAGACTAGCATAAATAACTGTAGATCTGCATTTAATTAAGCTTAATTAGGAATTCTATTGTCTTTTTTAATCTCCCCTACCTCTCAATCTGTACACCTACTGACCTGTCACTCATGATTGACAGTAGAAAAAAATATCCAAAGCAGGCCTATTTTCTGTATTTAAAAATGAATACAGACGGAAAGTAAATAGTTTTCTGTCTGTATTTATCTTTAAAAATCAGTAAAAACTGAAAACTGGGAGCCCTAGTCATAAACAGAACTTCAAGTAAATCCATTTTTGTTTTTCTCTTTATGTGTTTCTCAGACATAGGTAACATTTCTATAACAGAACTATGTCATCACTTAGAAGATTTGCAGTTCAAGATGATAAAGTTGTAGTAGTCATCATGAAACACTAGAGCAAATGAATCAATTAGATTGTGAAAAAAACCCATAGATGATGTGCATGTCCAACTTCACATATCTATCTAAGTAATGTGATATATACAAAACTATAGAAGACACAAATATTTACAGTAGATTTCTTTAACTCATCGACAATGCCAGGTCACACAATGACATAACTACTGCATTATATTAGTCCAATTTTAAAGCACCTTTCTAAGTTTAAAACAATGCATCATTACTTAGAATTTAGGATGTAAAATAAAAAGGTGACTGTCTTTAGCAGTCTATGCTTAAAAGTAACAGTGTTATCATGACATTCTGTCCAACTTGGGTTGTTCTTTAAGTAGATAGTATAGTGCCCTGATGCTACAGTATCTCCATGATGAAAAGTAATAGTACTATTAATAAAAGTGAGCCCTAAAACAGAAATCTGAGAAAGAGTAAATTAGAAATACATGTATTGATTTTTCTGTTATTGAGAATACATCTTTGAATCATCAAAATGAGATATTTTGTTACCATTGTTAAATTTAGGCTCGAGGCAAGTTCTGATTTACACTTTGGCCACATTTTTTGTTGCGCAGCCATATTACATTTCTAAATGGAATTGATTTGCAGTCAAGTATTGGTGTTTATTTACAAATGTTTCAAATTGTGTAGCAGTGGATCTTGAATGTAGGCAATGGAAGCATTCATGTTCCCACGAGTACCTTACACCAAAGAGTGCAGAACTCTGGTGATTCTCGTCAGCTATTGTTTGTAGACCAACCATACAGAATTCCTGAGAGTTGGACCTGGCTCTCTCTGCAGGGTCACCCCCAAGTGTTTTGCCGTTTTCCCTCCACTTTTTGCTGAATTTGTTTTTGTTGGCCTTAGGCCTCTGTGCACTTTGCCACTGCTAACTAGTACTAAAATGCTTGTGCTCACTCCCCTAGACTTGGTTTGATTGGCACATTTAATTTACTTATAAGTCCCTTATAGAGTGGTATACAGTATACTCAGCACCTGTAAATTAAATGCTACCAGTGGGCCTGCAGCACCTATTGTGCCATCCAATTAAGTAGCACCTTAAAACCTGTCCCAGGCCTGCCATTGCAGCCTGAATGCAGTTTTAAACTGCCAATTCGACTTGGCAATAAAGCCCCCTTGTCAAGCCTTAAACTCCCCTTTTATTGCATATAAGTCACCCCTTAGGTAGCCCATGGGATAGTGTGCTGTGTAATTAAAAGGTTGGAACTGTACTTTTAAGTTTTACATGTCCTGGTAGTGAAAAACTCCTTAATTCATTTGTTACTACTGTGAAGCCCACCCCTCCCATAGTATAATATTGGAGATTCCTTATTACATGTAATAAACTGTAATTTCCAATTGGGAGCGGGTAGCTATTCATGTTTGGTATCTATGAAATTGTAATGTAATTGTAACTATATCTTAGTGGCTGTTGATTCCTGTTCTCAGTTTCTATGGGTGTGGCCACAACGATCAGCTGATGCTCGAACTGTTATTAAAAATGTGCATGTCTTTATCGGTACATATGCAGTAGCAGCATTCCACTTGGTCCTCTAAGGCTTACCAGGATACTATGGGCACCCTGGGTGTTGTTTTGCATTATGCCGCCTTTATCACCCTGAGGGAAATTCGATAGTGGAGCGGAAGAACCATGACTTAAATCTGTCCTTAACAACTAGAGTATTAGGTTCAGGTCATAGCTGGATCCATCACCTCCATGGAGCCCAGAGAGCATTAAATAATCTGCCAAGAAGGTCGTTGGGGGATCGTACTTCCTATGAGGTACTCTTCAGGGTCCAAATGTTTGTTCCAGATCTTGATAACTCTGGCAGAGTGGCTGGAGATGAGCCCTTTGACATCAATGAACGTTTCGCTGTCTTACAGGATTTTCAAGACTATCGAGATGAGCACTCCAATTTGAATTCTAAACTCTGCCACTGACGAAGTGAAGGAGTAACCAGCAGTTTCTGGCTGGATTCCTAAAGTTGGGAATCTAGTCTGAGAGAAGATTGCAGTTAAAAAAGACTTTGGGCCGTCCTACCATGCAACAGTGCCTGTCCTTGCTGTCCAAGGTACTCGAACTGGGATTTTGCCACTGCTTGCTGGTTGTAAACAGAAACAAATTTCCATTGATTTGATCAAGTTACACCATGTAGCTAGCTCTCCATAGTAGGTCATAGAAGTTTCTGGGTAGTTCCTTGTCACCTCTTCCTACCCTGCACAAACTCTCTCTACATGCACGAAACAGTCCTAATCTTTCTACACCCTGGGTGGCGTCTTTATATGCTGAACTTTCATTCATGCCAGTAATGATGATAACACCCGATGTGTGTCTAACATGAGTTTGCCGTTTTCTACTGCAGCGCCTTGCAATGAAATTATGTACTATCAACCACTTTTAGAGGTGCCTACCTGCTCTCCTTTGCCCGATGAGGTCCCTGTTTTTCCCCAGACTGCTTCTGGTTATTTTGTCAACATTGATGATTTTTCTTCAGACTCTTCACATACCTCTATACTTGGCGCGCACATTTTTCCTTTGGCAGAAAAAGACTTATCTAGTTAGTTATTTAAAGAGATCGATTTAAAATTACGTTGGACATTGCGGGTTTTGAAATCAAATCAGGTGCCATGGAAATACTTGAATGCAACTGAATTGTTTTTACCTTATAATTTGATATGCATGCAAAAATTCACGGCTAGAACGGAAACTGCCTACACCATGCTTAATAAAGAATGTTTAGAAAAATTGCCCTTTACTGTAGCTGAAACCCCATCAGCCGTCTGGCTCATCCATGGGTTTATTTTACTTCCCATCTCAACGTTTCATTTGATGTCATGTCTTAGACATTTTACTGTTGGCAGATATGAGGAAATAGATGCACATTTTTTACATGAGGCTTGGGGTTTTCCCTTTTCAAGTACAGATGCATGCACAAGAACAAAGATGTTTTTGTTAGTCTACACAAGTGTGGAACTTGTTTGGGACACTCCTTCGTTTGTAGAAAGATAAAACTTCATGGCGTTTGTAATGCGTCCATGGCTAACCTTGTGTTTTATTTGAGTGGCATTTTTATGCCAGTGATAAAGTCTGAATTTGTATTACTTTCCAATGGCAGCTACATAATTTTAAATGATCAGAGTTGCTGCAGGATGAAACCAGGTGTCCCTTATGTAGTCACTGTTTCCAAGGTTGTGACTTGCTGTATGAATAACTTATATGCTCCCACACATTCTATTTGGAAAGTTACCTTGTGGCCAAAGGTTCCCCTTTCACAAATTAACTCTGATAAATTAAGCAGATTGAAAGCCTTATTGTTCCAAAAAGATGTGATTTTACCTTGTGCCCAAGAAACTTTTGATCTCTAAGTGTCCTGTTCCCCGGCTGAGGTGCAATTACTATTACGTACTCAATTGCCACAGCATTTCAGTGAGCTGATACACCATATATTTAATGCTTCTAACAGCGCTGGGGTGGCACACTTTTTTAAAGTGATTGGGTCTGGATTTGTTTCTACGTTTCTACTGTACTTGGAGTTATTCCGTCTTTTGTACATTAGTTGCTTTCAAGCATTTTTGGAGGCATTCCGATTGTTCAATTTCTTCTGGTTGCTATTTTGTTTCTACTTTTGTTGCTCCACAATGTATGTCCCACAATATGGCGTGATGATAACGGATGTCCTTCTGTGTTGTGAGTGCATGATGCAGTATTTTGGAAAGTCTTTGTTATTGGAACTGAATGAGAACTGGTCTATATCCTTCCGGCCTGTGTGGGTTCAGAGAGTACTGCCCATGGTACTCTTTCGAGTGTGCTCTCCACTTGTGCCTTGCTATGCAATTGTCCCAGTGTCTGGACATAAATCAGCTTGTGCATCCTTTAGGGTTGTATTGGTTGTGTTGTCATGTGATTCTGCTTCCTTTGCCGCAAGATGCCTACTATGAGCTGCCTTTCCAAGTACCGGATGCTCCCTCGACTTCTGGTTCCTCTTCAGAGGCTGCACTCCTATCACTGTTGACCTCGACTTCTGTTGATTGGGCTGGAGATGACTCTCTGTAGGGATTTTAAGAATAATATATTGACCATTGGCTCCATTTGGCATAATTGACTCTATTTTCTGTGCTGACTCCATCTTGGTAACAGACTCCATTTTCTGTGCTCGCACATAATGTATATATGCTACATGTTATTCTGGTTTTGTGCTTAAGTTACTTGATATTTGGGAGTCTGCATTAACCAATATATTTTGCCTTGCTTTCCAAAATATTGAATTAATAAACGTGTGTGTCACTTTAAATGCACCTGAATTTGTTTTCTTGCCTCGCCTTAAGAGAGTGCTGGGTCTTGTTTTATCGCCTCGTCTTTTGGGAGTGCTGTTTTACGTGTGTTATTTAAAGGTGCAGTGCATTTGCCTCCTCTGGGGAGTGCAGGATTTAGGTGTGTCCTATTGTTTCACATTACAAGCACGACAATTTGGCGTCACTTGCAGGATTCGAAAAAAAATTCAAAGGGGAAAGAATAATGTTTCCAGAAAAACAAAGGCAGATTCCAAGATAACAGTTGAAATACCTGGATGGGAGGTAGTCCCATATGGTATGCTTGCCCACGAGTGGGCTCATTGCGCTTGCCTGAGTGAAATTCGGAATGTGTGTTTAGCTGACGCTGAGCCAGCACAAGTGCTTGCGTGTTTGCAAAAAGTGCCTGTTGAGAAAGGGAAAGAGCTTAGCACGTTAGGGCGAAGAGGCTGGATCCTCTTGTGTGCTTATCGTAAAATGCATGAAAAATGTGTTCAGCTGCAGCACGAGCATGAAAAAATAGAAAAACAGTTTGTTGAAGCCAAAAATACCTCTACGATGTTAATTTGTCAGAATAAGCGATTACAAGATAAGTTGGAAACTTACCAGACTGTGGCGCAAAAGGCTGCAGTACGTATCGCACAATACAAGTACAAGAAAAGGAGGGGAAGGGTTAACAAGAGAAAAGTGCATTTAGCTATTGCAAAGGTAGGAATCGACTGGGACCCAGAAACGTGGGACGGGAATATTTGGGATTCTTCAGAGTTTTCAGACTCTGGCGGAGAGCGTGATCAAGCCAGGGACTGGATAAAAACTGAAAGAGCCGCCAAATCTGAGACACGTACAAATAAAAACAGGCCGACTAGGAGAGATATGTTTATGGCTTTGTTGAGAGATGGAGTGGAGAACGAGAAGATAGATGGAATAGAAACTAGAAATCTGTTGGAGATGTATCGGAAAAGAGGGTTGGACAAAAAAGACGGCACAGGAAAGTGAGTTAGCAGAATAAAATGCAAGTGAGTCAGAGAAAATCAGAGGTGGATTGTTAGAAATTGGATTTTTGGTAGGCTAGGGCATGTGCCAAAGCCAGGCAGAAACCACCACTCTAGTCAGGATAAGGGAGTTACACTCCTAAAATAACCCCTGCTCACCCCCTTGGTAGCTTGGCACGAGCAGTCAGGCTTATCTTAGAGGCAGTGTGTAAAGCATTTGCACATAACCAACAGTAATACAGTGTAAGCACTACAAAAGGACACCACACCAGTTTAGAAAAATATCCAATATTTTTATATACTTAAGACAAGACCAAAAACGATAAAAATTCACAATACAGTACTTAAAAATCTTCAGTTATCAAAATAAGCTTGAAAAACAGTTCCTTGATGTCGATAGCTCCGTCCGGGGCTATCACGGCGTCGTGAACAAACAAATCCAAACAGTTCTGGCTGACCGCGGCGTCGCGGGCCAGCTACGGTGTCGGGAAGACCCGCAAATAGTACCTTTTAGAAATGCCGGTCGTCGACGACCTCTCGTTGAGCTTCTGAAAGCACGGCGTCTGCAGGCGTCGGTTCCGGACGTCGGTGCAGGAGTCGTCGGGGCCCTCGAAGTCACACGTGTTGCAGATCAAACTCCTCTCTGTTGAAGTCAGGAGCGCTGGCGTCGGTAGGCGTCGGGTGCTGTGGTGCGAAGTGCTGCGGTGCAGCGGTGCGGTGTGCGGTGCCCTCAGGTCGCAGTGCGAGCAGCGGCTCGGTGGCGGCGTCAGATGGCGTCCTCGGTGAGACCAGGGTCGCGGTGCGAAGTGAATGCGGTGCTCGTCGCGGTGCTGGCAGGTCGCGGTGCAAGCAGCGGTGTCGTCGTTGCTGAAGCGCTGTCGTCGGCTGACGAACGGGAGTCGATGGCGCCGGCGTCGGTAGGCCAAGGCTGCGGTGCGGGATGAGGGCGGTGTGTTGTGTAACTTTACGAGCGGTGCCCTCGAACCACGGTGCAAGCAGCGACGTAGATTTCGGCGTGGAGCGGTGTCGTCGGGGATACCAAGGAGTCGTCGTGAAGCGAGGCGGTGCGGAGTGCAGTGCCCACAGGTCGCGGTGCAAGCAGCGGCTCGGTGGCGGCATCAGCAGGCGTCATCGTTGAGACCAGGGTCGCGGTGCGGCGTTGCAGCGGTGCCCTCTGCGGTGCCTTCAGGACACAGAGTCGGCAGCAGCATCGTCAACGTCGTCGGGTTGCTTTTTCTTCTGTTGCGACACAAAACACACAGTCCCCAGTGCTGATGGCAGAAGAGCTTGAAGTCTTTGCTGTTCCTGAGACTTCTTGAACAGGGGGCAAGCTCTACCTCAAGCCCTTGGAGAAACTCACAAAAGTAGATTGCAGAAAGTCCAGTCCAGTCCTTTCACTGCCCAAGACAGAAGCAGCCACTGCAGGCCAACACAGCAAAGCACACAGCAAAGTGGTAGTTCCTCCTCACAGCTTCTCCAGCTCTTCTTCTTGGCAGTCTTCTTGGTCCAAAAGAGTTCTAAAAGTCAGGGGTCTGGGCCCCAATATTTATATCCCAAAATCCTTTGATCTCTTAGGCAGAGAGTGTCTGTGCCCAGCCAGAACCAGTTCAGCCTTCTCTGGTGTGACGTCCCGGCAGGAGGTGGAGACGGCATGGTCAGAGGCAGACCAGGCCCTTTGAGGTGCAAGGAAATCTCCTCCCCCTTCCCCAATTGCAGCCCAGGTCTATTCAGCCCTTTCCTGACCCACCTAGACTATCTGGAGCCACTCCTGCTCCCCAGCTTTCTGTCATCCAAAACCCAGACAGGCAATCCACATTCCAGCAGAGGCACACAGGATGACTGAGCAAGAAAATACCTACTTTCTAAAAGTGGTATTTTCAAACACAGAATGTAAAACTCACCTTCCCTAAAAGATGCATCTTTAGATTCTGAGTTCAGGCATACTAAACTTTATTTTCCTACCTAATTCCCCGGGCCAGTTATGTTTATAAGATGTTATAAACAAACTCCCCATTCTGTCCTATGGGAAACAGGTAGCCTTGCAATAGCGAAAAACGAAATTGGCCGTAATTCACTATCAGGACATGCCACACACACCAGGGCATGTCCTACCTTTCACCTACACTGCACCCGGCCCACAGGGGTACCTTGGGCCTACCTTAGGGGTGGCTGACATGTAAGAAAAGGAAAGGTGAGGGACTGGCAAGTGTGTGCACTGGCCAAGTCGACATGGCAGTTACAAACTGCGCGCAGACTCCGCAATGGCGGGTCTGAGTTACCTTTTCAGGGCTACTCACGTGGGTGGCACAATCAGTGCTGCAGGCCCGCTAGTAGCATTTGATTCACAGTGCACTTTACTAGGGACTAACAAGTAAATCAAATATCCAATCATGGAAACACCAATCCATAACACAATTTACCACAGGAGCACTTGCACTTTACCACTGATCAGCAGTGAGAAAAGTGCGCAGAAACACTACGCCAGCAAAACAGAGTCAAAACCGGGAGGTCAGAAAGCAAAAACTCAGGGGAAACATGCCAAAAGATGCCAAGTCTAACACATGTCCCCTCCAGCTGAAAGTAGGGAGAACTACCCACCCTCCTGGGAGTTCTCTTCACTAAGGCGGAAGAACCTGGACAGACCATCTGCATTGGCGTGTTCTGTGCCAGGACGGTGTTCCACCGTAAAGTCCATTCCCTGTAGGGAGATGGACCACCTCAGCAGTTTTGGATTCTCACCCCTCATTTTCATCAACCATCTGAGGGGCCTGTGGTCTGTCTGAACCCGGAAGTGAGTCCCAAACAGGTATGGTCTCAGCTTCTTCAGTTCCCAGACCATAGCGAAAGCTTCCCTTTCTGTGGCACTCCACCTCTGTTCCCTGGGGAGTAGTCTCCGGCTAAGGAAGACTACAGGCTGGTCTAGGCCCTCTTTGTTCAGTTGTGAGAGCACCGCTCCCACTCCATGCTCTGAAGCGTCAGTCTGCACGATGAATTCCTTGGAGAAGTCGGGGGCCTGGAGCACGGGTGCCGTGCACATGGCGGCCTTCAGGGCATCAAAAGTCTTCTGGCAGGACTCAGTCCAGATCACCTTCTTGGGCTGCTTCCTGGAAGTCAGCTCTGTTAAGGGGGCAACAATGGTGCCATACCCCTTAACAAACCTCCTGTAGTACCTGGTGAGTCCTAAGAAGGCCCTCACCTCTGTCTGCGTCTTGGGGGGCTCCCAAGCCAGAATGGTGTCAATCTTGGGTTGTAGGGGCGCCACCTGGCCGCTTCCTACCTGGTGTCCCAAGTACACCACCGAACCCTGCCCGATCTGGCACTTACTGGCCTTGATCATGAGGCCTGCCCTCTGCAGCGCCTTCAACACTTCACCGAGGTGCTGCAAGTGTTCTTCCCAGCTGGAACTGAACACTGCGATGTCATCCAGGTAGGTGGCACTGAAATCTTCCAGCCCAGCCAACACCTGGTTGACCAACCTCTGAAAGGTGGCAGGGGTGTTCTTCAACCCAAAGGGCATCACCCGGAACTGGTAATGTCCATCTGGGGTTGAAAATGCTGACCTCTACTTGGCCCCATCGGTTAAGGCAATCTGCCAGTACCCAGACGTTAAATCAAACGTGCTGAGGAACTTGGCAGCTCCCAACCGATCAATGAGCTCATCAGCTCTGGGGATGGGGTGTGCGTCAGTGCTGGTGATGGCATTGAGCCCACGGTAGTCCACACAAAACCGCAGTTCTGGAGTGGCACCGGGTGCAGCAGCCTTTGGGACCAAGACCACTGGGCTGGCCCAAGGACTGTTGGAAGGCTCGATCACCCCTAACGCCAACATCTTAGAGACCTCCACTTTAATGCTGGCCTTGACCCGGTCAGTCAACCTGTAAATCTTATGCTTCACAGGAGGGCTGTCACCGGTGTCCACGTCATGGGTACACCAGTGAGTAACACCTGGGGTCAGGGAGAACAGTGGGGCAAACTGTCACAACAACTGGTGACAGTCGCTCTGCTGCTCTGGAGTAAGTGTAGGGGAGAGGATCACACCTTCCACTGACCCATCGCGCTCCTTGGTAGACAGGAGGTCAGGGAGAGGTTCACTCTCCTCTTCCACCTCATCATCTGTCGCCAAGAGCATGCTCACTTCGGACCTCTCGAAGTGGGGCTTGAGGCGGTTCACGTGGAGGACCCTCAAAGGGTTCCTTGGAGTCCGCAAATCCACCAGGTAGGTGACATCACTTTTGCGCTCCACCACCTCAAATGGCCCTGTCCACTTGTCCTGCAAGGCACAAGGTTCCACTGGGGCCATGACCCACACTTTTTGCCCAGGTTGAAATTCGACCAGAGTGGCATTCTGGTCATACCACTTCCTCATTTCTTCCTGGTAGGCTTCTAGGTTCGCCTGCGCGAGTTTCCTGAAGCGGGCAGTTTGGTTTCTGAAGGCCAGCATGTAACTAAACACATCCTGGGGAGCTTTCCTGGGAGCTGCCTCCCAGCCTTCCTTCACCAAACTCAGAGGTCCTCTCACAGGGTGACCATACAGAAGCTCAAAGGGACTGAACCCAAGAGACTTCTGTGGTACCTCCCTGTATGCAAAGAGAAGGCACGGCAAGAGGACGTCCCACTTACGCCTCATGGGTTCTGTTAGACCCTTAATCATGCCCTTCAAGGTCTGGTTGAATCTCTCCACCAGACCGTTACCTTGTGGGTGGTAAGGGGTGGTGAACTTGTAGGTTACACCACACTCCTTCCACAGGGATGTCATATACTTGGATATGAAATTGGTCCCCCTGTCAGAAACCACCTCTCTGGGGAACCCCACTCGGGAAAAGATCCCCATTAACGCCCGGCCCACCACTGGCGCCGTCGTTGTCCTGAGAGGGATTGCCTCCGGGTCCGGGTGGCATGGTCCACCAAGACCAGGATGTACCTGTTGCCCTTGGCTGTCTTGGGATCCAGTGGCCCCACAATGTCCATCCCTACCCTTTCGAAGGGCGTTCCAACCACTGGAAAAGGTTGGAGAGGAACTTTGACCTTCCTCCCACTCTTACCACTTGCCTGGCAAGTTTGGCAAGACCTGCAATGTCCATCTGACTGCCTTCGCATTTGGGGCCAGAAGAAGTGGGTGACAAGCCTGTCAAAGGTCTTGTCCTGCCCCAAAAGTCCTGCCAAAGGCACGTCATGAGCCAGACCCAGTAGGAAGGTCCTGAAGCTCTGGGGTACCACCAGCACACGGGCTGACCCAGGCTCAGTGACCTTAGGCTCCCTGTACAGGAGATCATTCTCCCAGTAGATCCAATGTGATCCGGACTGATCACCAGCTGCCTGGTCTGCAGCCTGCCCCTGCAGACCCTCCAGAGAAGGGTACTCCTTCTGCTCCTTGCAGAATTCCTCCCTGGTGGGACCCCCTTCTTGCTGCCAATGGGTCAGCTCAGAGATGTCCCCCAGTTCAGCTACCTGCTCCCCTGTAGGCACCGGAGCGTCCCCCTCAAGGTCCGCCTCCTCCCGGTCCGTGGGAACTTCAGGGGCCGGTTTCCCGTGCCCCTTGCCCTTTCTCTTGGCAGGGACTTGGGCCACTGTTTCAGGCTCCAAGTCCTCTTGATCACCCTCTCTGGCCGCCATTGACCGAGTGGACATGCATGCCCACTCTGGCAACCCAAGCATCTCCAAGTGAGACCTCAGCTCAACATCCTTCCATAAGGACAGCTCCAGGACGTTACCTAGCATACAATCTACAGGCATGGAAGGGCTCACAACCACCCTCAAGGGACCTGAGACCCCCCCCCACTCGAAGGGAACCTGCGCCACCAGACACTGGCACTCTGAATTGTCCACCGCAATGACTTGGTGGAATGCCCCTGGGACTACCTGCTTCTCAGAGACCAGGTGACACCGGACTGAGTTCACACTGGCTCCAGTATCTCTGAGAGCCTCTACCCTTTTCCCATTGATGGTCACCCAGGTGCTGTATTTCTTTGTGTTAGGGGGCACCGGGTTTCCTGGGACCATCTCACTGTCCCCTAGTGAGACGAGGGTCATTTCTGCGGGGTCCCCACCCTCCTGTGGGTACTCCTCCTCCCCAAGCGCTACACTAGCCAACACCTTGGACTGCCCACCTGTGGGTGGCTGTGCCCCCTTAGGGCACTTGGGGTCCCCCTTCATGTGACCCACCTGGTCACATGCAAAACACTTGCGGGGGCCGGTCTCAGCAGGCTTTCCTGACGAGACCCCTTGTTTCTTATTTCCTGGGGGATGGGAACCTTTACCCTGGGTGTTAGTTTGGGGCCCTTTAGAGAACTCCTGTGTTTTACCCTTGTCCCCCCACTTTTCTGCTGGGGACCCTGCCCACCTTTGGCTGAGTCTCCCCCATACGTTTTCCTGTGGACCCTGGTACTCACCCAGTGGTCCGCCTCCATAGCAAGCTTCCTGGGATCAGTCAGCTTACTATCAACTAGGTGCTGGCACAGATCTGCAAAACATAGACTAGACAAGTGCTCCCATGCAATCAAATTGTAGAGCTCCTGAAAATCTGTCACATTACTACCCTTCACCCAGCCATCCAGTGACCTGCAAAACATATCTACACATTCCAACCAAGTGTTGGCATCGGACTTCTTACTGGACCTGAACTAATCCCTGTACTTTTCAGGAGTGAGACCATACTTATTGAGAAGGGCGTCCTTCATGTCTGGATAGGTGAGGTGATACCCCTTACCCAAAGCTATTAAAGTATCCCTTGCTTCTTCTGGGAAGAGAGGCCACAATCCTGCTCCCCAATTGTCCTCAGGGACCCCATTTATGTGTATCGCTGCCTCGTAACCCTGAAACCACCTTTGTATGTCATCCCCCTTCTTGAATTCTTTGCCTACATTCTTAGGGATGTGCACAATCCTGTCTGCCTGTCTTGACGGGTTGCTGCCACCATCTGAGCTGGCTCTACTCCTCTGATCCAGCTCCTTTATCCTGAACTCATGCTCTAACATCATCCTTTTCTCTTCCATGGCTAACTTAAGCTTCTCCAGTTCTGCTGCAACTCTCCTTGCTTCCCGCCTGTCCTCCAGCTCTCCTGGAGACAGGCCACTGCTGCCTGGCCTGGAGGGTTCCCCCCCTCCCAAAAGCACATCTACCGTAGGAATAGGCTCCTCCGCCTCTCCACTAAGATCACCAGACTGCTCGCTGGCATGTCTGGCTGCTACCCAGGCCCTCAACGCCTTTTGTAGCTCCTCCTTCCTCGTGAGGCCTCTGACTTGGACTTTTAGGTTTTTGCAAATTGATTTCAATTCCCTAACATTGTAGGATTCCAACCTATCCTCTTCAAAGGCAATTTCCAGGGATGCAACAGATGATGCTCTTGATTCAGGCATGATGAAGTAGCAAGTTCAAACTGGCAAGATCAAAAATAGGCCAAAAAGAAGAAGAACCAGTATGTGGCACGTAATGGTCTGCGATATGGTAGTAGTGCACACCAATCACTGTAAGTCAAGTGCAAACGCAAGTCCTATCCCACCGCTGCCACCAATGTTAGAAATGGGATTTTTGGTAGGCTAGGGCATGTGCCAAAGCCTGGCAGAAACCACCACTCTAGTCAGGTTAAGGGCATTACACTCCTAAAATAACCCCTGCTCATCCCCTTGGTAGCTTGGCAGGAGCAGTCAGGCTTATCTTAGAGGCGGTGTATAAAGCATTTTCACATAACCAACAGTAATACAGTGTAAGCACTACAAAGGACACCACACCAGTTTAGAAAAATATCCAATATTTTTATATACTTAAGACAAGACCAAAAACGATAAAAATCCACAATACAGTACTTAAAAATCTTCAGTTATCAAAATATGCTTGAAAAACAGTTCCTTGATGTTGATAGCTCCGTCTGGGGCTATCACGGCATTGTGAACAAATAAATCCAAACAGGTCTGGCTGACCGCGGCGTCGCGGGCCAGCTACGGTGTCGGGAAGACCCGCAAACAGTACCTTTTAGAAATGCAGGGCGTCGGTGACCTCTCGTTGAGCTTCTGAAAGCACGGCGTCTGCAGGCGTCGGTTCCGGAGGTCGGTGCAGGAGTCGTCGGGGCCCTCGAAGTCACACGCGGTGCAGATCAAACTCCTCTCTGTTGAAGTCAGGAGCGCTGGCGTCGGTAGGTGTCGGGTGCTGCGGTGCGAAGTGCAGCAGTGTGGCATGCGGTGCCCTCAGGTCGCGGTGCGAGCAGCGGCTCGGTGGCAGCATCAGATGTCATCGTTGGTGAGACCAGGGTCACGGTGCGGAGTGAATGCGGTGCTCGTCGCGGTGCTGGCAGGTCGCGGTGCAAGCAGCGGCGTTGTTGCTGAAGCGGCGTCGTTGGCTGACGAACGGGAGTCGATGGCACCGGCGTCGGTAGTCCAAGGCTGCGGTGCGGGATGAGGGCGGTGTGTCGTGTAACTTTACGAGCGGTGCCCTCGAACCGGTGCCCTCTGCGGTGCCTTCAGGACACAGAGTTGGCAGCGGCATCGTCGACGGGTTGCTTTTTCTTCTGTTGCAGCAAAAAACACACAGTCCCCAGTGCTGAGGGCAGAAGAGCTTGAAGTCTTTGCTGTTCCTGAGACTTCTTGAACAAGGGGCAAGCTCTACCGCAAGCCCTTGGAGAAACTCACAAAAGTAGATTGCAGAAAGTCCAGTCCAGTCCTTTCACTGCCCAAGACAGAAGCAGCCACTGCAGGCCAACACAGCAAAGCACACAGCAAAGTGGTAGTTCCTCCTCACAGCTTCTCCAGCTCTTCTTCTTGGCAGTCTTCTTGGTCCAAAAGAGTTCTAAAAGTCAGGGGTCTGGGCCCCAATATTTATATCCCAAAATCCTTTGATCTCTTAGGCAGAGAGTGTCTGTGCCCAGCCAGAACCAGTTCTGCCTTCTCTGGTGTGACGTCCCGGCAGGAGGTGGAGACGGCATGGTCAGAGGCAGACCAGGCCCTTTGAGGTGCAAGGAAATCTCCTCCCCCTTCCTTCCCCAATTGCAGCCCAGGTCTATTCAGCCCTTTCCTGACCCACCTAGACTATCTGGAGCCACTCCTACTCCCCAGCCTTCTGTCATCCAAAACCCAGACAGGCAACCCACATTCCAGCAGAGGCACACAGGATGACTGAGCAAGAAAATACCTACTTTCTAAAAGTGGTATTTTCAAACACAGAATGTAAAAATCACCTTCCCTAAAAGATGCATCTTTAGATTCTGAGTTCAGGCATACTAAACTTTATTTTCCTACCTAATTCCCTGGGCCAGTTATGTTTATAAGATGTTATAAACAAACTCCCCATTCTGTCCTATGGGGAACAGGTAGCCTTGCAATAGCGAAAAACGAAATTGGCCGTAATTCACTATCAGGACATGCCACACACACCAGGGCATGTCCTACCTTTCACCTACACTGCACCCGGCCCACAGGGGTACCTTGAGCCTACCTTAGGGGTGGCTGACATGTAAGAAAAGGGAAGGTGAGGGACTGGCAAGTGTGTGCACTGGCCAAGTCGACATGGCAGTTACAAACTGCGCGCAGACTCCGCAATGGTGGGTCTGGGTTACCTTTTCAGGGCTACTCACGTCGGTGGCACAATCAGTGCTGCAGGCCCGCTAGTAGCATTTGATTCACAGGCCCTGGCACACTCAGTGCACTTTACTAGGGACTAACAAGTAAATCAAATATCCAATCATGGAAACACCAATCCATAACACAATTTATCACAGGAGCACTTGCACTTTACCACTGATCAGCAGTGAGAAAAGTGCGCAGAAACACTACGCCAGCAAAAACAGAGTCAAAACCGGGAGGTCAGAAAGCAAAAACTCAGGGGAAACACGCCAAAAGATGCCAAGTCTAACATGGATGAAGAGAAAATGGAGGGTGAGAAAGCTGCCCATTTGAGAACGAATGAAGGGAGAGATTCAGAAAGTGAATGGCTTAGTGAGAACCGGAGGGGGGAGGAGTTCCCCCGAGAGTATGACAGGTTGTACCTGGATTTGACCTGGGCAAGGGTTGACAGATTAAAAGCAGATTAGGAAATAGGTCAAGCTCCGGTACAGAGATGGACTCACAAAGACAATAGACCTTATGTTGACATAGAAATTCATTGGAAATACCGTAATGTTCAAAAGGCCCGAGCCCTAGTAGACACCGGAGCGGAAGCCACTTTGATATATGAAAATCCCAAAAAGTTTAAAGGGCAGTATTTCACAATCACAGGTTTAGTCGGAAAAGAGACTCCTGTTGTGCAGACAACGGTCCAAATAAAAATAGGAAGAATACCGAAAAGAGAGTACACTGTATTCAGTGTGCCCCTCTCTGAATATATTATTGGAATTGATATCTTGAAGGTAATGACTCTTTATTTGGAGGATGGGTACTATCAATTTGGATCAAAAAGGTACATTTCAATTGGCGCCGTAAGGGTAGATCACTTGAAGATTCCTCCAGTGAAGGTGCCCCAGGCTACTAAGGTAATTCATTTGAAACAGTATAGAATTCCAGGAGGGCATGAGGAGATCAGTGCAACCATACAGGACTTGATGAGTCCAATCACCACTGCCTGGAATAACCCTATGTGGCCTGTGCGCAAAAGTGACAATAGTTGGCGCATGACAGTTGATTATCGTGAATTGAACAAGCACACACCTCCTTTGACTGCCGCTGTCCCAGATACTGTTACCTTAATTGAGAAAATACAGAAGCATCCTGGGACTTGGTATGCGATTATTGATATTGCCAATGCTTTCTTTTCTATACCAATAGCCCCTGAGAACCAAGAGCAGTTTGCGTTCTCATGGAATGGTAGGCAGTTCACATTCAAAAAATTACCTATGGGGTACTTGCACAGTCCTACTATCTGCCACCGGCTGGTGGCGGAGCATTTAGATGAGGTACCAGTTATTCCTGGAGTACAGCTTTGCCATTACATTGATGACGTGATGATACAGGGAGAGACATAGGAGCAAGTGCAGATTCATTTGGACAGGATTGTGGAGCATTTGCAGAGTAAAGGGTGGGAGATAAATCCTGCAAAGGTACAAGGACCCTCTCAAAGTGTAAAGTTTTTGGGCATTTGTTGGCATCAAGGACACAGAGAGGTGGTGTCGCAGGTGAGACAAAAGATCAAAGAATTCACTGTGCCACAAAATAGGAAGGAAGCCCAGAGGTTCATTGGATTGTTTGGTTTTTGGAGACAGCATATCCCTCACTTTGCCCCTTTGTACAAAGTAACGCCGAAAGAAAAATGCATTTGAATGGGTAGAGCAATAGCAAATTGCATTTGAATCAGCAAAAGAGGCTATACAGCATGCTTTGGATTTGTGGCCAGTGTGGGAGGGGGTGTTGAGCTGAATGTGACAGTGCAAGGACTGTATGCTAATTGGAGTCTGTGGCAGAAGCAAGGAAAAACGAAGGTGCCTTTGGGATTTTGGACAAAGAAATTGCCAGATGCTGGAGAGCAGTACACTCCCTTTGAAAAACAGTTGCTTGCATGTTATTGGGCCCTGGTGGACACTGAGCAGTTGACCCTAGGGCACAATGTGATTTTGAGACCTGAGATTCCTATAATGCAATGGGTGATGAATTCTCCCAAGACTCACAGAATAGGACATGCGCAAGAAGCCAGCATAATCAAGTGGAAGTGGTACATACAGGACAGGGCCCGAGTAGGTCCCAAAGGCACTGCAGTGTTGCATGAGCAGGTGGCACAAGCCCCAATGGGAGATACAGAGGTGTTACATGATGTGCCTGAGATACAAGAATCTCCTGTGAAGTGGGGTAAGCCATTTGAAGAATTGTCCTTAGAGGACAGGAAGCATGTATGGTTTACTGATGGTTCAGCCTGGTATGTAGGGGCTAAAAGGCACTAGAAAGCGGTGTCATACAATCCTGTGACCAAACAATTGTTGACCCCTCCTGGAGGGGGAAAGAGTAGCCAGTTCGCAGAATTATATGCTGTGTATCAAGCTTTGAAACAATTGCCAGGAAAATGTCATATAAACGCTGGCTTGTGGTCACTGCCAATGGGTTAGCCACTTGGCTTCCCACGTGGCATGCCCATAACTGGATTATACATTCAAAGAAAGTGTGGGGTAAGGAACTGTGGAAAGAGATCTGGACCATGTTGCCACAAAGCACAGTTACCGTGTATCATGTAGATGCTCACTGTTCCACCGACTCACTCGACCGCTGGTTTAATTCCCTCACAGATGAAAAAGCTAAAATTTCAGAGGCGGAGGTGGCAACGCAAGATTCTGACCTGGTTGGGATTGCGAAATGGGCACATCAGAAATGCGGACACTTCGGAAAGAAAAGTACTAGCAGGTGGGCAGAGAATAGAGGGATACACATTCCCCTAGATCTGATTAAAACTGCGATCTCACAATGTCCTATTTGTCAGCATACCCAACATAAACCAGTCCCACAGATAGTGAGAGGCCAGCTAGGCAGAGGAAAATTACCAGCACAGATCTGGCAGATTGATTACATTGGGCCCCTGCCAACTAGTCGAGGATGTCAATATGTGTGCACGGCTGTAGACACATACTCTGGATATTTGATAGCATTTCCATGTAAACGTGCTACTCAGTTGAACACATTTAAAACGTTAGACTTGTTGATTTTGTATTATGGAATTCCACTGAAGATTCAAAGTGACAATGGGTCTCATTTCAAAGGCAAATTGGTGCAGGATTAATGGGCACAACACAACATTGAGTGGGTCTTTCATATTCCGTATTACCCGCAGGCTGCGGGTCTCATTGAGTGCATGAATGGATTGTTGAAAGATCAATTGAGAAAGTTGTCTGATGGGTCATTGAAAAATTGGAGAGATCATTTGAAAGAGACATTACAAATATTGAACAATAGACCCTTAGCAAATGCAGAAACCGCTCTGATGCGAATGCTAACCCCATCCTTGCAGATTTAGCCTCATGTAGCCACCAATACAATCCTCTACTGCGAGACAGCTCCTGGAGCTTTGGTTCCGTACCGGGTGACACCAGAGGCTGCAGGTCTTGATCTGCATGCTTTGAAACTGTACAGACTCAAACCAAGAGATATAGCCCTCATTGAGACAGGAGTGGGAATCCAGATTCCCCCGGAGCACTTTGGCTTGATTGCCCCTTGATCTGGGTTGGCTCTAAAAGGCATTCAAGTGCTGGGAGGGGTCATTGATGCAGACTATCAAGGTGAAATCAAGGTTATCCTACTGAATAGTGGAGACGCTCATTTGATAATACAACCTGGAGACAGAGTCGCTCAAATAGTGATCATGCCAGTATACGGAGGGATAGTCAAGAAGGGGACTGCCCCAGCCCTTTTCACCATGCGAGGGAAAGGAGGGTTTGGCTCCACTGACAAGAATCCAGGGGCCAAGGTGTGGGTAGAATCCCCAAATAGTCCCCCCGAACAGGCAGAGGTTATTGCAACAGGAAAGGACAACGTCCTGTTAATCATGAAACCAGGGCAGGAAAAATGGGAACATGTGTCTGCTGATAAATGTTACTTGCGAGAATGAATAATACCTGTTTGTTCTCTGTTCTTTTAGATCACAGCATGGCGTGTCTGTGCTCTGCTTGCGCTCGCTGGAGTGTGTTTGGTCATGTTCGAGTGGAGCCGGGAGAGACCGGGAGCCCCTTACTTCGAAGTGGCCAGCCGACCGCACAGATCAACAGCACTGCTGACTCGACTTGACAATGTGTGGTCCTATCTTGCACAGACAGTCCTCAACAGGTCGTACTTTTGCATGACAAACATGAAAAGCACCATGGATATTATTTCCATGTGCCTTGTAGCTATACCTACCCCCATTGATGTACTGTTGCAGTCATTCAACGTCACAAATGCAGACGGGGCAGTGGAGGAAAATGATGTGAGAACTCACCTGTCACTTTTGCCGATTTTGTCCAGAAACTACTGATGATACTTGGAAAAATCTAACATTAGTGATAACATTCAATGTCACTGAAGGCAACATTTGTTACAATCTAACCTGTGACCCCATTACTATTGGTAAATGTGCTCAAATATGACTTGAAGGAACTGAGTCACAAATGACGTGGGAACAACAAACTCTATGCAAAAATCGAAATAAAAGCACATGTAAAAATATGCATAACAATATGACATGTAAAAATGTAGTATCTGCGCCAGTCATTTCAGGCATGTTAAATTGCCCGTAGGGTGGTTATTCTCTTGTGGTAATGTTACATACACGTACATTCCAGCAAATATCACAGGTGGACCGTGTGGCTTTACTAGATTAGGCCTCATGATGTTCCCATTAAATCCAACATCACGTGTCCGGAATACGAGGGAAGCTGTTCAACTCAGTGAACATTGTGATTCTGAAGTTCATCTATTATCTAAGTCTGAATATATTAGTTTAGCTGCTTCAATAGTAGGAATTCCAGGCCTAACCATTTATAATTCTAGGGCTGTTAGTGAATTAGCATGTTTAATGGTGAAAAATATTAATCATACATCAGTTGCTTTAGCAGAATTATTATTAGATGTGCGGGGGCAAAAAAAGCTATCCTACAGAGCAGAGCCGCAATCGATTATTTACTCTTGAAACATGATCATGGATGTTCAGACTTTGAGGGAATGTGCTGCTTTAATCTTTCAGATCATTCTAAGTCAATTCAGTCCCACATTGAAGCTTTACAAAAGTTAGCTAAAGATGTCAAGCAGGATGTAGAAAAAGGATGGTGGGATTGGTTGTTTGGGTGGTTGCCGGACTTTGGTAAACTTCGCTCTGTTCTAGGCGGGATAATATTAGCAATATGTATCTTGATATTATGTTGTTGTATCCAGTGTGTGCCTAATCTCTTATCTATGCTTCGACCTAAAGCAGTTGATCTCAGACCAATATGTTATGAAAGCCAATGGTCAAAGGGTGGAATGTAGTGATATTAAGAATGATATATTGACCATTGGCTCCATTTGGCATAATTGACTCCATTTTCTGTGCTGACTCCATCTTGTGTAACAGACTCCATTTTCTGTGCTTGCACGACATGTATATATGCTACATGTTATTCTGGTTTTGTGCTTAAGTTACTTGATATTTGGGAGTCTGCATTAACCAATATATTTTGCCTTCCTTTCCAAAATATTGAATTAATAAACATGTGTGTGTCACTTTAAATGCACCTACATTTGTTTTCTTGCCTCGCCTTAAGAGAGTGCTGGGTCTTGTTTTATCGCCTCGTCTTTTGGGAGTGCTGTTTTACGTGTGTTATTTAAAGGTGCAGCAGTGCATTTGCCTCCTCTCGGGAGTGCAAGGTTTAGGTGTGTCCTATTGTGTCACATTACAAGCACGACACTCTCTTTTTGCCCTTTGGATCTTGTTCTTCAGGCCTCTGTTGATATGTTATCTGCGGATGCGGGTTTAATCCTGGGCCCGACAATATTCTGGATATGGATGTCTTGGACATGTTGGATATGACGCTTTCACTTTTGGATGCCTCCTTGTCAAACTGGAAAATCCTTGGGATCGGTTTGATGCTTAGATTGGTCCACCTCTTGACAGTCCTAAGTCTGAATTGCTGTAATAGCACAGATCAGTGAGATTATCAAGTGAGGGAAGGATAAGAAGGGAACTGCGGGGAGGGAGACTTGAAATGATACAAAGAAATTGTAAACACAAGTATCCCTTTCGCTGACCTATATGTAGTATACAGATGTGCACAGATGGAACAGAGCATGAAACAACTTAAACCTGTAAAGAAACAAATGTGAAGACAGAGATAGTCCACAATTAGTCTGTGGTTCCAGTGTTGCCCACACCAGTAATTCCTGAATGTTCTGCTGTGGTAAGAACAGACAAAAGGACAAACATATAATAAACAGCTACAGACTAAATCAACCCTCCGTTCATTTAATCAGAGGCATGTGAATATTTACTCTTCCCCTCATTAAACCTACCCTTGATTGTGTCCACTTAGCATCACAGGGGTATAGCGTAATTCTATACAGCTTTTGCAATCACCCCTGTTAGGAGCCAAAGAAAACAGAACAGGATAAATACGTTCATGGGTGCTTGAAGAGTATATCCCCAAGACAGTGGGCACTGAGCGGTTTGCTAATTAAAGGAAAAAAATGAACCTATATTGCAACCATATAGATACAAAGTCTTCCAAGTGTCTTGTACTGCGAAGAGCGATTCTATTCTTATAACTGTGTCAATTGGAGGGATGTAATAGAAGTCTTCCATCCACTCGAACAACTAGGCATTGATGTTTTCCTCCACATGAGCCTTCTGTAAAGATGCTCGCCAACAGAGGAAAGACCAGAGTCTGCAATGTTATACGGGTCATAAAGCGGGAACAAGGAGTTTGTCTTACTCTCCACAGGAGCTAACTTGAAGCTCGCCAACGGAGGAAAGACCGGATTCTGCAATGTTATACGGGTCAAAAGCGGGAACAAGGAGTTTGTCCTTCCCTCCGAATGAGCTTACTTGAAGCTCGCCAACGGAGGAAAGACCAGATTCTGAAATGTTATACGGGTCAAAAAGTGGGAACAAGGAGTTTGTCTTTCCCTCCCTTTGAGCTTAGTTGAAGCTCGCCAACGGAGGAAAGACCGGAATATCCCACTTAACTGAGCAAGGCAACGAAAGGAATCTTACAGCTTCTCCCGCATCTGTTCTGAATTTCCGACAGCATTGCATGGACCGTCTTCCGGGATATAGACGGCTCCGCCCTCATGCTGCACGTCGGCTCAGCAAAGGGTCATGGTACGTGTAGTCCCTATCCCGTGCCATAACTGATTCCGGTTCAAGTACTCCACCGCAGCGACACAGATCGCTTCCTCGCGCGTGAGGGTATAAAAATAAAAACAATTGTTTAAATGTATATTCCAGGAATCAGGCGCTCGATAGTTCCGCGCTCATGATACTCCTAGACTTTTTAATTGGCTTTTTTGGTTTTATGAAATTCTTTTCTTCATTTTATATTAGTTTGCGTGTTTTTTTAATTTGGCATTTTTTTTATAGCTTTTAGCACCTGCTTATGCTGTTAAAGAGTGTATGTGAAACGCAAGGCTTTTTTTTACATATATTCATTGCTGTTGCTTATTTTTATATGTCATCTCTTTCCGACCAAGGGAAGGGTGTTATGTAGCTTACATTTAGTCTCCATTTTAGCTTTTCATTTTAACTTAGCATTGTTTTCTAATGGTGGTTTACACATGTTTTTCCTAATGCGAGAAAGTGTAATGCACACATTTATTTCTGATTGACATTGTTGCCCTGTAGTCTGCACATTTAGCTCCAGTGTCTCACAACTTAGTAAACGATGCCTTGTTTTATTTTATTTTAGTTTTGCTCAGACATATTAAAGATGTTGTTCTGCACCTCTGGCCCAGTGTGATAAGCTTGCTGTTTTATTATTTAAATATCATCCATGCTGAAGTCGGCGAGAGGTTCACTTTCCGCCGGAGTCATCATGGAAAGCTGCTGTGAGCTGTGACTGAGATGCAGTTCCGCTGACCACAACCTTCATGCTGAGAATGAAGATAGCCATGCATGAGAATTGTGCAGGCCTGCACAGTCAGATGGAGGTGCATTTGTTAATGCACTGAGACCGGCTTCCTGACATATGGCACCAAGGCATGGAGTTAGGTCATTCCATTAGGCCTGGCAGATGGGTACTCCCGACATGATCTCTTTAGCATAGAGAAATTAGTAATAGATATGAGTAACCTTAGTAACATTATGAACAATTAACATGGTTGAATTGTTTGTGTTTTGTAGCATTCTAATAATGCTTAGAACAATGATGTGTCTCATCTTTCTTATAATCACTGTTCATGTTTTATTTACAAAGATTAGAGCTTTTCAATAAACATTAGTCGCTCATAGCCTCTGAGCTTGGTCATCGTGGCTCCTGTCATCCTGGCCTTCCTTGTTCTGGTCCTCCTTTTCCTCCTCATCCTGGTCCTGCTTGTCCTGGTATGCCGGGTCCTGATACATGTGGTGTCTGTGAATTGAGCTTCCTTTTCCCCTTGGATGTGGTGCCACTGGTCCTCATTGCCCTATTTCTCTTAGCTCTTGTCCTGTTAGCTCTGGCTTCCTGGCCATCTCCTCTTTATTCATCAGGTCCTGTTCCCCTAGTCTTCCTCACTCTCAGTCTGGTCTTCCTACTCCTGGTCCATACAGTCCAGGTTCTCTCACTGGTTTTGTTGCCCACTAGACTTGAGCCTTTTGTTTCTGGTCCTCATTGTTTGGGTCTTTGTATGTCTAATCCTCTTGGTTCTGGGCCATCGTGGTCCTTTCAGGACCCCTTCTCCTATCTCTTTCTTTTCTTTCCTGATCCTCTTGTCCCTCGTCCATTTAACCTGGCCCTTCTGATCCTTCTCACCCAGCTCATCTCAATACCAGTCAATTAATCATACGGTACATGCATAGTCCGGCTTGTCACCCGTGAGGGTATCTAAGTGCTGGGCTGCGGGTTCCAGTCGAAGAGCCAGGTTTTGAGTTTCTTCCTGAAGTCTGTCAACAAGGGTGATGTTCGGAGGTGGAGGGGGAGAACGTTCCAGGACTTGGCAGCGAGGTGGGAGAAGGAGTGTCCTCCAGTGCGGCAGCGGTGGATGCCCAGTGTCTGTGGGAGGGCGAGGTGGGCGAAGTGGTGGTTGGTGGAGGTTCAGGCAGTGGTTCATGTACGCAGGCCTTTGGTCATGGAGGGCTTTGTAGGCATGCGTCAGTAGTTTGAAATGGCATCTTTTCTGGATGAGGAGCCTGTGGAGGTCACTCAGCTACTGGGTGATATGGGTACTTTTGGGTAGGTTGAAGATCAGTCTGGCTGCTGCTCATCTGGAGTCTTCTCATGAGTTCGCTGGAGGTGCCTGTATAGAGTGCATTGTCGTAGTCCAGGTGGCTGGTGATGCAGGCATGCGTCACTGTTTTTCTGGTGCTGATGGAAAGCCACTTGAAGATTCTGCAGAGCATGCAGAGAGTGTGGAAGCAGGCTGAGGAGACGGCGTTGACCTGTTGTTTCATGGAGAGTTTGCTGTCTAGGATGATGCTGAGGTTGCGGGTGTGGTCTTTTGGTGTCGGGGTGAGTCCGAGTGCCGGTGGCCACCAGGTGTTGTTCCAGAGGGAGGTGTGGCTGCAGAAAATCAGCACTTTGGTTTTGTCTGTGTTGAGCTTCAGGCTGTTGTCCTTCATCCAGGCTGAGACGTTCTTCATGCAGTTGTGGAAGTTGGATTTCATAGTAACGGGGTCAGCTGAGAACGAGAGGATGAGCTGGGTGTCATCAGCATAGGAAATTATGTTGATGTCGTGGATTCTGACGATGTCCGCTAGTGGCATCATATAGATGTTGAAGAGGGTTGGACTGAGGGATGAACCTCGAGGGAAGCAACAGATGGTGGGCTTGGGTTGTGAGGTGAAGGGAGGGAGAAGGATTCTCTGGGTGCGCCCCTTGAGGAATGATGCCATCCATCTATGAGCATCATCTTTGATTCCGATCTGGTACAGTCATTTGATGAGTGTGTAGTGGGAGACGGTATCGAAAGCTGCGGAGAGGTCGAGCAGGATCAGGGAGGCCGATACTCCTCTGTCAAGTAGGGTGCAGATGCCTGTGGCGGTGATCAGGGCCATCTCGGTGCTGTGGTTTGCTCTGAATCCTGATTGGGAGGGGTCTAGCAGGTTGTTTCTCTCTGGGTGTTCGGTGAGTTGGAGGTTGATGGCCTTCTCCAGGACTTTGGCGAGAAACGGGAGCGCCGATATGGGGCGGTAGTTCTGGAGCTTGCTGTGGTCTGCAGAGGGTTTCTTGAGGAGGGGTCTCACCTCTGAGTGTTTCCAGGTGTCGGGAAAGGTGGCTGTGGCGATGGAGGCATTGAGGATGGTGGTGAGCTTGTGGCTGATCTTGTCACTTCTGAGGTTGATGGGTCGATGGGGGCATGAGTCGGAGGGTGCTCCCGAGTGGATGGAGTTCATTAAGGCAGTGAGTTTGGTGTGCTGAGCTGTTCCCATGTGGTGAGCGGGTGGTCGGTGGTGGTCTTCATGGGCATAGGGAGGCTGAGGAGGTCAGTGAGTTGGGGGTTGAATTTCTGTATATGGTGGTTATCTTGTTAAGGAAGTGGTCTGCGAGAGCATTGCAGAGTTCCTGTCAGGGGGAATTGAGTTTTTGGTGGCTGATAGGCAGGTGAACTCTTTGACGATGGTGAAGTGTTCCTTGGTTTGGTTAGCGCTGGCCTCGATGCGGATTGCCAGGGCCTCCATTTCGCGTCTTTGAGTTGGTGGTGGTAGTTGTTGAGGGCTGACTTGAAAGTGGTTCGGTCATTGTTGTTTCTGCTGGTGCGCCATCTTCTTTCTAGTTGTTTGCATCTGCCTTTCACTGTGCTGAGTTCTGGGGTGTACCAGCTGGCTGGTTTGGTGGATCTGTGCATTTTGGCTGGTTTGGTGGGGGCGACTCGGTCAGCGGCACTGGTGATCCAGGTGTTGAAGTTCTCTAATGCCCGGTTCAGGATTGTGGATACATCAGGCTGGGTGATGCTGAGGGCGTCAGTCCATTGGTGCTGCATTACTTTGGTCCAGCTGTAGAAGGGGGTGCTGTGGTGGTTGGGGTGGGTGCGGGGTGGTCCAGCGATGGTGAAGTTGATGGTGAAATGGTTGGACCAGGTGAGGTCTGTGGTGTGGCTAAATCTGACTCTGTTGCTGGGCATGAAGATATGGTCCATTGTGTGTCCTGCTCTGTGCGTGGTGTCTGAGACCAGCTGCGTAAGGCCGATGTTAACCATCGTTCCAGGAGGTTGCTGGAGCTGGTGTCTGTGGGTTCGTCCAGGTGGAAGTTGATATCTCTCAGGAAGACGTAGTGTTCGGATTCGATAGCGAGGGGGTTGATAAAGTCTGTGATGGTGTTGCTGAGGCCGGTTTGTGGTCCTGGGCGTCTGTATACGAGGGTGCCTTTGACTGTGGTTTTGTCGTCGGTGTGGAGTTGGAAGTTCAGGTGCGCCACGATCGGTGTGGTTTCATCTTCTGTGGTGGTGCAGATGATTGATTCCTTATGTACGATAGAGATGCCACGTCTGTTGGTGCAGTCCCAGTACATCAGTTCCTGGTCCTGCTGGCCCCTCAGTCTCTTGTGACCTGGCCCTCTTAGGCCTTGCTCTCTTAGCTCTTGTCTTCCTGCTTTGGATCATCTTTATCCACCTGGCCCTGTGCCTTGTCCTCATAGGCCTTCTACCACTGCACCCAATGGTCTGGGCCCTCTTGGTCTTGGTTCTCTTTGTTTGGGTCCTTCTGAGCCTCATCATTTTGGTCCTGGTCCTCCTGAATATACGGGCCCAGTCCCATTAGTCTTCTTGGCTCTAGCTGTTTTGGTCCTCCTGACCTTCCTCGCCCTGGTTCTGGAACCCCGAGGTCCTGGTCTTTCTGCTCCACTTGGTACTCTGGGCCCTGGTTATATGGTCATGGTCCCCCTGGCACTCCTAGGCTTGTTCCTGGTCATATTGGTGCTGATCCTTCTAATCCTCCTTGCTCTGGTACTGGTCCTCTTGGCTCTGGTTCTCCTGGTATTATTGTATTGAACCCCTAGTATTCTTGGCTTATTCTGGCCCCCAGTTCTATTGGCCTAGATCTTGTCTTCCTGGATCTGGTCCTGATCCTCTTGGCTCTGGACTTCCTGCTGCTTGTCCTCGTGCTGCTACATAAACTCATCATGGTCCTTCTTTATCTGGTCCTTCCGGGTCTGGCCATCCTGTTGCTCATCTTCCTGGCCATCCTGTTCCTAGCCCTGTGGCACAAACCTCCAGGCTCTGATCATCCTGGTGCTGATGCCCCTGATCTTGATCCTCCTGTCCCTCCTCTTGCTGGCTCTGGTGGTCCCGGTATTCAAGATCCTGATCCTCTTTCCTTGATCTTCCTGGTCCCCTTACTCCTTTGTTTCCTTGTCCACATAGAACTTTTCCTTCTGACTCGGGCTGCCTGTGTGTCTGGTCTCAGCTACCTGGCACTCCTGGGTAAGGTCATGCTATTCTTGTTTTTATAGTCCTTCTTGAGATTCTGTGCCCATTGTCCCATATCCTCTTGGTTCTGTTTCTCATAGTTTGGGTATTCGTTGACCTAGTTCTCCTGGACCTGAGCAACCTGCTATCTTAGTCTTGGTCTCCGTGGTCCTGATCGTCCTGGTCCATCTTGTCCTATTGTGGTTATCATAAACCTTGCCTTTTGGCCATCATGGCCCTTCCTGGTCATCCCAGTCTTGGCCCATATGGCTCTGTTCCTTTGTGTTCTTCTTGGTCTTAGTCACCTTGTCGTGGTTCTCCTCACCATCAACCTCCAAGCCCTGATACCACAAGTCCTCGTCCATCATGCTTCTCTTGTCCTGGCACTCTTAGTCTTTGTCCTCCTGGTTTGGGTTGTCCTTGTTCTCCTGGATCTGTATCTTGCCCATTTAGTCCTACTAGTACTGCAGCAATTAATCCAGGTCCTATTGATCCAGGTTCTCCTTATCTGGGTCCTTCTGAGCCTGGTCATTTTGGTCCTGGTCCTCCTGCCCACCACTGTCCATTCCACTTAGTCTTCCAGATGCTGGTTGGCCTTTTTACCTCAGATCCTCCTCAACCTGGTCCTGCTACTTGTAATGTTTGCTCTGCCCCACTTGTGAATCCAATTCCTGGTCCCCTAGGTACTGATCCTTATGACACTCTATCAAGTACCACGCACCTGAAATACCATGGACTTCCACAGGAGCAGACGACAATTTTCCAAATCCCAAACTCCGCTAAAAGCGAATCTTTACCTTCACTTCCAGCAAAGAGGGGGAAAGGGGAATGGGACAAAGAGAGACTCCACTGCTGTGCCTCTTCCTCTAGGGAATTCTAGCTATTCTTCTCAGCACCTATAATACAAAACGACAGTATTAATACACCCAGAACACTCCCAGATCTAAATTACTTTTAATGGTTGCATTACTCTAACGCATCTCATACCTGAACCTCTGCAGTGATTAGCCTCTCTCTTATATATATTTCAAGTAGTAGATGTACTTGTTGACAATATGCAAAATACTGATTCTCTCTTTTCTTTGTTGCAGGTGGCAGTTGAAGAATTGGACGGTAAGTATAATATATATATATATATTGCTACATACGAATTGGAGATGTTAGAAGATGAATGATACTGCCACTTCTTTTCTGACTACTTTTCTGTAAACTTATTTGCAGTTTATTGGATGATTCTTTTATTAATATGTTGCGCAGATTACCCTTGCTGAAAATCCATTGGATATAATGTCTTTCAAAATAAGTAATGTCCAACAAGATATGCGCTGCAATATCTGGCAATACACAGTTCTACTCTAATCTCTCCTGTTGAGTTCACAGGATAGAATGAGTATCAAGAAAATTTAAAAAGCCGTTTTGCTTGAAAATACTGCTGCTCTGAATGAGTCCAATTAAAATAAAGCAGCGAGCAGATGGCTAGCCGAATTCAGATATGGAAAGAAACCCTGCGGCAGCTCTGAGTGCGCTTTCAAATACTCTCCAAATAAAAGAAGGTGTGGCAAGTGTTATTCCAAAGAAAATTCTGAGGTCTTACTCTTTCAGAGGGGAATTCGCGACCCTCTACTCACTGTACTGCAACGCTGAAGAAACATGAAGAAATTCTTCTTTCCTGGAATCTTCCGCGGCTTCAGCAAGACTGCGCTGACACACCACAGAAGTCAAGATGAGATGCGGGGGCGAGTTGCCAGTCTCCAAAATTACCAAATAACTAAACTGCTAACGAGCGTGAAGAAAACGTTCCGTTCAGCAAGAAACGACAGTTGAAGTGCGCAGCACAACAGGTGCGTGCGCGCGAAGTATTAGAATCCTCTACATTGCCCAAAACACTAGAACGCCACCCTCTGACTCCTGAACGTAATTCTGCCGCCATGTTATGGGGACTAAGGACTGCCTACAAATAACATAAAGAAAAGAATCGGCGTAGCCGATTCCAAGGGTAACAAAGTACCCTCTTGCGCCTGACTCGAACCTGAGGACAGGACTAGTTTCTCCTAAGGCCAGCCTTGACACACTCTTTGCCCTGTTTGTTTCTGGTCCTTCTGTTCATAATCCTTTTAGTTTACTCAGTCCTCTTGCTGTGGTCTTCTGGGTGTCCTGTGTACTGCCTCCCTCATGTTCCTAATGCCTGTCCTGCGTATCCTAGTATCCTGGACATACTAGCAATTGCCCAAGGTCCTGATCTTCTTAGTCTTCTTCAATCTGGTCCTGATCCTTCTGGCCCTCTTCCTCCTTCTCCTTGCCCGCATGGCTCAGTCAGCAGTAACTTATCTTGTCACAGATCATCCTAGCCTTTCCTTGATGTTCCTTGACCTCCGGTTCATGCTAGCCTAAGAACTTCCTGGCCCTGTACTTCCTGGTTTGACTGGTCGCCATTGCCATGTACATCTTACCCTAGTCGTTTGGATCTTGGGTCTCCTATTTCACAGGCTCCTGGTCCTGGACCTTTTCATCCTCCTCACCCTAATATTAGTCCATCAATCCTCCTTGCTTGGCTCCCCTGGTTTATTTAGTTCCCTCGTTTGGCTGTTCCTAATCCTTCTGACCCTGGTCACCTTAGTCCATGCATTCTTGGTCTTAGTTATGGGTTTTCTTTGTCTGGCCGTCATGTATTGCGTCTTCTGATACTCGTGCCACTGGCCTTGGTTTCCCTAGTCCTCCTAATCCCTAGTCCTCTTGCCCCATCCTACTCCTACTAGTCCTCATGGAATCCTGGTTTGCCTTTTCTATCTTGTTTTTGTTGATCTGACCATGGGCCCCTCTATCATGGTCCTCCTAGTAATGGTCCTATTGAGTCTGGTCTTCCTTATTCCTCTGGCACTGATCCTCCTACTTCCTATGTTGTGGGTCACCCTGGTTCATGTAGTTCTTGTCACCCAGGTTTAGGATCCCGCTGAGTCTGACACTTCTGGACCTTCTCATCCTGGTCCCACTGGACCTAGACTTTCTCATCCTTTATAAACCCCTGGTCATTCTAATGTAGGGTCTCCAGGTCCTACTAGACCTGGTCCTTTCTAGTTGTGGTCTTCCTGGTCCTTTTGCTTCTGGTCCCTCGGTCCTCCTTGATCTGATGTCTGTGGTCTTGGCTCTTCTGTCACTGGTCTGTCTCTTCACTGGTCTCCTGGTACTGGTCCTGTTAGAAATTGGGGTCTCTAGTTGGCAACTTTTCCAAGTAGGGACCCTTCCTTCTAGTCAGGATAAGGGAGTTACACACTTTAGATAATCCCTGCTCACCCCCTTGGTAGCTTGGCAGGAGCAGACAGGCTTATCCCAAAGGCAATGTGTAAAGTATTTGCACCCAGACACACACTAACACAGCGAAAACACTACAAATGGACACCACAACAGTTTAGAAACATGAAGTATCTTTATCGAAACCAAACAAGACCAAACCGACAAAAATCCAACATACACAATTCAAAATATGACTTTTAAAAGGTTTCAAGCAATTCTGTCCATAGAAATCTACGGATGTGTGGTTTTACACAATGTACCTTTAGATGCGTCGAAATTCACAGGGCCAAACAGCAACAGAGAAGGGAAGCATAAAAAAAACACAGCAATGCGTCAGTTCCTGAGTCCTTAGGGAGGCGACTCAGGAACTCGCTGCATGCAGGAGAGGTGATGCGTCGAACTAAGACTGTAAGGGGAAGTGATGCATCGATTCCAAGACGGTTCTGGTCTGCGCGATGCTTCGGAAAACTTGCTGAACAGGTGCGATTTGTGGAAATCTGGGATGCGCTGGAGGTCGATGCGGCGGCAAACAGGGGCTGCGTCGATTTCTTCAGCCGCGTTCCCACAATGCGTTGATTCTTTCAGCCGCACAGCAGGGTCTGCGTCGGAGTTGGTGCGGTGATCTCGGACTTCGGAGGCCATTAAACTGGATTCGGCATGCAGCAGAATTTTCGGCAGCTGACAAGCGCTGCGTCAATTCTTTGGCTGCATGGCAGCGGTGCGGTATTGGAAAAACAGGCGCTGGAAGGGCGATGCATCAATTTTCTTGGGTTTTTCAAGCTTTTTCAGCTCCCAGCAACACGAACAACCTCCAGAGGCCCAGAGCTGGAACAGGCACCTCCTGGCAGGCCAGAACTCCCAGCAGTGGAGTTTAAGGAAGCTGGTGGAGAAGTTTTTGTGTCCCTGAGACTTCAGTCCAGGAGGCAAGTACACACAAGCCCTTGGAGATTGTTCACAAGCAGGTTCACAACAAAGTTCCAGTCTTTGTCCTCTCTTTGGCAGAAACAGGCCAACCCAGTAAAGTAGCCAAGCAACACACAGCTCCTCCTCACAGCTCTTCAGCTCTTCTTCCTTGATTGCAGAAGTAATCTAAAGTTCTGGGGTTTCAGGTCTAACATTTATACCCCATTTTCTCTTTGTAATCTTTGTTGCAAGAGTGTCTGCGCTCAGTAAAACCAGTTCTATCCTTGCTGGTCCAGTTTCACTACAGGAGGTGGAGACAGCATTGTGCAGAGCAGATACAGCCTACTCAGGTGCTAGTGAAAACTCCACACACCACTCTAAATGCAGAAAGGTCTATTCAGCCTGGCCATGAGTCACCCAGGAAAGGCATGGCACACCTCAACCCCCCTTGTGACTGTCTAGAGTAAATGCGCATCCCCAGCTCCTGTCACTCCAAAACCAGACGGTGAATACACAAGCAAGCAGAGGCACACAGGATGGTTAAACAAGAAAATACCCACTTTCTAAAAGTATAAACTATACAGGGTTGGGCCCATAATCAGTAAGGGTAGGCCCCCTTAGAACTCAACAAACCTCACAAATGCCAGTACTGACACACTTTCACACATTCACTTCAATTCGTGATCACATACCTTAATTATAATGATCACCATTTATGTAATCAATTTGGAAATACTTTAAAAAAAATAAAATCTCATTGACGAAATTACAAGCAATTGTTTTTGTTTTTTACATATACAGAACAAAGCAAGTCAGCTGAGCAGAACGGAGAAACTGCGGAAAATGCTCACGGAGAAGAAAATTCAAAAGATGGTGCACAGGTTATTTTAGATTGGTTCTTTCTCCCCCTGTGGATGCTTCTTTGGAAGGAAAGATCCATGTGATAAAAGATGAACCCTGGCTGGTTAATGGGTTTAGAATAACCTTGAGCAATATTTTGCCCTGCAGTGCAAGTTGGCATGTGAAAGAGACAACGCAAGAGTGCTCAAATGTTCTGAGTCCTGAGGAGAGCCCAAAAAAGGATAGGGTTCGAAACGCTTCGACAGTTGTTTTCACCAAACCAGTGCATTTAAAAATAAGTACTACTGGAGCTTAGAGCCACTAGAATTTTCAGTTGTATAGGAGCTGTCAATTCTCCCTGAGTTCCGTAGATGCACTGTTTGGTCATGGCCCACTATGTTAGGAGCTAAAAATTGAAGAAAATATATTGAGCTCCTTAAGGGCGTGTAAAAAGTCAGAGCTTGGGCTCAAGAAATTCTTTGAACTGTAATATTTTTGGTGTTGTATTGTCTAGTTGTACACTTTTGTTGAATATGTATTGTTTTGTATCGATGAATCACTTAAAAAATTGCTTTATATGTTTTTTGATTATGTTTGTTCTGTGTATGTAAAAAACAAATTGCTTGTAATTCCGTCAATGAGATTTGTTTTTAAAAGTCTTTTCAAAATTGATAAAATAAATGGTGATCATAATAATTAAGGTGTGTGATCATGAATTGAAGTGAATAAGTGAATGTGTGAAAGTGTGTCAGTGCTGGCTTCCTAAAAGTGCAAAAACAACAGTTGATGGACAGAATGCAGAACAATGTCATACATTCACCCCAGTACAGAGATCTGGGCCTCAATCCATCGTTTTTTTGCTCACCATGCCATTCCAGTTTGAACCCAGCCATATGCAAATCAGTCTTGACCCTGTGCCTCATGGGAACAGTCCAGCCCGAACTGCCAAGCTAGGTCCTCCCTGGACTGGAAACAAGCATCCTAGGACCGGTTTCGGGGTTTCACCCCTCTTCAGCCAGGATAGCTTGATTCCAGTGGCATAGAGAGCACGGGACCCACGTCTGGGCATACCCGTCCCACTCGGGGTGACAAATGCAAAAACAACAGTTGATGGACAGAATGCAGAACAATGTCATACATTCGCCCCAGTACAGAGATCTGGGCCTAAATCCATAGTTTTTTTGCTCACCATGCCATTCCAGTTTGAACCCAGCCATATGCAAATCAGTCTTGACCCTGTGCCTCATGGGAACAGTCCAGCCCGAACTGCCAAGCTAGGTCCTCCCTGGACTGGAAACAAGCATCCTAGGACCGGTTTTGGGGTTTCACCCCTCTTCAGCCAGGATAGCTTGATTCCAGTGGCATGGAGAGCACGGGACCCGCGTCTGGGCATACCCGTCCCACTCGGGGTGACAAATGCAAAAACAACAGTTGATGGACAGAATGCAGAACAATGTCATACATTCACCCCAGTACAGAGATCTGGGCCTAAATCCATCGTTTTTTTGCTCACCATGCCATTCCAGTTTGAACCCAGCCATATGCAAATCAGTCTTGACCCTGTGCCTCATGGGAACAGTCCAGCCCGAACTGCCAAGCTAGGTCCTCCCTGGACTGGAAACAAGCATCCTAGGACCGGTTTTGGGGTTTCACCCCTCTTCAGCCAGGATAGCTTGATTCCAGTGGCATGGCGAGCACGGGACCCACGTCTGGGCATACCCGTCCCACTCGGGGTGACAAATGCAAAAACAACAGTTGATGCACAGAATGCAGAACAATGTCATACATTCACCCCAGTACAGAGATCTGGGCCTAAATCCATCGTTTTTTGCTCACCATGCCATTCCAGTTTGAACCCAGCCATATGCAAATCAGTCTTGACCCTGTGCCTCATGGGAACAGTCCAGCCCGAACTGCCAAGCTAGGTCCTCCCTGGACTGGAAACAAGCATCCTAGGACCGGTTTCGGGGTTTCACCCCTCTTCAGCCAGGATAGCTTGATTCCAGTGGCATGGAGAGCACGGGACCCACGTCTGGGCATACCCGTCCCACTCGGGGTGACAAATGCAAAAACAACAGTTGATGGACAGAATGCAGAACAATGTCATACATTCACCCCAATACAGAGATCTGGGCCTAAATCCATCGCTTTTTTGCTCACCATGCCATTCCAGTTTGAACCCAGCCATATGCAAATCAGTCTTGACCCTGTGCCTCATGGGAACAGTCCAGCCCAAACTGCCAAGCTAGGTCCTCCCTGGACTGGAAACAAGCATCCTAGGACCGGTTTCGGGGTTTCACCCCTCTTCAGCCAGGATAGCTTGATTCCAGTGGCATGGAGAGCACGGGACCCACGTCTGGGCATACCCGTCCCACTCGGGGTGACAAATGCAAAAACAACAGTTGATGGACAGAATGCAGAACAATGTCATACATTCACCCCAGTACAGAGATCTGGGCCTAAATCCATCGTTTTTGCTCACCATGCCATTCCAGTTTGAACCCAGCCATATGCAAATCAGTCTTGACCCTGTGCCTCATGGGAACAGTCCAGCCCGAACTGCCAAGCTAGGTCCTCCCTGGACTGGAAACAAGCATCCTAGGACCGGTTTCGGGGTTTCACCCCTCTTCAGCCAGAATAGCTTGATTCCAGTGGCATGGAGAGCACGGGACCCACGTCTGGGCATACCCGTCCCACTCGGGGTGACAAATGCAAAAACAACAGTTGATGGACAGAATGCAGAACAATGTCATACATTCACCCCAGTACAGAGATCTGGGCCTAAATCCATCGTTTTTTGCTCACCATGCCATTCCAGTTTGAACCCAGCCATATGCAAATCAGTCTTGACCCTGTGCCTCATGGGAACAGTCCAGCCCGAACTGCCAAGCTAGGTCCTCCCTGGACTGGAAACAAGCATCCTAGGACCGGTTTCGGGGTTTCACCCCTCTTCAGCCAGGATAGCTTGATTCCAGTGGCATGGAGAGCACGATGTGTCATTAAATTCTGAATTTAGAGAGCCTAAACTCCAAATCTCTTGCTGTTCCCAATTGAAAGTTACACATGTAAAATGTTACAGTGCCGCTCCAATAATAGCCTATGAAACAGAAAGCGTTTCAATAGTGAAAAACGAAATACACAGTATTTCAATATCAGGACATGTAAAGCACAGTGGTACATGTCCTACCTTTCATATACACTGCACCCTGCCCATGGGGGTACCTTGGGCCTAACTTAGTGGTGCCTTACATGTAAGAAAAGGGAAGGTTAGGGCCTGGCAAGTGGGTGCACTTGTCAGGTCGACATGGCAGTCTAAGACTGCTCACGCAGACACTGCAGTGGCAGGTCTGAGACACATTTACAGGGCTACTCAGGTGGGTGGCACAACCCGTGCTGCAAGCCCACTAGTAGCATTTGATTTACAGGCCCTGGGCACACACAGTGCACTTTTTCTAGGGACTTACCAGTAAATCAAAAATGCCAATCATGGATAACCAATCATAATCACAATTTACACAGGGATCACTTGCACTTTGACACTGATCAGCAGTGTCAAAGTGCCCAAAGCATCTAAGCCAACAAAAACGAAATGCAGTACACAGTCAGAAATGCAGGAGGTAGAGGCAAAAAGTCTGGAAAAGCCACGCCAAGGATGGCAAGTCTAACAGGCCCTCTTTGGCCTGTCTGCTTGGGTCTGCTACTCCTGGGTGGGAGGGCATACATATACACTATAGCTACACAGAGAAGTGACTTCTCCAGAGCCAAAAGGGCGGAGAGGGGTTCCTGGTGGGGATACGTCCTCCCGAACTTAACTCTATGTCACTGTAAGTACCCCACAAAATTTAGACAAAACTGGTGAGAAAATAGAAAGAATGAAGAAGCCTATCGGGTATCAACCACTCAGTCGTGGGGAAGGAAGAAATTCCTTTTTGTAATGTAACCCTCACACACTCTAGTAGTGTCATGCTTCATCATTGGGTTCACCCTGACTCCTAAAGGTCAGGATGGGCTCGACCGTATTTCAGGGAGCGCTTAGAAGAATATGGCCAGGGGGTATAAAGATTAAAACTCCTCCTGCAGATCCAGGTATCCCTTTATTAGTGGAACTGCAGGGGATATTAAAATTTAAAAAAAGGTATATGTGGGTCGTAAGGAGATTTATGGTCCTATGACCCTAGTGCCAACATGTTTCAGTCTGAAAAATAGTGGCCCAACCGGGTCCCGGACTTTCTTCAGGGCAAAAAATGTGTTGTCCTCCCTGGTTGTACTGTCACCGGAACTATCCTATATTTATGTTTATAGAGGCAGATAGCTGCTCCTATGTTAAAATACGGGAAACAGATACCTTATCTTTTCTCCTGTTGTTTTAGTGTTTTACTCCGTCTGTAAAGAAAAACATCAAAGGGAAAGGATATTTACATTTCAAATTGCCCATCCGTGACATGCTCTGTACACCCATGCTTGTCATTCAGGAGGGGTGTGTGGGAGCCGTCAGAATCCATACCTATTTGATATGTGACCGTGACTCATGACATTTTCTTGAGTACAATATCTTATCATGTGAAGTGGCGATGTGACTCGCATACTGCCACTAGTCCTAAATAGGTGATAGTGTTGTTCCTCATACTGTGCCTCTGCACCACACCCACAACCATCCATACCACACACTACACACATACTGCCACACAAATAAATGTTATTACGTCTTTGTTGTAACCCCCTTACCCCAATTTGGAGGAATTCGATCTTCACAAGAGATCGCAGCACTGCGAGGGATAGCCCTGTTGTCATTTTTCAATGCCCATCACCGCCAGGAAAAACCTGGCAGTAAGGGGCACTAAAAAAGGCTCAATACCCCCCTTGCCATGGGAGGAAACTTCCATGGAGTGTGGGACATTTTTTATTTTTATTTTCAAAAAGGAAATCCCACTTTGGGATTTTCCTTTCGAAAATAAAAAAAATTGTAAGTTTGACGAACGGCTCCGTCATGTTCATGGAGCTGTCTGTTAAACTTACAATGCATTGACAGGTACTGCTGTGACAGCAGTTCATGTCAATGCTTGAAATATCCGCAGAGTCAGCGGACATTTCAAAATTTGGCAGGTGGCATGGAGTATGGGCCGTCCGCCAAATATTTAACCAGGACCTTAGTCATCTGTGTCAATAAGGCATTTTTAATACCACCCTTCCTCTTGTGTCCACCCTCCCACCTCATTGTATCTGCAATGCTTCTTCACCCATTCACTCCTCTCTTACTACTTTACATTCTCCTGTATGTACCTGATCATCTCAACGTTTTATGCAGACACATTGGGGACTGCCACTTCTGCAAATAAAGTGGCTTGCCTCATGGGGGCATTCAATGCATGATAGCGAGCCACAGCATCCACAAAATGATTGACTCTTTAAATTTCATCTGACCCTCCTCGATGCGCTGCACACTTCACAATGGCTGTTTGGGCCAGCATTTGCAGAGCGTGCAACAAATCAAATACTCCGGGCCAATACGTATTAGCATACCATAAGAAGTCATGAACGTTCTCTTTGACCCTAACTGGCTGAAATCATGGACCATTCCAAAGACATAACATGAATCAGTAAAAATGGTTGAATTTAAATATTTGGTCCAGTAGCAGGCCCTCATGAGAGCTGTCTGAGCAGATTGTACATTAATTAAAAAAGCTTCAATAATCTTTTCAATCTTTGTACAAACAGCATATGTGACTCTTAAAACTCCAGCGTTGCGCCTCAAACAGGAGCCATCTACAAATAACACATAAACACAATTCTTAAGGGTCAATCAATCAATCAATCATTTGTATAGCGCGCTACTCACCCGGAGGGTCTCAAGGCGCTTGGGGGAGGGGGGTCCGCTACTGTTCGAACAGCCAGGTCTTGAGTTGCTTCCTGAAGGAGAGGTGGTCTTGGGTAAGGCGGAGGTGGATGGGTAGGGAGTTCCACGTCTTGGCAGCCAGGTAGGAGAAGGATCTTCCTCCCGTTGTGGCTCTTCGGATGCGGGGGACGGCGGCGAGGGCGTGGTTGGTCGATCGTAGCTGGCGGGTGGGAGTGTAGAAGGTCAGACGGTCGTTGAGGTATCTGGGGCCTTGGTTGTGGAGGGCTTTGTGTGCGTGGGTGAGGAGTCGGAACGTGATTCTCTTGCTGACGGGGAGCCAGTGCAGGTCTCTCAGGTGTCTGGCGATGTGGCTGTGTCGGGGGATGTCCAGGATGAGTCGAGCTGCAGCGTTCTGGATGCGTTGGAGTCTTTTATGAAGTTTGGCTGTGGTTCCGGCGTAGAGGGAGTTGCCGTAGTCCAGTCGGCTGGTGACGAGGGCCTGGGTGACCGTCTTCCTGGTTTCGGTGGGGATCCACCGGAAGATCTTGCGCAGCATGCGTAGGATGTTGAAGCAAGACGAGGAGACGGCGTTGACTTGTCGGGTCATTGAGAGGGAGGAGTCCAGGATGAAGCCCAGGTTGCGTGCGTGGTCCGTTGGTTTGGGTGCGTTGCCCAGGGCAGGGGGCCACCAGGAGTCGTCCCAGGCGGAGGGTGATGATCCTAGGATGAGGACTTCCGTCTTATCTGAGTTCAGTTTCAGGCGGCTGTTCCTCATCCACTCGGCTACGTCCTTCATCCCTTCATGTAGGTTGGTTCTGGCGGTTGTGGGGTCGTTGGTGAGGAGAGGATCAGCTGGGTGTCGTCGGCGTAGGAGATGATGTTGAGGTTGTGTTGGCGTGCGATGGCTGCGAGGGGGCTCATGTAGACGTTGAAGAGGGTGGGGCTGAGTGATGATCCTTGTGGTACGCCGCAGATGACTTCGGTGGCCTCGGAACTGAACGGGGGAGGCGGACTCTCTGGGTTCTTCCGGCGAGGAAGGAGATGATCCACTCCAGTGCCTTCTCTTGGATTCATATTTAATGTCTAGACGGAGCTTGGTACACAGCTCCATTACTTGAATACAATCTTGGTCTTCATCCCCTACCTGCTGAAAAGGCAAAGGTAATACCATAGAAACATTCAAAACAGCACTTCGTTGACAGATTTAGTACGGGTGGACAACAATATTACTTCATGGTGAGTAAGCTGGGCATCAGTCAAATACTGGGTTTTACATCTGGTGAGCAAACTTTCAACTGAATGAGGCACATACAATGTCAGGGGGTGTCCCAACACACTAGTATCAGACTGTTCAAACGCCACTGCTGCAACCACAATGGCTCGTAAAGACACCCTGGAACGCCCAACCAGGGACAGGGTCACAGTGATATTAGGGACAACTGTAAAAGTGGGAATCACAGTATCAGTAACTCTGTATCCTACCTATCTGTCTTCCCTCCACTGCCCAAAATTAGACTGCGAGAGTCGAAAATCTGCAAATCTTCAGGTATTTCAAATGACTCATGGGAGGGAAGATTTCTCACTTCCAAAAGAGACACCACGCAATGTGTATCAGGGTCTCTTGCCTGTACCAACACACCATCAGTGGTACACTGCACAATACAGTTCAATTTGCATAGGAGATCTCTCCCAGCACATTAACAGGTCTGGTATGACTGATCAAAAAGTCATGTTCTTCCATAATAGGAACTATAGTTACTGGGACAGGAGCAGAAGTTGGACAGCTAATGGCAGAATTCGAAATGGCAACTGCTTGCACCTTTTTTCTTGAGAGGGGTATTTGTGGAACATCTGTTGGTCTCACAGTAGATCGAGTGGCTCCAGTAACAACTAGGAAATTCACGAGGCATCCATTTATCTTGCCCTGTATGATAGGACCTTCGTGTTCAGCTGAAAGTGTTGGAGCCTGCAAGCAGCTTCCCACGCAGACCTATTGTCCCTAGGGCCTTTTGGAAACCCTGTGGCTCCGGCAAAATGGGGAAATGCATCACTCAATATAGACATTGGCTGGTTCATAGCCGTCGTGGTCAGGGATTTTCGAAGCTAGAACTGAGGTGGCGGCATAACTGAGGGGGCAGAAGCAGTAGGTTGGGCAGGGGCTGCTAACAACTCAGAAGGAGCAGGTTGAATATGCAATGGTCCTCCCAGGACCCCTCCCTTACCTACTATAGGACACTCATCTTTCCAGTGTCCAATCTTCTCATACTTAACGCATTTTGTTGTTTTCCCATGTCTCCCCACTCCCTTCCCCTTCCTCTCCACCTCGACTTATTCCCCCAGTTCCTCTCAATAGTACGTGTACCTCTGTCAGCTAGGAGGCTGGGGGACTTTGTTGGCACCATCATTAGTTTATCTTTGTCTTTCTTTTCTTTCCAATCAAGATATTTACTACAATAATACGCACATTTGTCTTAGCTTGCCAACACATCAAAGATATTTGTACCTGAGCACTAATATTGGGCTGCAGGCCCATCACTAAAGCTGTCGCTAGTGCCAGCATCCCTCTCTGGGTAGTATATTCTATTCAACTACACTGTGCACCTGTAACAATCTTTCATAATAAGCATGTACACTTTCATGTTTGGCTTGTGTGGCCTGCATAATCTTAGACCAATTTACACTTTGTACAGATACCTTTCCTTTTAAGCACCCTATTACCTCTTTGTACTTACCCATCACTGTTGGTGATGGCTCAGATTTTAGAACTACTTGTGTATGTTCTGTCTCTGGCCAACTCACAGCCACCTTACAAGCATCCCACAGACCTTTAGGTACCACAAAGAGAAACAAGGCATCCAAATCTACCCACAACAATTTTGACAATTTCAATATTCTCTCTACTTCGGGGTACTACTTCTCAGGAGCTTCACACAGTTTTGGAAAGTCTTTGGTGAAAGACCACTGGTAATATCTGGTCCAGGACACATGAATGTTCACTGGTGGCTCATCCTACCTGGAAAGTACAAACTCAAGAGAGTTACCCTTTATAAACAGAAAAGGGACAGGGTATGTAATACGAGAACAGGGGGTACTCCCTTTTCTTTAAAAGTATAAAGAATTTTTAATTAAAAAATTCCACAAAGATGCATAAATATGCACCTGTAATATTGAACAAAGATAAGTTATTTTATATGTTCCCTAGTCAGAAAAAATACTACTAGGTCCTCTGTATCTGTAGACAATACAGCCCTAAGAAACTACAAATAAGATGCATCACTGGGTGAGCACAAGGCAATTCTTTTCAAATATCATCGAAGAAGACAAAAAAAGTCATTCATTTTGTTAAAAAAAGACTGTGTCTTTGTATCATTTATTACTTATACGACTAGTCCATAAAGCAAATCATATCACAAAATTGTACGACAAAAATCACAATTTAGTTTTATCAGTCCACAATATGAAAACAGTCATTACAATTATATGATTAAACTTCTGCGCATAATAAAACAATGTTATTGCATAATGATAACACTAAACACATCAAGTCTATAATTTCATTGGTACAAATCATGTAATACATACACAATACAATGAATATTTCATGAAGATGAATATACAAAAAGCAGCGAGCTCCTACAGAACTGGCTGGCTCAAAAAAAGGTGTCGACGCGGCGTTTCGGTGAAACAGACAATTTTCATCACCTTCAGGACAAATTCTATTTAAAACTTTCACTAAAGTATCTATTCAATTAGGATTTCAAGAGATCCAAAGAATCATAAATAGGACATCCAGGTGGTGAACCTTAGACAAACTGTTGTCTTTGAGAAACTTTTTGACAGGCCAACGAGATCTGATGAATTAGTAAAATAATCTATAGAGTGTCTGGGATGAGTCCACTCCGAGGGCATTTAAATTGCCCGTGATCAAGACAAAATAAAAATGTATCCCCTCTAATGGCACGTAACTTTTCAGGTTGCTTCCAGGGCACATAGGCGGGCGAACATTCACAAAATCTTCCACAAGACAATCTGGATCATCCTTCAGTCCAGACAGGGTCAAAGGAACCTCAAGGAGGAGGGGATACAACCCAGTCTCTTTTGCAACTATCTCTCTCCAATTTTCCTTCCACTTCTGTAATGCCTCTTTTCTTATACAGTCCAACACCTTACACCCCTGACCCTTTACCTAGCTCTTATTTGCTTTGTCCATCGCTCGCTGCTCCCATTTATTAAGTGCCTCCACCTCCGCAGATAGGGCTTTTTCTTTCACTCATTCATGCAGTTCCACAAATAATGCAAACAACGTTTGAATTCCAAAGAACCGTTTTCAGGATATTGCAAATATGGATCCTTTTTCTTGAGCTCATCCCAGTTTTTCAACAAACGTATGCATCCCAACCTTTATCAACATTTTGTGAGCCGGTGTTCCTTCAGTGGGGGATGGCTGTTGTTCGTCTAACCTATACTGTTAGAGTAACCCAATGACTTCAACTGAGGGCCCTACCACTCATTCACCTCTATTTCTCACTCGGGGAATTTCCCACTACCACAGCTCTCCGATCTGCACTCTGGCTCACATTTGTGCCGTCCATGGGAAGAACCTGCCACAGTTCACCTTTTTCTTTTTGCCTTTGAGTTAACCTTGGTAAAATGGTTCTCAATCATACATGCCTATTACCTCTGAGGGGGCCTGTTCTTTCGGTAGATTGAGTCATACATCTGAAGAGGAACCTACCCCGTGTGTCATCCTTACTCATTCCATGGTGAGGGGAAAGGGAAAACTTGGCATGCTTTTTTCCTCTCACAGGCAGCAACAGCGCCTCCGTAATGGCGGAGAAGGGTTGCCCCACTGCTCAAAGCCAGCAGTTGAAAAATAAAATGAGAATAAAACAATTTTAATATAATTTAATTTTTTTATGTGACATGGCCGGGCCATGGCAGGGAGGAGGAGTGGTGGGCACTGTAAGTGCACATGTCGGTTTGGCCGGCTGTCTTAGGAGAGCCAAACCGACAAGCGCACTTAGGTTTCTCCAACCCAGCTGTGTTCCACAGCCAGGTGTAGAAATGGCACAGGCTTCCTGTGCCTGAGCGAGCGTCAAACCAGCGCGCTCAGGCCAATCCCGGCGCTGCTCTCATAGCAGGAGAGCAGCGCCTGCATTGGGTGAGGAGTCTGCAAGGGTGTCCTAGGGACTGCTGAGAGCAGCAGGAGAGCAGAGGCGCGCGAGGCGGGTGGCAGAATCAGGTAGGTCTTTTTTTTAAATTTCTTATTAATCCCTCCACATTCCCCCCGCCGCCACCACCCCGCCCCGCCACTGTATATTTGCAGCACCCACGAATACTCACAGGCAACCTGACTGCAGTCTAGTAATCCATTACCGTGTACCCTCTGTCCCTCCCTCTGTACTTGCATCACTCTAAAAAACTACTAGGGTCATGCGTGTGTCACTTACCAATGCAGTCAAGGCGGGGCCATAAGCAGAGGTCAGAATTCTAGAGTAATAGCCCTCTGTTTCACTTGCCTTCTGCGTCTCCTGGGATTACTGTATCTTGGCTGCCGCAGATCGCCGGATCTGAAAATAAGTGTCAGCCACATGTTTGTGCTTTTCCACCAGGACTGTGAAGGTGTGATCCACTAAACAGTCTGAGATGCAAAATTCTGTGAGAGCAAAGCATTTATTCCGTATGAAAGGACATCATAAGCCAGCTTCATCGACAGAATGTGTAACAATTCATCACTAAGCATAGGTAGATATACCGCTGTCAGGCAGTGGAAATTTCCAGACAAACAATTAAGCATTCGTTAGTAATATGTGATAGCTCAGCCTTGCACAGTTGATAAGAGTAACTAGAGGAAAAAAGAAAATGTTCCCACCATGGGTTCACCCTTGAAACGCAGTTGCAAGTCTGAGAACACAACACTGTGGACATCCTCTCTAATAACGCTCACAGCACGGACAAGTTGAGTTCTGCAAAATACCATTTTACGAATTAAAATGGCAACGCTTCTGTGTGTTCGTGGACTGTACTCAGGGTCGGATTGGCAAGGCGGGCAATCGGTCTGTGCCCGAGGGGCCTGTGGCAGAGAAGAGCTAGTGGGCCGTTTTTAGGTCTCGCCTGAGCCAGCGCATGCGCTGCTCTGGCGAGACTTTTAGTAAGTGGGTTTTGAAAGTGCTACCCCACGCTTTTGCTGGCCTCCAGCTTGCGTTCACGATCGCGTGCACGCGCGCAGCCGCCAGCTTTCAGCGCCCGATCAGGCGCCATCTGGCTTTCCTCTCGCTTGCTGTGCGCGCACCACTTTTGAAGCCGGGCTTGTCTTGTTGTTTTCCTTTGATAAGGATCCGCGAGGCACGACCCAGTTCGTTTTCGCCCTCTCATCGCCGCAGCTTGCACTTTACTTAATCTCCCTCGCTTCCCACAACAACACTTCCCACCCGGAGCTCTGCATTTAAAAGCTGCAGGCGTTTACAGCTCTATTTGAAAAGGGCAGCAAGCAACACCAAATTAAATTACTTATTAAATAAGAGCACTACTCAGGAGGCTCCTTTTTACCATCATCTCAGACTGCATTGTTTTCCTTTGCCAAAGAATCAGCGCAGCATTTGAAAGTGTGGTCCTTTCAGGGGGGTTGCTTCAACTTCACTCAATCTTCTTGTACTTTCCTCCAACAATTCCCGCCCGGAGCGTGCTGAGATGGCCGCAGCCATATCGAGCTGTCTGGGTAAAGTTCGGAAGCTACATGCTACAAGTGAGCTACTAATTAAATAAGAGGACTGCTTTTCAGCATATTTGTTTTCCTCCCCCCCCCTCCTCTCCTCGCCGCAGCACTGTTTCCACTTCACATAATCTCCCTGTACCTTCCCCCAACAACACTTCCCGCCCCGGACTATGCATATCATTGTAAAATAGCTGCAGGCGTTTCCAGCTCTCTTTCCAAAGAGCCGCAGCTACAGCTAATTAAATTACACATTAAATAAGAGCACTGCTCTTCAGCTGAGCTCTCACATAGGGTGCATTATAATTACCTAAATACTTCCCCTTTGACATGTTTCTATAGGGAACTGTCAGACAGTAATAAAATAAACAATCTTAAGTGGAAAGTACTCGGGCTAAAAAACATTTGCTTTTTTTAAATGCATGAGCAAGAATTAACAATTTGAAAAAGGAATCCTCTGGTCCATTACATCTGCAAGGACAACAAGCATTGGCATAGCCAATAGGTCTCGCCTTTGGGACCTTATAAGTGTTTAGCCATACAACAGTTGATGTTGTTGCACCAAGGATATTGTGCTGCATAACTAAATACTTATAAGGTCCCAAAAGTGAGACCTATTGGCTATGCCAATGCTTGTTTCCTTTAGTCTGTGGCTAAAGTAGCCTGACAGACCTGGGCTGATTTTTCTAACCAACCGACTGCCGCAGCTTCAGGTGAGAGGTAGACTGAGCAAGCCACATATTAGGCCCAATAATTTTCATTTACAGAATGACAATTGGGCGGCCGGAGGACACATCTCATGTGGTGCACATCCTTCCACCCTGGGCTTCAGTTGGCGACGGTGAGCCTTTGAGGGAGATGCGTCTTTTAAGCAGCACAATTAGCAAGGCTTCGGTATGGGGAGGAGGCTTTTGTCCCCTACAGCAGGTCACAACGATCAGGCAGACAAGCCACAAGTGCCTGCTGCCAGTTTTCTTGGACTGAGATTGGAAGGTTCATTCAAATAATGTGCAATGGAATGAGAGAACAAGCATTTGCAATGCAATAGGTCTCGCATTTGCGAAATTTTAAGCTATTGGCATTGTAAATGACAATGCCTTTTATTTATCTGTTTTTAAAATCAACACATAGATAAAAGGTTTGTCATTTACAATGTCAGTAGCTCAAAGTCTCGCAAATGCGAGACCTATTGCATTGCAAATGCTTGTTTTGTATTGCACAGCTTCCCTTCCATGTTTGCCTCGCCATGCCCTCGGTCGTGCTTTGGGTTCTCGTGGACTGATTCGTTAATGGAGTGCCTCAAGGGGTTCACGTAATCATCTGATCATAGAGGGTGATGTATTTTGTAGGGTGAGGGATTTCTCTCTCTTTGTGTGGGTTAACTATCGCGAGTCTGAAACCTAACCTGTGTGAGTGAGTGGGAGTGAGTGAGTTCTGTCATGGGTTATGCCTTCAGGATTGTCTGCAGGGTGTGCATGTCTTAGCCATGTAATAAACTTGTCGTCTTGTGCTCTTTGTAACTACTTCTGTGGTTGGTTGTCAGAGTCGTAGTAACGCATTGGTTGTGACGTTTGTATTTCCTTTCTGGGGTGCATTGTTCCAGAGCTGTGTTCTGCTAATCCAATGGCTCCCAGGTTCTTTCCGCCCCTCCCCCTCTCAGCGGCGGGTGTTCTCAGAACTGTGTCCACGAGGACTGCAGGGACGGGCATACCTCCCACCCCCAGATAAATATACACGCACGATGTCTATCTACTCATACCAGCACTGAGGAGGTAAAAGATTGGGGCACATAGCCACGTGACGACAGAACATGAAACAAGAGAGGGCAAAGACCGACAGAGAGATAAAAAAGGAACAAAAAGCTGAAACATTCCGTGGAGCGGACGGACATGGAGGGTCTGACAGAGTCACGGAGGTACAGGAGGACACAGAGATAAGAACGAGAGCAGATTGCACATTGAGGGGGGGTGGCAAGGTGCAGATGGCAGCTGAGTGAGAGAGGAGGGATGAGCGCAGGGTGGGGGTGAGGAGAAGAGAGGCTGAGAGAGGAGAGATGACAGGCCTGTGTGCTGCAATTACCATCCGAGTTTTAAGCACGTACAGACACAAATAAAGAGGATGCCGCGAGGAAGGCTGACGGTTTTAAACGCCCCAAGGCTGCTCTGCACGATTAGGTGATGCAGTTCACCATCGGCTGAGCCCGGCGCCCTGCAGGGGCAGGAGGCGCCAATACGGACACCTACAAGCCTTCGCCAGGCTCGGGTTAAAAGGAATCGACGTCCTCTTAATAACAAGCAATGAAGTACAAGTAGACAGTAGCGCGTTTGAAAAGCACAGCGCTCTTTAAACAAGTGACAAAGTAACATGGCGGCCATTATGAGTATTGAAGCTACTGCAATGTTAAACAGCCATTACACGAATGGTAAAAAAAAGTGCTTACCCAGTAATTAAAAGACACTGTGTACTGCCGCAAGTAAAAGATCCAGTCCTGGTGGGCAGGGCCAAAAGGAGACAGGGCGGTAACAAGGAGGGACTAAGAAGCCTCACTTACAATCGAAAGCCAGCGTTTAGCATCAACGATGACGCAAGCCAATGGAAAGAAGTGGCGGAGCCTGCACTCCACTTCTAAAATCTGCTTGATTACAAGAAGCCTCGCAGAGCGAGCAGCGCATGCGTGCTGCAACGCAGGTCTGCGAGACCTAAAAAACACCAGGAACCACAAAAGTTTTAAATTACTTTGCAATTTGTTAACAGATATGAATAGAAACGGATTAAAAGGAAAACACCTTTTTTGGCAGTGTTACTGTAAACAAAATACAACCTCCATCCTGGGATGAAAGGGGAGAAAAAAACGAAAGGAGAGAAAGAGAGAGTAAAGGAAATGAGAGACAGTTAGAGGAGCTGAGAGACAAACAAGGGAAGGGAGAGGAAAGATTGATTGGCAAGAAGGGTTATATGATAGATTGGTATGGAGTCTCCAACCTTTCCTTTAATAATAGCTACTTCTGTTCACTGAAAACCACCCAAGCTACTAATATTATTAGTGTAGTTATACAGACCACATCAGACAAGATTACATTAGTGGGCACCTTTTGCAAGATTACAAGCAGTGGTGACCTCAGTTTTCCAGGCAGGGTTGCCAGCAGTAACGTAATAAAGGCTTTGTCAATGTAGAATGCCTCTATGTGATTAATACATAATAGCCATAGCAGAAATGCCCCTGACATTAAGGTAATATTAGTAATAAGTCTTCTCAACACTACATGATTTATTACTCAAATATCAGCTTTAACTATATTTTGGAAATTTAGTCATTTTTTCTCCAAACATCAGTTTACAAGCTCTGAAAATAAAAACATTTTCATCTTGAATACATGCTTTCAATTATGGTGTGCATATATTAATTTAACAAAGCAAAAGCTTTTAGTTGGGTAGGCTAGGCTGCACACAGGGGAGCTACTTTTTGGTACTTGGAGAGCTATCAGTAGCTCACGAGCTACTCGTTGGAGAAGCCTGGACTATAGAGAATGAAGGATGGGAAACAAAAGTGGAGTGAAAGGAGATGGCAAATAGGGAAAAAGAGTGTACAGCTAATGATAATGCGTAGATGGAGAAGAGGATGTCAGATGTTTCCTGGTCAGTGAGAATAAGGAACAGGCGGCTAGTGTCTCATACACACTCCTTAGTTCTCTGACGGTCCAGTAGTCTATAGCTTGATTTAGAATTTGGCGAACACTAGAGGAAGCGCTGAATCCACTTCCCTGAATCACCTCTGGAAGACTGCAGAAATCAAAGTACTCACAAAGACCGAAATCCATTGAATTTCTATGGGGAATGCTGGTCTTCTAAAATGTTAAGGTTTGCTAACGCAGGTCGTTTCTGGCTGCAGGAGTCATTGGTGCAATCAGGAGCCTTTAAGACCTGAGAGTGAGCAAGGCTTTTGGTAACTGAGAGTGAGCATGAACCCCAGGAAACTGAGAGTGAGCTGCAGGCTCAGGGACCTAAATTAAGCCATAACCTTGAAAGAAATATGCACCCCCATCAATGCCCAATTAGAGTAAACAGGACCTTTAGAGATCTGGCGGTGCCTATGTGCCAAGCAGCAAGGGAACTACACAGGAATACAAGCTTTGCAAAATCTCCTGGTGAACATGGTTTTCAGTGAACTGGAGATATCTTGAAACTTTTAGGTATGAGAGGGCAAGAGCTACTGAGCCTAAAGGTAAACAGGGAAATCAGGTGATCAGAAGATGAGCTGGAATCCAAAGGCTACCAAGAGTGAGCTGGAGCCTCTGAGGTCTGAGCCTGAGCAGAATCCTCTGGGGCCCAAAGAGTGGAAATGAGCACAAGGGTCCTATTGGAAAGTGGGCGGTTTGGGGATCAACTGATTGGGAGTAAAAGCCTCAGGTCCTTAGGATGCGCAGAACCCATGGTTCCTTGAGGTGAGCAGAAGCCTACAGACTTCAGGATGAGTGTGAACCTCTGGGGCCATGGTCGTTAGAAGTGACTGAGAATCCCTAAAGATGACCAGGAGTTTTAGTTCCTGACATGGGATCCAGAGATCCAAGAGTGAGCAAGGGCTTGGGGATCTAAGAGAGAGCAACCCATTCAGGGACCTGACGGTGAGAACTTTATTGACCTGAAGGTATGTGCCAAAAGAGGTAGGTGATCTGTAATGGAATAACAGTGTTTTCAATCTTGGATGATGCTACTGGTCTTTGAAACTTTACAAAACATAATTTACCACAAATTGCTCCCCAAAATGAGCCCCTAATGCTAACCACACAATGATTCATGAAAGGTTGCGATCTGCACATGTGGGCCACTTTTTTTTGGGTGCCAGGGCCAATTTTTCACCCCAATCCGACCCTGTATTGGTGGGGGCACGTGATCTAAACAAGATGGAGTCAGTCCAGTTTTCACTGTGTACTACTTCTTGGGAGCTTCACACAGATTTTCACATGGAATGTTACCAGATGGTTGGAGTAAATTCTTCTGTGAAGGTTCTTTTTTAGTAATTTGCTCTGCTATAGTCCTGCTCGGTAGATGTCAATGCCAATACTGAAATAAATATAGTTTGTTCTTGTTATCTCTGCTCTCATCTGTGTTGCATGGTCCTTCCTTCATTGGGAAACACCATACTGTGGCCTTATCCAAAGAATAAGGAGTTCGGTGAGATCAAACGATGAAATCATGGAGGCCATACAAAATGGCAAATAATTAATAATGAAAACAATCTTTTTGTACCTAATTTTAAGAGAAGCACCCAAGTGACAATTTTGATTTATATACCTCATTGTAAATCTAACATACCACTTCCCTGGCACGCAGCAGAACTGAAAATTATAAATCTAGAAAGCATGCCACTTGGAGATCAAATGCTGTAAAAAGTATGAAGACAAAGAGAAAATGGTGCACATTGGTCATTTTGTGCCATAAGACAGTTTCAAAGGTTACAGGCACAACATTATTGAGTCCTCTAACAAGGAACCGTAATAATACTCACTCACAAGCTTCTCTGCAACAAAATTGCAGGTTTCTTTAACACCAAAGTTTCCACTGTAAGAGCAAACCTCTTGGTGTCTGATGAGATGTAAGTTGTCTAAAATGCACCTTCAAGCATGACTGACACTACTCCTCCCTGGTTTGGATTTACATCATTTTCTATTGAGATATAGAAGATTATTTTAGAAAAGTGAAAGCCACAGACCGCCTCTCCCATGCACTCCCAGCTTGGACGTTAACCTTATTCCTGAAGTTATTGTCATTTACATTTCAGCCTATTATCGAGGTGTCTTTCCAGAAACCTGTTGTTCCCACTTCCTTTAAGAAGGCTATTAGCACCACACATATTTATAATTAGGAGCCACCACGTCGTTGCATGTCTTTCAGTTTTAAGAAAGGGTTTAGAGAATGTTTTTTCTAACACTCACAAACCGAGATGAATCAAACATTTCCTTGGAGATAAGATTAAATTGCACCTAGACCATGAGACCAAGCCTGCCCTTTCAGACAAGGCAGATAATATCTTGTATATCTCTGCAGTGATCAACATTTTACTCCATCTGTCTTTAGAGGCAGTGAGAGGAGGGTGTACCTTTGGCTTGACTGAAATCACACATTACTGATTGATTGACATCTGTTTGGCTGCTATTCTTTTAGTAATTCTCTAGAAGGTGGGCTACTGCACCCTCTCATCTCCTTGTCTTTTAAAGTTTCTCTATGGCTGTTACTATTATTATCAGATGAGCCCTGTGCTTCAACATAACAGGGTAACACGAGTGCAGTGACACAATCACGTCGTGTGCGGTTGAAGGAAATGGGTTTGGTGGACTTTGTGTATCAGTCTATATGTACACAAGTATTATTCTCTTTCAGGTAACCAGAGAACCTAAGAACAAAAGCTTGTTGCAAGTATTATTTCACTTTTCATTAGTGTCTGCAAAGGGTGTATACTTGTAAAGGATCCCACGCATGCCCTGATAAATGCCATGGACTCTTAGGAGCCGCCGGGCAGAAACATGTTGACAGTCTAGTGGGGTCAGGGTATTTACTTCCCTATACCACACGCCCATTTTTTAAGACTTAGTGGTACCCTACGAAGTAAAAGCCATATTGGGTTACCACATCGGTTTTCAACTTATTTTATGAAAAATGCCTCCCCGATTCCAGGATGTAGGCCAGCTCTCCATCAAACCAAAGTTTTTGAAGAGCGTGGGGATGTTCTATGATGAAGCATGACACCTGGTAGGTGTGTGAGGACATCCAGTCAAAATTTTTGTGTGTGTTTAAAAACAGACTGGTGAAGATGAAACAATAATAAATTGTAAAACCTAATCTAACTCGAATGTTCTTTGTGTGAAACAGGATTACATTGGAGGTTGGCTAATCCCTGAGGCCCTAAGCCCCTAGTTCCTCACCTTAGAGATCGTCCATTGGTTCGTGTTCTGATTCCAATCGTGCCCCTATTGAAATGCTTACCCTCAAGAAGACTGTCTTTCCTCTTTACGTGATGAAATGCAAAACATAAGAAGACTGTAATGTTACTTCTACCTGAACAATGCAGTGCCTCTTGCAAAAACACATAGGAGCAATAAAGGCAAGCAGTGAGTGCTTTGAAACACAAATAAACATAAACCTATAGCAAACATCTGGTAGGTAGAAAACAAGTTTATTTGGACAGCTGTCGAAAAACATTCTAAAAATACATAAAACAGTTACAGTGTGAATTTGATTTAAAACCCATCACCTCCCCCACTGTAATCCATCATTAAAACTCTGTTCGACAGAATGTAAAAACTGTGCAATTACTACTGCCACATCTAAATAACGCATTTTCTGACAGCAACTCTACATCCCTAATTCTTTGTACAATTCTATATTTAAAAACCAAGGGTCTTAAAAACTTAATGCGACTTAAAAGGTAAAAAGCGCAGTCTATAAGTATATGCAGTAAAGAGAATTTTACATTCAGGAGGCAGGGACAAAAACCGTTGTTATCCTGGACCCTGGCCCAACAAGAGTGGGATGAATGGATTGGATTACATCCCATACTTGTCCTTAAAATGTCATTCCACAGGCCAGGATCAGGAACCTGCATCAGGTAGGCAAAACAAATATCCTGGCCTAGAGTGGATACGGAAAAACTGATAGAAGGTTTCTGACTCAGGTAGGCCAGGTCTAGAGTCCGGGCCACCTTTGCCGCCGATTCTTTCAATACTTGTTTACCTGGAAAAGGGGACCAGAATGTAATTGTACCACAATCAGAATGGAGGTTCTTGATACAACTTAATCTATTTCTTACTACCCTTACCCACCTTCTTTCACTGCCTTGAATCTCGTCCCAATAAAGTTTTGAGACCTTTATCACTTCATCGTCCTCCAACAGTCTATTAAAGAATCTTAAAGCTCGGGTAAATGCCAACAAATTCCAGATTGAACTCCCTCCTTATGCCCTGGCCCATAGCGCCAGGAGGAAGCGACAAAAGTCGTCTGAGAACTGCCCCTTCTGATCAGTCCCACTCATAGGAGGAATCGAGGGAAAAGACCCTCTAATATACAAGCCCAGGGAGGTATCTTCCCTTCATAGGCCCTCAACAAAGGAATATGAGACAACCCTCCATATTTCCAACTAAATCTAGACAAACAGCTGGCCTGCAGCAAGGACTTCTGCTTTATACAGTCCCAGTGTGTGTCCCATTTTAAGTCCCTCCTAAATGACAAATCCAAATATTTATAATGGTCAACTGACTCCACCTCCTGGGAGTTTAAATGCCAGCTGAATTGTTTTTACTCGTTTACCAAAGACCAATACCTTGGTCTTCTCTAGATTAATTTGAAGCTGGTTCTGCTTACTATATGATTCAAGGGCATATAATTTTCTCTGCAGTCCAATTGGGGCACAATCTAACAATACCAGGTCATCTGCATAAAGCAGACAAGCAATATGCTGTTTCCCGGCTAAAAATAAACTAAAAAGCAGGGGTGCTAAAACACACCACTGCCGAAGGCCAATCTTAATGGGGATTCTCTGGGATAGCCAGGCCGATTTATCTAACTCCACCTGAGCCCAATGTGCGGAGTGTAAGGATTGTAATACACTAAGGAAGTTCGGAGGGAGCTCCCAGGCGGAAAGTTTTCTCAATAGGGTGTCCCTGTCCACTGAATCAAAGGCTGTCCTGAAGTCAACAAAACAACAGCACAGCCTTTGATTCACTTCTGGAGCCTTCTGAGCGATGGCCCATAGCGTGAAACAATGATCTATAGTGGAATGGCCCTCCCAAAAGTCCCCCGCTCAATTGGGATTATCTTGCGATCATTTTGCGATGCAGCGCATGCAACGAAATTCGTTTTATTTATTTAATTGTTTACTTACCTCCGTTCATCCATATTCCGGTGTTTACTACCCCCCGCCTCACCGCCCCACGGAACTCCCTCCACGGGCCGCTACTGCTGCCCAGGTAGTCCAATGGTCGCTACCCTCGTATTTTGTCACTTCAAAATCTATAAAGAGACCAAAGTGCCAAACGGGGGTGAACATATAATCAATCGGGCCTGGCGACAGGCCCTGCCAGAATGTTGCAGCTGCAGGCTTATCATTATTAAAACAGCCATTTAAACAGTTCAACCCATTATTCAGTACCATTGACTCAAAGCATTGGCCTCCTTTTTAATAGCACCAGGGGCAAATTGAGTTGGAGTGATATTGTAAAAATCCAGGGCATCTTACATCTGCAAGTCCGCCTTGGCGGGAAAAAGACGAGCATTGACGTCCCTGGACATTATTATGATTGCTTCTGGAAATTTTGCTACCAAATTCTGACTGGATTGCTCAAAGGATTCCAACCAGCCTTTCATTCTCTGGTACTCTTCTTTGTGAATATATACATTTATAAGGAGAAAGCACCTACAAATATTATTACTCAGACTGATTTTAACCAACCACTGGGCACATTTATAATATGCAATGATTTCTTAATCACCTTAGAGATATTAAGGTTAGGGGTGTGCGGTGAACTCCGATCCGCCAGCAGAGTTTTGCCAACTCGGAGCAGGTTGTTTGGCTAAAAACTCAGATTCCGCAGTGTGGCAGAGTTTGCCCCCCCACCCACCCACCCCTAGCTTTAACTTCCTCGTATGACATCAAATCAAATGCAGCTCGCTGGTGACCAAATAAGTAAGCCACACTACCATGATCTCCTTGTTGCCAATTTCGTTGGGGGCAAAGTATGTAACAGAATACACAAGTTGACTGCCATTGGCCTCACCCCTTGTAAACACCATCTCATGCCTCAGTTTGTTTTTTCCTCCATTGCAAACAACTCAATGTATATTGTTCTCCACCCTCGGAGATTACACATAATCTGAAAAAAACATACGCTCTTTCCCAACTATATAACATCACGTTACAGCTGGCAAAATAATTAGGAGCCAGAGTTGCTGCGATTCGAACCTGTGACCTATAGAGCACTCTCACAGATCTCGCCTGAGGCACCTTAATCAACTAAACTGCTTATGGCAAGCAGGGCCAGTGTGTGAGTGCCTCGGGTGCTCAAAACCAATCAAGCAGTTCAAAACATATTCGATTAGGCAGTAGTAAAGTGTAGTGATCTTGCATTCGTCGAAGAACTCATCACAGAATTGGCTAATGCAGTTCTTATTATTTGATTTCCCGTAGGTTGTAGAACATTGGAGATTGTGGTGCGACTTTTGATTGGCTGACGCTACATTTACTGGTTGTTCATTGGCTGTGGTGGTTTTCTGGGAAGTGGCTTTGAAATTGTACCTCTTCCACATATGAGCTTCTGTGTGAATAGAGCAGGCAGGCACCTGACTGTTGAATGAGTGATTTTTGAGGCAACATCAAAGTGAGTCAGAGGCCACCTGCTGCACATTAGCTGAATATACTAGACACCATCCATAGAGAGTTAGTCTGCCCTGGCAAACATCCGCCTACCCGTGGGAGGCATTGCACCCTGAGGACTTGGCATGCGCGCTATATCCGCAGCCACGCGCTGGTGGCAGCGTGCACCCACATATGTTATGTTATGTTATTTTGAATTTATAAGGCCCACGAGCTACCCAAGGGTTTCCCGGCACCGCCTGAGGGGACCAAAGAGAGAGAAAGAAGGAAGAAACTTATTGATTGAATAGCCAAGTTTTCAGAGACTTACGAAAATGGACAAAAGTGGTCTCTTTCCTTAATAGCAGAGGAAGGGAGTTCCACAGGGTGGGGCCCAGGCAAGAAAAGAATCTGCCACCCATACGTGACAATCTGTGCCTAGGAACCGTGAATTTCATTTGAGTGGATAAGCGGAGAGAACGTGACGGAACGTATTGGTGGACAATAGTGTTTAAGTATTCCGGGGCTTTGCCAGTTTTAATCTTGAACATATAGGTTAGAGTTTTAAATTTGACGCGGTTTTGAACCTTAAGCCAGTGAAGTTCACGTAAAGAATTTGAAATAGAGTCATTTTTTGGAATGTGGCAGGGTAGGCGGGCTGCAGCATTTTGTACAACCTGCAACTTATGTATCACATCCTTATTGGCTCCTAAAAGAGGATGTTGCCATAGTCCAAGCGTGAGATGACAAGAGCCTGGACTACAGTTCTTTGAGTAGAAACTGGCATCATCCACAGAATTTTTCTGAGCCATCTAAGGATGCAAAAGCAGGTTGCGGCCACCTTTACCGCCTGGTGTTTCATAGAATGCTGATCATCCATAATGAAACCCAGATTACGGGCTTGGTGGGTGGGCTGAGGAAGGGCACCCAGTTCAGGTGGCCAGTGTTGGGGACCCCAAAGCTCTTTATTTTTCCCCAATATCAACACCTCAGTCTTCTCCCCGTTAAGTTTTAGTGAGTTGGCTTGCATCCACCATGCAATTTTACGTAACCCTGTTTGAAGGGATGATGGTTTGGACGCTCCTTCACCAGAAAGGGAGAAAATTATTTGGGTGTCGTCAGCGTAAGAAAAATCGACAACCCTGCCTCAGCGGCGATGTCCGCCAGAGGTTTCACATAAATATTGAATAATAAAGGGCTAAGAATGGAGCCCTGTGGTACCCCATAGAGGGATGTGTGGGTTTTAGAAGTTGCGGCTGAGGAGAAGACCTGATACGTACGATCCTCCAAGAAATCCGCCAGCCTTTGCAAGGCAGGCCCAACCACGCCAATGGATCGTAAGGCTTGCAATAGCACAGTGTGAGATACTGTGTCAAAAGCGGCACTCAAATCTAATAGTATGAGTGCCACAGTGTCAAGCGGCTGCCTTTCACATATAGGCCTTTCCACAGAATTACCCCGGCTGCCCTCAAATATGAACTTGACCAACATCCTCTTACGCCGAGCGGCAATATAGAGGCCCTAGTAAGGTGGGTCACGCAAGGTACCTTGTCCCTTGCCCCCTTGATTTCTCGCTCCCCTAAAGCTGCCAGATGCTCAGCTCCCTGGTTCAATGATATCCTGCGACAGTGTAGAAGGGACTGTAAACGTCAGGAAAGAGTATGGAGGAAAGATTTTAACGAGGAAAATAAAAGAAATTATAAAAAAGCCTTAAGAGACTACCATAAAAGGATACAGGAAGTTAAGAGGGGCTTCTTTGCATCTAAAATTGAGTCCGCAGGGAACAAAAGCAGAGAAATTTTTAGCATTGTTAAAAGCTTCTCCTCGCCTAGTGCTGCGACAAGACACTCCTCTCCCTCAGCTGATTGGATTGGAAAGTTAGCTAATTTCTTCTATACGAAGATCATAACAATTCAATCTTCTTTTGATGCCTTGTGTGAGAAAGAAGTGCAGACCTCCCCAACGATTTCCCCCCAGAGTCAGGTGGGCAGTGCCTCCCTCTCCCTTTTTCCTCCCCTGCCTTTAGAAACTTCCTTGTCAATAATGAAGGGCCTCAAGTCTGGCTCTCCTGCGGACCCTTGCCCTGCTAAATTTCTGGCCTCAATGGCGGAGATTCTGAATCCCACAGTGAATAGTATTTTGAATGTGTCTCTTCTTAGTGGTCAGGTCCCGGTAAGCTGGAACAGTGCCAAAATAATTCCATTATTAAAAAAACCTACAGCTGACCCCACGGAATTATCCAATTACAGACCCATTTCTTTGCTGTCCTTCTTTGCAAAGACAATAGAGAAATATGTTCACTCGGTGATTAGCGACTTTGCTGAAACTAATAACCTTCTTCACCCGAGCCAGTCTGGTTTCAGACAGAACCTTAGTACAGAGACGGCATTGCTTGAGGTCTCCGAATCTATCAAAGAGACCCTTGATAAAGGAGGCAAAGCGGTTCTTATCCTTTTAGACCTCACTGCGGCTTTCGACACCGTGCCCCACGGTCACCTCCTGCAGAGATTACAGGAGTGCGGACTCAGCGGCACGGTGTTGAAGTGGTTTTCCTCCTTTTTGAAGGATAGAAATCAAGAGGTCTGGTCGCCCCCGTTTGCAGCCTGTATTCCGCCCTTGAACGTCGGCGTGCCACAGGGGTCTATTTTGAGCCCAGGACTTTTTAATCTGTACATGGCTCCCCTGGCCACCCTGGCAGAAGCGGGTGAGGCAATGATTATATCTTACGCCGACGACACTCAGTTGCTGTTCACATGTAAAAAGGGGGAGGAGTTTAACGGGGAGAAGATAAATAAATGTCTGAGAGAAGTCTTTGCATGGTTCAGACATAACCACCTTAAATGTAACCCGGAAAAGTCTGAAATCATCTTCTTTGGTACCCCACCCCTGGACGCCTGGAAACAATGGTGGCCAACTGATATGTCTCCTCCCCAGTTAGCAGTTAAGATTGTAAAAAACCTGGGAGTGAAAATGGACGACGCTTTATCTATGACACCTCAAGTACAGTCGGCAGAAGGTACGTGTTTTGGTCTCCTGAAAATGCTCCGGAGGTTTCTCTTTCTGCTGCCGACCTCTCACAGAAAGATGGTCGTTCAGGCCCTTATTACCTCCAGATTGGACTATGCCAACGTCCTTTATTTGGGCCTACCAGAGTTCTTACTGAATAGACTTCAAGTAGTACAGAACACGGCTGCCAGGGCAGTCCTGAGACTCGGACCTAGAGACCGGATCTCTCACCATCTGAAAAATCTGCATTGGCTGCCTGTCCAAGGCAGAATTCTCTTCAAAGCATTAGTCCTGGCTTTCAAAGCTCTGCATGGCATGGGGGCCCATTACATCCGTAGGAGAGTCTCTCACTATGTGCCAGGCAGATCCCTTAGGTCAGCACACCAACATCTAATTGCCATACCCAACTGTCTCAGAGCCCGCCGCGGCGTCCGCTCGTTTCAAGTACAAGTGGCTAGATTTTGGAACAAGCTGCCACTTCCGCTCAGGCAGGCCACAAACATACTAGCTTTCAGGAAACAACTGAAAACCTGGTTGTTCCAACAATCAGTATAATGGCCGACACCCCAGTATTAGAGTCTCCCTTTCTGGTCCAAGTATCTTCTGTCTCAGCGCCGGGACACTCTGTTGAGTAGCTGCGCACTCTACAAGTCCTTTTTAACATAACATAACATAACATAACCTGCATCTAAACGACTGCGCAACATCTCAGTGACTCCTAGAAGCGTGGTTTCTGTTGAAAAGCCTTTCCGAAAGCCTGATTGAGAGGGATGTAAGAGCCCTTGGGACTCAACGTACTGAGTCAATTGCAAGTTCACCTGTTTTTCTAAAAGTTAGACAGCTGTGTCGGATCAGCATTTGCTTTCTTTAAAAGTGGAAGAATCATAGCATGTTTCCACTCAGGTGGAATCACGGCTTCCTGCAAGGATGCATTCAGTAGCTCCATGATCAACCTCATGGCAGGTAGCTCAATATTCTGTAACACAGCAGCAGGAAGCAGATCTAAAGGAGAACCAGATTTTAGGCTCCCTAAAATCTGACTAAAAGAAGTGATATCTAGCGGAAGCCAATGCTCTAATTTACTCAGACAGGTCTCCTGTTGAACCTCCAACTGAAAATCAGTATGAGATAGAGGGGAGCAGTTGAAATTAGCTGTGTGGTAGTAGCATTTGTATGCCTCACGCACCCAGGAGCCTAGAAGGGGAGCGTGCTGTGTCTCGGCCTGACTCAGGTAAGCTGCTGAGGCACACCAAGATCAGTGCACCCCCAAGCACTGAGACAGCAGCTGTCACCGCCATGGCGGGCAGGCGCTTTGAGAAGAGGCGGTGGGCAAGCCCTGGGGCAAGCAGAGGGTCAGGCATCCTTCTGCACCTTGCATCCTTAGAGAAAGAAGGCTTCGAACATCCACTTGACACAGTAGTATACAGTGCTTTCGGATAACGACGGCTGTAGGTGCTTCTCTGCCATAGATTGTGCACAGGCTGTTGTTGTGGTACTCGTCTCCTTTGTGGGAATTTTCTCATTTGCGATAGCATCCCTGAGAAAGACGTATCCTCTCTGCGGCAGTCGGGCATAGGTGTGTCAGGGGATCAGGTAGGTTGGTGATCTCCATCCCTGGGACTGAGATGTAGCTCCCAGCTCATTTGCCTCTTATTCATGCACCTATCGGAGAGTATGGAATCTCTCGTCACCATTGACCGTAAGTTCTTGCACTTCAGCAGCATGCCTACGTTATCAGGAGTCCCCCTGATATTTGCTTGGTGGTATTCCCGGGTCCTGCTGCAGTACCAGTTTAGCATACTATTACGGGGTTGCCAGGATGGACCTGCGTGCAATAATAAAACTAGGGTGGAGCGGAACTCCACGGAATTCCATGGAGTTTTTATGCAACTCCGCAGAATTCCGCGTAGTGCAACTACGTGAACTCCGCCCACCCCTAGGGTTAGAACTCCTGCAGAAGCTTTCCCCTTCCCTCGACTCTGACCTTTACTATTCAGTACCATGAAGCCTTCTATGGTCTTTTCCTCTCTCAAACAAGACTCCTGAAGGAACACCAAATGGTAGGGTTTCAATCTTCCTTCCAGTTCACCACTATTCCTGAGGCGCTCAAACCCATGGATATTCCAACTGAGGATTCTCAGGTTTGGAGAGGAACCTTCGCCCTATGCGAAATTGGGCCAGGCATCCCGACCACTGACATCCGAGAGTTGCAGCAGGAGAGTGCATTTGTTACCCTGCCCCCATACAGCAGACTCAGTCTGCTCAGTTGGTCTATCATTTACTAAAACCACCCTCAAATTCTTGGGCGGCTGACTATCTTGCCATGATCTTCTAGAACTTGAGAGCACCCTGTCATAGGAATAAGGTGTAAGTCGCACCCATCGGCTGGCAGATAACCCACCATGAACACTTAGAAAGGAGGATGGGATAAGCTCATACTGGGGGGCAAGCGGGCTGGGGTCCTTTTAGGGGGTCTGGAGGCTTGTAAGCCTGCTTTGGCCAAATCCTCCACCGCCTTGAGCACTAGCTGTGCAATGCAGCGGTAAATAAAAGAAACTCTTGACACTTCCCTTCCTTGTTCCCTGGGCTGGAACCCCTCAGAGATTAAATCCTCCGTGGATATCTCAGAAAGTGAAGGGATTTGATGAAATATATGAAGAATCTTTGAATGATTCAGAGGCCGTAATTTCTTTGCTTTTTGTTCCCGCCGGGCAATATCCAGCAGTAGTAGTGAGGACCCCAGATCGAACTTAGGTGGGGTTTCGGAACTGATGGAGGGTTCTTTACAAGACTTATTGGAGCTCGAGGGCTTAGACACCTTACCACTAACCAATGTTGAAGGCTTTTTGCTTGACATGGAGCGAACACTTGAGGGTAACGAAATGGTAACTGGTCGAGTTTTAACTCGAGGTTTTGTTATAGCCTCATTACTAGTGGGTACAGCTGCTAAAGTGACGCTAGGCGGCATGGGAGGGCTTAACTACTGGTCTAGACAGGAGATATCCTGACAGTACCTTGCCTTCGTAGTCAGAGTTTTCCTTTTGCCAGCATATGGGTTGAGAGATCCTGCAAATCTACTCCGTGTTCTAGCCCTCTGGGAAAGGTAAAAACTTGAGGAGAATTTGAGTGGGCCAAAAAAGTGTTGTCTTTTCCTCACAAGCATTGGGCATTTAGAGGTGTAAACTGAACCTTCCTGGACTGATTGGGCCTCACATTTTCCTGTTGTTATAGGACTTTGATCCCCAAGACTCCAGGGCAGGGACCTTGGAACCTATGGCTTCACATACATTTAATACCTCAGTATTAGAATTATGGAGTTCGCACCAAATGTCTTTCAGAAGCTTTGATTGGTCCACCTGATTTGATCTCACAGACACAAGAGATTCTAAAATACTGCGCAAAGCAGTGAGTGCTTGGAAACACAAATAAACATAAATATATTGCAAACATCTGTATTGTCACCGCTTAGGCAGAAGTGGACTATAAGATCATATCTCCAATGCCAGGATAAATCTACATCTGGCCCAGGTGAAATGTTTGTTACACCAGTATAATCTTGTGTAATTTCCAGTTTATTACGCGAAATGCCTGAAATTACGTGATTAAGCCATGTCATGTAATTTTCCACCCGTTCAGGGAACAATCCTATCACAGGAGCATGGGAACAACTCGAATGAACATCTTTTGCAATTTAGGACAATTTTTTTAGTGCAAAATTCGTCCTTGTGTCTAAAATGGATGCAAGGGTGCATTTCGCCTAAAAAATAGTATTAAATGCCTGGTTTGCTGTTCGTGTAATTTCACATAATTTTGCATAATTGTCTCAAAATTTTGTGTAACTATGCAAAGGGATATTATGCAAATATCACACACTTTTAGGCTAAAAATTGGCATTTCAAAGGAATCCAAACCCTCTGTTTGCTGTATAAATGTTGCGTCACCACAATGTACCTGAAAAGCAAAATGCTCCTCCCTTAGAGAGGTCAAATAGTTTGTCCTCATCTACAGATTATACATTCCAGACAGGAAGAGCTTATTCAACTAGGGAGCTCTTCTATGGAACTCTTTATCTGACAGGTTAAGCCATGAACTCCCTTTTCCTAACTTCCAATCGGCTTTTAAAACGTTCCCTCTTAATTCTACACCCCTTTCCTGTTGCAGTGAAGTTGCTGGCCAAAGTGAAGGAGACATTCTACATAGGGAGTGAGGGTGAGAGTTAGGTAACATTGTACATCTGTGCCAAGAGATCTTTTGGGGTGAACATGGGCTTTACAAATGGAACATAAATGCTCATATGGTGTGCCCTCTCCAATAGGGCAAGTAAAAAAGTGCTTGAACTGGTTCTATTACAGCAGCCTTAAATGCTTGGTCTGTTCTTGTGCATGTCATTTATTTAATTAAAGGTGACTTTTACCCATTGTATGCTGTAGACAAGTAGGCTCAGATTGTCAAGAAAGACAGAAAAAAGTAGAAGAGCACAAGCGATGATAGAAAAAGGCTGAGTCTGTGGCTGTCTTCTAGCCCTGTCCGATGGGCCTTCCCTATGAGCCCTGTTTCCCGGAGAGCAGGCAGGGATGCAAAGCTGATATCCTCATGCAGGGCAGCCTGCTCAGGTGGGTGGGGGCAGTTTAGCCAGCACTCTTCGTTGATTTATTGGTTTCAGAAGCTCCGGGGTATAAGCTCCTGGCTCTGGGCTCTTTTCACCGACCCGCTTTGTCGTAAAGTGCCCAGAGACCTGGTCCCACAGGCCCAGATAAGTATCCCGTGCTTGTCTGGGTTCAGAAGGTCTGACCAAGCCACCCCTTGCCTAATACTCAACTTTGGCTCCGAGAACCTGGCCTCAGAGTCCCCTCCAAGGGCGAGCCAGATAAATCCTTTTCAGAAGTCGGAGCAGGACTAGATGGCCATCTTTTGAGCCCAGGCATCTGGTTGCTCCGAACCGTGAACATCTAGTCGTGCCCAATAAATTCCCATGGCGCGTCCAGATGGAGGGGCTGCACTGGAAGTGCCAATGAGGGTTCATTTGACTCTTTGACACCAATGGCCCCTTCTCTCACTCGGCATGCAGGGATTACAAGAAAGGGGGGTAAAATTGCTCCTGATAAGTGGGGACAGGGTCCCTGGGACCCCTTTGTTATCCGGTCGTTCTTACCCAGGTGCAGCCAGGGCCTTGGAGGAGCCCCCAGGGATGCGTAGCTGACATCCCGGTGCAGGGAGGCCTGGCCAGGGGGGGCATTTTAACCAGCACTGTACTGTGTTCGTGATGGCTGGGCTGACTTGGAAGTCCCAGTGACATCTCATTTGACTCTCCAAGCCCAGCCAGGGCTCCAGGAGGTCAGATGTGGTTACTCCAATGGCCTAATTTCGCTCTGTGTGCATGGATTACATGAAAGGCAAGTAGTCTTCCTCGTGATTATTAAGGACAAGGTACGAGGGACACCATCACCCTCCAATCTTCCTCCTCAGATGCTGCGAGGGCCTGAGCTGGCTCGACTTGGGGTCCCAGGGGCCTGAGTCTGTGGCTGTCTTCCAGCTCTGTCTGATGGGCATTTCCCAACAAGCCCTGCTTATCGGAGAGCAAGCAGGGATGCAAGCTGATATCCTTGTGCAGCGCGGCCTGCCTGGGGTAGGAGGGTGGTATAGCCAGCACTGTACTGTGATTGATTGGGTTCAGAAACTCTGTGGTGGAAGCCCTTGGGCTCCTTTCACTGGCTCGCTGTGTCGCAAAGTGCCTGAGACCTGGTCCCCCAGGCCGGGGAGGTCTTCCCTGCTTTCCGGGTTCAGAAGCTCTGTATGGGCCCCAGGTAAGTGCTCAGTGAGGCCCTTTCATAGCTCCTTGTCTGAGACCCTTTTCAGAAGTCACAGAGAGACCAGATGGCCCTATTTCGCATCTGGTTGCTCATCGTGCATTGCTAGGGCACGCCCAGATGGCCGGGCTGCCCTGGAAGTCCCAATAGTAGTTCATTTGACTCTTCTATCCCAGACAGTGATTGAAGAGTTCAGGTGCATTTTCTCTGACAGCTCCCTCTGTCACTCGGTGTGCACAGATTAAAAGAAATGGGGCAGCCTTGGTCCGATTAGTAGGGACAGGGTACTTTGGCCCCCTTGTCGCCCAGTGGTTCTCACCTGGGTGCTGCCTGTTCTATGGCTGCCTTCCAACCTGTCGGATAGGCCATTATGAGTATTGAAGCTACCGCAATGTTAAACAGCCATTACACGAATGGTAAAAAAAAGTGCTTACCCAGTAATTAAAAGACACTGTGTACTGCCGCAAGTAAAAGATCCAGTCCTGGTGGGCAGGGCCAAAAGGAGACAGGGCGGTAACAAGGAGGGACTAAGAAGCCTCACTTACAATCGAAAGCCAGCGTTTAGCATCAACGATGACGCAAGCCAATGGAAAGAAGTGGCGGAGCCTGCACTCCACTTCTAAAATCTGCTTGATTACAAGAAGCCTCGCAGAGCGAGCAGCGCATGCGTGCTGCAACGCAGGTCTGCGAGACCTAAAAAACACCAGGAACCACAAAAGTTTTAAATTACTTTGCAATTTGTTAACAGATATGAATAGAAACGGATTAAAAGGAAAACACCTTTTTTGGCAGTGTTACTGTAAACAAAATACAACCTCCATCCTGGAATGAAAGGGGAGAAAAAAACGAAAGGAGAGAAAGAGAGAGTAAAGGAAATGAGAGACAGTTAGAGGAGCTGAGAGACAAACAAGGGAAGGGAGAGGAAAGATTGATTGGCAAGAAGGGTTATATGATAGATTGGTATGGAGTCTCCAACCTTTCCTTTAATAATAGCTACTTCTGTTCACTGAAAACCACCCAAGCTACTAATATTATTAGTGTAGTTATACAGACCACATCAGACAAGATTACATTAGTGGGCACCTTTTGCAAGATTACAAGCAGTGGTGACCTCAGTTTTCCAGGCAGGGTTGCCAGCAGTAACGTAATAAAGGCTTTGTCAATGTAGAATGCCTCTATGTGATTAATACATAATAGCCATAGCAGAAATGCCCCTGACATTAAGGTAATATTAGTAATAAGTCTTCTCAACACTACATGATTTATTACTCAAATATCAGCTTTAACTATATTTTGGAAATTTAGTCATTTTTTCTCCAAACATCAGTTTACAAGCTCTGAAAATAAAAACATTTTCATCTTGAATACATGCTTTCAATTATGGTGTGCATATATTAATTTAACAAAGCAAAAGCTTTTAGTTGGGTAGGCTAGGCTGCACACAGGGGAGCTACTTTTTGGTACTTGGAGAGCTATCAGTAGCTCACGAGCTACTCGTTGGAGAAGCCTGGACTATAGAGAATGAAGGATGGGAAACAAAAGTGGAGTGAAAGGAGATGGCAAATAGGGAAAAAGAGTGTACAGCTAATGATAATGCGTAGATGGAGAAGAGGATGTCAGATGTTTCCTGGTCAGTGAGAATAAGGAACAGGCGGCTAGTGTCTCATACACACTCCTTAGTTCTCTGACGGTCCAGTAGTCTATAGCTTGATTTAGAATTTGGCGAACACTAGAGGAAGCGCTGAATCCACTTCCCTGAATCACCTCTGGAAGACTGCAGAAATCAAAGTACTCACAAAGACCGAAATCCATTGAATTTCTATGGGGAATGCTGGTCTTCTAAAATGTTAAGGTTTGCTAACGCAGGTCGTTTCTGGCTGCAGGAGTCATTGGTGCAATCAGGAGCCTTTAAGACCTGAGAGTGAGCAAGGCTTTTGGTAACTGAGAGTGAGCATGAACCCCAGGAAACTGAGAGTGAGCTGCAGGCTCAGGGACCTAAATTAAGCCATAACCTTGAAAGAAATATGCACCCCCATCAATGCCCAATTAGAGTAAACAGGACCTTTAGAGATCTGGCGGTGCCTATGTGCCAAGCAGCAAGGGAACTACACAGGAATACAAGCTTTGCAAAATCTCCTGGTGAACATGGTTTTCAGTGAACTGGAGATATCTTGAAACTTTTAGGTATGAGAGGGCAAGAGCTACTGAGCCTAAAGGTAAACAGGGAAATCAGGTGATCAGAAGTTGAGCTGGAATCCAAAGGCTACCAAGAGTGAGCTGGAGCCTCTGAGGTCTGAGCCTGAGCAGAATCCTCTGGGGCCCAAAGAGTGGAAATGAGCACAAGGGTCCTATTGGAAAGTGGGCGGTTTGGGGATCAACTGATTGGGAGTAAAAGCCTCAGGTCCTTAGGATGCGCAGAACCCATGGTTCCTTGAGGTGAGCAGAAGCCTACAGACTTCAGGAATGAGTGTGAACCTCTGGGGCCATGGTCGTTAGAAGTGACTGAGAATCCCTAAAGATGACCAGGAGTTTTAGTTCCTGACATGGGATCCAGAGATCCAAGAGTGAGCAAGGGCTTGGGGATCTAAGAGAGAGCAACCCATTCAGGGACCTGACGGTGAGAACTTTATTGACCTGAAGGTATGTGCCAAAAGAGGTAGGTGATCTGTAATGGAATAACAGTGTTTTCAATCTTGGATGATGCTACTGGTCTTTGAAACTTTACAAAACATAATTTACCACAAATTGCTCCCCAAAATGAGCCCCTAATGCTAACCACACAATGATTCATGAAAGGTTGCGATCTGCACATGTGGGCCACTTTTTTTGGGTGCCAGGGCCAATTTTTCACCCCAATCCGACCCTGTATTGGTGGGGGCACGTGATCTAAACAAGATGGAGTCAGTCCAGTTTTCACTGTGTACTACTTCTTGGGAGCTTCACACAGATTTTCACATGGAATGTTACCAGATGGTTGGAGTAAATTCTTCTGTGAAGGTTCTTTTTTAGTAATTTGCTCTGCTATAGTCCTGCTCGGTAGATGTCAATGCCAATACTGAAATAAATATAGTTTGTTCTTGTTATCTCTGCTCTCATCTGTGTTGCATGGTCCTTCCTTCATTGGGAAACACCATACTGTGGCCTTATCCAAAGAATAAGGAGTTCGGTGAGATCAAACGATGAAATCATGGAGGCCATACAAAATGGCAAATAATTAATAATGAAAACAATCTTTTTGTACCTAATTTTAAGAGAAGCACCCAAGTGACAATTTTGATTTATATACCTCATTGTAAATCTAACATACCACTTCCCTGGCACGCAGCAGAACTGAAAATTATAAATCTAGAAAGCATGCCACTTGGAGATCAAATGCTGTAAAAAGTATGAAGACAAAGAGAAAATGGTGCACATTGGTCATTTTGTGCCATAAGACAGTTTCAAAGGTTACAGGCACAACATTATTGAGTCCTCTAACAAGGAACCGTAATAATACTCACTCACAAGCTTCTCTGCAACAAAATTGCAGGTTTCTTTAACACCAAAGTTTCCACTGTAAGAGCAAACCTCTTGGTGTCTGATGAGATGTAAGTTGTCTAAAATGCACCTTCAAGCATGACTGACACTACTCCTCCCTGGTTTGGATTTACATCATTTTCTATTGAGATATAGAAGATTATTTTAGAAAAGTGAAAGCCACAGACCGCCTCTCCCATGCACTCCCAGCTTGGACGTTAACCTTATTCCTGAAGTTATTGTCATTTACATTTCAGCCTATTATCGAGGTGTCTTTCCAGAAACCTGTTGTTCCCACTTCCTTTAAGAAGGCTATTAGCACCACACATATTTATAATTAGGAGCCACCACGTCGTTGCATGTCTTTCAGTTTTAAGAAAGGGTTTAGAGAATGTTTTTTCTAACACTCACAAACCGAGATGAATCAAACATTTCCTTGGAGATAAGATTAAATTGCACCTAGACCATGAGACCAAGCCTGCCCTTTCAGACAAGGCAGATAATATCTTGTATATCTCTGCAGTGATCAACATTTTACTCCATCTGTCTTTAGAGGCAGTGAGAGGAGGGTGTACCTTTGGCTTGACTGAAATCACACATTACTGATTGATTGACATCTGTTTGGCTGCTATTCTTTTAGTAATTCTCTAGAAGGTGGGCTACTGCACCCTCTCATCTCCTTGTCTTTTAAAGTTTCTCTATGGCTGTTACTATTATTATCAGATGAGCCCTGTGCTTCAACATAACAGGGTAACACGAGTGCAGTGACACAATCACGTCGTGTGCGGTTGAAGGAAATGGGTTTGGTGGACTTTGTGTATCAGTCTATATGTACACAAGTATTATTCTCTTTCAGGTAACCAGAGAACCTAAGAACAAAAGCTTGTTGCAAGTATTATTTCACTTTTCATTAGTGTCTGCAAAGGGTGTATACTTGTAAAGGATCCCACGCATGTCCTGATAAATGCCATGGACTCTTAGGAGCCGCCGGGCAGAAACATGTTGACAGTCTAGTGGGGTCAGGGTATTTACTTCCCTATACCACACGCCCATTTTTTAAGACTTAGTGGTACCCTACGAAGTAAAAGCCATATTGGGTTACCACATCGGTTTTCAACTTATTTTATGAAAAATGCCTCCCCGATTCCAGGATGTAGGCCAGCTCTCCATCAAACCAAAGTTTTTGAAGAGCGTGGGGATGTTCTATGATGAAGCATGACACCTGGTAGGTGTGTGAGGACATCCAGTCAAAATTTTTGTGTGTGTTTAAAAACAGACTGGTGAAGATGAAACAATAATAAATTGTAAAACCTAATCTAACTCGAATGTTCTTTGTGTGAAACAGGATTACATTGGAGGTTGGCTAATCCCTGAGGCCCTAAGCCCCTAGTTCCTCACCTTAGAGATCGTCCATTGGTTCGTGTTCTGATTCCAATCGTGCCCCTATTGAAATGCTTACCCTCAAGAAGACTGTCTTTCCTCTTTACGTGATGAAATGCAAAACATAAGAAGACTGTAATGTTACTTCTACCTGAACAATGCAGTGCCTCTTGCAAAAACACATAGGAGCAATAAAGGCAAGCAGTGAGTGCTTTGAAACACAAATAAACATAAACCTATAGCAAACATCTGGTAGGTAGAAAACAAGTTTATTTGGACAGCTGTCGAAAAAACATTCTAAAAATACATAAAACAGTTACAGTGTGAATTTGATTTAAAACCCATCACCTCCCCCCCACTGTAATCCATCATTAAAACTCTGTTCGACAGAATGTAAAAACTGTGCAATTACTACTGCCACATCTAAATAACGCATTTTCTGACAGCAACTCTACATCCCTAATTCTTTGTACAATTCTATATTTAAAAACCAAGGGTCTTAAAAACTTAATGCGACTTAAAAGGTAAAAAGCGCAGTCTATAAGTATATGCAGTAAAGAGAATTTTACATTCAGGAGGCAGGGACAAAAACCGTTGTTATCCTGGACCCTGGCCCAACAAGAGTGGGATGAATGGATTGGATTACATCCCATACTTGTCCTTAAAATGTCATTCCACAGGCCAGGATCAGGAACCTGCATCAGGTAGGCAAAACAAATATCCTGGCCTAGAGTGGATACGGAAAAACTGATAGAAGGTTTCTGACTCAGGTAGGCCAGGTCTAGAGTCCGGGCCACCTTTGCCGCCGATTCTTTCAATACTTGTTTACCTGGAAAAGGGGACCAGAATGTAATTGTACCACAATCAGAATGGAGGTTCTTGATACAACTTAATCTATTTCTTACTACCCTTACCCACCTTCTTTCACTGCCTTGAATCTCGTCCCAATAAAGTTTTGAGACCTTTATCACTTCATCGTCCTCCAACAGTCTATTAAAGAATCTTAAAGCTCGGGTAAATGCCAACAAATTCCAGATTGAACTCCCTCCTTATGCCCTGGCCCATAGCGCCAGGAGGAAGCGACAAAAGTCGTCTGAGAACTGCCCCTTCTGATCAGTCCCACTCATAGGAGGAATCGAGGGAAAAGACCCCTCTAATATACAAGCCCAGGGAGGTATCTTCCCTTCATAGGCCCTCAACAAAGGAATATGAGACAACCCTCCATATTTCCAACTAAATCTAGACAAACAGCTGGCCTGCAGCAAGGACTTCTGCTTTATACAGTCCCAGTGTGTGTCCCATTTTAAGTCCCTCCTAAATGACAAATCCAAATATTTATAATGGTCAACTGACTCCACCTCCTGGGAGTTTAAATGCCAGCTGAATTGTTTTTACTCGTTTACCAAAGACCAATACCTTGGTCTTCTCTAGATTAATTTGAAGCTGGTTCTGCTTACTATATGATTCAAGGGCATATAATTTTCTCTGCAGTCCAATTGGGGCACAATCTAACAATACCAGGTCATCTGCATAAAGCAGACAAGCAATATGCTGTTTCCCGGCTAAAAATAAACTAAAAAGCAGGGGTGCTAAAACACACCACTGCCGAAGGCCAATCTTAATGGGGATTCTCTGGGATAGCCAGGCCGATTTATCTAACTCCACCTGAGCCCAATGTGCGGAGTGTAAGGATTGTAATACACTAAGGAAGTTCGGAGGGAGCTCCCAGGCGGAAAGTTTTCTCAATAGGGTGTCCCTGTCCACTGAATCAAAGGCTGTCCTGAAGTCAACAAAACAACAGCACAGCCTTTGATTCACTTCTGGAGCCTTCTGAGCGATGGCCCATAGCGTGAAACAATGATCTATAGTGGAATGGCCCTCCCAAAAGTCCCCCGCTCAATTGGGATTATCTTGCGATCATTTTGCGATGCAGCGCACGCAACGAAATTCGTTTTATTTATTTAATTGTTTACTTACCTCCGTTCATCCATATTCCGGTGTTTACTACCCCCCGCCTCACCGCCCCACGGAACTCCCTCCACGGGCCGCTACTGCTGCCCAGGTAGTCCAATGGTCGCTACCCTCGTATTTTGTCACTTCAAAATCTATAAAGAGACCAAAGTGCCAAACGGGGGTGAACATATAATCAATCGGGCCTGGCGACAGGCCCTGCCAGAATGTTGCAGCTGCAGGCTTATCATTATTAAAACAGCCATTTAAACAGTTCAACCCATTATTCAGTACCATTGACTCAAAGCATTGGCCTCCTTTTTAATAGCACCAGGGGCAAATTGAGTTGGAGTGATATTGTAAAAATCCAGGGCATCTTACATCTGCAAGTCCGCCTTGGCGGGAAAAAGACGAGCATTGACGTCCCTGGACATTATTATGATTGCTTCTGGAAATTTTGCTACCAAATTCTGACTGGATTGCTCAAAGGATTCCAACCAGCCTTTCATTCTCTGGTACTCTTCTTTGTGAATATATACATTTATAAGGAGAAAGCACCTACAAATATTATTACTCAGACTGATTTTAACCAACCACTGGGCACATTTATAATATGCAATGATTTCTTAATCACCTTAGAGATATTAAGGTTAGGGGTGTGCGGTGAACTCCGATCCGCCAGCAGAGTTTTGCCAACTCGGAGCAGGTTGTTTGGCTAAAAACTCAGATTCCGCAGTGTGGCAGAGTTTGCCCCCCCCCACCCACCCACCCCTAGCTTTAACTTCCTCGTATGACATCAAATCAAATGCAGCTCGCTGGTGACCAAATAAGTAAGCCACACTACCATGATCTCCTTGTTGCCAATTTCGTTGGGGGCAAAGTATGTAACAGAATACACAAGTTGACTGCCATTGGCCTCACCCCTTGTAAACACCATCTCATGCCTCAGTTTGTTTTTTCCTCCATTGCAAACAACTCAATGTATATTGTTCTCCACCCTCGGAGATTACACATAATCTGAAAAAAAACATACGCTCTTTCCCAACTATATAACATCACGTTACAGCTGGCAAAATAATTAGGAGCCAGAGTTGCTGCGATTCGAACCTGTGACCTATAGAGCACTCTCACAGATCTCGCCTGAGGCACCTTAATCAACTAAACTGCTTATGGCAAGCAGGGCCAGTGTGTGAGTGCCTCGGGTGCTCAAAACCAATCAAGCAGTTCAAAACATATTCGATTAGGCAGTAGTAAAGTGTAGTGATCTTGCATTCGTCGAAGAACTCATCACAGAATTGGCTAATGCAGTTCTTATTATTTGATTTCCCGTAGGTTGTAGAACATTGGAGATTGTGGTGCGACTTTTGATTGGCTGACGCTACATTTACTGGTTGTTCATTGGCTGTGGTGGTTTTCTGGGAAGTGGCTTTGAAATTGTACCTCTTCCACATATGAGCTTCTGTGTGAATAGAGCAGGCAGGCACCTGACTGTTGAATGAGTGATTTTTGAGGCAACATCAAAGTGAGTCAGAGGCCACCTGCTGCACATTAGCTGAATATACTAGACACCATCCATAGAGAGTTAGTCTGCCCTGGCAAACATCCGCCTACCCGTGGGAGGCATTGCACCCTGAGGACTTGGCATGCGCGCTATATCCGCAGCCACGCGCTGGTGGCAGCGTGCACCCACATATGTTATGTTATGTTATTTTGAATTTATAAGGCCCACGAGCTACCCAAGGGTTTCCCGGCGCCGCCTGAGGGGACCAAAGAGAGAGAAAGAAGGAAGAAACTTATTGATTGAATAGCCAAGTTTTCAGAGACTTACGAAAATGGACAAAAGTGGTCTCTTTCCTTAATAGCAGAGGAAGGGAGTTCCACAGGGTGGGGCCCAGGCAAGAAAAGAATCTGCCACCCATACGTGACAATCTGTGCCTAGGAACCGTGAATTTCATTTGAGTGGATAAGCGGAGAGAACGTGACGGAACGTATTGGTGGACAATAGTGTTTAAGTATTCCGGGGCTTTGCCAGTTTTAATCTTGAACATATAGGTTAGAGTTTTAAATTTGACGCGGTTTTGAACCTTAAGCCAGTGAAGTTCACGTAAAGAATTTGAAATAGAGTCATTTTTTGGAATGTGGCAGGGTAGGCGGGCTGCAGCATTTTGTACAACCTGCAACTTATGTATCACATCCTTATTGGCTCCTAAAAGAGGATGTTGCCATAGTCCAAGCGTGAGATGACAAGAGCCTGGACTACAGTTCTTTGAGTAGAAACTGGCATCATCCACAGAATTTTTCTGAGCCATCTAAGGATGCAAAAGCAGGTTGCGGCCACCTTTACCGCCTGGTGTTTCATAGAATGCTGATCATCCATAATGAAACCCAGATTACGGGCTTGGTGGGTGGGCTGAGGAAGGGCACCCAGTTCAGGTGGCCAGTGTTGGGGACCCCAAAGCTCTTTATTTTTCCCCAATATCAACACCTCAGTCTTCTCCCCGTTAAGTTTTAGTGAGTTGGCTTGCATCCACCATGCAATTTTACGTAACCCTGTTTGAAGGGATGATGGTTTGGACGCTCCTTCACCAGAAAGGGAGAAAATTATTTGGGTGTCGTCAGCGTAAGAAAAAATCGACAACCCTGCCTCAGCGGCGATGTCCGCCAGAGGTTTCACATAAATATTGAATAATAAAGGGCTAAGAATGGAGCCCTGTGGTACCCCATAGAGGGATGTGTGGGTTTTAGAAGTTGCGGCTGAGGAGAAGACCTGATACGTACGATCCTCCAAGAAATCCGCCAGCCTTTGCAAGGCAGGCCCAACCACGCCAATGGATCGTAAGGCTTGCAATAGCACAGTGTGAGATACTGTGTCAAAAGCGGCACTCAAATCTAATAGTATGAGTGCCACAGTGTCAAGCGGCTGCCTTTCACATATAGGCCTTTCCACAGAATTACCCCGGCTGCCCTCAAATATGAACTTGACCAACATCCTCTTACGCCGAGCGGCAATATAGAGGCCCTAGTAAGGTGGGTCACGCAAGGTACCTTGTCCCTTGCCCCCTTGATTTCTCGCTCCCCTAAAGCTGCCAGATGCTCAGCTCCCTGGTTCAATGATATCCTGCGACAGTGTAGAAGGGACTGTAAACGTCAGGAAAGAGTATGGAGGAAAGATTTTAACGAGGAAAATAAAAGAAATTATAAAAAAGCCTTAAGAGACTACCATAAAAGGATACAGGAAGTTAAGAGGGGCTTCTTTGCATCTAAAATTGAGTCCGCAGGGAACAAAAGCAGAGAAATTTTTAGCATTGTTAAAAGCTTCTCCTCGCCTAGTGCTGCGACAAGACACTCCTCTCCCTCAGCTGATTGGATTGGAAAGTTAGCTAATTTCTTCTATACGAAGATCATAACAATTCAATCTTCTTTTGATGCCTTGTGTGAGAAAGAAGTGCAGACCTCCCCAACGATTTCCCCCCAGAGTCAGGTGGGCAATGCCTCCCTCTCCCTTTTTCCTCCCCTGCCTTTAGAAACTTCCTTGTCAATAATGAAGGGCCTCAAGTCTGGCTCTCCTGCGGACCCTTGCCCTGCTAAATTTCTGGCCTCAATGGCGGAGATTCTGAATCCCACAGTGAATAGTATTTTGAATGTGTCTCTTCTTAGTGGTCAGGTCCCGGTAAGCTGGAACAGTGCCAAAATAATTCCATTATTAAAAAACCTACGGCTGACCCCACGGAATTATCCAATTACAGACCCATTTCTTTGCTGTCCTTCTTTGCAAAGACAATAGAGAAATATGTTCACTCGGTGATTAGCGACTTTGCTGAAACTAATAACCTTCTTCACCCGAGCCAGTCTGGTTTCAGACAGAACCTTAGTACAGAGACGGCATTGCTTGAGGTCTCCGAATCTATCAAAGAGACCCTTGATAAAGGAGGCAAAGCGGTTCTTATCCTTTTAGACCTCACTGCGGCTTTCGACACCGTGCCCCACGGTCACCTCCTGCAGAGATTACAGGAGTGCGGACTCAGCGGCACGGTGTTGAAGTGGTTTTCCTCCTTTTTGAAGGATAGAAATCAAGAGGTCTGGTCGCCCCCGTTTGCAGCCTGTATTCCGCCCTTGAACGTCGGCGTGCCACAGGGGTCTATTTTGAGCCCAGGACTTTTTAATCTGTACATGGCTCCCCTGGCCACCCTGGCAGAAGCGGGTGAGGCAATGATTATATCTTACGCCGACGACACTCAGTTGCTGTTCACATGTAAAAAGGGGAGGAGTTTAACGGGGAGAAGATAAATAAATGTCTGAGAGAAGTCTTTGCATGGTTCAGACATAACCACCTTAAATGTAACCCGGAAAAGTCTGAAATCATCTTCTTTGGTACCCCACCCCTGGACGCCTGGAAACAATGGTGGCCAACTGATATGTCTCCTCCCCAGTTAGCAGTTAAGATTGTAAAAAACCTGGGAGTGAAAATGGACGACGCTTTATCTATGACACCTCAAGTACAGTCGGCAGAAGGTACGTGTTTTGGTCTCCTGAAAATGCTCCGGAGGTTTCTCTTTCTGCTGCCGACCTCTCACAGAAAGATGGTCGTTCAGGCCCTTATTACCTCCAGATTGGACTATGCCAACGTCCTTTATTTGGGCCTACCAGAGTTCTTACTGAATAGACTTCAAGTAGTACAGAACACGGCTGCCAGGGCAGTCCTGAGACTCGGACCTAGAGACCGGATCTCTCACCATCTGAAAAATCTGCATTGGCTGCCTGTCCGAGGCAGAATTCTCTTCAAAGCATTAGTCCTGGCTTTCAAAGCTCTGCATGGCATGGGGGCCCATTACATCCGTAGGAGAGTCTCTCACTATGTGCCAGGCAGATCCCTTAGGTCAGCACACCAACATCTAATTGCCATACCCAACTGTCTCAGAGCCCGCCGCGGCGTCCGCTCGTTTCAAGTACAAGTGGCTAGATTTTGGAACAAGCTGCCACTTCCGCTCAGGCAGGCCACAAACATACTAGCTTTCAGGAAACAACTGAAAACCTGGTTGTTCCAACAATCAGTATAATGGCCGACACCCCAGTATTAGAGTCTCCCTTTCTGGTCCAAGTATCTTCTGTCTCAGCGCCGGGACACTCTGTTGAGTAGCTGCGCACTCTACAAGTCCTTTTTAACATAACATAACATAACATAACCTGCATCTAAACGACTGCGCAACATCTCAGTGACTCCTAGAAGCGTGGTTTCTGTTGAAAAGCCTTTCCGAAAGCCTGATTGAGAGGGATGTAAGAGCCCTTGGGACTCAACGTACTGAGTCAATTGCAAGTTCACCTGTTTTTCTAAAAGTTAGACAGCTGTGTCGGATCAGCATTTGCTTTCTTTAAAAGTGGAAGAATCATAGCATGTTTCCACTCAGGTGGAATCACGGCTTCCTGCAAGGATGCATTCAGTAGCTCCATGATCAACCTCATGGCAGGTAGCTCAATATTCTGTAACACAGCAGCAGGAAGCAGATCTAAAGGAGAACCAGATTTTAGGCTCCCTAAAATCTGACTAAAAGAAGTGATATCTAGCGGAAGCCAATGCTCTAATTTACTCAGACAGGTCTCCTGTTGAACCTCCAACTGAAAATCAGTATGAGATAGAGGGGGAGCAGTTGAAATTAGCTGTGTGGTAGTAGCATTTGTATGCCTCACGCACCCAGGAGCCTAGAAGGGGAGCGTGCTGTGTCTCGGCCTGACTCAGGTAAGCTGCTGAGGCACACCAAGATCAGTGCACCCCCCCAAGCACTGAGACAGCAGCTGTCACCGCCATGGCGGGCAGGCGCTTTGAGAAGAGGCGGTGGGCAAGCCCTGGGGCAAGCAGAGGGTCAGGCATCCTTCTGCACCTTGCATCCTTAGAGAAAGAAGGCTTCGAACATCCACTTGACACAGTAGTATACAGTGCTTTCGGATAACGACGGCTGTAGGTGCTTCTCTGCCATAGATTGTGCACAGGCTGTTGTTGTGGTACTCGTCTCCTTTGTGGGAATTTTCTCATTTGCGATAGCATCCCTGAGAAAGACGTATCCTCTCTGCGGCAGTCGGGCATAGGTGTGTCAGGGGATCAGGTAGGTTGGTGATCTCCATCCCTGGGACTGAGATGTAGCTCCCAGCTCATTTGCCTCTTATTCATGCACCTATCGGAGAGTATGGAATCTCTCGTCACCATTGACCGTAAGTTCTTGCACTTCAGCAGCATGCCTACGTTATCAGGAGTCCCCCTGATATTTGCTTGGTGGTATTCCCGGGTCCTGCTGCAGTACCAGTTTAGCATACTATTACGGGGTTGCCAGGATGGACCTGCGTGCAATAATAAAACTAGAGTGGAGCGGAACTCCACGGAATTCCATGGAGTTTTTATGCAACTCCGCAGAATTCCGCGTGGTGCAACTACGTGAACTCCGCCCACCCCTAGGGTTAGAACTCCTGCAGAAGCTTTCCCCTTCCCTCGACTCTGACCTTTACTATTCAGTACCATGAAGCCTTCTATGGTCTTTTCCTCTCTCAAACAAGACTCCTGAAGGAACACCAAATGGTAGGGTTTCAATCTTCCTTCCAGTTCACCACTATTCCTGAGGCGCTCAAACCCATGGATATTCCAACTGAGGATTCTCAGGTTTGGAGAGGAACCTTCGCCCTATGCGAAATTGGGCCAGGCATCCCGACCACTGACATCCGAGAGTTGCAGCAGGAGAGTGCATTTGTTACCCTGCCCCCATACAGCAGACTCAGTCTGCTCAGTTGGTCTATCATTTACTAAAACCACCCTCAAATTCTTGGGCGGCTGACTATCTTGCCATGATCTTCTAGAACTTGAGAGCACCCTGTCATAGGAATAAGGTGTAAGTCGCACCCATCGGCTGGCAGATAACCCACCATGAACACTTAGAAAGGAGGATGGGATAAGCTCATACTGGGGGGCAAGCGGGCTGGGGTCCTTTTAGGGGTCTGGAGGCTTGTAAGCCTGCTTTGGCCAAATCCTCCACCGCCTTGAGCACTAGCTGTGCAATGCAGCGGTAAATAAAAGAAACTCTTGACACTTCCCTTCCTTGTTCCCTGGGCTGGAACCCCTCAGAGATTAAATCCTCCGTGGATATCTCAGAAAGTGAAGGGATTTGATGAAATATATGAAGAATCTTTGAATGATTCAGAGGCCGTAATTTCTTTGCTTTTTGTTCCCGCCGGGCAATATCCAGCAGTAGTAGTGAGGACCCCAGATCGAACTTAGGTGGGGTTTCGGAACTGATGGAGGGTTCTTTACAAGACTTATTGGAGCTCGAGGGCTTAGACACCTTACCACTAACCAATGTTGAAGGCTTTTTGCTTGACATGGAGCGAACACTTGAGGGTAACGAAATGGTAACTGGTCGAGTTTTAACTCGAGGTTTTGTTATAGCCTCATTACTAGTGGGTACAGCTGCTAAAGTGACGCTAGGCGGCATGGGAGGGCTTAACTACAGGTCTAGACAGGAGATATCCTGACAGTACCTTGCCTTCGTAGTCAGAGTTTTCCTTTTGCCAGCATATGGGTTGAGAGATCCTGCAAATCTACTCCGTGTTCTAGCCCTCTGGGAAAGGTAAAAACTTGAGGAGAATTTGAGTGGGCCAAAAAAGTGTTGTCTTTTCCTCACAAGCATTGGGCATTTAGAGGTGTAAACTGAACCTTCCTGGACTGATTGGGCCTCACATTTTCCTGTTGTTATAGGACTTTGATCCCCAAGACTCCAGGGCAGGGACCTTGGAACCTATGGCTTCACATACATTTAATACCTCAGTATTAGAATTATGGAGTTCGCACCAAATGTCTTTCAGAAGCTTTGATTGGTCCACCTGATTTGATCTCACAGACACAAGAGATTCTAAAATACTGCGCAAAGCAGTGAGTGCTTGGAAACACAAATAAACATAAATATATTGCAAACATCTGTATTGTCACCGCTTAGGCAGAAGTGGACTATAAGATCATATCTCCAATGCCAGGATAAATCTACATCTGGCCCAGGTGAAATGTTTGTTACACCAGTATAATCTTGTGTAATTTCCAGTTTATTACGCGAAATGCCTGAAATTACGTGATTAAGCCATGTCATGTAATTTTCCACCCGTTCAGGGAACAATCCTATCACAGGAGCATGGGAACAACTCGAATGAACATCTTTTGCAATTTAGGACAATTTTTTTAGTGCAAAATTCGCCCTTGTGTCTAAAATGGATGCAAGGGTGCATTTCGCCTAAAAATAGTATTAAATGCCTGGTTTGCTGTTCGTGTAATTTCACATAATTTTGCATAATTGTCTCAAAATTTTGTGTAACTATGCAAAGGGATATTATGCAAATATCACACACTTTTAGGCTAAAAATTGGCATTTCAAAGGAATCCAAACCCTCTGTTTGCTGTATAAATGTTGCGTCACCACAATGTACCTGAAAAGCAAAATGCTCCTCCCTTAGAGAGGTCAAATAGTTTGTCCTCATCTACAGATTATACATTCCAGACAGGAAGAGCTTATTCAACTAGGGAGCTCTTCTATGGAACTCTTTATCTGACAGGTTAAGCCATGAACTCCCTTTTCCTAACTTCCAATCGGCTTTTAAAACGTTCCCTCTTAATTCTACACCCCTTTCCTGTTGCAGTGAAGTTGCTGGCCAAAGTGAAGGAGACATTCTACATAGGGAGTGAGGGTGAGAGTTAGGTAACATTGTACATCTGTGCCAAGAGATCTTTTGGGGTGAACATGGGCTTTACAAATGGAACATAAATGCTCATATGGTGTGCCCTCTCCAATAGGGCAAGTAAAAAAGTGCTTGAACTGGTTCTATTACAGCAGCCTTAAATGCTTGGTCTGTTCTTGTGCATGTCATTTATTTAATTAAAGGTGACTTTTACCCATTGTATGCTGTAGACAAGTAGGCTCAGATTGTCAAGAAAGACAGAAAAAAGTAGAAGAGCACAAGCGATGATAGAAAAAGGCTGAGTCTGTGGCTGTCTTCTAGCCCTGTCCGATGGGCCTTCCCTATGAGCCCTGTTTCCCGGAGAGCAGGCAGGGATGCAAAGCTGATATCCTCATGCAGGGCAGCCTGCTCAGGTGGGTGGGGGCAGTTTAGCCAGCACTCTTCGTTGATTTATTGGTTTCAGAAGCTCCGGGGTATAAGCTCCTGGCTCTGGGTTCTTTTCACCGACCCGCTTTGTCGTAAAGTGCCCAGAGACCTGGTCCCACAGGCCCAGATAAGTATCCCGTGCTTGTCTGGGTTCAGAAGGTCTGACCAAGCCACCCCTTGCCTAATACTCAACTTTGGCTCCGAGAACCTGGCCTCAGAGTCCCCTCCAAGGGCGAGCCAGATAAATCCTTTTTCAGAAGTCGGAGCAGGACTAGATGGCCATCTTTTGAGCCCAGGCATCTGGTTGCTCCGAACCGTGAACATCTAGTCGTGCCCAATAAATTCCCATGGCGCGTCCAGATGGAGGGGCTGCACTGGAAGTGCCAATGAGGGTTCATTTGACTCTTTGACACCAATGGCCCCTTCTCTCACTCGGCATGCAGGGATTACAAGAAAGGGGGTAAAATTGCTCCTGATAAGTGGGGACAGGGTCCCTGGGACCCCTTTGTTATCCGGTCGTTCTTACCCAGGTGCAGCCAGGGCCTTGGAGGAGCCCCCAGGGATGCGTAGCTGACATCCCTGTGCAGGGAGGCCTGGCCAGGGGGGGCATTTTAACCAGCACTGTACTGTGTTCGTGATGGCTGGGCTGACTTGGAAGTCCCAGTGACATCTCATTTGACTCTCCAAGCCCAGCCAGGGCTCCAGGAGGTCAGATGTGGTTACTCCAATGGCCTAATTTCGCTCTGTGTGCATGGATTACATGAAAGGCAAGTAGTCTTCCTCGTGATTATTAAGGACAAGGTACGAGGGACACCATCACCCTCCAATCTTCCTCCTCAGATGCTGCGAGGGCCTGAGCTGGCTCGACTTGGGGTCCCAGGGGCCTGAGTCTGTGGCTGTCTTCCAGCTCTGTCTGATGGGCATTTCCCAACAAGCCCTGCTTATCGGAGAGCAAGCAGGGATGCAAGCTGATATCCTTGTGCAGCGCGGCCTGCCTGGGGTAGGAGGGGTGGTATAGCCAGCACTGTACTGTGATTGATTGGGTTCAGAAACTCTGTGGTGGAAGCCCTTGGGCTCCTTTCACTGGCTCGCTGTGTCGCAAAGTGCCTGAGACCTGGTCCCCCAGGCCGGGGAGGTCTTCCCTGCTTTCCGGGTTCAGAAGCTCTGTATGGGCCCCAGGTAAGTGCTCAGTGAGGCCCTTTCATAGCTCCTTGTCTGAGACCCTTTTCAGAAGTCACAGAGAGACCAGATGGCCCTATTTCGCATCTGGTTGCTCATCGTGCATTGCTAGGGCACGCCCAGATGGCCGGGCTGCCCTGGAAGTCCCAATAGTAGTTCATTTGACTCTTCTATCCCAGACAGTGATTGAAGAGTTCAGGTGCATTTTCTCTGACAGCTCCCTCTGTCACTCGGTGTGCACAGATTAAAAGAAATGGGGCAGCCTTGGTCCGATTAGTAGGGACAGGGTACTTTGGCCCCCTTGTCGCCCAGTGGTTCTCACCTGGGTGCTGCCTGTTCTATGGCTGCCTTCCAACCTGTCGGATAGGCCTTTCCTTTGAGCCTTGCTTTCCAGAGAGCAGACAGAGATACAAAGCTGACATTCCCGCGCAGAGTGGCCTGTTCGGGCCGGTTTAGCCAGCCTTGTACTCTGATTGATTAGGTCCACTTGGTCCACTTAGAAATGGGCTGCTTGGTCAGCCTCGGCTGTTGCTTCAAGTAGAGAGCTTCCATCCTGCCTGGACTGTCCGACTTGAGGTTCTGCCTTTAGTGAAGGACACTCAGCAGAATGAAGACCAAGCAGCCTGGCAGTTTGTGAAGACGTCTGACCGCAATGGATGGTTTCGGGTAGATCTAGTCCCAGATGCCACCTTGTGTTCTGCACTCTGTGCGCCTGTCTATTGCCCTTTTCCACCCAGTGCATTTCCACAGCAGCTGGGAACAACTGATCCATGGGGTGGCCCTGTCTGTCCAGGCCGGGACACAGCACCCCTGTGTCTTGCTCAGGCTGCACCTTGGCCCGTCTCTCCTTTCTGTTGTTGCAGAGCAGGCTGGGCCTGCTTGTGCTCCTATGACTTTCCTTTGCAGGCAAAGGGCTACCAAAGCAGGCTCCCGAGGGGTGTGATGGTTGGTCCAGGACAGGCATGCAGCTCCTCCTTCCATCCAGCAGGTGTGGCTATCTGGTTGATCCTGTTAGTAGCATATGCTTGTCTCAAAGATTAAGACATGCGTGTATAAGTGCTGTGAAACCACGAATGGCTGATTAAATCCATTGTGGTGCCTTTGATCACTCCATTTGTTACTTGGATAACAGTGGTAATTTTAGAGCTAATACATGCTGACTGCTGACATCCTGGGATGCGTGCATTTATCAGACCAAGACCAAGACCAATCCAGGCTCTCCTGGCAGCTTTGGTGACTCTAGATAACCTTAGGCTGATCACACATTCCTGTGATGATGCATACGGATGTCTGCCCTATCAACTTTCAATTGTACTTTCTGTGCCTACCATGGTGACTGCGGGTAATCCGGGTTTGATTCTGGGGAGGGAGCCTGAGAAACAGCTACCACATTCAAGGAAGGCAGCAGAAGCACAAATTACCTGCTCTAGAATCGGGGAGGTAGTGATAAAAAATAGCAACACAGGACTCTTTTGAAGCCCTGTAATTGGAATGAGTACACTTTAAATCCTTTAACGAGGATCCATTGGATGGCAAGTCTGATGCCAGCAGCCACAGTAATTCCAACTCCAATAGCGTTTATTAAAGTTGCTGCAGTTAAAAAGCTCATAGTTGGATCATGGGATAGAGCTAGCGGTCCGCCGCAATGCGAATTACCGCTTGCCCCAGTTCCTGCCTCTTGGTGCCCCCTTGATGCTCCTGACTGAGTGTCTTTGGGGTCCAAAGCATTTACTTTGAAAAAGGTAGAGTTTTCAAAGCAGGCCAGTTGCCTGAATACTTCAGCTAGGTGTAATGGAATAGGACTTCAGTTCTATTTTGTTTGTTTTTGGAACTGGGGCCATGATTAAGATGGGCATCCTGGGGCATACTGCGCTGCTAGAGGGGAAATTCTTGGACCAGCGCAAGACGGACCAAAATGAAAACATTTGCCAAGAATGTTTTCATTAATCAAGTATGAAAGGCGATCAGATGCTGTTGTTGTTCCGACTATAAACAATGCCGACTAGCGATCCAGCAGCGTTATTCCCATGACCTGCAGATCAGCTTCTGGGAAAATAAAGTCTTTGGCTTCTGGGAAGAGTATGGTTGCAATGCGGAAATTTAAGTGGATTTATGGAAGGGCACCATCAGGAGTGGAGCATGCGGCTTAGTTTGACTCAACATGGGAAACCTCAGCAGGCCCGGACAGAGAAAGGATTGACAGATTGATAGCTCTTTCTCGATTCTATGGGGGGTGAAGCATGGCCGCTCTTAGTTGGTGGAGCAATTTGTCTGGTTAGTTCTAATAACAAGCAAGACTCCTCCATGTTAACTATTTATGTGACCCCAGCAGGTGGAGTCCAACTTCTTAGAGGGACCAGTGGTGTTCAGTCACACGAGATTGAGCAAGAAAAGGTCTGTGGTGCCCTTAGATGTCTGAGGCTGCATGCATGCTATACTGAACGGATCAGCAGGTATCTATCCTTTGCCTACATGTGTGGGTAACATGCGGAACCCCGCTCGTGATAGCAAATAGGGATTACAATTATTTCCCATGAATGAGTAATTTCCAGTAAGTGCAGATCATAAGCTTGCATTAAGTCCTTGCCCTTTGTACACACCGGCCATCGCTACTACCGTTTGGATGGCTTAGTGAGGACATTGGATCAGCCTCGTAAAAGTTGGCAACTGCTTTGCTAGAGCGCCAAGAAAATGATTAAACTCGACTATCTAGAGGAAGAAAAAGCTGTAACAAGGTTTCCTTAGGTGAACCTATGGAAGGATAATTAATGGTGGAGTGTCCAGAGTGACTAATAGTTAAAGCCTGAACACTCTGGCATCTCCCAGTGGAACCAAGGCACAGGGCCTGGCCCTCTCCTTGGGTGTCTTGGGTTGTGGAGCGGTCTGTGGTTGTGGGAGCTTGTGTGAGGACTGGGCACAAAACGGGCTCCTCCCCCCTGGGAGAACCTAAACCGCCATATGAGGGACCAGCGTGGGAGATGCCAAGGTCCCGCTGGGTGGGGCACGATACAAGTGACAGCTCTCCCAAGAGGGAACCCAATCTCACCCAGCAGGCACCTGGGGGGGGTGACCGAATTGTAGTGCATCCTCCCCCTGAGGGACCTGCCACCTGGGCCATCTCAAACCTGATCCCGGCCTGCCTGTGTTTGGAGTGACTGAGGAGTGGCCTGTCTTGGGTGGCAGGGCAACTTGGATGAGAAGGAGCAGGGGCCATGAGGGAGCCCCGACTCCTCATGGTGGAGATGCTGTGCCCCTCAGAGCCAGTGTGAACTGCTTTGAGGGGTGGGAGGATATGCTGCCTCACTGCTCAAGCTTTCACACATGTATCAGAAGCAGGTTAGTTTCTTTGAAATCATGTGGGCACGTGGGAGGTTACCTCCACTTGGTGCAGTGCGGCACAGGAGCCTCCCCCTCCCGCCCTGTGCCGCCGGGTGCAGGGATTGGAGTATAGGGATTGGAGTACAGTTGCTCACAGGTCAGCAGGGTGACCAGATGGCCGGAGCGGGCATCAGTGTTGCCACCTGGATGCCGGAAATCGGTTGGTGGCTTCAGGAAGGAGCCTCCTGAATGCTGGCCTCTTTGTTGGCTGCCGCCTGGGCCCTCTGGTCACCAGGTTGGCCCAAACCATCTGGTCACCAGGCTGGGTGACCAGGTGACTGGCGGGCCAGCAGGACAACTAACTCTGACATGTGTCTTCCCCGGGTTCTGTAAGCCCTCACTTCGTGGGTGCTTAGTAGTTGAGGAAAAATGGCCTTCCATGCAGGCCCAAGGGGAGCAAGGAATTAGCTGAGGGCTTAACCCTCCTTAGCACCCCAGACGCGAGCATCAGGAAGGTGGAAGGACCAGCTGGGGGCATCCTTAGCTGATGGACTGGGGTGACAGTCCCTACCCAGGGCATGGTAGCTGCAGACTAGAGAGGGCCCTTGTGCCTTTCCGGGGTGTAGAGCAGAGACGGGATCCAACGTGAATACCCAGGCCTATCCTGGGACAGGGTAGTGTCGTACGGGGAGGAGTCTGGGCATCCTGCATTCTGTAATCCCCCGTGAGAGCCGGGCGAAGCATTGACTTCGCCTGGGAGGCCCGGTCTCCTCAGGTCAGTGCTCCGGCATCAGGCAGGGCCATCTTCCCTAATAGGGGCAGGGCAGAATCGGACGGGGAGGAGTCTGGGGCTCCTGCAGGCTGAATAGCTCCTGTAATCTCCCATGAGAGGCGGGTGAAGCCATGCCTTTCGCCTGGGAGACCCAGTCCCCACAGGCAAGGGCTCTAGGCACTGGGCAGGGCCACCTTCCCTACTTGGGGGAGGGTGGCATTGGTCCAGGGAAGGGTCTGGGGCTGCTACGAGCTGAACAGCTTGCATAATCCCCTGTGAGAGGCAGGCAAAGCCATGGCTTTCACCTGGGAGGCCCAGTCCCCGCAAGGCAGGGCTCCAGGCACTTGTCAGGGCCACCTTCCCTACTCGGGAGGAGTCTGGGGCTCCTGTGGGCTGAACAGTTCCCTTCATCCCCACCTATTATAGGCCTGGTCCCCGCAGGCTAGTGGTGCCAGCCGGCAAGCAGAGGCCTCTACCCTGCCCAGGGTGGCGCCCCACCCGCAAGGATTTGCCAGGTTTCAAGATATCCACCAGTTAGGCTGTCAGCTTCATGAGGGCAAAAAAGTCACTAGTTACGTTTCATTCTCAAGGCCAATCCAGCCAGTGGATGAGTGTGTGAGTGAGTACCAACTCAGTGAAACACGTCACTAGCTAGCCTTCTAATTTGAATTACGCCCAGGTCTAGAAAAAATATGTAGGTATCAAGGGAACATGTGAGTCAATATATCACATTTCTGTGGAGGCAGGATGGGATATCAACTATGTGAGGAGAGCGGATAAGTCATGTAAAAGGAAGAACGCTACTGTTTTCATCAAGGACATTGGGGCAGATATCCTGTGTGGCGATACAGGAAAAATACAGTAGAATCATGGGTGAGAGGTTACAAAGGTGCAATTATGAGGAGGTATTCTTTCAGTTTGGGAGGAGATACTTTTGGAGGAGGTGTTTTTCAGTCTGTTTTTGAACTGCAGTAGAGAGGGTGTTTGTCTAATCTCTCGGGGACTCTTATTTAATATTCTTGGAGTGAAGCCAGAAAAAGAGTGGGCCTTGGTGGTTTCCTTGGAAAGTGGAAGGGTTTCCAATCAAATTGTGCCTTTACTTCATAACATCATGGAACCTCCTGACATTCTTTTGTTTGTCTTGTAGGCAGTTTGAGAGCGTGCAGACTGAGGAAGGATGTGGCTTCGAGAAGTAACCACTTAAAAAGATTTATGAAACTGGAGCAATTGGAGACCAGTCTTGTTGCAGACTGTTTAGAAGCAAAATTTCACATTCCATCTCAATAACTGGTACCTGCAAAGTTTGCCTTAAGGCATTCTATGGTAGGAAGGGTTTGTCAGATTTGAATTGAGAGAGTTGTGTGCAATCTTCGCTATTGCTTTTCTGTGTAGATCCGTATTCAGATTGTTGTCCAGAGTAAAACCTAGTAATTTAGTACCATGGGATGAACTAAGGGCAGAGCCCAGAATTCAAGAGGCTGGTATTATATTCCATATAGGTCATCCAATATAGGCCGGGGTAACATTCCAACCTTTCTCCTATATTCATCCCTACACTACATACATAACGGGCTGCTAGGACTGACCCTTTACCTAGTTACAGTACTGCTTACAGAACGTGGGTTTTCCCTGAAGAATAGCCTCATACATTATGCATGAGGATCCTTGGATTCTTGGAAACTCAGCAGGACTACCATCTCCTGCATAATAACTATGTACAAGGTTAATTCCCGACGTCATCCTAAGTCCGACAGTGGCACAGCAAGGTAGAACCCCCTGGGGATACCTTCGGGTATATAAACATCACATCTTGCTGAGATAGTTAGAGGGGATCACGACTTCCATGCCGACACACTGACGTGAGACGCTGAGGTTCCTGCATGCAGATACTCCAGCTCGCAGTGGTCTGAACATCCCTTGCAGGGTGTCCAACTTGAGACCAAGACGGGGTCCCACAGTCTCTCACTTCAAGTAATGGGTTTGACTTTACCCCAGAGGGATTCTTGGCTTACACCTACACACATGCTAGGTACACTTAGGTACATCTAGTTAGGGTAGCATCGTGGGAGTACGCATTTTATTATCATGTATTTTATATACTTGCCTGTATTCATGGTTATAGCAAGATGGTAGAAATCTACCATCCTTTTACCTTCTTAGTGCTTCTAATCATTATATCTGTTTCTGTCTAGTGGTTGTTTCAGCACACCCATTTTACACTAGAACGACGAGTGTTCAATAAATGCTTATTGAAAAACGTCCATATTGTTTATTCTGTGTAGCTCTCTGAGACCAAGTGAGCACAAGTGACTGAGCGAAAAGTATTGCACTGTTTACACGGTCCTGAGGGATGAAGGTTGTCATGTTCGATAGTTGCCAAGAACTATTCTCTCCTTGGTAAGAGGAGTTTCTAGTGGCACTGTGAGCTAGCTGGTATACAGGCCAACATACTCGGTGGGGGTGTCTGGAATCAGTCTGGACACCAAGCCTGCAGTGTATGTTGTCTAAACGCCCAGATCCTGTATAGGTTTTTAAAGGAACTACATGACATGGCGCCGCCAACGTTGGTTGGGTACTTATTCAACGGTCGAATCTGAGGAGTTCAGTCGTGCTATTCTCAGAGACCCCTACTCACATTTCCCCAGAGACGTCTGGAGTGGGAGGGAACAAAATCCGCCACAGCTGAGTAGGCAAAATCCTATGTATTGGCTGTTGGTTTAATCAAGCTTGGAGGATACAGGGTTCCTATTGTGCATAACACCTTATCTCAGTTCCCTTGAAAAGCTCTTCTTACTAAAATAATGAGTGTACAGGAAGATCATGTGGTTGCATTAAACCTCTCAGGAGAAGAAGAAGATGCAGACGCAATACACATTGCGGAAAATGTTAGAAATTCCATCACCCTAAAACTAGTAGCATACGGTGTTACAGCTAGGGGTAGGTCAGTAACATTCGTGATTGAGGCACACGAATCATTTAGAACACAGATATTCTATTCATGGGTTACATTCCCACAGGTGAATGCACTAACAAAGACATTTCATTACTACACAGAAGATGAAATACCGGACAAATATTGTCCGTACGAGGACATTGAAATTCCACTTACTTACCAGGAACATTTATACTGGTTTAAAGGCGCCCTGCCCCATACAAGAAATAGAGTAAGACTCGGTCCGCTCGGAAGAGACGGAGCAACATGGCCGGTATTAGCGGCCTACACACCACATCCTGACATTGACACAATGCCAGGAGGAGACTTACTTATACATCATAAAGAATTAATACAACTTTTCAGAAACATGATACAGTTTGTGATGAGAACACTCACTCTTCAGCCAACACCGGCTACACAACCAGGACCACTCCAAACTTCTACAACTAAAATTACACCACAAACATTACACGCAGTGATGGGTAAAATGCCCACTAAACGTGAACAAATGCCTTTCTGGATAGCTCAAAAAATAACACAGCTAGAGGCAGTATTTCCACACACTGGTCCACACGAAAAGCATAGAATGCTAACAATTTGTTTGGCGATGGGGATAGCTCCCCCGAAAGAGGATTGTACCTCTTGGGGTACAGTTTCCGCTGCAATCTATATCAGAACTCATGGTATCCCTTCATTAGCAGTAATACCAGACGTATTGAGACAAATACAGAACGAGTATGGAGCAGAACCTGCTCTGAACTTAGGGATGAAGTTACTAAATAACTTTCCCCAGGTATCAGCTATAATATTAGCAAACATTAAAGGGGAAGCAGCATCAGTGGCAATACGCCAACGTCTGAGAGATTTCACTCCTTTACAACACGAGACAGAATTACCTAAAATAATTGAGACTGCTTATGCAGAATTAGTTATGGATAGTTTGGGAGCTAGACCAGTAAAACCTCAACTAACGGGAGGTCCAATAAAGAACAGGCAAAGCAAAAAACGGTTTCTTAAAAAAAGAAATGGGATAATAACAAACAACAAAAGAATAGATCTCAATCCAGGGGCAGGTCTCCTCAACAGGAGCCCCCCGAAAGGAGGTATAACCTTAGGAATAGAGATAACATTAAAAAACCTGACAGGTATCAGGACGCTGATACACGTTCCTCTCGTTCCTTTCAGGGTTCATCAAAAAACTCAGAGAGGGAAGAACGGTCAGAACACAGACAAGAAGAGCGTACAAAGTCCAGAGACTCGCAACACACTTCAGACTACGCTTCCAAAAAGGAAGAAAAGCCTAAAGCAAAACCTCAATTCAAAAAGAAGAAAGTAGCAGGTCTCAAAGTTAGACATGCCCAGAATCCTGAGGACTAACTACTGAACGGGGAATGGGCTCTGACGATGCTAGACAGCGCAGCAGAAGTAACAATAGCTCGCCAGAACCTGATGGAATTTCTGGTGACAGCGGAGTTGAGTGAGTATATCACGGTGGAAACACCTGGTACTAGGGTAAGTGTCCCACATAAGTTAAACAAAATAATACTCAAAATGGAAGGGGACAAGCCCAGAAAAATTAAAGGTCTCTTTTGGGAGAACCTGACTTTTGGCTATGACATCGTTTTAGCTGAGAGAGATTGCCCACCTACTATTGTTATGGAATGCCCAAAGGGAGAAACGGTAATTATGCCAGCTTTTTCTGACCTGGTTCCCCAATACTTAAAACATACATACGCACGGGAGTGGGCAGTAGCCCTTGCTCCTGCATTCTATCGCAACCATGTTGGGTGGGATGAAGAATCAACTCACCACGTGATACCACTAAAATCTACTCCAACTCCACAGAGGCAGTATCCAATAAAACAGGAAGCGAAATAACAGGTCAGGGAGATCTTAGATCAACTTGAATACCAAGGTGTGATTGAAACTTGCACCTCTTCAATGAATAATCCTTTGTTTTCCGTAGTGAAACCCGACAATTCATATCGTCTAGTTTTAGATTACAGACATCTGAACTCATGCACAAAAACATTTGCAGTACAAAATGCACATAGGGCCGCATTAATGAATAACATCGTGTGAAGAAAGTACAAAACAACACTAGATATCTCAAATGGATTTTTCTGCCAAAATATAGCGCCTGAAAGCAGATACTTGACAGCATTCTCAGCGCTGGGGTACCAGCGGCAATTTTGTCGACTCCCCCAGGGGTATAAGAACAGCCCGGGGTTGTTTTCAGGCAGGGTAACTGAGTTACTTCAGAAATTGGACGAGGAAGCCTTGTCCTATGTAGATGATATTTATCTAATGGCTGATGACCTGGAGGAACACTTGACCAGGGTGAGCACCATAATTTTGGGATTTGCCTCTGAGGGCTACAAGTTTAACTTTAAAAAATCAAAAATAGCCCATCTCAATGTCCTATTTTTGGGATATGGACTTTCAAGTGAAGCAAAAAGCTTGGCAGTCAACTTTTTAGAAAAATGCACGCTGCTCCAACCTACGAAATCATTGAAAAATGTACAGTCCATACTGGGATTCCTAAATTTCGGCAGAACATACATTTTGGATTACGCAGAAAGGGTAAAACCTTTCTACGACCTCATAAGACCTGATTTCTCAGTTTGGCAATGGACACAGGAACACACAGATATCCTTCAGTCCCTACAAGCTGCCATGATAGCATCCAAACACTTACAGACACGCGTAAATGTCCACAATGTAGTGATCCGTATAGTTGCGGGTCAATCTAGGTACACCTACTTAACATACAATGAAGGTGAAACTGTCCCAATAGCATAAAAATCACATTTGTACACAAACGCTGAGATACGTTTTGCATCTACAGAAAAAATTCTGACAGCGGTACAGACTGCTGTAGTGAGCGAAAGAGCACTGGCTCAGGGAAAACAAATTATCGTCGTGACTCCAGTACCGGCCTTAGAGGCTGCTACAAAGGCAAATGTTCCAAATGCTAAGGCTTTACATCCGCGATGGATACAATGGGCTGATTCTCTCACTGAATCAGATGTAGAATACAGGTACGACCCAAGTCTAAAAACACAGGCATTCCTGCAATACGAACAAAAATATCCTCTCCCGAATGAAATTATGCCTCTAGATCAGAATGAATTCATAATTTACACAGACGGATCTGCTCAACCGGCCATAGGAAGTAAACAACAGTACAGCACCGCGTACTAGGAGACTGCACGGCTGAGCTAGTAGAACTAAAAGCTCTGTTATTGGCACTGATTAATACGGATCGAGAACTCCCCACACTAATTGTGTGCGATTCCTTTTACTGTGTCCAGACATATAATGAATACCTACACTATTGGGGACAAAATGGGTTTAAAGACTCAAAAGGTGGCACAATAAAGCACAAAATGCTATGGGAACAGGTAGCGGAATTGAAAAACGAGCTACCAAGAGCTCACGTGATACACACGCTGAGTCATCAATGTGATGCTGTTCTCGTTGAAGGGAATTCATTGGCTGATGAAGCCGCGAAGGGGGCAATGCGAACTGCGTCCGTAGCTGCAATCACTCATTCAAAAACAAGAATAGACGGACAGATAATGGTAGCTGTCATTGCTTCACGCAAAGACAACAAAGCACTTCCGAAAGGTTTTCCACTCAAGTACTCCTACAAGTTAGATGCAAACAACGTTCCATTTGCTCAGATTCCAGGAGTGGGGGATAGAGTAATACCAAACATGGATCACAGATTAAGCTTAATTTTAGCTGCACACGAGGGTCTAGGTTCTGCGCACGCAGGAGTAACAGCAATGGTTTCTTTACTGAAACAATGCTATTGGTGGCCAGGGTTAACAAAACAGACCAAAGACTATGTCTTAAAGTGCAACATCTGTCAACAGATGAAGGGCTCCACCATAACACGTCCAGCGCAGACACCATTGTTGATATCAGACAGACCCCTCGCGTGTGTCTATTTGAACCACTGCGGCCCCTTACAATCAGATGGGGCTTACAAGTACATAATGGCTGCAGTGGATTCCTGCTCGAGATTCCTATGGGTATGGCCTCAGCGCTCGGCTGACGCTCGAACTGTTATCAAAGATTTGCGAGTCTTTATAGGGACATACGCAGTTGGCACATTACATTCTGACCGTGGCCCCGCGTTTAGCTCTAGGGCTTACAAGGAGGCCATGGGAGGTTTGGGTGTAGCATTGCGGTACTCCTCTCCATACCATCCCAAGGGAAATTTGGTTGTGGAGAGGAAAAAACGGGACTTAAAGCAATCATTAACAGCTAGAGTATTAGGCATGAGTGGTAGTTGGGTCAATCACTTATATGGGGTCCAGAGGGCCTTAAACAACATGCCAAGAAGCTCTCTAGGGGGAGGTCACTCCTTATGAGGTCCTATTTGGGACGAGAACGTGGGTACCTGACCTAGATTGTGAAGGCACAGTGGCGGATGAAAAACCTTTTGACATCAATAAACGTTTGGCTGTTTTACAGGAACTGAATGAATCACGGGCTCTACAGAGCAATGTCCAAGTGAAAAGGTTCGCCACTGGGGAAGTCAAGTCAGTCACGGCAAGACCTGTCTGGATTCCAAAAGTCGGGGATCTGGTCAGAGAAAAGATTATGGACAAAAGAGAATTTGGACCATCATACAGAAAGCCTGTACCTGTCCTGGCAGTTGAAGGAACAAGAACTGTACTTCTGCCACCTCTTGCCGGAAAAAAGAAGAAAAGATTCATTTCCATTGATCTGATAAAACCACACTATGTGGCCGATACTGAATAGTAGGCCTCATGGGCTCCTGGGTAGCCGACGCCCTCCTCTCACTACCATACAGGAAGTTCAGATGGAAAGGCTCATCACGTTTGAAGAGTCTCCCATACGGAATGATGGACTATGCAATAATGCCATGGAACTCGTTCCTCTTGATACAGAAAATCAAAATCAAAATGAAAGACAAATTTCAATTCGACCTAACACTGATGTCTACATAAACATGCCTCAACAAGAGCCATCTACAAGTTCAACAAAACCTGCTGAGCTACCTAAAATAGATCGAACTGCATCTGGCTATTTCATCGACTTTGATACCTTTTCGTTGGATCCAAGTGAACCTGAAATAATGCCAGCCCCAATATCTCGTAAACAACAAATCAAAGACTTCTTCACCTTTCTTAGAAAGACTTACCTGGTGTCACCTTGGATAGAACTTTGGATAAGCACCAGGATACTTTTCTTTCTTTTCTGGATAGGCTTAGTAACTGTCTTTTGCTTACTTATAAATGGAACTTACCTTCGCCAAAGCTCTGCAGCATCAAACGTGAACTTAATCCTGAAACCTCATGTTTCATCACATCGTGAACAAAGAGACTTGTCACCAGTGAACATTACAGCAGTTCCTATACCTGATGGTATAGTATGGGACAAGGTTGATTATGATTTATTTGGTCCAACCAAACTTTTAAAAATACCAAATGTATTTAAAATTTCCTTAAATTATATCATTACCTCCAGTACATTTTCCGATGATTGGGATTTTGAAACTGTAAATAACATGCTCTCTGATTTAGAACAAAATGCTGCATTTTCTAGCAATGAAATGTTAGAAGACACTTCAGACTTTAACACAATGTATTGTTATCAACATTTTGGTCATCATTTTTTACACAAATCCAGTACCCCTAGGAATGTTTTCACATACCACCAATGGGAACATTGCCCTACACCACCGAAAGGTAGTTCGAAAACGTTTGCACAGAAATTTTCATATTTTTCAGGGTTTAACATTTCTGACCTGACCTCATATTACTATAAAGTTGCACCTACATCGGCACAGAAAAATATGCTGACTAACACCAAACAGATTTATTCTGCTTCATTCATTACCCAACTGTCTGAACAGGGATTCGACTTATGGAAAGACACTATAGACTTAAAATCAGTCTGGTGTTCTAGAGATTGGCAAGTCCAGGGAACAGAAGCACTATTTAGCGCATGCCTCATTCCTCAGCAGATGATATTTCTGAATGATACTGTGCAGCAGTCTTCCTGCCTTGGAATAGCCAAGAACAAGGATTTGAACACACCTCAGATTCCAACACCACAACAGGTCGAGGGTAATTATACATCACTGAAAGGGGCTACATTAGATGACATTGTACAATACAATAGATCAGACCCCAATTGGAAGGGATGGTTGGTTTGGCCCACAGACACTAACAGATGTCAAAAAAGATTCAGGGGTACCACCAAAGGGTTCAGTATCCATAGGCCAGAACCACGCTATGTACAAAGAGAACATCCGGGGGTGGTGACATCATACAGTGTTGGGAAGTTATGCCTCGATTGGCTAAAGACCTCAACACTACCACAGGTGAAACAACACTTATCCTTACTTACAGAGGATGTGGACCTATGGGATTTTTTATTAGGTCCCAGAAAGCCATGTCAGAAACATTTCTATTATGCTATCTATAATGAAATTTGGAAAATCTCCCAACAAGAAGCAGCGAAGAGATTACGAGAAATAGATAGGATCAATCTGGAAAAGGCGTTAGCCGTAGTTGACAATGGCATGACTACGTTAACTTCCAGGATTTATTCACTGGGCAACATTGTATCTTCTGCTATTGATGTGCTAGAACAGGATTTGTCCATACTACAGCACGGACAGTCACAATTACGTTCTATTATGTTATTGAGTTGGACGCTGCAATCATTGCGCGCAGGTTATGTGCCTTGGCGTTTTAACAACAGTACGTCACTGTTTTCTGCATACAATCTAACGGAAAAACAAATGAAAATGGGAGCAAAGTATACAATGCTGCGCATTGAAAAACTGGACAGATTACCTTTTACTAGATATGGTTACGGACAACGGCGGACGCTGTGACCGCACTCCCCTGCTATGTTCCCTTCGTATTAGTTTAAACAGTCAATCCAGTTGAGTGTGCACAACCTCCTCCAGCACCTGCCGTTGTTGGGTGCTAACTGCAATGCAGATAATGAATAAACCCACATTTTTGGAGTGGTGCACCACTCGATATTAAAAAGGTTGTTAGTCAAATAAGTCACTAGTTAATATGGTCTTGTTAGAGTTGTCTTAAACAATCCTTTATTTTCATAGGTGTCCAAATACAAATATACCAGCCAACGCGTTTCGTTCATAAAGATGAACTTCTTCAGGGCAAAAAATGTGGGCAAACAGACGGTTCACTACCTACTTTGCCATCAGACTCACCGCATACTGGCCCTTATCAAGGAGGCCCACGCAGCCTAGATTGCACACATATTTTGTCCCTTCCAGAACCAACACATTTTTTGCCCTGAAGAAGTTCATCTTTATGAACGAAACGCGTTGGCTGGTATATTTGTATTTGGACACCTATGAAAATAAAGGATTGTTTAAGACAACTCTAACAAGACCATATTAACTAGTGACTTATTTGACTAACAACCTTTTTAATATCGAGTGGTGCACCACTCCAAAAATTTGAGATTACCTTTTACTGTGGCAGAATCACCATCCACAGAATGGTTAATCCATGGCCATATAACATTACCGGTCACAACTTTCCAGTTTCAGTATTGCCTAGAACAACAGGCAGGCAGATATGAAGAAATGGGCAGGGAATTCATCAAAGAATCTTGGGAATTACCATACAGATTTCGATGCAGGAGTGGGGATCTTGAAGTGCTTCTAAGCGGTACAAACTGTGAGAACGCTTTAAGTGGATCTCTCATATGCCAGGATATTCTGCTACACGGGGCCTGCAATGGTTCGGTTGCAAACCTGTCCTGTCATTTGAAGGGTACCCCAGCAGCCGTGATTACCCGGTTATTCAAGCTAAGTTCAAATGAGAGTTACTTGATGCTGAACGATCAAGGTTGTTGTGGGATGCTTCCTGGCATTGCATATCTAGTCACCGTGAGCTCCAGGGTTACTTGTTGTATGCAAGTATTATTTCCACCGACACACACAGTCAGGGAGGCGCCGCTATGGCCTTCGTTGAATGTTTCCCTTATACGGTTTGATACTCTGAGCAGAATGAAAGCCATGCTTTTACAGAAAAGCGTGCCCTTAACCTCCGCCTGGGAGACTTTTGATCTCCAAGTAGCAAGGTCCTCGGCAGAGATACAGGCACTCATACATACGAACTGCCCCTTCCATTTCGCAGAAATGGTAAATCGTATCTTTAACATGTCTGATACGACGGGTATAGTACACCTATTTAAGACCATAGGTTCGGGACTGTTAAGCACCTTTCCGACGGTCCTCGGAGTTATACCAAACTTTATACACTCTGTATTTGGAAGCATTTTTGGAGGACTTCCGCTGATCCTGTTTCTAATAGCAGGAATCCTGATTGTAATTTTTCTGCTACGCAATGGACGTCCCAGTCACCAAGGAGAAGTAAAAAGCACTCCAGGAGTGCAAATAACGTGATCGCATAGTACAACATCTGGGCACACCTCGCCTAAGGGAACTGAGTGCATCTTGGTTCCTGTCATTTAGGCCAGTCTGGATGGACTGCATCTTACCTGTTCTCCGATGCCTGTTCTGCGGAGAAGAATGCGTTTTGGATCTCTGTCTGACACTTCCATCAGTCGCGCAACCGGACGTTGATGCATTACTGGACCCGATAACGGCCAATGTTCTGCAGTGTCCCCAGCGTATTCCTATGTTGATGGCGGCATTCTTAGAGCCTCCACAGGAACTCACTGCTCCTGTTGGTATAGATACCGGCTCCTCCACTGACACCCAGGCCTTGGATGGCACACAAGCTGCCCCAGCATCGGCTGCAGGCAGTACGGAAGATCATCTGTGCTCGATTGACGTAATCTGCGAGGTGTTACAGGGATCGTCATCTGCGAAGGCCGGCAACAGTAATGTTGCGTCTACCAGCCAGGACATATAAACATTTGGCTCATTGTGTGCTGGGAGAAATTCGGCCTTTTTAAACAAACTCCAAATTGGAACTCCAAAGCAAATTGACACTTTTTATTACCTGCATGTCTTTCCGATGCTTGTAGTTGTTCAAACTATATATACGGACACAGTGGAGCTATTTGCCTGAGTGACAATTCTTACACTTTTTTTTGAGTTTTTAACATTTTTTAGCAGAACTATGGTTTTTACTACATATGTTTGCGTACCAGTACCTAGACAGGTATGTTACTATGTTACTATGTTACTGGGCACTTATAAAGCGCACGGCTACTCCCTGGAGTGTCCCGGCGCTAAGAAAGGAGACCAGTGACAGAGCAGAAACAGCACCCCCTGGACAACCGATTTATTGTACAAAGAGCCAAGTTTTTAATCCTCGCCTAAAACTGAGGAGATCCTGTGCCTGACATAAAGCTGGTAGTACGTTAGAATTAAATTATGTCGTCCAGTCAGATGAGGAGTGGGTGTTATATTCCATATAGGTACCCCAATATAGGCCAGGGTAACATCCCAACCTTTCACCTATATTCGTCCCTACACTACATACATAACGGGCTGCTAGGACTGACCCTTTACCTAGTTACAGTACTACTTACAGAACGTGGGGTTGTCCCTGAACAATAGCCTCATACATTATGCATGAGGATCCTTGGATATCTGGAAACTCAGCAGGACTACCATCTCCTGCATAATAACTATGTACAAGGTTCATTCCCGACTTCATCCTAAGTCCAACAGTGGCACAGCAAGGTAGAACCCCCTGGGGATTCCTTCGGGTATATAAACATCACATCTTGCTGAGATAGTTAGAGTAGATCACAACTTCCATGCTGACACACTGACGCAAGACGCTGAGGTCCTGCATGCAGATACTCCAGCTCGCAGTGGTCTGAACATCCCTTGCGGGGTGTCCAACTTGAGACCAAGACGGGGCCCCACAGTCTCTCACTTCAGGTAATGGGGTTGACTTTATCCTAGAGGGATTCTTGGCTTACACCTACACACATGCTAGGTACACTAAGGTACATCTAGTTAGGGTAGCATCGTGGGAGTACGCATTTTATTATCATGTATTTTATATACTTGCCTGTATTCATGGTTATAGCAAGATGGTAGAAATCTACCATCCTTTCACCTTCTTAGTGCTTCTAATCATTTATATCTGTTTCTGTCTAGTGGTTGTTTCAGCACACCTATTTTACACTAGAATGACGAGTGTTCAATAAATGCTTATTGAATAACGTCCATATCGTTTATTCTGTGTATCTCTCTGAGACCAAGTGAGCACGAGTGACTGAGCGAAAAGTATTGCACTGTTTCCACGGTCCTGAGGGATCAGGGTTGTCATGTTCGATAGTTGCCAAGAACTATTCTCTCCTTGGTTAGAGGAGTTTCTAGCGGCACTGTGAGCTAGCTGGTATACAGGCCAACATACTCGGTGGGGGTGTCTGGAATCAGTCTGGACACTAAGCCCGCAGTGTATGTTGTCTAAACGTGCAGATCCTGTATAGGTTTTATAGGAACTACACGATACTGGGACTCTGTTGTGAAACTATTTTGCTGCTGGGGTCAAGGATGATTATAAGGAATGTCATCATTTTGTAATTTAATGTGTGATTCTAAGGGGTCATCTAGTCCTCCGTATGTAGTAGCCATCCATCCCAGTATTTGGATCTAGGCGAAGCTTCTGTTTTGCATTCATACTGGTAGTATCGGACACAGAGACAGTGTTGAAGTTCGCCCAGAGATTTAATAGAGATTAAATAGGACGGGAGCCAAAGAGAGCCTTGTATGGCATTGTAAGGAGTGTGAGGGAAAAAGAAGTCTTTGCTTGTGACCACTTGCGATCATTTTGTAAGGTTGAATGAAACCTGTTCCACTATGTCTGAGTCTAGTTGGTAAGATGTCAACAAGTAAGTTGTCATTAACTGTATCAAGTGGCACAGTCGGATCAGGAGAATAAACAGGAAGTCTTCACTTTTGCACAGTGTTCACAAAGGACACAACAATGTTTGTTACAGCTATTTCCATGCTGTAACACTCTCCGGCCCCAGATTGAACAGACATTATTGGGCCATTTCTTTGTTAATGCCTGAGTTGTTGGGTGATGCATGATTTAGGGTGTGTTTCAGCGCCATTCATTTGTGTCATTGTCTTTCATGATGTGGTTGTCAGAGTACTTGTAAGGCACTTTTTCTCTATTCTGACTGCTACAACCATCGCCTTGCCTATTTTTCAGCAGTGCACTTCCGGATACACCACAGTGTGAATCAGTGTCAGTCCTGCACGTTAAAAGGGTAGATTCAACCTGGATGTGTTGCCTTCTTTCTTTGATAAAATAAACGTGTTGTTCTTTACTTCTGACAGAATAGTCTCCTCCGGTCAATTAGTGAAACAGAACCAGTGAAGCAGAAAGAAGCAGAAACTATACAGATGAAGGCAACCTGTTTCAGAGAGGAATGGCTGTACATAAGCACAGCAGTTTGGAATTCGAGAGATGCTCAGATTTGTAGATCAAAGTTTTCTAGACAAACGTATTGGTTATGAGGAATACAGTCAGCATTCACTTAGCGGTCTGGATCAAAGAGGGGGAAGATTCAGTCACCAAGGATCTTCACAGAAGCAGGATGGACCTCTCCATGGATAAAAACTGCTGTTCAAACAGCAGAAAAGGATGTATGATCTGAACATGGATAAGTTGACTTTAATAACCAATAACACTCAAGTAATTAATGTTGTTACTGAGTCCTTCTCTTATTTCCACTACATCCAGACTGATAACATATTTTACCTCATGAGAATGAACACCAATGCTCCTTTGCACAGCAGCAATAGCCACTCTGGATGCCACTGTGTACTGACAGCTATAGCAAGCCCGGCAAAATGTGTACGTTTAAGTCAAACTTCTGCACGAGTACAGTAGTTTTATTTCACAATATTAGTGAAAGCCAAAGTTAACAATGTACATGATCATTTGCTTTCCCTTCAGATATATGTGTGTGGTATTTGTACAGCTGGGTTCTTAGAGTAGAGGGGTGCTGTAACTTTGTTGTAATGTAGTATTCTTTGAAGAGGTGTGTCTTCAGCGCTCTCCTAAATTAGAACAGGTGTGAAGAGGTCTCATTTTTGCATTACTTTTGCACATTGTGTGGTATGTCCACACCTTGATCTATGGCAGCTTGTTGGACCTTGCCCTCTGCAGGGTCACCCCCAAACCTTTTTCCTCCACTCCGCCTGTTTGCTGAATTCATTTTTTGTTAGCATTTTGGACTCTGTGCACTTTACCACTGCTAACCAGTGCTGATGAGTTTGTACTCTCTCCTTCGAGCATCATGCAATTAGCTTACACCTGATTGGTATATTTAATTTACCTTTAAGTCCCCAGTATATCGTATTACATAAACCTACGGACTGTAAATGAAATGCTACGAGTGGGCCTGCAGCACTCATTGTGCCACCCACTGAAGTAAGATTGTAAAACGTCTCAGGTCTGCCACTGCAGCCTGTAGTGCAGTTTTACACTACCATTTTGACCTGGAAAAATAAACCTTTGAAATAGGTAAGAGGGAGAACACGCACCACGTTTCCTCAAGGATTGTTCTCGTATTCAATTTGTAGCATGCTCAAGGGGTTTCACTCTCTGATCCAAGAGTGTGATATCGAATCCAAATGTAGCGTCCCCTGGTAGGGTCCGTCCCCCCTAGCACTGCATGAGCCCCATCGCCCTGGGGTTGTTCTATGCTCAAATTTTCAACATAAATTAAAACAAAGAATGTTTTTTTTGTGGTTAGGCGATATTTATTACTCATCTGCCATCTTCAGATTGAATTCATCACATCACTTGGTTTCAACAGTGAAATGAATGTCAGACCGCACTGTTAGATACAATCATCAATCCCTTCCTCCACCCCGATGCATTTCGGGCAAAGAGCCCTTCGTCAGGGGATAGTTCTAGAAAAATACATATAACATAACATGAGAAAACCATCCTATCATACAATCCGTGGTCAACCGACACCCACAGGTGCAGTGACTAATAAAATAGGTCTAACGTGGTGACATGCTTATAACCAACCTGATAAAACTGGTGTCTGTTTCATTTTTTAAGGGCAGGCAGTGGTCCCTGGGACTACTGCCTGCCCTTAAAAAATAATTTTGCATGCATTTGCAAAGGGGAAGGGGTCCCCTGGGGACCCCTTCCCATTTGCGAATGCATTACCACCTACTTGAAGTAGATGGTAATTTGCGAGTGTTTTGCGACTGCAATTGCGGTCGCAAAACATTAGTACATGGCTAATGAGTCGCTATTTGGAAGGGAACGCAGTATTTTGCGAGTCGCAATTTTTTTGCCCATGGTTTTTAGCGTGCGCAAAAGGGTCTAAGACCCGTTTGCGCACACTAGAAACCGTCGTACATCTGGCCCTATATTTATCTAAATATGTTGAAATTGTATTAACCCTGGTTCTACTGATTGAATTGTTGTTGTTTTGGTCTCATTTTTGTATTAAAAGTTTCTCTATTTTTCTAAAATGGTTTGGTATTTTTCTATTGGTGTCTTTTCGCCTATTACTGTTTGTGTGCTGCAAAAATACTTTGCACATTGCCTCTGGTTTACGCCCGACTGCTTTTGTGCAAAGCTACCATAGGCTTAAGCACAAGTTTACTTAGTGACTTTTGTGGTTCACTCTGAAGAGGATTTTGGTTGTAGTCTGAGTGGGGCTTCCACCCCCTCAACCAATGACCTGATTTCTTACACAACTACTTCCTTCAAGTCAGAATTCTTGATACATAGTTTCTGTTGAATGCAGAAAGGGTTAGTACATCTCACTGAAGGTCTCAACAAAAATTCTGTCAGCTTTCCAAAGGCACACCTGATTGACTTTCTCACTGGGTCTATGCACTCTCACAAAAAAATAGCCTCTCTCCAAAACAACATTTATACGTGTTTCTACGTGTTTCAAAATGTCACTCTAACATTCTCACTGGAAAATTCAAACACATCTCTCAAATCATTGTTCGCCTCTCTGCATCGATCTCTGTCAAGCTGTTATAAATGTTCTACTCTTTAAACTGTATGGCGGAACTCTCGCTTGCTTGCAGGTGTAATGTTTCTCCAACAAATGCTACTAAAAAAGAGGTAATCATTTGTGGAACTGCTTTCATGGTAAGAAAGGCTGAATTCGTTTTCTGACAGTCTCTGGATGCCGCTCATTCCCATAAGCAGTGACCCCACAATCATTCCTCATACCTGACAGTGTGTATGCATTGTTTCCTGACTATTCTTACTGAATACTGTATGAAATATTAAAAAACAACCAAGAGCTTGCCTAAAAAGCATGAATTCGATGTGATCCTTGTAGTTGGGCTCAGATGACAAAAGTCTCCACCAGCTCTGCTTTTGGGCACAATTCCTGTGACTTCTCCAACCAGGCTGAGATGTGACCTAACAAAAGCCCCCTACAAGGGCTGTAGTTTAGAAACAACATCTCCATCTTTTCAGCGGCTGCTACTCTAACTTGACCAACTGAGACAAGCAAAAAATACCCATAAGCATTGTCAGATTTTACTCTGGATTCACCCTTTTCAGACATTCAGAGCAATTCTCTCTCCATCCAGCCTGCAAATGGACCAGACACAACAGTCAAGAATACACATCTTGAATAATTGTTACATGTGCCAGTCTTATCCTTCAGGTTATTAGGTTGTTTTCATACTTCTGGTATTTCTATGCGCTGTAAATAAGTTGTTACTAACACCTAGTATAATGTCCATTTACAAACTTTGGAAGGCTGAGTCGAACTTAACACGATTTGAAAATATGACCTGCAAATCATTGATATTTCAGTGGTAAGTGACTATCTTACTGAGCTATCCTTGCTGCACTAACTAACATGCTTTCATTCATAGTCAATGAAGCAAGAACACCTACACTCCATCTGCATCAGGTAACATTCACCGTCACTTATGTTCAATTGATCATGCAACGTAAACACAGTATTTTCGGAAAATTGGCAGAAGGCTGGCATCTACATTGTGGGAGGCTTGGGGCCTCATAGCCCCAGCCCTTTCCTGGGCGTACCTGTAATCGAAATAGGTTTCATTATGATAAACCTTGGATTTCTATGCATTTTTTAAATGAAAACTTTGATAACAGAACTGTGTGGACTCGTAGAAGCAAATCATGCAGAGGTGCTGCAAAAACTAGCTAATCAGGGGCATATAGTTTCTGAACTGTATGAACTGCTCACGAGGACAACATTCTAACTCAACCAGCAAGTGAAGGGGAGGTGAGAGGAAGACATCTGGTCTGTCAGCCAGGAAGCCAAACACACACAAAGCAATAGGAGGAAAGAGAAGCCTAAAAGAATGAATGGGGTGCAAACAAAATTTGTTAAAAGTGCCCTCACCCACTAGTAGTGGCATGCTTCATCATTGGGCTTGCTAACAACCTCCCTGCGCAAACCAACACCTGGGATGGAGCAGAAGGGTGGGGAAGGCAATACAAACACAAAAGTCTTAGGGATCATTAATGTGCAGAAACTAAGTTTAATGTGTTTAAAACTGGCTCAGGAATATCCCCTATAACTTTTATTCATGGATTTTCTGGTCAGTATTAAAACATATACTATATAGGATGGTGATGATAGGGTGTTATTACCCCACCATCTCTCCTATCTGCAAAACTGTCAACATGTTTCAGCCGTTATCTGTTGCCCATAAGGGTCATTTGGCCTTCGTCAGGACTGTAGATCCCATACAGCCCCTATTCACCTACCTTTCTTAGTCGGTAGACAGGTCTGACAAAATCTGGTCTGTTTCCATCTATTCACACTGCAGTAATTCCGACTTTCATTTACTAATCCTCTAGAATTGGTGTGCGAGCAGAAGAGTCTCCCTATAGTCACACATTTGTCACAGAAGAGACGCCGCCTCCGTGAGCCTCTCGATACACCCCATAGGTCAACCAACAAACAATATTTCAGGAACAATGGAGGCACACCTAGAACCCACCGTTTGTCGCTAAAGTTTCCCTTGCACTTGTTCAAACTAGATTTATGTGCGCACATTGGCTTCTTTGGACCCCACAAAGGCCATATCCTCAGCGACTCTTGCTGGCACTGCCAAAAGCAGAAACTCGACCTATCAGAAGGGACCATTAAGTACAAACCATGCTACCATTTCTGAACCCGACTCTAAACAGAGCAGAAGGAATCGCAAGATTGCCGGGGAGGAGAAATGAAGATTTATGGCGGTGTTCCTGCCCAGCTAAACTCTTAATGTGGCCTATAGTTCTCATCTCTACAATTGTTTCCATAGGGTTAAACGCCATCAATGACATACCACTCACATCTAGCTAACAGCAAAAGACCTCTTTGGAACACGCTAAATATGTATCAGCAAAGGAGCATAAACCATATTTGATGATCTTATGCCCCGTTGAGATATCCTTCTTTTCCATTCAATACCTCTTCTTGATAAACCCTCTCCATCAAAACCTGACATATCTTGTACAACTTTTCATGTTTGTGTTTTTATGTTTGTCTTCCTCAAAAAACTCCATATCACGGTCCCTAAGGAATGGCAACAAATCGTCAACAATGGACCTTCCGTAGCTGATGTAATACATGAATACCTCTACAGCTATTTTCTGTATGTCTCCATTGGTTTATGAAATAACCTTATTGATGCTTCCACCAGATCATACTGATTTTAAAAGGATTATGCCTTGCCTTTACCATGCGTTGATTACGTTTTTGTTTGTTGTGATAAATGCTGTGTTTGGTGGACAGTTGTCTGATTGTAACAAATATTGAGGTTCAATAAAGGCATTAAAAATAAAAAGAACATGTAACGACTCTGTAGTAACGAAGTCCATGCAGGTAGGATGTAGTTCAAGATGTTTTATTGTAATAGGTTACAAGTTCTGAAGAACAGCCCCACCAGGAGCAGCCTGCCTGCTGCTCAGCCCATTCTCAACTGTCACTTCACCACACAGGCTCCCAACATTCCGAAGCGCATCATCACTCTGACATTTCATGCAGCACACAGCACAAACACACTGGCTGAGCAGGAGGTGAAAATGGTATAACATTAACATGGACAGGATACTACATATCCCCGCTTTCTTATACAACAGAAGCAATAGTCCAATACATGAATGTGAAATAACAATAAGAACCCAATAAATGAATAACAGAGAGAAACACAGAAGCAACAGAAGAAGAAATGAAGATGAGGACAGATAGGAACGAGCGAAGAGATAGGTGGAGGAAAACTAAGTGGAAGCAATGGGTAAGTATACACAAATGGAAATGACCCATACTCTCCAACAACGAAATACAAAAGAGAAGAAAACAGTAAAAAGGCGAAAGAAACAACAAGTTAGCAGAAAGACATAGACGCACCAAAGACTACCCCCAAACACACCCACTGGCCAGGCAGGCAAGCAAGGAAGGAAGGACAAGGCACGACACAACCTAAACACCAGCCTTACACACAGACACACAAAGAAGAGAAGGACGGATCTCCTCCTAAACCAGGAAGAAATAGAATGAAGCTACAATGAGGGAAAGGCTGGGGACAAGGAAGACAAACAACCAATGTAGTCCAGATACCAAGGATGAAAAGAATATGACATCACGAGGAGAACTGGACAAGAGAGAAAACAGAGAAGATGAGAAGCAAATACAATGAGTATAACTCATCCTCCCCCATTTTCAAATTGACAATATAATAATATAAGAATAACGTTGCGTTTTCAAATCGACAATGTAACATAGTATAAGAATAACATTGCGAGAAAATAACAGCAAATGGGACAGAGACCCATAAAATGATAGCCCGTGTAAGGACAACCCACAAGAAGAGGTCACATACTGTGAAATGTAGTAATGGGACTATAACCCATAAAACACACCCTGTGTGAGGGTAAAAGTGTAAGAGAAGATGAGACAGAAACCCATGACCTTCCCCGGGACGTAAGGGAGGTTAACCACAGTAAATGGGAACTGAACCCATAACTTATCCCAAAGCATATGGATGGTTAGCTAATGTAAATGGGACTAACACCCATGCAAGGATGCCCTGAGAGAGGGTTGAAACCATAAGTAGCCCATTTAGGCAAGTGTATTATGAGCAAATGGGGCTAGTACCCATTGCCATCCCTATGTAGGGAAGAACAAAGTGTAAACTGTACACATGTTAAATGAACAATGAACCCCTGAAGGTGTTTACCCAGAGTCCATGAACGTACAATGATGAGCCATGGAGAACCACCATACAATCCCATGGTGGATAAATGTGGATAAACGCAATTCCATAGTAAAATGTACAAAAAGCCAACACATGAATGAAAGCTGCGTAATAATAGCCATAGATAGGCATAGATAAACACCATGACCTTAACGTTTGTAAACATTTTAAGTTAAGAGGTGTGTGTGTCACCGTAGTCCTGTGACACCCACTAGAGTTCGTAATTAAACAAGCTCTGCAGATGCAACTCGCCTATGGACTGGTAGCCCTGAGAAGAAGTCAAACGTGCACTGTGGCACCCACAAAAGCCATGCAGTGGCAGTACACAGCGAGACCGAAATGGGTCCGAGAAAACACAGCCACAAGATGCACTCACAATATACTTCACCCATCTGTTAAAGAAACTATAAAACAGCACCTGGGATGTGCCAGCGATCCAAAGCAAGGACAACGAAGGCAGGCAATCATTGACGAGATCCAAAGGTGAAGAAAGGATGCAGCTTGAACACAGCGCTGCACTGTAGGCAGTGCTTTAAATGGGGAAAAATAAGTGCAGGTACTCATTAATATGAGCTAGAGGCGTGGCGAGTGGGCGGGGCTAGGGGCGGGGCTTAGGGCAACATATGACGATAAATAATGACTTCTATATCAGTTGCAGCAACTACGAAAACACATGAGAAATGTGTTTATGTAAAGGAAACAGGTTAACATTACACAAAATGAAACCCAAAAAGGATGATATGTGAACAGTTTCTCGTTTTGTAATATTTGCTGCTTCTTAATGCCATACTGTTATGTGGCACAATACTATATACTCTCAAGCGTGCACACACACACACACACACACACTCTCTCTCTCTCTCTCTCTCCACATTCCGTCTAAAATCTACTGAGTGTCCCGATTCTCTCCCTTTTCTCTCCACTTGCCTCTAATCTTTACCCAGCCCCTAAGCTTCTCTCACTAGTTCTGCTCCTCTTCTTCCCACCTTTTGCTTACTCTCCACAAGTCTTACATTTTCTCCCTGGTTTTTCCGTACTTGTCTCCTGTTCTCCCCTCCATTCTGTACTCATCCCCTAAATTTGCCATCTGGAAAATTCAAGTTAAGAAATGCACCAGATTTATGACTTTACAGAAATGTGTGTTAAAATACCATTTCTGAGACGATTCATGATCTCAAAACTCAAATATCTGGTATTTTTATCTGAAAATAAGTGGCAATCCTACCTTAACCTGCCACCTCACTTCTTTACATTCCTCCCTACTCCTTCCATCCACAAAGAGAAGCAGCTCCTATCCTGAACAAAAAGATGAAAAGAAAAACGGCTTTGGCGAAGGCAGAGGATTTTGTTTTGCTGTCACTCGCTTTAGAACGGCCAGTGCAATCAATATCCTAAATAAGACTGGATTACTTACTGACTGCCCGTCCCAACCCATTTGCACACCTGATGGAGAGGGGCGGGGTGGGGCTAAAGCACTTTCAGCTGAATAGTCGTTGCGCATGTGATCGACAGTGAAGGGTCTGTCTAGACCCTGCACTGTTAATCACAGCGTGACGCAAGGCAAAGCCCTCTTAGACCCCTGCAGTCTCAGGCCATTCACATGGGCGCTGCTGGAATCTCCAGCAGGGACTCTGCAGGAGGCTTGGCGCACTTACAAGCTCCTGAGAAGCAGAGCGGCATCTACCCTGTGCTAGAGGAGATAAATAACCGGAGCCTGCAGTGCCATCTATTAGGGTACCGGTACTCTCCCTGGCTAATGAGAAGTGCCGGTACTGAAGGCCAGAAAATTCAGAAGTGCCGGTACTCAGTACCGGTGAGTACCGGCCCATTTAAAGCACTGACTGTAGGGCAAAGAAGACGAGTGAATCCAAGAGTAAGTGGATGGGAGCTGTCGCCAACCACAAGATGGCGGCACGCACGGCACGCTGTGCAGGATGGCTCCCGGCACGCTTGTGCGTCAAACAGTGTCACGCAGGCAAATATGACGAGGATGAAGATCTCGACATCATGGTGAATCCTCGAGGTGACGCGTGCGGCATCAAAAATGAGGTGAGATGCGCGCGGTCAGTTCAAACATGAAAATGACAGTTGCGCAACAAATGATGAGGGGAAATAAAACTCACCACAGTTTGAGAGAAGCACACAGCAAACAGTGCTCTCTGTCCACCGGCAACAAGACAGAGATACAAGCACAGACGAAAAGTCAATCAAGATGAAGTGTGTGGGGAAAGATAAACTCCTGACTTGTGAAGATCATCCCCACCTCAGAAACACGACGTGACCAGACACTGCAGCCACTTCTGGTACAATTCCAACTGTCACTTCACCACACAGGCTCCCAACATTCCGAAGCGCTTCATCACTCCAATATTCCATGCAGCACACAGCACAAACACACTGGCTGAGCAGGAGGAGAAAATGGTATAACATTAACATGGACAGGATACTACAGACTCATTCGTACATTGGTAGCTAACCACTTAAAACCATAGGGCGCTGCTTACAGAGGGCCCTTATCCGTATGGGCAATAGTCTTAAAGCCGGCTGAAGTGTCAGGTTTGAGGGCCGGAATTTAGAAGGAAGGTGAGGGTTCTGGCGATGGGATCCACGGGCGTTTTATGTGTATATATGTATCTATCTATCTATCTATCTATCTAAATCTATATATATCTAAATATATATATATATATATATATATATATATATATATATATATATATATATATATATATACACGCATATACATGTTTGCTTTCAAGACTCCAGTTTCTTGCTTTACTCTTTCTTTCTATTTCTTTTGATCTCAGCTTACCCACACCCCACCCCCCTCCTCCCCCTTTGCGACTTTGCCAAACTGGTGTTGCCTAAATATATGAAAATAAATACGTGCGAATTTTTTCCACCCAGGACACAATAGGGCAATTTGACAGCTCTAGAGGGGCTGCTCTGTCAGGTCAGAACCGTGGGTCTGTTTTAGTTCCACCCACGCATCAGTTTTTATCAAAATATAGCCGTTAGTAGGCATTCTGCAAGCTTATTTCATAACACTGCAAAACAACAGCTTTGCTTTGTGTGACCACCACGTGCAGCAGTGAAAGTGGCTCTGTTTCCCTGTATTCGTGAATGTAATTGAATATTTTATACAAGCATCGTTCTGCCGCTATCTTTTGAGGCTTCCCGGCGTATGCTGTTCTTTTACCACTAGATGCCGCTATACACTCATAGTAGCTCCTGAGTCCTTATCTTCTTCCTCATCCCGTCCCTTAGTGAGGTTTTTGGAAATGTAAACCAATTTCTCACTATCTCTCAATATTTCTACTATTACCATATTATTGGCTTAGGGCAGCCACAATTTTTATTTTTTTCTATTTTCGCTCTGTGACGAGTGGGTTGGCCCATTATGTTGACGATGCTCTTACTCACATTATGTATTGAGACAATACCGAGAGCATCCGTGACTGCAGGCCAGTCTTTTCTTGACATTTTTTAAGACTGCCTTGAAAGAATACCCTGCAAAAGACACACAATTGATGGACAGAATGCAGAACAAATCAAAACATTCACCCACAGTCAATAGATCTGGGTTAAATCCATCATTCTTTTGCTCACCATGCCACCCCAGTTTAGACCTGGCCATATGCAAATCAGTCTTGACCCTGTGCCTCATGGGAACAGTCCAGCCCGAACTGCCAAGCCAGGTCCTCCCGGTTTCGGGGTTTCACCCCTCATCAGCCAGGACAGCTTGAATCCAGTGGCACAGTGAGCCCGGGACCCACGTCTGGGCATACCCGGCGCACTTAGGGCAAGAAAGCAAAAGATACACAATTGATGGACGGAATGCAGAACAAATCAAAACATTCACCCCCAGTCAATAGATCTGGGTTAAATCCATCATTCTTTTGCTCACCATGCCACCCCAGTTTAGACTGGCCATATGCAAATCAGTCTTGACCCTGTGCCTCATGGGAACAGTCCAGCCCGAACTGCCAAGCCAGGTGCTCCCTGGACCAGAAACAAGCATCCTAGGACCGGTTTCGGGGTTTCACCCCTCATCATTTAGGCCCAGATCTCTGTACTGGGGTGAATGTATGACATTGTTCTGCATTCTGTCCATCAATTGTTATTTTTGCATTTGTCACCCCGAGTGGGACGGGTATGCCCAGACGTGGGTCCCGTTCTCTCCATGCCACTGGAGTCAAGCTATCCGGGCTGATGAGGGGTGAAACCCCGAAACCAGTCCTAGGATGCTTGTTTCCAGTCCAGGGAGGACTTGTCCTGGAAGTTCAGGCTGGACTGTTCCCATTGGGCACAGGGTCAAGACTGATTTGCATATGGCTGGGTTCAAACTGGAATGGCATGGTGAGCAAAAAACGATAGATTTAGGCCCAGATCTCTGTACTGGGGTGAATGTATGACATTGTTCTGCATTCTGTCCATCAATTGTTATTTTTGCATTTGTCACCCCGAGTGGGACGGGTATGCCCAGACGTGGGTCCCGTGTCAAGCTATCCTGGCTGATGAGGGGTGAAACCCCAAACCGGTCCTAGGATGCTTGTTTCCAGTCCAGGGAGGACCTGGCCTGGCAGTTCGGGCTGGACTGTTCCCATTGGGCACAGGGTCAAGACTGATTTGCATATGGCTGGGTTCAAACTGGAATGGCATGGTGAGCAAAAAAACGATGGATTTAGGCGCAGATCTCTGTACTGGGGTGAATGTATGACATTGTTCTCCATTCTGTCCATCAATTGTTATTTTTGCATTTGTCACCCCGAGTGGGACGGGTATGCCCAGACAAGGGTCCTGTGCTCTCCATGCCACTGGAGTCAAGCTATCCTGGCTGATGAGGGGTGAAACCCCGAAACCGGTCCTTGGATGCTTGTTTCCAGTCCAGGGAGGACCTGGCCTGGCAGTTCGGGCTGGACTGTTCCCATTGGGCACATTGTCAAGACTGATTTGCATATGGCTGGGTTCAAACTGGAATGGCATGGTGAACAAAAAAACGATGGATTTAGGCCCAGATCTCTGTACTGGGGTGAATGTATGACATTGTTCTGCATTCTGACCATCAATTATTATTTTTGCATTTGAAAGAATACCCTGCACGGTGCAGGGGGCCCATTCCGCTCCTCTTCTCTGTTTTCATAAGTAAACTTCAGGCTCCTTATTGTTTCGGCGCGGTACAGAGGCCCACGATGGATTTATTATTATTTGGAGCTACGAGAGCGTTGTAATAATGTGCCAGTGACATAACTGGTACTCGCTACTATGACCTTGACGCATTCGAAGAGGGGTGTTATTATTTGTTACCCACGCCGCAGGTGTATTTGGTGTCTTCTCCATAGCTGCCACGGTTTCCTATTGCTATGTGTGACATTTTCATAATTTTAGTGTAATTATGAGTTACATTTCAACGACTATGAGTGACACTTTCTCGTGAGCAAAATCAAGCAATGAAGACGAGGAAAACATAGAAATATGAGATATTACACCCATTTGAGCAACGAGAAACTCTAAGAAGTCAACTGGCGCAAAGCACCAGAAAAATACGCAGCCAGGAAACAAGCATTCTGTGACATTCAAATACTTTGATTCTTTATTATATTTGCTGAGTGACAGCACAAAACAAGTGTTTACTTTAGATTAATATACTGGCACAGTGACACTCTTTCAGGCACTTCTCTAGTTGAAGTTCTCAGGCGACAAGGATTGAAACAGGTTTTAGAATGAGACCTGTAAGAGTAGAGAAAGAGTGTGGAAACCTGCTAGGGACAGGATGGAAATGTAAACGAGAATGTAAGAGCCAAAAAGCAAATCTATCAGTGGGAGATGGATTAACAGGAAGAACCCAGTGCCATCCTCCCGGTTCCAAGACCATGTGGTGTGAAGCCTGATGTGAACTTTTAGGTAAACCTTATAATTTTTCATGCTGTTGTGATTTTGGACTGGCAATTGTTCAGGCCACAAGTGACTGACGAACTGAGTTTTCATCCAGAGTCTTTGAATTGGTGTAGTGCAGGGCTGGACTGGGTACCGAAACCGGCCCTGGAAAACTGCTCGGCCGGCCCCCCTGGAGGGGAGGGGGGTAGTGCGGCCGAGCTGTTTGTTAGGGCCGTTTCGGCCGGTTTTGTTACAGGGGCCGAAATTGCCGGTCTCCGGTAACAAAAACAGCCCCCAGGGGCCCAAAACCGGCCCCCACCATGGCGGCCCACCGGGGAAACGCCCGGTGCCCGCTACGGCCAGTCCGGCCCTGGTGTAGTGAGAGATAACTGTCCTATGTTTTACTTGTTTTAAAATAAAGGAGGGATGTAATATTGTACCAATGATGTACTACCACTACGTGGTACGTGCTACCATGATCCTGACGCGTTCAAGGAGGTGTGTTCTTATTTGTTACCCGGCCGCTGGTATATTTGGTGTCTTTCCATATCACGTGGTACGTATGCAATAAAAGTGACGGCTGAGCAGGCAGGGTCAGGGAGACCACGAGAGCGATGCCGATAACTTAATACACCGTGTCTGTGTCCCACTTATTCTGCGGCCCAACTATATGTGCTCATCCGCACCACTAACAGGCCTGGGCTGTCAGCACAAGCCTGTCAGCTGTGCACCAACACAACAAGTGTCTCCCTTAAAGGACCTCAGACAAGTGGAGTGTCACAGGCGTCCTGCTTCCTTCCACTTTTCCAATGCGGTGTAGAGGCCTGCGCTGGAGTTTTTCTAAGTGATGACCAGCCTGGCATCATTTTTACCCTGTTTTCACAGATGGTGCCTGCAGCCCTCCTGAAATAGGATTTTATTTCTCGGAGACAAAGGTGAAATATCTAGATAAGGGAACTTCTTTTGAAAGGGAATAGAAGAATGGGGTGGAGGGGGCTTCCCTCAAAATACACTTCTGTAGCATCTTTTTAACTTGCCTGTTCATTTCTATTGTTTATTAAATTATAAAATAATAACGAACTTTTACAGGCATATCCCTTATCCCCTCTTTACTTCTTTCTGGATGCCTGTGTTCAGAGTGTGTTTGGCATTCTTTGAGGCATCACGGGCGAGCATTCCCAGAAAAAGCGCCACATTTCCCCTCCTCCCTAGGGGACAGGCCCCTGCATGGTGTTCAGGGCCGGACTGCGAAGCCAAAGCAGCTGTGGCAAATTTTGTCAGACCAGCCCCCATAGGGTGCATAGTGAGTTCAGTGAGTGAGCCGGACCACTACAAAGGTGGATTTTGGGGAAAAGGGGGTTTCTCCCCCCAAGAAAATTTGGGATAAAATGGTGTATTCGAAAACAAATTTGTCATTATATATTCAATCGTATTAGCTTTTAAAGCATAGTAAATGATGAACTTACTGTGCACCAGGATATAACAATCTTTGTTGGGGCTCTTCAATGATTCCCTCACTATCACCCTCCAACCGTGCCTCTCATCTCTCCATAGCCCCTCTGTTAGACCTGGCATTTCTTGGCATGATTACCCCTGACTTTTTTGCCTCTACCTCCTCTATTTTTGATGCTGTGATGGATTTCATTTGACTGGCTTAGATGCTTTGGGCACTTTGCCACTGCTGATCAGTGTCAAAGTGCAAGTGCTCCGTGTGTAAAGTGTGATGGTAATTGGTTGTCCATGATTGGTATGTTTGCCTTACTAGTAAAGTGCACTATGTGTGCCAGGGCTAGTAATGCAAATGCTACTAGTGGGCCTGCAGCACTAATTGTGCCACCCACACAAGTAGCCCTAAAGAGAGAACTCAGGCCTTCCACTGCAGTGCCTGCGCGCAGTTTGTTAAACTGCCTTGTTGTCCTGACAAGTGCACCCACTTGCCAGGCCTTACTCTTCCCTTTCTATGCACATAAGACACCCCTATGGTAGGCCCAAGGTAGCCCCCTGGGCAGGGTGCAGTGTATGTGAAAGGTAGGACATGTACTAAGGTGTGTACCATGTCCTAACAGTGAAATACTCTCCATTTCGTTTTTCGCTGTTGAAAGGCCATCTTGCCCATAGGACAGACTGGGGAAGGCTGTGTAATATGTTTCCAGCCTATCTTCCCAAAGGCTTAAGATGGAGAGGTGAAGTTTAGTGTGCCTGAACTCACAATTTAATAACCCATCTTTTTGTGAAGGTGGTTTTTTGAATTGCGTGGTTAGAAACCACTCTTTTAGAAGTGGCTGGGTTTTTGTGCTCTAACATTTCTGTGTGTCTCTGCCTGGTTGTGGATTGACTGTCTGGATTTGAATGTGATAGGCTCTGGGGAATGTCTTGACCCAGGGGAGGAGGTGAGACAGCAGCAGGCTGACCTGCATCTGGAGAGTAGGGGGGAGGAGTAGCCCCTGGAGGTGAAGAGGCCTTGGTTGCTGCCATAAAACAATGGCTCCATCTCCTGCTGAGTGATTAAGGATCCAGACCCCCACTATCAAAGGCAGAAGGTGTCACTGGCAGGGAGACACCCAGAACTGGTTTGGACAGGGGTCAGTGCCCCCCTGAACACAAAGACTTCAAAGACATTTAGGGGTATAACTATGAGAGCTGAAACCCCTGGACTTTGGAATGGAACTGTTCAAGACTGTAAAGGATTGAAACTACTTCATGGTCAAGAGGAACCTCTGCCAAGGAAGAAACAGCTGAAGAGACTGAAGGAAAGGACTGACCCTTGCTGTGTGTTCTGGGGCTGGCCTGCAGTTTGCTGATTTAACCAAGGAGAGGCTAAAGGGACTTTGCTGTGTGCTGTGTCCCCCTGCTTGAAAGGACTTTGCTGTGTGCTGAGTCCTGAAGTAACTTATCCCCACGGGCCCGAGGAGAGCTGGCTCCCTGTTGTGGAAACTCAGGAACACAAAAGTTTCCAGGTGTGTCTCAGCGACGCTGTGTGCGTGTGCTTTTTGCAGCCTGAGACCCTCGTAAGAAGTGCCCTGTGATCGTGGGCACCTGGAGTCCAAGCGAGTCTCAGCGACGCTGTGTGCGTGTGCTTCGTGCAGCCTGAGCCCTTCGTGAGGATTGTCCTGTAATCGTGTGCACCTGGAGTCCAAGTGAGTCTCAGCGACGCTGTGTGCGTGTGCTTTGTGCAGCCTGAGACCTTCATGAGGATTGCCCTGTGATCGTGCACACCTGAAGTTCAAGTGTGTCTCAGCGACGCTGTGTGCGTGTGCTTTTTGCAGCCTGAGACCCTCGTAAGAAGTGCCCTGTGATCGTGGGCACCAGGAGTTCAAGTGTGTCTCAGCGACGCTGTGTGCGTGTGCTTCGTGCAGCCTGAGACCTTCGTGAGGATTGCCCTGTGATCGTGCACACCCGGAGTCCAAGTGAGTCTCAGCGACGATGTGTGCGTGTGCTTTGTGCATCCTGAGACCTTCGTGAGGATTGCCCTGGGATCGTGTGCACCCGGAACTCAAGTGAGTCTCAGCGACGCTGGGTGCATGTGCTTCGTGCAGCCTGAGACCTTTGTGAGGAGTGCCCTGTGACCGTGCACACCCGGAGCTCAAGTGAGTCTCAGCGACGCTGTGTGCGTGTGCCCTGTTGCAGCCTGAGATCTTCGTTATCGCCATCGGCCCGGACCGGCATCCCCAGAGGGGCTGTGTCGCAGGCCCGAGCCTGCCGTTGCCAGAAGCAGGACCTCGAACCAACCCCGTCGGGGGAGGGCCCGAGTTCCACTGCCCGGAATCAACTAAGTCGCATCGGAGGCCCAAGTCGCCAGAGGAGGAGAGGAGAGCGAGGTCGCACCCCCCAGGTAACGTGTGTCGCCGCCTGGGGCGGGGTGCGGGCTCGGAGAGAGACGCTCTCGGCCTCTCCCATTCTTGCAGCGGGAGCCTCTGCTCAAGCTCGTATTGCGGCGCGTACTTGCCAAAGGAGGGGCAGTACCGAGGCCGGAGTGTGGAGCTGCACTTTGGTTTACACCATACCCGTGTTGGGGGCATATGTTGGCGGAAGCTGACCGCGAGTCATTACGAGTGGCAGAGAGACCGTCTAAAGCACCATGATCGGTGCCGGAGTGCCTTGCGCATTGCATTGTTTCTGCATTACGAACTGCCTGATTGTTGCCTTGCGCATTGCATTGTGTTTGCATAACGAACTGCCTGATTGTTGCATTACGCATTGCATTAGTTTGCATCACGAACTGCCTGATTGTTGCATTACGCATTGCATTAGTTTGCATCACGAACTACCGGATTGTTGCATTACGCATTGCATTATTTTTGCATAACGAACTACCTGATTGTTGCATTACGCATTGCATTATTTTGGCATTACAAACTGCTTGATTGTTGCATAACAAACTGCATTACTTTTACCTTGTAAAGTGCCTGATTCTTGCATTACAAACTGCATAGCATTGCATTAGGACTGCATTGGATCATCTAGAATTGCTCATTAATACCGTCAGAACCTACAAGGGCTTCCTGGCCTAATAACCAGCAAGGTGAATTATTATAAGTACGCATATGTTGGATTTTTATTGTGTGGTCTCATCGTATATCTTTTTATATAAACATATACTTGGTTTTTTATGAAACTCGTGTGGAGTCCATTTGTGGTGTCATCATTGGGTCACTGAGAGCGTGGTTGCAAATACTTTACACATTTGCCCTGAAGATAAGCCTGGCTGCTCATGCCAAGCTACCGAGGGGGTGAGCAGGGGCTATCTGAGAAGGTGTCCTTCCTTTCCCTGACTTAGACGCAAGGGTCCCTATTTGGCCTAAGGTACCTACCTCAGCCAACTAGGGAATCCCGGCTCTAACACCCTCCCTCTCTCACATGTATTTTATTTGTTTTATAGCACCTCTCATACCAGTGTACGGTGTTGGAGCACTTTACATCACACACACATACAGAGACAATGAGTCATACATGTGTAAATTAGTGTATAGAAAATTTGACATGAGGCAAAGAAGACTACAAGGTGTAGGATTCACATGCCATCCACACTGGTAGGCACTTTTTAAGAGTGCTTGGTTTGGAGAAGCACAAACTCTGGATTCAGAACATAACACAGTGGTTAGGGTTGACTTTAATAATAAGAATTTATTTCTAACCAAACAAACCTTTTTAGCAACATCAGGCTAATGAAAGACTGGGAAACATTGTATCTTTCTAATCTGTATCATGCAGCTTGCATGCAGCTCTTTAATGGCAGTTCATAGCTCACTGTGCTAGAGTACGATTGTAACTTATGAGCTGCACAGTAACAAAAGAATCTCTGTGACAAAAGCAATAACCCATTGAGCTATGCACATAAAATATTGTTCTTTGACATGCATGGTACACATTCTTTGCAGCAGGCATTTTAACCCTCTGTGCTACCTTAGATGAGTCAAAACTACCACTAGACACAACTCCCTTCTATCTCCAGCAGATACATTAATCACCAGAGTTAACTTGACACTTTTAGTGTTGTTTGAAAACTGCTGAATATACAAATAACTTTGCAGTGCTTTTAAAACTGCTGCACTGCTACAAAAAACAGCCCCCACTAACAAAGCCGCACCCCACCTCCCCCACATCTTCCAGCCTCCCGGGGAAACATGTTGCAGGGTGATTTTTTCACCCTGTAAATGTGCTATCTAAAACAATAAGACACATGTGTGAAATGCAGGAACTGAGTCAGAGTGGCACTTTTTTTTAAGAACAAGTTTTAGACAAGAAATGTCAAAAGCACAGTTTCAATCAACAAAAAACTTTGTGCAATCTTAATAGATAACCAAGTGTCAAAGAGACACATCTCAAATAATAAGCTGAACCATGCAATATTGTAGGTTTTAAGATTACGTCAATGCAAGGAAAAGGGAGGGGATGAGAGACCGAGAGAGAGAGAGACAAAGACTTTCAAGCTATCATGAACACTACAACCTCAAATAGGTGAGGCTCAAAATAGAGCGGTCGACCGGGAACACCAACGCGTGCTAGACACTGCAGAAGGTGGTCAACGCATTGGCTGTGGAGCAGATCTTTTATACTTGTTAAATGCGGAACTATTAACCACAGGATCAAAACATTAACAGGTGCTCTTGACCGCAGACCTTCAGTTACTTCGTCAAAATATTAAAAATGCAGAAGTAACACCATGGTGCAAAAGGTGTTATCGGAAGGTCAACTGATGCTTGACCGTAGATCATGATGAAATTAGACATTTATCAAAAATGATTTGCATCACTTCTCGGAAACTTTTTGAGAAAGCAGAACTTTTACAAAGGTTATAGGTAATGTTCTCATGGCAAGTTGCTGTCCTAGTTCCAAAAGCTAGCAGAAAAACATCAGATATCAGATATGAAGCAATAAAATGTACAAGCTGGCCCCCACCCAATTCTTGCCCCATGTTGTTCCTCTAACTAAGGGATGTTTCGTGTCTGTGCTGTCTCACTGTGATGTGTACAACAAAAATGCTCATTTGAGGCCAGTGGGGGTTCGGTAACTCTGTTTATCAAGATGACAGTGAGCTGAGGCCTCTAACTTCTTTGCAAGAGGGACGTGTATGTTCCTAGGTGGGCGTGGGGCCTATTGTGCCTAATGAATGTTTTAGACAGAATGGTCAAGTTAACAAACTCCTATATTCTAGCTGGTGGGGCCTATGTGAGGGTCTCATGCTGCAGGTGTGGGGCAGGAATGGCTTAAGGCATTTATATGGTAAAACGGGACCCTGCTTCATAACCCTCCTCTTTTTCATTTTTGAAAAAAAATCTTACAGCGTACTTAGCTGGCCGTACGTTCTGTTGGGGCATCCAAGGCGTGTCATTAACATAGGGACACTGTTTGTTCTGCTTATCTAGCTGTGATCTTAATTCGACATATTCTCCTTCGGGCCTGTCAGCTAGGCATTCATAATGATCTACGCTAGGATCCTCCCTTATTAGGTGTCTACCAGGGGGAAGTGGGGGAGCGGTAGGTACTTGGTAATGGGCGTCAGTAGGGGTCTGTAATAAATGGGAGCCAGATGTTGTGAGCTCAACTACTTCTAACCGTGCTAATCTATCCCCATTCCCTGGTCCACGGTCCTCATGTATGGTCTTCCTGTATATTCCTGTCCTTGCATAATTCATCCCTACCATTTTAGTGCTGAATCTTTTACACAATGACACACTATCTGTACGACTCAACAAAGGAGCAACAGCACACCGCAAACCAGTACTAGTAATTTTAGGAGGGCAGACAGCCATGAGGGCATCCAGCTAAAATTGAACCAGTCTGTGGCTATGTCTGCCCTGGCACCTCCTTCATCAAACATTTTCTTCCCTATATTGTTTAAGTCCTCAATGGCCTTTGTGATGGAGCCATTCTCCGCGTCGTTTGCTGGCACGAACGTGCAGCAGGATTTTCCGATCTTGCGACATACTCCACCCTCCATCGCAGTTAACATGTCCAGGACATACCGGTGCTCTAGAACCATAAGCCTCAGGGGGCGTAGTTCTTCCTTGATGGCATTTAGCCCATCCCTGGTACTGTTGAAGGCCCGCATGACTTCATAGCGGGTCACCTGGAGCCATTGTGCATTTGCTTTTATCTGAAACATTGGGATGAGGCTCCCGAAAAAGACCCGGGCATCGTTAAAGAGGTGGAATTCTTGGGAAATTTCATCAAAGGGGTCGTTGGCGAAATATTGAGCAGTCCGCCTGTGTCGGTGGAGTAAGGTGACATCGCCTGTCATTGGATGTGAATGGATGTGGGAGATATTGGCTTCTGGGACGACCAGGTGAACTTCATGCATGGTCACCAAGGTGCATAGTCCATTCCATTGAGGAGGCAGTTGGAGATAGAGGCGTTCTCCGCAAGCCTGTAGAGGTCCATTAGACTGGAGGTGCCATATTGCATGTCCAAATTAAAAATGGTGCTGTTGCATCCCGAGTTGCGCTCAACAGGTACCGTGCCATTTCCTAGAAAACAAAGAAGAGGTGACTTTAGTTTGAATGCTTTATTAGGTTCGGACATTTTCTCCCCACCCGAGGTGTATCTCCGACTTTCTTGTGACTATATTTGTTCACAATCATCCTCAACCTCCCAGTCAATCCCTTCTTCATAATCTGAGTCTACGAAAGGGGGCCCTAAGGATGCTGCTTTGCATATCACGAAGCCGGGATCATTCAACTTATTGTGGTAATAAGTTTGTGCCCATAGGCGCAGCACAGTTCTATTTTGACATGGGCATTCTCTACCAGGGTGGCTGTGTTTTATTGCTACATCGCATTTTGCTTGCGGTGATGATACTGAGATATATCCACGCTTCCTAATGGCAGGTGCCCTTGAGTCCATGTCAGATATTCCTCTTCTATACATACCCTGTATTACCTCCTCGAGGGCAGCTGTGTCGTAGATAACTTTGTGTGTAATGAGGTGTAGTCCCAGGGCGTGGTATTTACATATACGGTGGAAACGTCAGCCGCAATGTTCTGGACTTGTCCTTGCATGCGGCAAAGGAATAGGTGTAAAAGGCATTTGGCAGTGAGTGGTGGGACTTCTCTAGGGAAAATCAGTCTATCTGCACCTACTGCATGGGGGATGTATGAGCACACATAGCAGGATTCGTTTGTTATCTGCTTTCCAGCTGTTGTCATATCCTTATACCACATGTTGTCTAGTAGGGAGTTATGGACCCCATGGTCCCCTGCTGACTCGTCAGAATTCTGGAGTTGGCGTGGGCACGTGTGGTGTTGCAGTTGTTGCAGGATGGAGTAGACGACGGCCCTATTGATGTCATGAAACCAGGCTGGCAGGGCCTGTCTGCGTCAGCGGGACAACAGTGGGGGTCATAGTGTCAGATCAATGGTATTGTCCCATTCTGTATGATTTTCAACCGGGGAAGGAGTCGGGGACCTAGGGTGTACACTGGTGTGTGTGTTGCTAATGTTACTGTCAGGGGGCTTTGGACCTATTGTATTGAAACGGGGCCTTTTTCAGGATATGTGGTGGCTGGTAGAGGGGTGGTGTTGCAAAAAACATAGTGGTGTTGGCAGCTTCAATAGTTTGTGAAATACAAGCCTTTGTACGAACACATTGGACAATAACAGCGTACCAGTTAAACATAGCGAGTGCCACTCCAACAATAATATAAAATAGTAGAATACAAATACATAGCTTTGCATAGGACACTTCTGCACTTCGGCGACGACTTAATCCATAGACTACCACACGATTATCGTCTTCTTCTTCGATGGTGAATGGGAACATGTTATCCTCGTTTAGTGGTACTGGGAGCATGTCGTCTTCCTCTATTCCGGCATCTGGTGCTGAGGCGGTGCAGGGTCGACCCTGATGTCGCTGCAGTGAATCCATGCCTTCCTTTCGGGGATGTGGACCGCTGTAGGCAAGGAGTCTATAACTTTAAAAGGTCCTTCAAATTTGGGGTCTTTCCAGCGTCGGACAGTTTTTCGAACAAAGATCAGTGTTCCAGGACGAATTGGCGGAAGCTCAGGATTGATGGGGCCCTTCTCCTTCCTCTTGGATACCTGAGTAGAAAGGAACTATGCAGCGCGTGTTAATGCACACAAATATTCATATATTTCAGCTTTCATAATCTCAGACGAACTTTCATTATCTGTTTTTGGCCTAGTAGATGGAACTGATGTATTTATTGATCGTCCAGTGACAAGCTGGTGGGGCGTTAGATGGTGATCAGAACTTGGAGAGTTTCTAAGCGCAAAGAGGGCAATTGGTAGGCAATAGAGCCATTTCTTTCCAATTGTGGCACTTATCTTGCTTATTTTACCTTTGAGCAGGCCATTGAGGCGCTCACAAATGCTATTGCTTTGTGGGTGATATGCTGATGTCAATTTGTGTTTGATCCCTAACGTTGTCAGAAAGGAAAAGATGGCGTTTGAAAAATGGCTGCCGTTGTCAGAGCGGATCGCATCTGGCAATCCCTAGCGTGAAATGACCTCACGGAGCAGAAAATTGGCTGCTGCTTTGGCATCGCAGTGGACACATGGTCCGGCTTCGATCCATCGTGAGAATGGGCAGACTACCACAATGAAGTATCGATAATTTTGGCATCTATCAATCATGTCAACATAATCAATGTGGAGTTCTTTAAACGGGCCTGTAAGTTTTGGTATTGTTGAGGCAACTGTTTTCATAGTGGGGTTTGGTGAGTACTGTTGACAGATGGAGACATTTATTAACAAAAAGCTGTATTAGTTCATGGGCGTTGGGGATGAACCAGTCAGTCTGTATGGTTGTGGACATATTATCTCAAGATATATGTGTAGGAAGGTGTAACTGATTTGGTGCCACTTGCAATATGGCCTGTGGCATGACAGGTTTTCCTGTCATTGTTTGCCTATAAATGAAATCAGCAGGATATTGTTGTACTCCCCTCTTCTTCCATAACTCTTTCTCTTGATCTGGTGCACCTTTCTGTATTTCCCGGAGGTGTAACTGTGCAATGTGGTCATATGACTGTGTGTGGTCTATAGTGTCTGCAAGTCTAAAATCAGGGGCTGTTTTAATTGTACCTTTTTCAGTCTGTTGTTCGGGTGTTGGTACGTTCTGAGCAAGCAGGATGGGGGCGTGCTGACATTCTGGTGGTGCCGTAGGCAGGGACCCCCTGGCAGCAGTTTTGGCTGCCCAGTCAGCCAGGGTGTTGCCTCTGGAAATAAAGTCTTGGCCGTTTGTATGAGCTGCACATTTGACTACAGCTACCTCAGCTGGTAGTGTCAGTGGGTCTATTAGTTCCTCTAGTAACTGTTTGTGGATGACAGGCGTACCATCGGATTTGAGAAATCCACGCCTTTTCCAGCGTAAGATGCTGGAGTGTGTGGTTGTTGTGACATACGCAGAATCGGAATAGACGGTGATGCGGTCATCTGCCCCATTCTTTAAGGTGGCAATCAATGCCACCAGTTCTGCTGCTTGGGCTGAGTAATGTGAGGGTAATGTAATCTGTTGTACAATGTCTAGGGAGTCAGAGGAGTCATTTTGCTGTGCTCGGACTACTGCGGCTCCTGTGTATCTGATCCCTGTTTCTTGATCAATGGTAGAAGACCCATCAACAAAGTACACGGTACTGTCTGGCAGTGGGTCCTCTTTTGCTGCTCCTGACTCATCTGGTGAATATGTGGTACAATCATGAGGGTCATCATCGGAGGTGGCAATGGGGTGGGCAAAGAACGTTGCAGGGTTTACTGTGTGGCACTTGACAACTTTCAAGGAGGGCAGTGATAGGATAACTTCGTAGCCTGATACTCTTTGTGTAGTTAGTGTTGTCTTGGCTTTCTGTATTATTGCAAAGACGGCATATTCAGTGTACAGAGTTAACGGGGATCCCATGACTATGGGGGTGCTTTTCTCAACGTCGAACGCTGCTGCTGCTAGAGCTTGTTCGCACGGGTAGTGGCCTTTCATTACAGAATCCAGCATGCCACTGAAGTAGGCAATAGGTTTGTGGCCCATGGGATATTTTTGGGTAAGGACTGCTGTCAGGACTTGGCCGTCGCAGTGAGTGAACAGGTAGAACTCCTTGGTGTAGTCAAGGGACCCTAACACTGGTGCATTTGTCATTTCATCTTTTAGTTGTGTGAAGGCCGTCCTCATTTCAGGTGTCCAATCTAACTTATTATGTCTGTCTTTGGCCATTTTAACGGCTTTTAGCAGTGGAGCAGTGATGGTGGAGAAATCAAAGACCCACCGACGAACATAGTTTACTAACCCGAGGAATTTCTGCATGTCCTTGACTGTTTGTAGTTCAGGGGTGCATTTTATGGCCTCAATTCTTACTGGGGTGACTCTTCTTCCTGACGCTAAGAGCAATTGTCCAAGGTAGTGTACTTCTTTCTGGCAATATTGAAGCTTCTGTTTGTCTACCTTATATCTTCTTTGTGCTAATGTTATGAGCAGGGCGATTGTATCCTGTCTGCATTGTTGTTCTGTTGGACTAAAAAGCAATATGTCATCGACATATTGCAGCAGGGTGCTGTCACATTGGAAGTTTGATAAATCGGCCTTTACAACTCTGTTAAAAATGCTGGGGGACTCGCAATAGCCTTGAGGTAACCGTCTGTACGTCATTTGGTTATTTCTAAATGTAAACAAGACTAGGTAGTGGCTATCAGGGTGTAGTGGGACACTGAAAAAGGTATTTTTCAGGTCAATGACAGAAAAGTACTGGGCGTCAGAAGGAATATTTGTGAGAATTACAGATGGATCTGGGACGATCGGGAATTCTGGTACCACAATGTTGTTAAGGGGACGTAAATTATGTACTAGACGCCATTGATTAGTCTTAGATTTTCGCACACGAAACAGACAGGTGTTGCAAGGAGATGTGCAGGGGTATATTACTCCCTGATCCAGTAATGCTTGTATGGTGGGGGCAATACCCTCCTCTGCTTCCTTAGACAAGGGATACTGGCGAACTCTTGGTAGTATGGCACCTGGTCTCAGTATTATTCTGAACGGGGCAGCAGAGTGAATGAGGCCTACATCATTTGGGCCAGTTGTCCAAATGTTCATTCGTACCTGAGCTAAATCAGCATCACGTATGGAGTCAACTTGTTTGGTAGCAGTGGGTGTTCTTATTTCTACTGTCACTGAGAGGGGTACTGCATTTTCGTAGACAATCTCACTTTTTGAATAGTGTTCAGGAGGTCCAAACAGTTGGTCATCTGAAATATCCCTGACTAATCCTCCTGGTTGAATGAAAATGACGCAGGCCCAAGTGTGGGCACTATCGTCAAATGCTTGGAAAGCCCCGTATGTAGGTGTGACTTCAAGACAGTGTATGTCTAAGATTAAGTGTTTGTCAGATATTTGCAAAGCTGACACCTGCGGTCTGAAAAGGAATTCTTTCGGTAATTGAACAGTGCGGCCTCTTAGTTCTGGAGTGGTGGCAACAATGGTGTGCACTGCAGTGGAAAATGCGTGCTCATCCACTGGACGGGCCCTTACCAGTTCGCTCAAAGAGGAGTCCACAGTGACTGCCATCATCCTAGCCAATGGTGTGCCTGGTATGGAGCAGATCATAGTACCTTTTTCATCAAAGTGAATTGTCATGTTTAATTTTGCCATGAGGTCACGCCCTAGGAGATTCACTGGAGACTGTGGTGAGTAGAGCAGTTTTTGTTCCACCAAGTGGCCTCCTGTCTCTATTGGTACTGGCTTGATAAAAGGGACCCTTGCTATTGCCCCAGAGAATCCCTGTGTGTCCGCTATCTGATCTGAAATGGGCAGTGTTCCTCCCGTAATACAGGAGTAAGTAGCGCCTGTGTCAATGAGAAAGCTGTAAGTTTTATTGTTTATCGTGACAAATGAATGAAATGAAATGATATTTGTAAAGCGCGATGGCTACCCTGAGGCCTCCCAGCGCTACGGACGGAACAACCAATGGCCGAGCAGGTATGAGTATTAGACACCATTCCTGAAGAGGCATGTTTTTAGAAGCTTTGCGAAGGCCGGCAGATTGGACTCACTTCGAATATGAAGTGGGAGGGTATTCCAGAGAATAGCCGCGTTGTGGGCAAAAGACCGTCCGCCACATCTGACTCTTGTTATTTTGGGAGGTAAGGAAAGAAAGGCGGCCGATGAGCGGAGATTTCTCCTGGGTTGGTATGGGGTAATCAGGGATTAGATAACAGCTGGACCAGTCTTCCAGAAAGCTTTGTGGGCCAAACACAAGGCTTTAAACTGAATCCTTTCTCTTATCGACAGCCAATGCAGGGACACCAAAGCTGGTTTGGCGGACTGTCGGCGAGGAATCTGAAGAAGCAGGCGGGCCGCGCAGTTTTGAATAATCTGGAGTTTATTGGTAGTATATTGAGGGGCTCCCAGATAGAGGACGTTTCCGTAGTCTAGGCGGGAAAGGATAAGGGCCTGGACCATGATCCTTCTGGCTTGGAAAGGGAGGAGGGGAAGGATCTTACGCTGCAACCTGAGTAATCCAAAGCAGGTGGCCGAGAGTTTGGCTGCTTGGTGATTAAAGGTAAGGGAGCAGTCCAGCCAGATGCCCAGACTCTTAATCTGATCTTTCGGGGCTGGGCGGGTCCAAGGAATTTTGGGCAAAGCAAGGCAGAGTTGAATGAGGGGGAGTTGCCCAGGAGCATAAACTCCGTCTTGTCCCCATTGAGTTTAAGGCATGAGAGTTCCATCCATCTGGCAACCTCCTCTAGGCAGTAGCCAAGGGTGCAAGAAGACCTCTCGGGGTGGTTTAGTGCCACCACGAGCTGCGTTTCATCTGCGTAGGTGATGATTTTGATGCCAAATGGATGGACAATCTCTGCCAGGGGTCTCATGTAGATATTAAATAGTGTGGGGCTCAGGGAGGAGCCCTGAGGAACCCCACAACTGAGAGGCAGCTGCTTGGAGACCACTTCTCCTTCAAAGACCTTAAAGGATCGCTCACTCAAAAAGGATTGTAACCAGGTTAGTGCGATACCGGATACTCCTAGGTTTCTAAGTCTGAGGATCAGAGTGTTATGATTAACAGTGTCGAACGCAGCACTGAGGTCAAGGAGGATAATCGCTACATTACCCCCTTGATCCAGGATCCTTCTAGCCTCCTCAGTTGCTGCGAGGAGGGCGGTTTCCGTCCCAAATTGGGGTCAAAAGCCAGTCTGGGTGGGATGGAGTAAATCGTTAGATTCCAGAAAATCCACCATGATAGTATTTATGTGTTTCTCCAGAATCTTACTCACCCAGGGGAGGAGAGAGATGGGGCGGTAGTTAGAAAAGTCATCCTGATTGAGATTGGGTTTCTTTAGGAGGGCTTTGACCATGGCACACTTCCAGGCCGGGGGGACTATGCCAGATGAAATGGAGGAATTAACGAGTTCGAGGATAGCAGGACAAATGATCTCAGTGGCTGATGTGAGAATCTGAGGGGGGGCAGGGTCTGTAGGAGAGCCAGATTTCAATTTGGTCAAAATTGGGCTCAACAGAGCCGGATCAAGGGGGGGGGGGGAATTGATTCAGTGAGGGTTGGATTCCATGTTGTGATTCTGGCATGGGTGACATACTTTGAGGGTTCTGTGAGGATGGGAAGGACAAATAGATATTTTGAATTTTCTGTGAAAAGAAATCTGCCAGGCTATTGCAATGTGTAAGAGCACCATCCGGCGTAGGTGGTTTCACGGGCAGTTTGGCAAGGGTCTTGGCGATGCGAAAAATTTCCTTGGGGGAGTTTGCTGATAAATTGATCTTATTTTCATAGAAAACCGATTGAGCAGCTTGGATTTCACGTTTATAGGATCTGATTGCCTCCCTGTATTCTGATTTAGAAAGGTCTGAGTAGTCCTTTCTCCACTTCCTTTCAATCCTTCTGCAGGCTTGTTTTAGCTCTCTCAATTTGGGGGAGAACCACGGGGCGGTATTCTGCCTGCTGATTTTAAATTTAGGTTTTTTAGGAAGTACTGCATCCAGTGAACCTTCAATCCAAAGATTAAAATTCTCAATAGCCAGGTTGAGGTTAGGATCGCTGGCTGGTCTGGTAGCTTCTAAGACGTGTCTCCACTGATCAGTGGGGAGACTAGACCAGTTCCGTTCCTGCACGGGGATTATATTGGGGAGAGGGGGGGGTCCGGGTATTTCCCAGGTTAAGGGGATTAGAAAGTGATCGGACCAAGGGAGGGGGACAGGAGTTCCTACGCTAAGTTCGTCGCAATTGCTAAAGACAGGGTCCAATAGTTGACCTTTGGAGTGGGTGGGCTTAGATACTTTCTCACTAAGCTGAAGTGCCTGGAGATTCTCAATCAGCTCATTGGCCATCTTGTCAGATGGATCGTCAAGCTGAAGATTGAGGTCACCAAGCACCATGAAGTTGGATGGGGCGAAAGCTAAATTAGCGACAGTGGTGGGTAAATCATTGAGGAATTGTCTGGGGGCTCCTGGGGGGCGGTAAATTAGGAGGCCCGAGAGGGTGCTGGTCGAGGAGACAACTATCGAGAAACTAAGACTTTCGCAGTCCGACAGAGGGTCTGCTGTAATACGACAGGTGAATTTATTTTTCACAATAATGGCTATTCCTCCACCTCTGCCACTCTTACGGTCCACCCTGTATATTAGGTAGCCGGGGGGGAGGGATTGGACAAGAATTGGGTCAGATTCATTTTGGAGCCACGTTTCTGTCAGAAAAAGAACATCGGGTTTTACATCTTGCAGTAAGATTGCAAGTTCTATGGAATGTTTTGGAAACGATCTGCAGTTTAAAAGAAACATCCTTAATAATGGGGGGTTGCCTAGAAAGTTTGGCCTTTTAATGGAGGGCTGAAGAGAATAGCCACAGTAGTGACAGTGGGAATCTCCATTGATGACATTTAAAGAGTGCCGGCAGGTGTTAATAGGTTCACCTCTGAGTGTATGAAGCTGATGGGAGCTATACATAACCTTTTCCTGAAAATGGGCAGGGGTTGTGGCCCCTGGTCCCGGCCGGGTGCCCGGACGGGCGCAGACGGGCTTGCCTTTGGCGCGCCGCTGGCGCGCCCGCTGCGTGGGAGAATGGGCATTAGTTTAAATAGTGTCTAAAGACTCCTCCCCCTCCGGTCTCCAGCCCGGAAGAGGGAAATTAAGGTTGCCGGTACTCCCTCCACAACAATCGGGACAACCCGTGGTGGACCGGGGAGCAGTGCGGTTCGAGAGGAAAGTGCAAGTAGCAGGTAATAGCAGCAAGTTTTAAAAGAATAAAACGTTTTTTTTAAAACCCAGTAAATCACATCTAATAAGCGCTAAGGAGCAGCTAACACTCAGCTTGCCTGGCCAGCTGCGCGCGTCCGCTGCGCGGGAGAATGGCCATTAGTTTAAATAGTGTCTAAAGACTCCTCCCCCTCCGGTCTCCAGCCCAGAAGAGGGAAATGAAGGTTGCCGGTACTCCCTCCACAACAATCGGGACAACCCGTGGTGGACCGGGGAGCAGTGTGGTTCGAGAGGAAAGTGCAAGTAGCAGGTAATAGCAGCAAGTTTTAAAAGAATAAAACGTTTTTTTTAAAACCCAGTAAATCACATCTAATAAGCGCTAAGGAGCAGCTAACACTCAGCTTGCCTGGCCAGCTGCGCGCGTCCCGCGGGAGAATGGGCATTAGTTTAAATAGTGTCTAAAGACTCCCCCCCCTCCGATCTCCAGCCCAGAAGAGGGAAACGAAGGTTGCCGGTACTCCCTCCACAACAATCGGGACAACCCGTGGTGGACCGGGGAGCAGTGCGGTTCGAGAGGAAAGTGCAAGTAGCAGGTAATAGCAGCAAGTTTTAAAAGAATAAAACGTTTTTTTTAAAACCCAGTAAATCACATCTAATAAGCGCTAAGGAGCAGCTAACACTCAGCTTGCCTGGCCAGCTGCCAAAGACAATGGGGTCTGGCTCAACGTTCATTGTACACGATAAAACTGGGCACACAAGAGTTGTCTGTGGGCTGTCCTAACCAGTATATCCTCTTGCTTTATATTGCTGGATGGTGCCCTGCGCAAATGTGCTGTTGGACGGAATCACTGTGGCCCCCTGAGGTACAAGAGTTTGTGCTTGGGGCATTACCTGATATACAGGTGCTTGCTGCTGCTGCAGTGGTGTCTGTACCTGCTGAATTGGTGCTTGCAATTGTGCTACTGCAGGTGCCTGAAGCTGCACTTGTTGCTGCATGTGCTGCTGCTGCACTGGTGGGAGATAGGAGTATAGTACTTGGGGCTGAAGCGGCTGTGGCTGCATCTGCTGCTGTTGTCGGAATTGGGTGGGCGTTCGTTGTGAAGGCCCCGTGGCTAGTCGTCCCTCATTCTGCATTTTAGTGCGACAGTCTCTCTGCATGTGGGCCTGTTTCTGACAATAATAGCAGACGGGGGATCCTGACTATGGTCTGAATCTCTGTTGTCCCATTCCGCTACCTCTACCCTGCATTCCTGTGTTCCTCGCCGTGTTGTGTCTGTTATTATAGTACTGCTGTTGTTCAGTGTTGTAAATGGGCTGTGTCTGTATGTATGGTGCGGCTCCCTGTGTGTTTCCTGCCAATGCATTCATGGCAATCTGGGGAAATCCTGTAACCTCAGTCATCTGATTGACTGGTGTTGCTAGCATGACTGTATCTGGTGTATCTTTTTTCCTATTAAGTTTCTGCTGTACTAATTTCGCAGCTGCATTTTCTATAGCCAGGTGTCTATTCTTGTTCTGTTCTTGCTTCTTTTTGCAGAAGTGAATGATATGGTCTTGTATTTCAGGCCATGGCTTGCATTTCATTGATACTATCCCATCTAACTTTTCCTGCACGTCAGTGGGCAGTCCCTTCTTAACTGTGTGGTAGAAGAATCTACAGTTCCCTCCAGTTGCATTCCATTTTTCCCCTAACTCCTGATGCCATTTTTCTTTCATTCTGGAAATGTACTGGGCGGGGTCCTCATTCTGTTGCATTGTTTGTGACATTAGGGACCCGATGTCTGGGACGTCAGGGAATTTGCGGTGCAAGTGGGATCACACAAAGGGTCGTATTTTGTTAAATGCGACACCATCGTGTTCTGTCTCAGTGAGCGTTATTTTGTTATGGACACTTTTTAATATGTCTTCTGCTTCTTCTCCAATCAGGGAGGTGAGCAGGCTCTTAATGTCACCTACGGCTAGGTTGACGCCGGCGGTGTGTTTCTCTAGGGCTGCTATCCATTTGCCAGCGCCCTCTGTTAGTGGCGGCAGTTGTTTTTTCACATTTTCTTTGTCCATTTGTTGCCATGGGACGTACAGTAGGGGGTCATGTGCATTTTTGAACAGTAGTGGCATTTGATGTGTCACTCTGGTGCCTGCTGTAGTGGGCCGTGTATGGTCATATTGGCGCGCATATTTTTGCCAAATCTTTAAACTTGCCGTCATGTAACCGTAATCCCAGTCTTCATCTCCCACCCCGTGTAGGATGCAGTTTTCTGCTGTTGCCATATGTTGTGGTTCAAAGGACCCTACTCGTGGCCACGGGATCATTTGTGGTGCCAGACTCTCTTTCCAGCCTGCCAAATCGTCTGTGAAGGGATTGACATAGAAGTCTGAATCTTCCCCAAGTGTGACTATTTCATTTGGTGTTAGGTCATTATTCTGTGGTGCATACTGTCTGCTGAGATACATGTTGTGTATGTTTTTCAACCTAGTGGCACGCATAGAGGCTGTACCCGAGACGTCATATGAGATGTCATTTGGCCGCCCGTGTGTCCCCAACACTTCTAGCCGTTGTACCTCTGTTCGTCTGTTCTTTCTTTTTGTTGTTGGTTCCTCTGCATCTTGAGGCTCCCTTTGCGGTGCTGTGTGCATGAAAGTAAGCGTGGGCCTAGGTGGCGAGTGAAATGTATATGTTGGTGCTGGTGGCAATGTCTGCGGAGGTGCTTGTGCAGGGAGTTCGTCCTGACTAGTTGTCGCAGCTGTCTGGGTCATTCCGGAAGCAGCGGCTTCATAAGGACGGGGGGCCTCATTATTTTGTGGTATTGCAACCCCCTGGTTTTCCCCAGGAGCGTGTGTCCGCAGTGTTTTTTGTGGTGAGGTGTCTGCCCCTGCCAGTTTTGGTGGTGCTAGAAGGTCTGTGTTACTGAATATGTCAGCGAGTGCGTCATGCATTTGCTCCACTTTCATTGACAGGCGTCGGATAGCCACAGCCTGGCCTGTAGGGCTGGGTGACCGACTTCTGTGTAGTACGTCCGTATGGGGGTCGCCTAGTGTAACGCTGTCCATGCTCTTGTTTAAGTCAGGGCCGCTTCTCCATTTGCTAAAATGTACTTGGTCAAACGTCTCAGGGAATTGTTGGTCACTGTCCCTGAACTGCTGGTGTGCAATTGGAAGGTCCAGAATAGGCTGGAATGTGGCGCTGCTTGATGGCGGCTGGCGTTGGGGGGAGCGGCGCGGCCTTGGAAGTTGTAGCTGTTCGTCAGTAAGGAACGGGTTGGAGCTAGAGTGTGTGCAGTGAGATGATGTGTGAGAGGCGGTGTCAGAGTCTTCGTCCTCATCTTGCTGTTGTGCTGCAGTATTTGGTGCTGGTGTAAGCTTCAATGTGAATTGTGCGTCTATTTGACCTGGCAGCCCTGGTACTACAGCTTCTATCATTGAGCTGGGGCCAGCAAGAGGTCGCGGTGTTGGAGCTGTGTTCATTATGTCACTGTTCATTGGGGTTGTTGTGGAGAAAGGTTGTCATCTGGTTTTGGAAAGGAACCAACGGCTGGTAGGTCATTTGAAGTGGGGGTCAAGTCTAGATTTTCGAGGAGGGAGCTGCGACGGAGTTCACCAGTAATTCGGGGTACATACCACTTACATGATATGGCGGTGGGGCCGTGGGCATGAGTATGGGTTCAGCGTTCTCTTTAAAGATACGCCACAATGCTAGGGTATCTTTGCGTTTTTAAAGACAGGGACAGGACAGGAGATGTGGGACTGTGTGCTAATGATAATACGACATTATAAAAACAGAAAAATGCACATGACATAGATAGATACTGGCACACCTAGTTATTAGATCTCGCTAAAGAAAACAATAGAGGAAAGCACCTGGCACCGATGTGAGAAAGAACCGCAACCCAGTCACTTGGGAGATGCAGACGGAGAGAAAGAGAGAGAAAAGACCAGAAGCGCGGCATGCAGCCGTGCAGGTGGGCCAAGAGAAAAACAATCGACAAATCCTGTTCAATGTAATGAACTAGAAACAGAAAGAAAAACAATGCATGCAGCCGAAAGGAAAAAGCAGATGGTACGATGTACAATATTAAAAGAGAGGGAGAAGAGCATTTATTTCTGCTGTGCCCGAGAAGGAGAGGAAATCACAAGGAAGGGTGGTGAAAGGAACGACTTCCCCCTCGTGAAGTACGCAGTTGAAAAAACCGCTGTTTACTTAATGCAATAAGAGCACTCCCAGTCCTTGCAGAAGCTGGATGTTGGTAATGAATTAACGTTATAAGCAAACATAAGCTGACTATTTCATGTGAACATCTAGTAGTCGATCAGAACCCGCAAAAGCTGAGAGGTGCCAGACGCACTCTCCTGCACTTGTCACAATATAAAGACAGTGTCAATATTCCAGGGTCTTTCACCCTGGACTATGCTCTCTCCAGGGTCTTGCACCCTGAACTATGCTCTCTCCAGGGTCTTGCACCCTGAACTATGCTCTCCAGAGAGGTGCCAGATGCACCCCCCTTTACCTCTGAACTACGCAGAGGGAGCTCACAAACCACAGCCACAGCTATGAAACGTATAAAACGGAACAAAGATGCCTAGGTCAGTGCCTACACACACAAGTGTCAAATTTAAAAAGGCGTTCTGTTTCGTGGCAGGACAGTAGTCTGCAGGGAACTGTGACTTTAAACAGAACTGTACCTATCAGCGCTCGCCCCACCATAGCCAAACACCTACACCGGAGCAAGGCAAAGAGAAGAAAAAAAATCTTTGACTTACCCGGGCACGTGCTGCTGTTAGTCAGGAAGAGGCACCGATGGCAGCTTCTGGCGGGTCCCAATTCCTCGCAGCCTACAAAAGTCCGCACGGCCGTGTTCGTGGTCGCCAGCAGTTGCAGGGTGATTTTTTCACCCTCTAAATGTGCTATCTAAAACAATAAGACATATGTGTGAAATGCAGGAACTGAGTCAGAGTGGCACTTTATTTTAAGAACAAGTTTTAGACAAGAAATGTCAAAAGCACAGTTTCAATCAACAAATAACTTCGTGCAATCTTAATAGATAATCAAGTGTCAAAGAGACACATCTCAAATAATAAGCTGAACCATGCAATATTGTAAGTTTTAAGATTACGTCAATGCAAGGAAAAGGGAGGGGATGAGAGACCGAGAGAGAGAGAGACAAAGACTTTCAAGCTATCATGAACACTACAACCTCAAATAGGTGAGGCTCAAAATAGAGCGGTCGACCGGGAACACCAACGCGTGCTAGACACTGCAGAAGGTGGTCAACGCATGGGCTGTGGAGCAGGTCTTTTATACTTGTTAAATGCGGAACTATTAACCACAGGATCAAAACATTAACAGGTGCTCTTGAACGCAGACCTTCAGTTACTTCGTCAAAATATTAAAAATGCAGAAGTAACACCATGGTGCAAAAGGTGTTATCGGAAGGTCAACTGATGCTTGACCGTAGATCATGATGAAATTGATATTTATCAAAAATGATTTGCATCACTTCTCGGAAACTTTTTGAGAAAGCAGAACTTTTACAAAGGATATAGGTCATGTTCTCATGGCAAGTTGCTGTCGTAATTCCAAAAGCTAGCAGAAAAACATCAAATGTCAGATATAAAGCAATAAAATGTACCAGCTGGCCTCCACCCAATTCTTGCCCCATGTTGTTCCTCTAACTAAGGGATGTTTCGTGTCTGTGCTGCCTCACTGTGATGTGTACAACAAAAATGCACATTTGAGGTCAGTGGGGGCTCGGTAACTCTGTTTATCAAGATGAGATTGAGCTGAGGCCTCTAACTTCTTTGCAAGAGGGACGTGTATGTTCCTAGGTGGTCGTGGGGCCTATTGTCTCTAATGAATGTTTTAGACAGAATGGTCAAGTTAATAAACTCCTATATTCTAGCTGGTGGGGCCTATGTGAGGGTCTCATGCTGCAGGTGTGGGGCAGGAATGGCTTAAGGCATTTATATGGTAAAACAGGACCCTGCTTCAAACACCTGATGCCTGAGACGGCCAGTCCGGCTTTGATGGTGATAGGGGACAATCTTGCGGAAAGTCCACTTTTCTCCCATGGCAGAGACAAAACTGCAGGAGATGGTCAAATCGTTGTCAGAGGCTTATGTCCGTCATAGAGGCAGACGGTTTAGTTAATTCCAGAGGCCTGCTGTTGGAAGGAAGGATACAGAAATTTAAGGGAAGGAAGTCTTTATCCATTTGCTGAAGAGGATTTGGAACTATCTCGAGTCTGTGACCATTGACCCTGTTTTGGCTAATTTAGTGGGACAGCCATCTCTCCTAACAAGGATACTATTGTTTAAGATCCAATGAATAAAAAAGGTGGAATGTGCACTAAAAAGGACATACGCACTTCTCAGCATGTTGATGAGAGGAGAAATATTTCAGTTTATGCCTCCCAGTTCTTGCTTAAGATTTTCAATCCCTTTCAGCAAACATCCAGAAAGGTGAGGACTGTTCTCAGTTATTGACACGCATAGAGTGCCAGGCTAAATTCCTTTCTGTTGTGGTATTTGACAGCCTGAGGGGATGGAAGGTGAAGTCTACTCAAAAGAACTGTGTGTTAAGAATTTCCTTTTTAGATAAATTGTTAGGGGAAGAGCTGGACAAAGTCTTGTTTCCAACCTTTGTCAGCTCAAGGGAACAATGTCTCTCGCCAGTCTTTAGGGGGAAAGGTAACCAGAAGCAGCTTTCCTGACTACGAAGAGGTTTCTGACCCTGTGGTGGGTCATTTAGCCTCCTTTCAAATCCATTGAGAGGCTTTGGTAACTGGCAAATAGATTTCGGAAGTTATATATTCAGAATACAAGATGTACTGTTCCCCATACCCTCCAGGATCCTGATTTCTACCAACCCCTTGGCCAAGTTCGAAAGAAGGGCAGTGTTTTTTCTCTGTTTCAGAAGGAAGCAATAGAACAGGCACCTCTAATTGAGTGGAAAGCTGGCTGACAATCAAGAATTTTTCTGGTCCAGAAAACCTCTTGAGAATACAGGATGGACTGCGTTAGACCTGGCACCATTGGCGTGGGTCTCCCTTCCATTTTTTGCTGTTGCCTCCTGTGTTTTGCTATGTTTTTGCTGGTCTAAATGCTTTGGGCCCTTTGCCACTGCTATTCAGTGCCAAAGTGCAAGTGCTCCCTATTGTAAATTGTTGTATGGATTAGTGATTCCATGATTGGATTATTTGATTTACTTGTCAGACCCTAGTACAGTGCACCGTGTGTGCCCAGGGCCTGTAAATCAAATGCTGCTGGTGGGCTTGCAGCACTGGTTGTGCCACCCACAGAAGCAGCTTGTAAACTATGGCTCAGGCCTGCCATTGCAGAGCCTGTGTGCAGTCTGGGACTGCCATGTCGACTTGGCAAGTGCACCCACTTGCTAGTCCCCAAACCTTCCCTTTTCTACATGTTAGTCACCCCTAAGGTAGGCCCAAGGGCAGGGTGCATTGTATGTAAAAGGTAGGACATGCCCTGATGTGTGTGGCATGTCCTAATAGTGAATTACAGCCAATTTCGTTTTTCACTAATGCAAGGCTATCTGTTCCCATAGGCCAGAATGGGCAGTTTGGTTATAACATCTTATAATCCTTAACTGACCATAGGAACAAGATAGAAAAACGAATTTAGTATGCCTGAACTCAGAATGTTAAAATACATCTTTTAGTGTGGGTGATTTTTACATTCTGTGTTTGAAAATACCACGTTTAGAAAGTAGGTATTTTCTTGCCTAACCTTCCAGTGTGCCTCTGCTAAGGTTGTGTATTCACTGTCTGGTTTGTGAGTGACAGGGGACTGGAGAGGGTCTTGGCTCCAGCAGTCTGATGGGTCAGGGCTGGGCTGAATAGGACCCACATAGAATAGAGAGTAGGGGGGAGGAGACTTCCTTTCACTGACCTGAGCCCTCATAGAATAGAGAGTAGGGAGAGGAGATTTCCTTTCAGCTACCTGGGCCAGGTCGGCTCTCAAACAATGCTGTCTCCACCTCCTGCCAGGAAGCTGCACAGAACTGGTTTTGGTCAGGCACAGACACTCTCTGCCTCCAGAGAACAAAGACTTTCTGGGTATAAATATTGGGGCCCAGACCCCAGAACTTTAGATCACTTCTGGGAACCAAGACGAACCTTTGCGAGGAGAAGAACCAGGAAACTGAAGGAGGAGACTGCCCCTGTGCTGTGTGCTGTTGGGGTTGGCCTGCAGTGGTTACTTTATTGCCAAAGAAAGGAGAAAGGAACTTTGTGTGTACTTTCATCATCTTGAAGAAGATCTCCAAGGGCTTGAAGATTGAGCTTGCCTCCTGCCTGAAGTCTCAGGGATACAAGACTTCACCAACCAGCTCCCCTGAATTCCCTTGCTGGGAATTCTACCTGCAAAGAGGTGACTGCTGGTGTGTTTGGCCCTTTTGAAGACTGCGTGTCGCTGGGAGCTGGAAGCGCGATGCAACAAGGAGAAGCGTGTCGCCGCCGCAGCAGTTGCCATCGCATTGCCGAAGAAGCGTGCCGCCGCTGTTCACCGTCGCATCACCGACGAAGCATGTCGCATCACCGGAGAAGCGTGTCGCCGCCGCAGAGGTCGCCGTTGCCTCACCGGAGAAGCGTGTCGCAGGGCCTGTCGCGGCTCAGAAGTTCACTTAGTCGCCGCACGGCCGTCGGGCGTGCGCGCATCGCATCTACGTTGTTGCACTGTAAGCAAGATGCCATTTTGTCGCATCGCACCGGATCGTCATCGCATCGAGGCGCCATCTTGTCGCATTGCACCGGATCACAGTAAGAAACCGACGCATCAACTCCCCACACAGCAAGGAAGCGAGCCTCAACTCCCCTGCGCAGCAGTAAGGAACAGACGCATCCACTCCCCTGAGTGTAAGGAACGGCGCATCACCTTCCCTGCGACCCTTTTGTTTGTATTGCGTGACGCATCCAAGGTACTTTGAGAGTAAAGTATTGCATTTATCATCTACATTGAACTAAGGTATTTCTACCATTTTAAAGACTCATTTTTGATTACAGTACTGTGGATTTTTGTTGTTTGACCTTGTGTTAAGTCTAGTAAAGATTACTTATTTTTCTAAACTGTTGTAGTGTCCATTTGTAGTGTTTTCACTGTATTACTGTATGTGTTCACAAATGCTTTACACACTGCCTCTGAGATAAGGCTGCCTGCTCGTGCCAAGCTACCAAGGGGGTGAGCAGGGGTTATTTAGGAGTGTAGCCCCTTACCCTGAAAAGACGCAAGGGTCCCTATTTGGACAAAGGTGCAAACCATTGCCAACTAGAGACCCCCAAATCTAACATTGGTGGTCAGCGGTGAGGATTTGGACTTGCATTAGTGATTCATATACAGTGATTGGTGTACACTACTAGTGAGTGCAGATCAAACGCAACCACATACTTATTGGTAGAATTTTTTCCTTGGGATTTCTATTTTTGCTATGAACTGCCAGTTGTTGTTACCATGAGTAGACCAGCATCCATTGCACCTGAAGAGTTTGAATTTGAAGAAGAAATGTTGGATGCATACACTGTGCCCCAGCTCAAATCCGCTTGCAAGAAATTTAAAGTCTCCCTGAAAGGCCTCACGAGAAAAGAGGAATACCAAAAGGCGCTGAGGGCCTGGTTGGAAGCAAGGAGTGCCAGTGAGCACCCTGAGGATCAGGTGGAGCATTTAGAGGAGCAGCAAGGGAGGCCCTTGGGTCCAGTGGGAAGGAAAGTACCTTCCAGGGCAGGCAGCAGTGTTTCTTCCAAAGGCCTGTCCCCACGAGAGCTGGAGGACAGGGAGAGAAGTTGGGTGCATGAGATGGAGCTAACCAAGCTCAAAATGGGTAGGCAGTTAGAATTAGAGAATAAGAAATGGGCCCTAGAGGAAAAGAGGATGCAATTGGAGCATGAGAGAAGTTTGAGGGTGTTGGAATTGAAAGCAAGAAGCTTAGAGATTACTCCCTCTGGTGGCAGCACACCATCCATGCCTAGAGAGGCACGAGTATATATACCCAAGGAGGTGGTCAAAGAATTTGACAGAAATGATGATATTGGTCAGTGGTTCAAGGCCTATGAGGTAGCTATGACCTCCCACCGGGTCCCTGAGAAAGATTGGGGAGCGAGGTTGTGGGGGCGGTTCCTCAGTGAGGGGCGGGATACCTTGTTAGACTTGCCCTCTGAAGTCCACAATTCTTATGAGCACATGAAAGAAGCCTTGATGAGTAGGTATGGGTTGACTCCTGAAATGTATAGACAGAGGTTTAGAAACTGCAAGAAACTGGAGTCAAGCACTTGGGTAGAATATGTGTTCTTTTTTGGCAGAGCATTGGATGGTTGGGTGAAGGGTAGCAAAGTGAATAATGATTTTCAGGCGCTCTATGATTTGATTGCGTGGGAGCACTTGTCCAGTAATTGTTTTCCAGAGCTGCGCCAACACCTGATTGATAGTAAGCTGACTATCCCTAGGAAGCTTGCTGAGGAGGCGGACCGCTGGGTGAGCACCCAGGTCCACAAGGGTCATGTGGAAGACTCTGCCAAAGGTGGGCAGGGTCCCCAGCAGAGGAGTGGGGGGACACGGGTAAACAGAGGGGGTTCCAGAAAGGGCCCCAAAGTAATCCCCAAGGGAACCATGGGAAGGGTTCCCAGCCTCCCCCTGAAAAGAAGTCAGGGGCCCCGACAGATAAGCCTGTTCACAGGGGGCCCAAGACCTGTTTCAAGTGTGGTCAAGTGGGCCACTGCTCCTATGATTCAAGATGTCCCATGTATGAGAAAACAGCACCCACTGGTGCACCACCCCGGCAGATCGCTAGTGTAGCCCTGGGGGAGGAGTTGGGTGACCAAGGTGGGTGGGGTCCCGCAGAGATGTCCCTAGTCTCTTTAGGAGACTGTGAGGTGGTCCCCAGGACCCAGATGCCTGATAACACTAAGAAGTACAGGCAGTGGGTGACCATCAATGGCCAAAGGGTGGAGGCTCTGAGAGACACCGGAGCCAGTGTGACAGCTGTCAGTTGTCGGCTGGTGTCTGAAGAGCAGGTAATCCCCAATGCATTTTACCCAGTTGTTGCCGCTGACAACACAGAGAGCCACTGCAAGGTGGCTCAGGTTCCCTTTGAGTGGGGGGGGGTCTCAGGTACTCTTCAAGTAGCTGTGAGGCCAGCCATGCCTGTTGACTGTCTGTTGGGCAATGATTTGGAGAGCTTCCCTTGGGCTAAGGTGGAGCGTAATGCAGATTTGGAGATGTTGGGCTTGCCTGATTGGGCGTGTGTGACCACCCGGTCTATGGCAGCCAGTAATGGTGTTCAAGAGGACCTGGAGCCTGAAACAGTGGCCCAGGTGCCTGCCTTAAAGAGAAGAGGCAGGGGGCACGGGAAACCGGCCCCGTGGTTCCCACGGTCCAGGAGGAGGCAGACCTTGAGGGGGATGCCCTGGAACCTACAGGGGAACAAGTGGCTGAACTGGGGGACCTGCCTGAGCTTTCCCATTGGCAGCAGGAAGGAGGCCCCTCCAGGGAAGAGTTCTGTGAGGAGCAGAACAAGTGCCCTTCTCTTGTGGGTTTGCGGAAACAGGCCACAAACCAGGCAGCAGGTGATCAGTAGGGATCACATTGGATCTACTGGGAGAATGGTCTCCTGTATAGCGAGCCTAAGGTTGCTGAGCCTGGGTCAGCCCATGTGCTGGCGGTACCCCAGCGCTTCAGAGCCTTCCTACTGGGTTTGGCTCATGATGTATCTTTAGCAGTACATCTGGGGCAGGACAAGATCTTTGAGAGGCTTGTCACCCACTTTTATTGGCCCCAGATGCGCAAGAGTTCAGATACTCATTGCAGGACTTGTAAGACTTGCCAGGCAAATGGAAAGAGTGGGAGGAAGCACAAGGCTCCTCTCCAGCCATTCCCTGTGGTCAGCACCCCCTTTGAAAGGGTGGGCATTGACATTGTGGGGCCTCTGGATCCCAAGACAGCCATGGGCAACAGGTTCATTCTGGTCTTGGTGGACCATGCCACCCGGTACCCGGAAGCCATCCCTCTCCGGACTGTAACGGCCCCCGTGGGGGGACGTGCGTTGATGGGGATTTTCTCCCGTGTGGGGTTTCCCAGAGAGGTGGTGTCAGACCGTGGACAAACTTCATTTCCAAGTATATGAAGTCCCTGTGGCAGGAGTGCGGGGTGACATACAAGTTCACCACTCCTTACCACCCCCAAGGTAATGGGCTGGTTGAGAGATTCAACCGGACCCTAAAAGGCATGATTATGGGTCTGGAAGAACCCATGAGGCGTAAGTGGGACGTCCTCTTTCCATGCCTTCTCTTTGGTTACCGAGAGGTGCCACAGAAGTCCTTAGGGTTCAGCTCCTTTGAAGTGCTGTATGATCACCCGGTAAGAGGACCTCTGAGTTTGGTAAAGGAAGGCTGGGAAAAAGCTCCCAGGAAACCTCCCCAGGATGTATATAGCTACATGCTGGCCTTCAGAAACCAAACCCGGCGTTTCAGGCAACTCGCTCAGGCGAATCTGGAAGCCAGCCAGGAGGAGATGAAGCGGTGGTACGATCAGAATGCCACTCTGATTGAGCTTCAGCTTGGTCAGAAAGTGTGGGTCATGGCCCCAGTGGAGCCCTGCGCGCTCCAGGATAAGTGGACCGGACCATTTGAGGTGGTGGAGCGCAAGAGTGATGTCACCTACTTGGTGAACTTGCGGTCTCCTAGGAACACCTTGCGGGTCCTGCATGTCAACCGCCTGAAGCCCCACTTAGAGAGGTCCGATGTGGGCATGCTCCTAGCGACAGATGATGGAATGGAGGAGGAGACTGAGCCTCTTCCTGACCTCCTGTCTGCGACAGAGCAAGATGGGTCAGTGGATGGTGTAAACCTCTCTTCCACCCTGACCCCTGAGCAGCAGGATGACTGTCGCCAACTGTTGGGACAGTTTCCTGACCTGTTCTCCCTGACCCCTAGTGTCACTGAGTGGTGCGTCCATAATGTGGACACTGGGGACAGCCCTCCTGTGAAGAACAAGACTTACAGAGTGACTGACAGGGTGAGAGCTTGCATCAAGGAGGAGGTCTCCAAGATGTTCGCATTGGGGGTGATTGAGTCTTCTAACAGCCTTTGGGCCAGCCCAGTTGTCTTGGTCCCAAAGGCTGCCGTGCCTGGTGCCACACCCGAACTCCGGTTGTGTGTGGACTACCGAGGACTCAATTCAGTCACCAGGACTGACGCGCACCCCATCCCCAGAGCTGATGAGCTCATTGATCGGTTAGGGCCTGCCCGGTACCTCAGCACGTTTGATTTAACGTCTGGGTACTGGCAGATCGCCTTAACTGATGAGGCAAAAGAGAGGTCAGCATTCTCCACAACAGATGGGCACTACCAATTCCGGGTTATGCCCTTTGGGATGAAGAATGCCCCTGCCACCTTTCAGAGGTTGGTCAACCAAGTGTTGGCTGGACTGGAGGATTTCAGTGCTGCCTACCTGGATGACATTGCAGTGTTCAGCACCAGTTGGGAAGAACATCTGCACCACCTCTGGGAAGTGTTGATTGCGCTGCGGAGGGCAGGCCTCACGATCAAGGCGAGTAAGTGCCAGATCGGGCACGGTACCGTGGTGTATTTGGGACACCAGGTTGGGAGCGGCCAGGTGGCGCCCCTACAGCCCAAAATTGATACCATCCTGGCTTGGGAACCCCCCAAGACCCAGACAGAGGTGAGAGCCTTTTTAGGGCTCACTGGGTATTACAGGAGGTTTGTCAAGGGGTATGGCAGCATAGTTGCACCCTTGACAGAGCTGACTTCCAGGAAGCAGCCCAAGAAAGTGAACTGGACTGACACCTGTCAGAAAGCTTTTGATGCCCTGAAGACTGCCATGTGCAGGGTGCCCGTGCTCCTGGCACCCAACTTCTCAAAAGAGTTCATTGTTCCTTCAGACGCTTCAGAGCATGGTGTAGGGGCTGTTCTTGCACAGATGAATGAGGAGGGCCTAGACCAACCTGTAGCCTTCATCAGTAGGAGGTTACTTCCACGGGTACAGCGGTGGAGTGCGATTGAGCGTGAGGCATTTGCTGTGGTCTGGGCACTGAAGAAGTTGAGACCATACTTGTTTGGGACTCACTTCCGGGTTCAGACAGACCACAGGCCCCTCAGATGGTTGATGCAGATGAGGGGTGAGAATCCAAAGTTGTGGAGGTGGTCCATTTCCCTACAGGGGATGGACTTCACGGTGGAACACCGACCTGGTACAGAACACGCCAATGCTGATGGTCTGTCCAGATTTTTCCACCTTAGTGAAGAGAACTCCCAAGAGATAGGGTAGTTCTCCCCACATTTCAGCTGGAGGGGACACGTGTTAGACCTGGCACCATTGGCGTGGGTCTCCCTTCCATTTTTTGCTGTTGCCTCCTGTGTTTTGCTATGTTTTTGCTGGTCTAGATGCTTTGGGCACTTTGCCACTGCTATTCAGTGCCAAAGTGCAAGAGCTCTCTATTGCAAATTGTTGTATGGATTAGTGATTCCATGATTGGATTATTTGATTTACTTGTCAGACCCTAGTACAGTGCACCGTGTGTGCCCAGGGCCTGTAAATCAAATGCTGCTGGTGGGCTTGCAGCACTGGTTGTGCCACCCACAGAAGCAGCTTGTAAACTATGGCTCAGGACTGCCATTGCAGAGCCTGTGTGCAGTCTGGGACTGCCATGTCGACTTGGCAAGTGCACCCACTTGCCAGTCCCCAAACCTTCCCTTTTCTACATGTTAGTCACCCCTAAGGTAGGCCCTAGGGCAGGGTGCATTGTATGTGAAAGGTAGGACATGCCCTGATGTGTGTGGCATGTCCTAATAGTGAATTACAGCCAATTTCGTTTTTCACTATTGCAAGGCTATCTGTTCCCATAGGCCAGAATGGGCAGTTTGGTTATAACATCTTATAATCCTTAACTGACCCTAGGAACAAGATAGAAAAACGAATTTAGTATGCCTGAACTCAGAATGTTAAAATACATCTTTTAGTGTGGGTGATTTTTACATTCTGTGTTTGAAAATACCACTTTTAGAAAGTAGGTATTTTCTTGCCTAACCTTCCAGTGTGCCTCTGCTAAGGTTGTGTATTCACTGTCTGGTTTGTGAGTGACAGGGGACTGGAGAGGGTCTTGGCTCCAGCAGTCTGATGGGTCAGGGCTGGGCTGAATAGGACCCACATAGAATAGAGAGTAGGGGGGAGGAGACTTCCTTTCACTAACCTGAGACCTCATAGAATAGATAGTAGGGGGAGGAGATTTCCTTTCAGCTACCTGGGCCAGGTCGGCTCTCAAACAATGCTGTCTCCACCTCCTGCCAGGAAGCTGCACAGAACTGGTTTTGGTCAGGCACAGACACTCTCTGCCTCCAGAGAACAAAGACTTTCTGAGTATAAATATTGGGGCCCAGACCCCAGAACTTTAGATCACTTCTGGGAACCAAGACGAACCTTTGCTGAGGAGAAGAACCAGGAAACTGAAGGAGGAGACTGCCCCTGTGCTGTGTGCTGTTGGGGTTGGCCTGCAGTGGTTACTTTATTGCCAAAGAAAGGAGAAAGGAACTTTGTGTGTACTTTCATCATCTTGAAGAAGATCTCCAAGGGCTTGAAGATTGAGCTTGCCTCCTGCCTGAAGTCTCAGGGATACAAGACTTCACCAACCAGCTCCCCTGAATTCCCTTGCTGGGAATTCTACCTGCAAAGAGGTGCCTGCTGTTGTGTTGGGCCCTTTTGAAGACTGCGTGTCGCTGGGAGCTGGAAGCGCGACGCAACAAGGAGAAGCGTGTCGCCGCCGCAGCAGTTGCCGTCGCATTGCCGAAGAAGCGTGTCGCCGCCGCCGCTGTTCGCCGTCGCATCACCGACGAAGCGTGTCGCATCACCGGAGAAGCGTGTCGCCGCCGCAGAGGTCGCCGTCGCATCACCGGAGAAGCGTGTCGCAGGGCCTGTCGCGGCTCAGAAGTTCACCGAGTCGCCGCACGGCCGTCGGGCGTGCACGCATCGCATCTACATTGTCGCACCGTAACCAAGACGCCATTTTGTCGCATCGCACCGGATCGTCATCGCATCGAGGCGCCATCTTGTCGCATCGCCCCGGATCACAGTAAGAAACCGACGCATCAACTCCCCACACAGTAAGGAAGCGAGCCTCAACTCCCCTGCGCAGCAGTAAGGAACCGACGCATCCACACCCTTGAGTGTAAGGAACCGGCGCATCACCTTCCCTGCGACCCTTTTGTTTGTATTGCGTGACGCATCCAAGGTACTTTGAGAGTAAAGTGTCGCATTTACCATCTACATTGAACTAAGCTATTTCTACCATTTTAAAGACTCATTTTTGATTACAGTATTGTGGATTTTTGTCGTTTGACCTTGTGTTAAGTCTAGTAAAGATTACTTATTTTTCTAAACTGGTGTAGTGTCCATTTGTAGTGTTTTCACTGTATTACTGTATGTGTTCACAAATGCTTTACACACTGCCTCTGAGATAAGCCTGCCTGCTCGTGCCAAGCTACCAAGGGGGTGAGCAGGGGTTATTTAGGAGTGTAGCCCCTTACCCTGACTAGACGCAAGGGTCCCTATTTGGACAAAGGTGCAAACCATTGCCAACTAGAGACCCCCAAATCTAACATTGGTGGTCAACGGTGAGGATTTGGACTTGCATTAGTGATTCATATACAGTGATTGGTGTACACTACTAGTGAGTGCAGATCAAACGCAACCACATACTTATTGGTAGAATTTTTTCCTTGGAATTTCTATTTTTGCTAAGAACTGCCAGTTGTTGTTACCATGAGTAGACCAGCATCCATTGCACCTGAAGAGTTTGAATTTGAAGAAGAAATGTTGGTTGCATACACTGTGCCCCAGCTCAAATCCGCTTGCAAGAAATTTAAAGTCTCCCTGAAAGGCCTCACAAGAAAAGAGGAATACCAAAAGGCGCTGAGGGCCTGGTTGGAAGCAAGGAGTGCCAGTGAGCACCCTGAGGATCAGGTGGAGGATTTAGAGGAGCAGCAAGGGGGGAACTTGGGTCCAGTGGGAAGGAAAGTACCTTCCAGGGCAGGCAGCAGTGTTTCTTCCAAAGGCCTGTCCCCACGAGAGCTGGAGGACAGGGAGAGAAGTAGGGTGCATGAGATGGAGCTAGCCAAGCTCAAAATGGGTGGGCAGTTAGAATTAGAGAATATGAAATTGGCCCTAGAGGAAAAGAGGATGCAATTGGAGCATGAGAGAAGTTTGAGGGAGTTGGAATTGAAAGCAAGAAGCTTAGAGATTACTCCCTCTGGTGGCAGCACACCGTCCATGCCTAGTGAGGCACGAGTATATATACCCAAGGAGGTGGTCAAAGAATTTGACAGAAATGATGATATTGGTCAGTGGTTCAAGGCCTATGAGGTAGCTATGACCTCCCACCAGGTCCCTGAGAAAGATTGGGGAGCGGGGTTGTGGGGGCGGTTCCTCAGTGAGGGGCGGGATACCTTGTTACACTTGCCCTCTGAAGTCCACAATTCTTATGAGCACATGAAAGAAGCCTTGATGAGTAGGTATGGGTTGACTCCTGAAATGTATAGACAGAGGTTTAGAAACTGCAAGAAACTGGAGTCAAGCACTTGGGTAGAATATGTGTCCTTTTGTGGCAGAGCATTGGATGGTTGGGTGAAGGGTAGCAAAGTGAATAATGATTTTCAGGCGCTCTATGATTTGATTGCGTGGGAGCACTTGTCCAGTAATTGTTTTCCAGAGCTGCGCCAGCACCTGATTGATAGCAAGCCGACTATCCCTAGGAAGCTTGCTGAGGAGGCGGACCGCTGGGTGAGCACCCGGGTCCACAAGGGTCATGTGGGAGACTCCGCCAAAGGTGGGCAGGGTCCCCAGCAGAGGAGTGGGAGGGACAAGGGTAAACAGAGGGGGTTCCAGAAAGGGCCCCAAAGTAATCCCCAAGGGAACCAAGGGAAGGGTTCCCAGCCTCCCCCTGAAAAGAAGTCAGGGGCCCGACAGATAAGCCTGTTCACAGGGGGCCCAAGACCTGTTTCAAGTGTGGTCAAGTGGGACACTGCTCCTATGATTCAAGATGTCCCATGTATGGGAAAACAGCACCCACTGGTGCACCACCCCGGCAGATCGCTAGTGTAGCCCTGGGGGAGGAGTCGGGTGACCAAGGTGGTTGGGGTCATGCAGAGATGTCCCTAGTCTCTTTAGGAGACTGTGAGGTGGTCCCCAGGACCCAGCTGCCTGATAACAGTAAGAAGTACAGGCAGTGGGTGACCATCAATGGCCAAAGGGTGGAGGCTCTGAGAGACACCGGAGCCAGTATGACAGCTGTCAGTTGTCGGCTGGTGTCTGAAGAGCAGGTAATCCCCAATGCATTTTACCCAGTTGTTGCCGCTGACAACACAGAGAGCCACTGCAAGGTGGCTCAGGTTCCCTTTGAGTGGGGGGGGGTCTCAGGTACTCTTCAAGTAGCTGTGAGGCCAGCCATGCCTGTTGACTGTCTGTTGGGCAATGATTTGGAGAGCTCCCCTTGGGCTAAGGTGGAGCGTAATGCAGATTTGGAGATGTTGGGCTTGCCTGATTGGGCGTGTGTGACCACCCGGTCTATGGCAGCCAGTAAGGGTATTCAAGAGGACCTGGAGCCTGAAACAGTGGCCCAGGTGCCTGCCTTAAAGAGAAGAGGCAGGGGGCGCGGGAAACCGGCCCCCGTGGTTCCCACGGTCCAGGAGGAGGCAGACCTTGAGGGGGATGCCCTGGAACCTACAGGGGAACAAGTGGCTGAACTGGGGGACCTGCCTGAGCTGACCCATTGGCAGCAGGAAGGAGGCCCCTACAGGGAAGAGTTCTGTGAGGAGCAGAACAAGTGACCTTCTCTTGTGGGTTTGCGGAAACAGGCCACAAACCAGGCAGCAGGTGATCAGTCTGGATCACATTGGATCTACTGGGAGAATGGTCTCCTGTATAGCGAGCCTAAGGTTGCTGAGCCTGGGTCAGCCCATGTCCTGGCGGTACCCCAGCGCTTCAGAGCCTTCCTACTGGGTTTGGCTCATGATGTACCTTTAGCAGTACATCTGGGGCAGGACAAGATCTTTGAGAGGCTTGTCACCCACTTTTATTGGCCCCAGATGCGCAAGAGTTCAGATACTCATTGCAGGACTTGTCAGACTTGCCAGGCAAATGGAAAGAGTGGGAGGAAGCACAAGGCTCCTCTCCAGCCATTCCCTGTGGTCAGCACCCCCTTTGAAAGGGTGGGCATTGACATTGTGGGGCCTCTGGATCCCAAGACAGCCATGGGCAACAGGTTCATTCTGGTCTTGGTGGACCATGCCACCCGGTACCCGGAAGCCATCCCTCTCCGGACTGTAACGGCCCCCGTGGTGGGACGTGCGTTGATGGGGATTTTCTCCCGTGTGGGGTTTCCCAGAGAGGTGGTGTCAGACCGTGGTACAAACTTCATTTCCAAGTATATGAAGTCCCTGTGGCAGGAGTGCGGGGTGACATACAAGTTCACCACTCCTTACCACCCCCAAGGTAATGGGCTGGTTGAGAGATTCAACCGGGCCCTAAAAGGCATGATTATGGGTCTGGAAGAACCCATGAGGCGTAAGTGGGACGTTCTCTTGCCATGCCTTCTCTTTGGTTACCGAGAGGTGCCACAGAAGTCCTTAGGGTTCAGCCCCTTTGAAGTGCTGTATGGTCACCCGGTAAGAGGACCTCTGAGTTTGGTAAAGGAAGGCTGGGAAAAAGCTCCCAGGAAACCTCCCCAGGATGTATATAGCTACATGCTGGCCTTCAGAAACCAAACCCGGCGTTTCAGGCAACTCGCTCAGGCGAATCTGGAAGCCAGCCAGGAGGAGATGAAGCGGTGGTACGATCAGAATGCCACTCTGATTGAGCTTCAGCTTGGTCAGATAGTGTGGGTCATGGCCCCAGTGGAGCCCTGCGCGCTCCAGGATAAGTGGACCGGACCATTTGAGGTGGTGGAGCGCAAGAGTGATGTCACCTACTTGGTGAACTTGCGGTCTCCTAGGAACCCCTTGCGGGTCCTGCATGTCAACCGCCTGAAGCCCCACTTAGAGAGGTCCGAAGTGGGCATGTTCCTAGCGACAGATGATGGAATGGAGGAGGAGACTGAGCCTCTTCCTGACCTCCTGTCTGCGACAGAGCAAGATGGGTCAGTGGATGGTGTAAACCTCTCTTCCTCCCTGACCCCTGAGCAGCAGGATGACTGTCGCCAACTGTTGGGACAGTTTCCTGACCTGTTCTCCCTGACCCCTAGTGTCACTGAGTGGTGCGTCCATAATGTGGACACTGGGGACAGTCCTCCTGTGAAGAACAAGACTTACAGAGTGACTGACAGGGTGAGAGCTTGCATCAAGGAGGAGGTCTCCAAGATGTTCGCATTGGGTGTGATTGAGTCTTCTAACAGCCCTTGGGCCAGCCCAGTGGTCTTGGTCCCAAAGGCTGCCGCGCCTGGTGCCACATCCGAACTCCAGTTCTGTGTGGACTACCGAGGACTCAATTCAGTCACCAGGACTGACGCGGACCCCATCCCCAGAGCTGATGAGCTCATTGATCGGTTAGGGCCTGCCCGGTACCTCAGCACGTTTGATTTAACGTCTGGGTACTGGCAGATCGCCTTAACTGATGGGGCAAAAGAGAGGTCAGCATTCTCCACAACAGATGGGCACTACCAATTCCGGGTTATGCCCTTTGGGATGAAGAATGCCCCTGCCACCTTTCAGAGGTAGGTCAACCAGGTGTTGGCTGGACTGGAGGATTTCAGTGCCGCCTACCTGGATGACATTGCAGTGTTCAGCGCCAGTTGGGAAGAACATCTGCGCCACCTCTGGGAAGTGTTGATGGCGCTGCGGAGGGCAGGCCTCACGATCAAGGCGAGTAAGTGCCAGATCGGGCAGGGTTCCGTGGTATATTTGGGACACCAGGTTGGGAGCGGCCAGGTGGCGCCCCTACAGCCCAAAATTGCTCACATCCTGGCTTGGGAACCCCCCAAGACCCAGACAGAGGTGAGAGCCTTTTTAGGACTCACTGGGTATTACAGGAGGTTTGTCAAGGGGTATGGCAGCATAGTTGCACCCTTGACAGAGCTGACTTCCAGGAAGCAGCCCAAGAAAGTGAACTGGACTGACAACTGTCAGAAAGCTTTTGATGCCCTGAAGACTGCCATGTGCAGGGCGCCCGTGCTCCAGGCACCCAACTTCTCAAAAGAGTTCATTGTTCCTTCAGACGCTTCAGAGCATGGTGTAGGGGCTGTTCTTGCACAGATGAATGAGGAGGGCCTAGACCAACCTGTAGCATTCATCAGTAGGAGGTTACTTCCACGGTAACAGCGGTGGAGTGCGATTGAGTGTGAGGCATCTGCTGTGGTCTGGGCACTGAAGAAGTTGAGACCATACTTGTTTGGGACTCACTTCCGGGTTCAGACAGACCACAGGCCCCTCAGATGGTTGATGCAGATGAGGGGTGAGAATCCAAAGCTGTTGAGGTGGTCCATTTCCCTACAGGGGATGGACTTCATGGTGGAACACCGCCCTGGTACAGAACACGCCAATGCTGATGGTCTGTCCAGATTTTTCCGCCTTGGTGAAGAGAACTCCCAAGAGATAGGGTAGTTCTCCCCACATTTCAGCTGGAGGGGACACGTGTTAGACCTGGCACCATTGGCGTGGGTCTCCCTTCCATTTTTTACTGTTGCCTCCTGTGTTTTGCTATGTTTTTGCTGGTCTAGATGCTTTGGGCACTTTGCCACTGCTATTCAGTGCCAAAGTGCAAGTGCTCCCTATTGTAAATTGTTGTATGGATTAGTGATTCCATGATTGGATTATTTGATTTACTTGTCAGACCCTAGTACAGTGCACCGTGTGTGCCCAGGGCCTGTAAATCAAATGCTGCTGGTGGGCTTGCAGCACTGGTTGTGCCACCCACAGAAGCAGCTTGTAAACTATGGCTCAGGACTGCCATTGCAGAGCCTGTGTGCAGTCTGGGACTGCCATGTCGACTTGGCAAGTGCACCCACTTGCCAGTCCCCAAACGTTCCCTTTTCTACATGTTAGTCACCCCTAAGGTAGGCCCAAGGGCAGGGTGCATTGTATGTAAAAGGTAGGACATGCCCTGGTGTGTGTGTCATGTCCTAATAGTGAATTACAGCCAATTTCGTTTTTCACTATTGCAAGGCTATCTGTTCCCATAGGCCAGAATGGGCAGTTTGGTTATAACATCTTATAATCCTTAACTGACCCTAGGAACAAGATAGAAAAGCGAATTTAGTATGCCTGAACTCAGAATGTTAAAATACATCTTTTAGTGTGGGTGATTTTTACATTCTGTGTTTGAAAATACCACTTTTAGAAAGTAGGTATTTTCTTGCCTAACCTTCCAGTGTGCTCTGCTAAGGTTGTGTATTCACTGTCTGGTTTGTGAGTGACAGGGGACTGGAGAGGTTCTTGGCTCCAGCAGTCTGATGGGTCAGGGCTGGGCTGAATAGGACCACCACATAGAATAGAGAGTAGGGGGGAGGAGACTTCCTTTCACTGACCTGAGCCCTCATAGAATAGAGAGTAGGGGGAGAAGATTTCCTTTCAGCTACCTGGGCCAGATCGGCTCTCAAACAATGCTGCCTCCACCTCCTGCCAGGAAGCTGCACAGAACTGGTTTTGGTCAGGCACAGACACTCTCTGCCTCCAGAGAACAAAGACTTTCTGGGTATAAATATTGGGTCCCAGACCCCAGAACTTTAGATCACTTCTGGGAACCAAGACAAACCTTTGCTGAGGAGAAGAACCAGGAAACTGAAGGAGGAGACTGCCCCTGTGCTGTGTGCTGTTGGGTTTGGCCTGCAGTGGTTACTTTATTGCCAAAGAAAGGAGAAAGGAACTTTGTGTGTACTTTCATCATCTTGAAGAAGATCTCCAAGGGCTTGAAGATTGAGCTTGCCTCCTGCCTGAAGTCTCAGGGATACAAGACTTCACCAACCAGCTCCCCTGAATTCCCTTGCTGGGAATTCTACCTGCAAAGAGGTGCCTGCTGTTGTGTTGGGCCCTTTTGAAGACTGCGTGTCGCTGGGAGCTGGAAGTGCGACGCAACAAGGAGAAGCGTGTCGCCGCCGCAGCAGTTGCCGTCGCATTGCTGAAGAAGAGTGTGGCCGCTGTTCGCCGTCGCATCACCGACGAAGTGTGTCACATCACCGGAGAAGCGTGTCGCTGCCGCAGAGGTCGCCGTCGCCTCACCGGAGAAGCGTGTCGCAGGGCCTGTCGCGGCTCAGGAGTTCACCGTGTCGCCACACGGCCGTCGGGAGTGCACGCATCGCATCTACGTTGTTGCACCGTAACCAAGACGCCATTTTGTCGCATCGCACCAGATCGTCATCGCATCGAGGCGCCATCTTGTCGCATTGCACCGGATCACAGTAAGAAACCGACGCATCAACTCCCCACACAGTAAGGAAGCGAGCCTCAACTCCCCTGCGCAGCAGTAAGGAACCGACGCATCCACTCCCCTGAGTGTAAGGAACGGCGCATCACCTTCCCTGTGACCCTTTTGTTTGTATTGCATGACGCATCCAAGGTACTTTGAGAGTAAAGTGTCGCATTTATCATCTACATTGAACTAAGCTATTTCTACCATTTCAAAGACTCATTTTTGATTACAGTACTGTGGATTTTTGTCGTTTGACCTTGTGTTAAGTCTAGTAAAGATTACTTATTTTTCTAAACTGGTGTAGTGTCCATTTGTAGTGTTTTCACTGTATTACTGTATGTGTTCACAAATGCTTTACACACTGTCTCTGAGATAAGCCTGCCTGCTCATGCCAAGCTACTAAGGGGGTGAGCAGGGGTTATTTAGGAGTGTAGCCGCTTACCCTGACTAGACGCAAGGGTCCCTATTTGGACAAAGGTGCAAACCATTGCCAACTAGAGACCCCCAAATCTAACATTGGTGGTCAGCGGTGAGGATTTGGACTTGCATTAGTGATTCATATACAGTGATTGGTGTACACTACTAGTGAGTGCAGATCAAACGCAACCACATACTTATTGGTAGAATTGTTTCCTTGGGATTTCTATTTTTGCTAAGAACTGCCAGTTGTTGTTACCATGAGTAGACCAGCATCCATTGCACCTGAAGAGTTTGAATTTGAAGAAGAAATGTTGGATGCATACACTGTGCCCCAGCTCAAATCCGCTTTCAAGAACTTTAAAGTATCCCTGAAAGGCCTCATGAGAAAAGAGGAATACCAAAAGGCGCTGAGGGCCTGGTTGGAAGCAAGGAGTGCCAGTGAGCACCCTGAGGATCAGGTGGAGGATTTAGAGGAGCAGCAAGGGGGGAACTTGGGTCCAGTGGGAAGGAAAGTACCTTCCAGGGCAGGCAGCAGTGTTTCTTCCAAAGGCCTGTCCCCAGGAGAGCAGGAGGACAGGGAGAGAAGTAGGGTGCATGAGATGGAGCTAACCAAGCTCAAAATGGGTGGGCAGTTAGAATTAGAGAATAAGAAATGGGCCCTAGAGGAAAAGAGGATGCAATTGGAGCATGAGAGATGTTTGAGGGAGTTGGAATTGAAAGCAAGAAGCTTAGAGATTACTCCCTCTGGTGGCAGCACACCATCCATGCCTAGTGAGGCAAGGGTATATATACCCAAGGAGGTGGTGAAAGAATTTGACAGAAATGATGATATTGGTCAGTGGTTCAAGGCCTATGAGGTAGCTATGACCTCCCACCAGGTCCCTGAGAAAGATTGGGGAGCGGGGTTGTGGGGGCGGTTCCTCAGTGAGGGGCGGGATACCTTGTTAGACTTGCCCTCTGAAGTCCACAATTCTTATGAGCACATGAAAGAAGCCTAGATGAGTAGGTATGGGTTGACTCCTGAAATGTATAGACAGAGGTTTAGAAACTGCAAGAAACTGGAGTCAAGCACTTGGGTAGAATATGTGTCCTTTTTTGGCAGAGCATTGGATGGTTTGGTGAAGGGTAGCAAAGTGAATAATGATTTTCAGGCGCTCTATGATTTGATTGCGTGGGAGCACTTGTCCAGTAATTGTTTTCCAGAGCTGCGCCAGCACCTGATTGATAGTAAGCTGACTATCCCTAGGAAGCTTGCTGAGGAGGCGGACCGCTGGGTGAGCACCCGGGTCCACAAGGGTCATGTGGGAGACTCCGCCAAAGGTGGGCAGGGTCCCCAGCAGAGAAGTGGGGGGGACAAGGGTAAACAGAGGGGGATCCAGAAAGGGCCCCAAAGTAATCCCCAAGGGAACCAAGGGAAGGGTTCCCAGCCTCCCCCTGAAAAGAAGTCAGGGGCCCCGACAGATAAGCCTGTTCACAGGGGGCCCAAGACCTGTTTCAAGTGTGGTCAAGTGGGCCACTGCTCCTATGATTCAAGATGTCCCATGTATGGGAAAACAGCACCCACTGGTGCACCACCCCGGCAGATCGCTAGTGTAGCCCTGGGGGAGGAGTTGGGTGACCAAGGTGGGTGGGGTCCCGCAGAGATGTCCCTAGTCTCTTTAGGAGACTGTGAGGTGGTCCCCAGGACTCAGCTGCCTGATAACACTAAGAAGTACAGGCAGTGGGTGACCATCAATGGCCAAAGGTTGGAGGCTCTGAGAGACACCGGAGCCAGTGTGACAGCTGTCAGTTGTCGGCTGGTGTCTGAAGAGCAGGTAATCCCCAATGCATTTTACCCAGTTGTTGCCGCTGACAACACAGAGAGCCACTGCAAGGTGGCTCAGGTTCCCTTTAAGTGGGGGGGGTCTCAGGTACTCTTCAAGTAGCTGTGAGGCCAGCCATGCCTGTTGACTGTCTGTTGGGCAATGATTTGGAGAGCTCCCCTTGGGCTAAGGTGGAGCATAATGCAGATTTGGAGATGTTGGGTTTGCCGGATTGGGCACGTGTGACCACCCGGTCTATGGCAGCCAGTAAGGGTGTTCAAGAGGACCAGGAGCCTGAAACAGTGGCCCAGGTGCCTGCCTTAAAGAGAAGAGGCAGGGGGCGCGGGAAACCGTCCTCCGTGGTTCCCACCGTCCAGGAGGAGGCAGACCTTGAGGGGGATGCCCTGGAACCTACAGGGGAACAAGTGGCTGAACTGGGGGACCTGCCTGAGCTGACCCATTGGCAGCAGGAAGGAGGCCCCTCCAGGGAAGAGTTCTGTGAGGAGCAGAACAAGTGCCCTTCTCTTGTGGGTTTGCGGCAACAGGCCACAAACCAGGCAGCAGGTGATCAGTCTGGATCACATTGCATCTACTGGGAGAATGGTCTCCTGTATAGCGAGCCTAAGGTTGCTGAGCCTGGGTCAGCACGTGTGCTGGTGGTACCCCAGCGCTTCAGAGCCTTCCTACTGGGTTTGGCTCATGATGTACCTTTAGCAGGACATCTGGGGCAGGACAAGACCTTTGAGAGGCTTGTCACCCACTTTTATTGGCCCCAGATGCGCAAGAGTTCAGATACTCATTGCAGGACTTGTCAGACTTGCCAGGCAAGTGGAAAGAGTGGGAGGAAGCACAAGGCTCATCTCCAGCCATTCCCTGTGGTCAGCACCCCCTTTGAAAGGGTGGGCATTGACATTGTGGGGCCTCTGGATCCCAAGACAGCCATGGGCAACAGGTTCATCCTGGTCTTGGTGGACTATGCCACCCGGTACCCGGAAGCCATCCCTCTCCGGACTGTGACGGCCCCCGTGGTGGGACGTGCGTTCATGGGGATTTTCTCCCGTGTGGGGTTCCCCAGAGAGGTGGTGTCAGACCGTGGTAAAAACTTCCTTTCCAAGTATATGAAGTCCCTGTGGCAGGAGTGCGGGGTGACATACAAGTTCACCACTCCTTACCAGCCCCAAGGTAATGGGCTGGTTGAGAGATTCAACTGGACCCTAAAAGGCATGATTATGGGTCTAGAAGAACCCATGAGGTGTAAGTGGGACGTCCTCTTGCCATGCCTTCTCTTTGCTTACCGAGAGGTGCCACAGAAGTCCTTAGGGTTCAGCCCCTTTGAAGTGCTGTATGGTCACCCGGTAAGAGGACCTCTGAGTTTGGTAAAGGAAGGCTGGGAAAAAGCTCCCAGGAAACCTCCCCAGGATGTATATAGCTACATGCTGGCCTTCAGAAACCAAACCTGGCGTTTCAGGCAACTCGCTCAGGAGAATCTGGAAGCCAGCCAGGAGGAGATGAAGCGGTGGTACGATCAGAATGGCACTCTGATTGAGCTTCAGCTTGGTCAGATAGTGTGGGTCATGGCCCCAGTGGAGCCCTGCGCACTCCAGGATAAGTGGACCGGACCATTTGAGGTGGTGGAGTGCAAGAGTGATGTCACCTACTTGGTGAACTTGCGGTCTCCTAGGAACCCCTTGCGGGTCCTACATGTCAACCGCCTGAAGCCCCACTTAGAGAGGTCTGAAGTGGGCATGCTCCTAGCGACAGATGATGGAATGGAGGAGGAGACTGAGCCTCTTCCTGACCTCCTGTCTGCGACAGAGCAAGATGGGTCAGTGGATGGTGTAAACCTCTCTTCCACCCTGACCCCTGAGCAGCAGGATGACTGTCGCCAACTGTTGGGACAGTTTCCTGACCTGTTCTCCCTGACCCCTAGTGTCACTGAGTGGTGCGTCCATAATGTGGACACTGGGGACAGTCCTCCTGTGAAGAACAAGACTTACAGAGTGACTGACAGGGTGAGAGCTTGCATCAAGGAGGAGGTCTCCAAGATGTTCGCATTGGGGGTGATTGAGTCTTCTAACAGCCCTTGGGCCAGCCCAGTGGTCTTGGTCCCAAAGGCTGCCGCGCCTGGTGCCACACCCAAATTCCGGTTCTGTGTGGACTACCGAGGACTCAATTCAGTCACCAGGACTGACGCGCACCCCATCCCCAGAGCTGATGAGCTCATTGATCGGTTAGGGCCTGCCCGGTACCTCAGCACGTTTGATTTAACGTCTGGGTACTGGCAGATCGCCTTAACTGATGGGGCAAAAGAGAGGTCAGCATTCCCCACACCAGATGGGCACTACCAATTCCGGGTTATGCCCTTTGGGATGAAGAATGCCCCTGCCACCTTTCAGAGGTTGGTCAACCAGGTGTTGGCTGGACTGGTGGATTTCAGTGCCGCCTACCTGGATGACATTGCAGTGTTCAGCGTGTTGTAGGGATTCTACACATACACAGAGCTATGCACAGGATAATAGGACCTCGGAATATAGTGGTGAGCCAACCATACACCTTAGCACCTAACACCCCAATCCGACTAGCTTTAGCGTCTCATTAGCAACAATGCTGCCAATGATTAGACAACCCAGAACACGGTATCTCTCTCTCAGGACTCGCAGAAGTAAGAACACCCTTTCATAACTCACTCATACTTGTCCACAACGTGCGTAATAAGAGACACTGTATAGTTTAAAATATTTATTTTAACTAAGGTGCTCTAAGGTACAGTACACGTGCCAGTACTATCAGCATAATGCATAAGAATAAAACAATAAGCATAGTTACAATTCCATAGAATATAAACGGGGAAAGCATTTCATAAAGCAGTGGATATAGGGCTAAATGACTACACCACCCTCCCCGTGCTAGTAGCTAGTTTATTATAAAAACAGAAGACCTCTGGGCTTTGGCTGGCAGACCCCCATACCTCAATATCTAGATGTAAGGTTTACATCATCAGACAAGCACAGCTCTTCTCTCTGGAAAGGTTTTTCTCCAAGTGTCCCCAACAGTGAAAATCACAATATTAAAAGCACTCGAATTCCTCCAGTGCAGTGGCATTCAGTGTTATGTCTAAGTGCGAGGGGCTGACCAGATCAGCAAGAACAAGGGACATTGTTTTTCGACCTTGTACATGATGTGCAGACGCAACCCAAAGGGAATAGAAAAAAAGGTGATAGTCAGATAGTCCCAAAATAGCAGAGGCTGGAAGGCAAAGGCAGAATGTAGCGTGCGCAAAGAGGCATCATGGCAGCCAGGCCTAAGCTAACGTAGCAATGCAGACCACGAGTCCACAAACCACACGACACCCTCCCCTGGGCAGTCAATCGGTGAAGACATAGGACAAAGACAGAGTTCAAATAGATGGAGCAGAATTGCCACGTCCGTGGTGGAATGCGCCTAATCGGTAGTTAACAAATGAGGAAAAGGGAATAAAAAACCCGGGGGCGAGGACGCCGAAAGCGTAGACCCCTTAATCCAAAAAAGTGTTGGTGCAGAAAAACGCCACACCTTCCAATAGGACATCGTTGGAATCGTCAGAAAAAAGAGATGCCATCCAGTCCAGTAAATCAAAACTGCATTCATGTTCCTCGCAAGAGGGAGCAGCGAACAGCATTGCGGGACAACTTGCGTGATACTCAATATAACTATGTTGTAGGAGAGTCCGAGCAGCCGCCCAGACATCCCATTGTGCCAAAATTCCAAGTGCAGCCACACGCGCCATGAAGCCAGGACCGGAACAGTCTCGTTCATGGGCCTCTAAGGGACCCACCAACTGGACAAAATCCGGGCGAGACAGAGACGTGTTGGAGAGGCAGTAATCCAAGGTCCATGAGAAAGGACAGCGGATGCAAGACATCACAGGTTGCACGCAAGTGAAATACGCAAAGCGAAAAGAAAGTCCATATGACACACCAAGTGTCGCCAATGGCAGGACGCCGAAGGCTTCGAGGATGCGCTCACGGAGCGTCCGGAGTCGACCGTGGTCGAGGAGGGCCCCAGGAAGTGCAGCCATTGCGTAGCACACAGACCAAAAGCAAAACACCAGCCGCTAAGGCGAGGATCAATGGAAAGCCACCAAAGACGCTGGAAAAAATTGAATGAATAAAAGCTGGTATTACACCAAAGATAGTTTGAAAAGAGGTAACAAGGCCAGAGCCCACAACTTTAAAAAAGTGCACAAGGCCTTCGGTGCGTGAAGCATTAAAAACACGGTGAATCAGTTCCCCGAAATGTTGTGGGAGGTTTGTGTTCAAAAGTGCCTGAATTTCACTGTGGGTACTAGCCACCTGGAGCATGAATGTCTCCCGGGCGGATGTGAGCATAACCTCCTGATTCAATAATAGTGCCTTTATTCTGCTCAATTTATTGAAATCCGCTTTCAAAGTCGGAATGGAAGGCCAAATGGAACTATCTACGATGCCGTGCGGGGGGGAAAGCACATTTTTGCAGCAGACAACCCTGTGAGAAACTGTTACAATATAGGGTATGCCGGCAAGCATGCCACAGCAGTCCTGATTATTCAGGAGGAGATAGCTACCATTTGCAAGCACAGTGAAAGTAGGAGAAATAGCAGGAGCAGGAATGCCTTTTAAAACACAAGCAAGATTCGGAGCAGAAACATTGCAAGCTCCGTGCAATGTAATGTGTTTACAAACAAGAGAATGACCCACGGTAGAATCACACAACTCCCCCATGAGAAAAACTTCCCTCCCGTCCCTAAGGCATTTATACATGAAAGGCAGGGACCAAAGTTCATGCAGGAAAGCACTGCCTAAAGGCTGAAAGCGGCCAACAGGATAATGTTTCATGCACGAACTGAATTCAAATAAAGAAAAAGGCAAAGCGATAACCCTGTGTACTAGCCACACAGCAGAATCTAGTTCCGCCACAGAGAATGGTAAAGGCTCTATCTTTTCGATATGTAACAGAGTGTATGCTGCATCTTTCATGGACATGAACTGCTGTTTTTCAGTCAAATTAAAAGGCAAGAATAAGGCAGAGGTGTTCAAAAAATGCCAAGGAACTTTCCCCATTTTAAGCGTCTGCAAAGTCCATGCAAACTGCATTACTGAACGCAATTGATTTTGACCCTGATATAACACAGAAACATCATCTTGTACGATATCAACAACAGAGGAAATAATATTCTCTAATGTGCAAATGCGGGAAGACAGGGTATTAATACTATTGTCAACAACAGCAAGCACTTTTTCTAAATTAGCTTGATCGACTTCCCAAAGACGGGAAGCAGATTCAATTTGCGAAAGCTTCCAGAGTTCATTATAAGTTTCATAAATGAATCTCTTAGGTCTAGGACCACGAGGCCCCAGAACAAAGTCGGACAGATCAATGTTGCCTGATAGGAGGGATAAATGATGTTTAACAGAATCTAAGGAAGAGTGCTGCAACCACTGTTTACACAATTTACCAACAGAATATGTTGTAACAGTACGAGAATCAGAAAACCTGGGGTCCGGCCTATCCTGTTTATAGCCAGGATCCGTGTCATGAAAACACAGCTGGCAGGCATTAGAGGCTATGGGCCAGGCCAACCAGGGTGATTGAACAAACTCAGAGACATTAAACGAATTGTTCTGAAACAACACCTGCAAATCCGTAAGGGACATATTGAAGCACAAGCTTTCGTTGGGAGTGGAAGACAATACAGGAATGGATGGGGCATTTAATTGTTTGGAGGTAGCCAAACCCCAACATGTTGTTTGATATATGGTGCGGTTTAAAAACAGAATTTGGGCCGGGATGAGGCAAGCACGGTGCAAGGCTTCTGTGCCCTGCACCTGCCATGCTTTGGAACCCCAAATAGATTTTAAATCAATGGTGTCCCGCCAATGTTCATATCCACCCACAGCTAAGGCGTTCAAAAAGGAACCCGAATACAGCAGTTTGGTGTGGGTTAACATGATTTTCTGAGTAGACGAAGAATTCAATTTAAAATAATAGGACCTAGGATTAGATCTATTATAGTCTGTAAAATAAGAAAACTTATTTCTAAGAGTTTGGGAGCTACCTGGCAAAGGGGTCGGACAATGTTCCCACTGGGTGTAATTAAAAGGACCCCGAAGGGTACTTGGTTTATGTACAAAGTGGTTGCCCCAATGCTGGTAACAATATAATTCGGCATAATTTGCAGAATTCATGTACAAATCTTCGGCATTAAAAGCAGCATAATATTTCAAATCAGTAAACAACGATTCAACGGCATGCAAATCCCAATCGTCAGAATGAATATTACTTTTTACGATATCACCCATTGAAACACGAAGGACATTTGGTACATTAATAATTTCGGTCGGTCCATGAATTTGGAAGTTCACTGTATCCCATACGATGCCATCAGCAACTGGAAAAGCTGAAATGTTCACTAATGTGTGGTCACGCTTCATGATGTGAGATGAAGAGTGTGGAGCCAAAGTTCCAGCAACAGAGTTCACTGTAGAGCGTTCTGGCAAATAGTGTCCATTGATGAGCAGAAAAAACACGGTGACAAAGCCAATGGACATGAACAAAAAATCAGGAAAAGTACCAACCAAATGTATGTCCATGGAGGGATCAAAAAATTGTCTCTGAACCAGGATACAAGAACATTAAATCTGGATGGGACAAGTGATGAAGAGGAATCCGAGTCAATGGAATAACTTGTTGGGTTCAGTGGCGTTGTTGGTAAATGAGCCACGGACTCGGTGGCGGGGTAAGTATACTCGGTCTCCTCGTTGCAGGGGGAATCCGAGCAGTCTTGCAGGGGATCAGGCAAATCTACCATCTCGAGAGCAACATCAGTGACCGTTCGGGCAGAAGGGCCAAGAACATTTATCCAGCAAATGACAGGACAAGAGACCGCTGGTGTAACACTATTCAGGATCGGCCAGATGTTGTAGCTTGACATTTTCCACTGAGATGTATCTGTTCTCTTTGCGACCAGGAAGCGGTGGTAAGATGACTGTACGAGTTCCCTTCAAGCCAAGGACTGCAACTGGTGCACGATAAGAGGGTCCGAATTCTTTTTTGTTCTCCACCTTCTCTCGAACCAGATCTCCAATCTTCGGAAGCCAGCCGGCAACCGGAATCTGCAGGGTATCGTCTGTGGCTGAAGGTAAATGTGCGATTGCAAGTTTGTCTCGGGCTTCTTGTAAGTCCTGTAACATAGTAGAATGGTTATCTACATCAAAGATGGCGGATTGCGCCGCCATGTCTAGACCATCAAGGTCAGGCACAAACATTCTTATGCCAAAGAGCATTTCGTATGGGGTCCGCCCACCCAGAGGTCTTCTAGGGAGATTATTAAGTGCACGTTGTACGGTATACAAGTGGGCCAGCCAGTTCCTGCCAGTACCTAAGACTCTAGCTGTCAAGGATTGCTTTAAATCACGGTTCATTCGCTCCACAATTGAATTACCCTCAGGTCTATATGGAGACGAAAATTTCACCCGCACCCCCAGTGAACCCATTGCGTCCTTGTAAGCCTTAGAGGCGAACGCTGGACCTTGGTCAGAATGGAAGGTGCCACAGGCGAAAATTCCCACAAAGACACGCAAATCCCTGATGACATTTCGAGCGTCAGCACTCCGTTGTGGCCAGACCCAGATGAAACGTGTGCACGAATCCACTGCAACCAAGATGTACTTATATGCAGTGTCAGAAGAAAAGGGACCGCAGTGGTCCAGGTAAACACACCCAAAAGGTCTGTTTGAAATGCAGAGCGGTGTTTGTGGTGGCCGTGTAACCGAGGAAGGCTTAATTTGCTGACAAACGTCACAAGAAAGCACATAAGTACGGGTTTGTTTATATAAACCACGCCACCAGTAACGCTGCTGCAAGATGGAAACCGTATCAGACACTCCAGCATGAGCTGACGCCATGCCTTCGTGTGCTGCCGTAATCAAGGAAAGTCTGCAGTCCGCGTTGGGAATCAGCCGATCACCAACGTTTGGAATTCTTACATAAGGAGCCTCTTCGGGACCTAATTGATAAGAGTATTTTGAAGGGAAACCCCTAGGGTAATTAACACCTTCCTTTGTAGCAGCAATAGCTGCTAGAATATCAGTATCTATTTTAGACATGGATCTGGTAACTGCTGCGACTGAGCACGTGACTACTGCGGATTTGGCAGCTTCATCTGCCAAACCGTTACCAACAGCATGTGCGCCCACACGCTGGTGGCCAAGGGTGTGTACCACCTGTGTAAGAGGCAGACGTTGTTGTAGATCTGCCACTCGAACCCAAAGCATTTTATGCTTGATTGTGCTGCCTTTTGCATCTCTATAGTCATTTTGTGACCAAAAGAATAGATTGTCATTATAAGACTGGACACAGTAGTAAGAATCGCATACAATAAGAGTAGTTACATCAGGAGTAGCGAACTCAAGTGCTAGCACCAATGCGCACAGCTCGGCCAATTGTGCAGTACTGTCTCCCAGTGCCTGAGTGTGCACTACAGTTGATTTGAACTTTCCGTTCACAAAGGAACCTGCAACAATAGCACATGCTGCTGAATAAGCGTGCTTGGAACCCGTGGCCGGCTGTGCCGAACCATCGGTATAGATAATACATTCGTAATCCTCAAGCGGTAGTAAAGACAAAGGAGGAGGATGAACGAATTCATACTGCAAAAACTCCTGAGTCTGAAGAGAAGAATCAAAGATAAAAGTGACATCCGGAGATGTCAAAGATGTTACCCATTGTATCCAACGGGGTGCAAAGCTTTAGAGTTCGGAACACTTTCTTTCGTCACTGCCTCTAGGGCAGGATAGGGTGTTACCACCAAAATGCGTTTTCCCTGTGCCAGTGCGCGTTCCTTCAGAATCGCCATCTGCACTGCAGTCAAAACTTTCTCCACAGAAGAAAAGCGCATTTCTGCAGAGGTGTAAAGATGTGACTTGTATGCAATCGGTACTGTGTCACCCTCGTTAAAGGTCAAGTACGTGAAACCCACTGCCCCTGGAATGATTCTAATCACCAGGTTTGTGTGGTTATCACGAGTCAACAAGAATTTTGATTCAAGTAGGTCTGTCTGCAAAGACTGCAGAACGGAGGAATGCTCCGGAAGCCAGCATGACTTCGAAAAGTTAGGTTGTATCAAGGCATACAGTGGCTTGATACGCTGGGCATAATCGGGAATGTAAGTACGCCCGAAGTTCAGAAAACCAAGTAAAGACTGAAGTTTCTTCAGATTGGTCGGAGAGCACAAAAGTGCACATTTCTCTAGAAAATGGGGGGCTAAGCCCTTACCTTCATTGTTGAGCTCATAGCCCAAAAACAAAACGGTAAATTCAGCAATGTGTGATTTGGCAAAGTTAAACTTATAACCTAAAACCGCAAATTCGAGAATAATGCAGTCCACTCGGTTAAGATGCGGGAGTAACTCGTCGTCTGTCAGATAGATATCATCGACGTACGAACATGCATCTGGGTCTATGCCGTCCAACAAAGAGACGACACGGGCAGCGAATACACCTGGACTGTTTTTGTAGCCCATAGGCAAACGCCGGAATTTGAATAATTTGCCACCGGATGTAAAAGCGCTCCATTGGCTACTCTCCGGGGCCAAGTTGTGCGTGTAGAATCCATTGGATAGGTCAAGTGTAGTTTTATATTTTTTACGAACAAGACTGTCTACTAACGCAGAACTATGTGTGTTTTGCACCGCAAAGGTCCGACAATGAGAGTTCAAATGTCGGTAATCCAAAATTAAGCGATACGATCCGTCGGGTTTGGAAACCGCGAAAAGGGGATTATTCATTGGTGATAAGCATGTTTCAATTACTCCCTGGTATTCTAACTGAGTCAGAATTTCGGAAACGGGGCCTTTGCATCCCGTTTGATGGGATATTGGGGTTGTGGCTGTGGCAGCGACCGCAAAGGAATTTCATGGGGTGGTGAATCTTCATCCCAGCCCACGTGGTTGCGGTATAACGCTGGAGCCAGGGACACAGCCCATTCAGCTGCTAGTGCCTCCGCTTTGTCCTTAGGGACATGGCGAGAAAAGCTCGGAAGGATTACCTCCTCCCCTTTATGTGCAGCAAGTACGAATGGGGGCGGCCAATCCGCCTCCGCCAACAAAATGTCGTAAGAAGAGGTCAGATTCTCCCAAAAAATCCCTTTAATAACACGCTGTATATCACCTTCAATTTGAATGACAATATTATATAATCTGTCAGGGGGTGCCACTCTGGTATCTGCTGTCTCGACAGTAATGAATGTTTCAGTTGCTGTCGCCTCCACATGAGGACGTAGCGCCTCTCGCACTATGGTAACTTCCGCGGCGCTGTCTAAGAGTGTCACTGCCCACGTCCAATTCAGGAGTCTCGTTCTCACCGTCTGTGGCATATTTTGCTGTTACAGCGGCAACTTTCTTCTTCTGAAACTGTGGGCGAGAATGTGGAAATTCTTCTGTTTTCCCTCTGACCTGTTGTCGAGGTTGGTCTCGCCCCTGTGGAGCCTCTCTGCCCCTTCCTCTATCCTGGCTATCTCCTCCACCAGCCTGCGAAGGTGTCGGCTTCTGTGAAGAACGAGGAGAACGCGAATCAGGGACGTGAAATCTCTCTGGAGATTTAATTCTCGCCCTATCACGCAAATCATATGTGCGTTCAGAAGAGACAGAAACCGGGGATGCGCCTCGCGACCCCGACTTCGTCTGTTGCTTACCTTGTTTTTTCAACCTCCAGCTCTTTTTTAGTAAAAACTGGTTTCTCATCTTTCTCAGACTGAGTTTTTGGTTGTAGTTGCGATTGTGTTTGCATTTTAGAAAAAGGCTTAACTCCCAGGCTATTGCGGCCAATTGTTTTGTAAGCCTGGGCTATAATTTTAGGTAATTTGCGTGGCTTGTCCAAATCTGGGACTAAAGCCAAAGCATTAGCTACTTGAAAGTTAACTGCATCGCCCTTGACATTGGCAAGGATCAACTCAGCTACTACGTTGAACACTCCCACCAGTCTCATCCCTAATTCCAGAGCCGCTTCAGGGCCATGTTCATCCTGCACTCGTTTAATCACAGAGGGGAGAACCGTCATGGAAGGAGTGCCGAAACACTTTGCATATACTGCAGCGAATACCCTTCCCCAGTTGTTGCATTCTGCCAACTCGGGTACTAAGTCTTTGGGCAAACTAATCGTCAAAATCCTGTGTTTTTCCACAGGAGAAGTATTTGGAAAAACTGCCTCCAGCTGGTCAAATTTTTCTGCAAGCCAATAAGGAAAATCATCCTTATTTTGTGGGCGCTTGCCCATCAGCGAATTAACCATGACAGGACTTATGGTTACACCGCCTGCTCCAGCTGGATGGGCTGCAACTCCAGGTGGGACTCCTGGATGTTGCCTGTAACATACTGTACTAAAGCTCTATGCACTCGTATTAAAGACGAATGCAAATTAAGCAGTTCACCGACTGCCACCGTCATATAACGCGGATGTGGAGTATACCCGGCCAAGACAGGCCAAGTGGCCCCTTCAATTGATAAGGGGCCTAAACGAACCGCGGTTACCGATTGGGGGAGGGCGCCATCAAACCAAACACGGTGTTGCCAAGCCGTGAGCGGTATTTCAAGATTCCTATACGGTCTATAGTGTTGAGGAACAACGGTGGCTTCATATTCATGGAACAAATTATCAGTCCCATCCACCGCAGGAAAAGTGATCCATGAGTAAAACACTTCAAAGTGGTAAGCTGGATCTGCTTGTACCATAAATATCAGATCGACACCCGCGTCAGGCACTCCATACACTGTCAAGTGAGCCCGGAGCGCTGCGCGGCTATGTGCCGCAATGGCTACAGCCATTAGGGCTTAGAATATTCGACAACCTAGTAGAAGGTAGCACAATATAGGGTTTTATTTAAACACCTTTTAACAACTTCAAGCTTGAAAGAACCTATAAAAACATCAATATAGGAGGTACCACCTTCACACACGTTTCCGGAAGCGTCTGTGAAGGGAGTTGTGGACAAGCACAAGAACTACTCAAGCGTCTCGCAGATAAGCAGCCCACTCGTTGGTTGCGCCATGTTGTAGGGATTCTGCACATACACAGAGCTATGCACAGGATAATAGGACCTCGGAATATAGTGGTGAGCCAACCATACACCTTAGCACCTAACACCCCAATCCGACTAGCTTTAGCGTCTCATTAGCAACAATGCTGCCAATGATTAGACAACCCAGAACACGGTATCTCTCTCTCAGGACTCGCAGAAGTAAGAACACCCTTTCATAACTCACTCATACTTGTCCACAACGTGCGTAATAAGAGACACTGTATAGTTTAAAATATTTATTTTAACTAACGTGCTCTAAGGTACAGTACACGTGCCAGTACTATCAGCATAATGCATAAGAATAAAACAATAAGCATAGTTACAATTCCATAGAATATAAACGGGGAAAGCATTTCATAAAGCAGTGGATATAGGGCTAAATGACTACACCACCCTCCCCGTGCTAGTAGCTAGTTTATTATAAAAACAGAAGACCTCTGGACTTTGGCTGGCAGACCCCCATACCTCAATATCTAGATGTAAGGTTTACATCATCAGACAAGCACAGCTCTTCTCTCTGGAAAGGTTTTTCTCCAAGTGTCCCCAACAGTGAAAATCACAATATTAAAAGCACTCGAATTCCTCCAGTGCAGTGGCATTCAGTGTTATGTCTAAGTGCGAGGGGCTGACCAGATCAGCAAGAACAAGGGACATTGTTTTTCGACCTTGTACATGATGTGCAGACGCAACCCAAAGGGAATAGAAAAAAAGGTGAATGTCAGATAGTCCCAAAATAGCAGAAGCTGGAGGGCAAAGGCAGAATGTAGCGTGAGCAAAGAGGCATCATGGCAGCCAGGCCTAAGCTGACGTAGCAATGCAGACCACGAGTCCACAAACCACAGGACAAGCACCAGTTGGGAAGAACATCTGCGCCACCTCTGGGAAGTGTTGATGGCGCTGCGGAGGGCAGGCCTCACGATCAAGGCGAGTAAGTGCCAGATCGGGCAGGGTTCCGTGGTGTATTTGGGACACCAGGTTGGGAGCGGCCAGGTGGCGCCCCTACAGCCCAAAATTGATACCAACCTGGCTTGGGAACCCCCCCAAGACCCAGACAGAGGTGAGAGCCTTTTTAGGACTCACTGGGTATTACAGGAGGTTTGTCAAGGGGTATGGCAGCATAGTTGCACCCTTGACAGAGCTGACTTCCAGGAAGCAGCCCAAGAAAGTGAACTGGACTGACACCTGTCAGAAAGCTTTTGATGCCCTGAAGACTGCCATGTGCACGGCGCCCGTGCTCCTGGCACCCAACTTCTCAAAAGAGTTCATTGTTCAAACAGACGCTTCAGAGCATGGTGTAGGGGCTGTTCTTGCACAGATGAATGAGGAGGGCCTAGACCAACCTGTAGCCTTCATCAGTAGGAGGTTACTTCCACGGGAACAGCGGTGGAGTGCGATTGAGTGTGAGGCATCTGCTGTGGTCTGGGCACTGAAGAAGTTGAGACCATACTTGTTTGGGACTCACTTCCGGGTTCAGACAGACCACAGGCCCCTCAGATGGTTGATGCAGATGAGGGGTGAGAATCCAAAGCTGTTGAGGTGGTCCATTTCCCTACAGGGGATGGGCTTCACGGTGGAACACCGCCCTGGTACAGAACACGCCAATGCTGATGGTCTGTCCAGATTTTTCCGCCTTAGTGACGAGAACTCCCAATAGATAGGGTAGTTCTCCCCACATTTCAGCTGGAGGGGACACGTGTTAGACCTGGCACCATTGGCGTGGGTCTCCCTTCCATTTTTTGCTGTTGCCTCCTGTGTTTTGCTATGTTTTTGCTGGTCTAGATGCTTTGGGCACTTTGCCACTGCTATTCAGTGCCAAAGTGCAAGTGCTCCCTATTGTAAATTGTTGTATGGATTAGTGATTCCATGATTGGATTATTTGATTTACTTGTCAGACCCTAGTACAGTGCACCGTGTGTGCCCAGGGCCTGTAAATCAAATGCTGCTGGTGGGCTTGCAGCACTGGTTGTGCCACCCACAGAAGCAGCTTGTAAACTATGGCTCAGGCCTGCCATTGCAGAGCCTGTGTGCAGGCTGGGACTGCCATGTCGACTTGGCAAGTGCACCCACTTGCCAGTCCCCAAACCTTCCCTTTTCTACATGTTAGTCACCCCTAAGGTAGGCCCAAGGGCAGGGTGCATTGTATGTAAAAGGTAGGACATGCCCTGGTGTGTGTGGCGTGTCCTAATAGTGAATTACAGCCAATTTCGTTTTTCACTATTGCAAGGCTATCTGTTCCAATAGGCCAGAATGGGCAGTTTGGTTATAACATCTTATAATCCTTAACTGACCCTAGGAACAAGATAGAAAAACGAATTTAGTATGCCTGAACTCAGAATGTTAAAATACATCTTTTAGTGTGGGTGACTTTTACATTCTGTGTTTGAAAATACCACTTTTAGAAAGTAGGTATTTTCTTGCCTAACCTTCCAGTGTGCTCTGCTAAGGTTGTGTATTCACTGTCTGGTTTGTGAGTGACAGGGGACTGGAGAGGGTCTTGGCTCCAGCAGTCTGATGGGTCAGGGCTGGGCTGAATAGGACCCACATAGAATAGAGAGTAGGGGGGAAGAGACTTCCTTTCACTGACCTGAGCCCTCATAGAATAGAGAGTAGGGGGAGGAGATTTCCTTTCAGCTACCTGGGCCAGGTCGGCTCTCAAACAATGCTGTCTCCACCTCCTGCCAGGAAGCTGCACAGAACTGGTTTGGGTCAGGCACAGACACTCTCTGCCTCCAGAGAACAAAGACTTTCTGGGTATAAATATTGGGGCCCAGACCCCAGAACTTTAGATCACTTCTGGGAACCAAGACGAACCTTTGCTGAGGAGAAGAACCAGGAAACTGAAGGAGGAGACTGCCCCTGTGCTGTGTGCTGTTGGGGTTGGCCTGCAGTGGTTACTTTATTGCCAAAGAAAGGAGAAAGGAACTTTGTGTGTACTTTCATCATCTTGAAGAAGATCTCCATGGGCTTGAAGATTGAGCTTGCCTCCTGCCTGAAGTCTCAGGGATACAAGACTTCACCAACCAGCTCCCCTGAATTCCCTTGCTGGGAATTCTACCTGCAAAGAGGTGCCTGCTGTTGTGTTGGGCCCTTTTGAAGACTGCGTGCCGCTGGGAGCTGGAAGCGCGACGCAAAAAGGAGAAGCGTGTCGCCGCCGCAGCAGTTGCTGTCGCATTGCCGAAAAAGCGTGCCGCCGCTGTTCGCCGTCGCATCACCGACGAAGCGTGTTGCACCACCAGAGAAGCGTCTCACCGCAGCAGAGGTCGCCGTCGCCTCACCGGAGAAGCGTGTCGCAGGGCCTGTTGCGGCTCAGAAGTTCACTGAGTCGCTGCACGGCCGTCGGGAGTGCATGCATCGCATCTACGTTGTTGCACCGTAACCAAGACGCCATTTTGTCGCATCGCACCGGATCGTCAACGCATCGAGGCGCCATCTTGTCGCATTGCACCGGATCACAGTAAGAAACCGACGCATCAACTCCCCACACAGTAAGGAAGCGAGCCTCAACTCCCCTGCGCAGCAGTAGGGAACCGACGCATCCACGCCCCTGAGTGTAAGGAACGGCGCATCACCTTCCCTGCGACCCTTTTGTTTGTATTGCATGACGCATCCAAGGTACTTTGAGAGTAAAGAGTCGCATTTATCATCTACATTGAACTAAGCTATTTCTACCATTTCAAAGACTCATTTTTGATTACACTACAGTGGATTTTTGTCGTTTGACCTTGTGTTAAGTCTAGTAAAGATTACTTATTTTTCTAAACTGGTGTAGTGTACATTTGTTGTGTTTTCACTGTATTACTGTATGTGTTCACAAATGCTTTACACACTGTCTCTGAGATAAGCCTGCCTACTCGTGCCAAGCTACTAAGGGGGTGAGCAGGGGTTATTTAGGAGTGTAGCCCCTTACCCTGACTAGACGCAAGGGTCCCTATTTGGACAAAGGTGCAAACCATTGCCAACTAGAGACCCCCAAATCTAACATTGGTGGTCAGCGGTGAAGATTTGGACTTGCATTAGTGATTCATATACAGTGATTGGTGTACACTACTAGTGAGTGCAGATCAAACGCAACCACATACTTATTGGTAGAATTGTTTCCTTGGGATTTCTATTTTTGCTAAGAACTGCCAGTTGTTGTTACCATGAGTAGACCAGCATCCATTGCACCTCAAGAGTTTGAATTTGAAGAAGAAATGTTGGATGCATACACTGTGCCCCAGCTCAAATCCGCTTGCAAGAAATTTAAAGTCTCCCTGAAAGGCTTCACGAGAAAAGAGGAATACCAAAAGGCCCTGAGGGCCTGGTTAGAAGCAAGGAGTGCCAGTGAGCACCCTGAGGATCAGGTGGAGGATTTAGAGGAGCAGCAAGGGGGGCCTTGGGTCCAGTGGGAAGGAAATACCTTCCAGGGCAGGCAGCAGTGTTTCTTCCAAAGGCCCGTCCCCAGGAGAGCTGGAGGACAGAGAGAGAAGTAGGGTGCATGAGATGGAGCTAGCCAAGCTCAAAATGGGTGGGCAGTTAGAATTAGAGTATAAGAAATTGGCCCTAGAGGAAAAGAGGATGCAATTGGAGCATGAGAGAAGTTTGAGGGAGTTGGAATTGAAAGCAAGAAGCTTAGAGATTACTCCCTCTGGTGGCAGCACACCGTCCATGCCTAGTGAGGCACGAGTATATATACCCAAGGAGGTGGTCAAAGAATTTGACAGAAATGATGATATTGGTCAGTGGTTCAAGGCCTATGAGGTAGCTATGACCTCCCACCGGGTCCCTGAGAAAGATTGGGGAGCGGGGTTGTGGGGGCAGTTCCTCAGTGAGGGGCGGGATACCTTGTTAGACTTGCCCTCTGAAGTCCACAATTCTTATGAGCACATGAAAGAAGCCTTGATGAGTAGGTATGGTTTGACTCCTGAAATGTATAGACAGAGGTTTAGAAACTGCAAGAAACTGGAGTCAAGCACTTGGGTAGAATGTGTGTCCTTTTTTGGCAGAGCATTGGATGGTTGGGTGAAGGGTAGCAAAGTGAATAATGATTTTCAGGCGCTCTATGATTTGATTGCGTGGGAGCACTTGTCCAGTAATTGTTTTCCAGAGCTGCGCCAGCACCTGATTGATAGTAAGCTGACTATCCCTAGGAAGCTTGCTAAGGAGGCGGACCGCTGGGTGAGCACCCGGGTCCACAAGGGTCATGTGGGAGACTCCGCCAAAGGTGGGCAGGGTCCCCAGCAGAGGAGTGGGGGGACAAGGGTAAACAGAGGGAGTTCCAGAAAGGGCCCCAAAGTAATCCCCAAGGGAACCAAGGGAAGGGTTCCCAGCCTCCCCTGAAAAGAAGTCAGGGGCCCCGACAGATATGCCTGTTCACAGGGGGCCCAAGACCTGTTTCAAGTGTGGTCAAGTGGGCCACTGCTCCTATGATTCAAGATGTCCCATGTATGGGAAAACAACACCCACTGGTGCACCACCCCGGCAGATCGCTAGTGTAGCCCTGGGGGAGGAGTTGGGTGACCAAGGTGGGTGGGGTCCCGCAGAGATGTCCCTAGTCTCTTTAGGAGACTGTGAGGTGGTCCCCAGGACCCAGCTGCCTGATAACACTAAGAAGTACAGGCAGTGGGTGACCATCAATGGCCAAAGGGTGGAGGCTCTGCGAGACACCGGAGCCAGTGTGACAGCTGTCAGTTGTCGGCTGGTGTCTGAAGAGCAGGTAATCCCCAATGCATTTTACCGAGTTGTTGCCGCTGACAACACAGAGAGCCACTGCAAGGTGGCTCAGGTTCCCTTTGAGTGGGGGGGGGTCTCAGGTACTCTTCAAGTAGCTGTGAGGCCAGCCATGCCTGTTGACTGTCTGTTGGGCAATGATTTGGAGAGCTCCCCTTGGGCTAAGGTGGAGCGTAATGCAGATTTGGAGATGTTGGGCTTGCCGGATTGGGCGTGTGTGACCACCCGGTCTATGGCAGCCAGTAAGGGTGTTCAAGAGGACCAGGAGCCTGAAACAGTGGCCCAGGTGCCTGCCTTAAAGAGAAGAGGCAGGGGGCGCGGGAAACCGGCCTCCGTGGTTCCCACGGTCCAGGAGGAGGCAGACCTTGAGGGGGATGCCCTAGAACCTACAGGGGAACAAGTGGCTGAACTGGGGGACCTGCCTGAGCTGACCAATTGGCAGCAGGAAGGAGGCCCCTCCAGGGAAGAGTTCTGTGAGGAGCAGAACAAGTGCCCTTCTCTTGTGGGTTTACGGCAACAGGCCACAAACCAGGCAGCAGGTGATCAGTCTGGATCACATTGGATCTACTGGGAGAATGGTCTCCTGTATAGCGAGCCTAAGGTTGCTGAGCCTGGGTCAGCCCGTGTGCTGGTGGTACCCCAGCGCTTCAGAGCCTTCCTACTGGGTTTGGCTCATGATGTACCTTTAGCAGTACATCTGGGGCAGGACAAGACCTTTGAGAGGCTTGTCACCCACTTTTATTGGCCCCAGATGCGCAAGAGTTCAGATACTCATTGCAGGACTTGTCAGACTTGCCAGGCAAGTGGAAAGAGTGGGAGGAAGCACAAGCATCCTCTCCAGCCATTCCCTGTGGTCAGCACCCCCTTTGAAAGGGTGGGCATTGACATTGTGGGGCCTCTGGATCCCAAGACAGCCATGGGCAACAGGTTCATCCTGGTCTTGGGGGACCATGCCACCCGGTACCCGGAAGCCGTCCCTCTCCGGACTGTGACGGCCCCCGTGGTGGGACGTGCGTTGATGGGGATTTTGTCCCTTGTGGGGTTCCCCAGAGAGGTGGTGTCAGACCGTGGTAAAAACTTCATTTCCAAGTATATGAAGTCCCTGTGGCAGGAGTGCGGGGTGACATACAAGTTCACCACTCCTAACCACCCCCAAGGTAATGGGCTGGTTGAGAGATTCAACTGGACCCTAAAAGGCATGATTATGGGTCTGGAAGAACCCATGAGGCGTAAGTGGGACGTCCTCTTGCCATGCCTTCTCTTTGCTTACCGAGAGGTGCCACAGAAGTCCTTAGGGTTCAGCCCCTTTGAAGTGCTGTATGGTCACCCGGTAAGAGGACCTCTGAGTTTGGTAAAGGAAGGCTGGGAAAAAGCTCCCAGGAAACCTCCCCAGGATGTATATAGCTACATGCTGGCCTTCAGAAACCAAACCCGGCATTTCAGGCAACTCGCTCAGGCGAATCTGGAAGTCAGCCAGGAGGAGATGAAGCGGTGGTACGATCAGAATGCCTCTCTGAATGAGCTTCAGCTTGGTCAAAAAGTGTGGGTCATGGCCCCAGTGGAGCCCTGCGCGCTCCAGGATAAGTGGACCGGACCATTTGAGGTGGTGGAGCGCAAGAGTGATGTCACCTACTTGGTGAACTTGCGGTCTCCTAGGAACCCCTTGCGGGTCCTACATGTCAACTGCCTGAAGCCCCACTTAGAGAGGTACGAAGTGGGCATGCTCCTAGCGACAGATGATGGAATGGAGGAGGAGACTGAGCCTCTTCCTGACCTCCTGTCTGCGACAGAGCAAGATGGGTCAGTGGATGGTGTAAACCTCTCTTCCACCCTGACCCCTGAGCAGCAGGATGACTGTCGCCAACTGTTGGGACAGTTTCCTGACCTGTTCTCCCTGACCCCTAGTGTCACTGAGTGGTGCGTCCATAATGTGGACACTGGGGACAGTCCTCCTGTGAAGAACAAGACTTACAGAGTGACTGACAGGGTGAGAGCTTGCATCAAGGAGGAGGTCTCCAAGATGTTCGCTTGGGGGTGATTGAGTCTTCTCACAGCCCTTGGGCCAGCCCAGTGGTCTTGGTCCCAAAGGCTGCCGCGCCTGGTGCCACACCCGAACTCCGGTTCTGTGTGGACTCCCGAGGACTCAATTCAGTCACCAGGACTGACGCGCACCCCATCCCCATAGCTGATGAGCTCATTGATCGGTTAGGGCCTGCCCGGTACCTCAGCACGTTTGATTTAACGTCTGGGTACTGGCAGATTGCCTTAACTGATGGGGCAAAAGAGAGGTCAGCATTCTCCACACCAGATGGGCACTACCAATTCCGGGTTATGCCCTTTGGGATGAAGAATGCCCCTGCCACCTTTCAGAGGTTGGTCAACCAGGTGTTGGCTGGACTGGAGGATTTCAGTGCCGCCTACCTGGATGACATTGCAGTGTTCAGGGCCAGTTGGGAAGAACATCTGCGCCACCTCTGGGAAGTGTTGATGGCGCTGAGGAGGGCAGGCCTCACGATCAAGGCGAGTAAGTGCCAGATCGGGCAGGGTTCCGTGGTGTATTTGGGACACCAGGTTGGGAGCGGCCAGGTGGCGCCCCTACAGCCCAAAATTGATACCATCCTGGCTTGGGAACCCCCAAGACCCAGACAGAGGTGAGAGCCTTTTTAGGACTCACTGGGTATTACAGGAGGTTTGTCAAGGGGTATGGCAGCATAGTTGCACCCTTGACAGAGCTGACTTCCAGGAAGCAGCCCAAGAAAGTGAACTGGACTGACACCTGTCAGAAAGCTTTTGATGCCCTGAAGACTGCCATGTGCACGGCGCCCGTGCTCCTGGCACCCAACTTCTCAAAAGAGTTCATTGTTCAAACAGAGGCTTCAGAGCATGGTGTAGGGGCTGTTCTTGCACAGATGAATGAGGAGGGCCTAGACCAACCTGTAGCCTTCATCAGTAGGAGGTTACTTCCACGGGAACAGCGGTGGAGTGCGATTGAGTGTGAGGCATTTGCTGTGGTCTGGGCAATGAAGAAGTTGAGACCATACTTGTTTGGGACTCACTTCCGGGTTCAGACAGACCACAGGCCCCTCAGATGGTTGATGCAGATGAGGGTGAGAATCCAAAGCTGTTGAGGTGGTCCATTTCCCTACAGGGGATGGGCTTCACGGTGGAACACCGCCCTGGTACAGAACACGCCAATGCTGATGGTCTGTCCAGATTTTTCCGCCTTAGTGAAGAGAACTCCCAAGAGGTAGGGTAGTTCTCCCCACATTTCAGCTGGAGGGGACACGTGTTAGACCTGGCACCATTGGCGTGGGTCTCCCTTCCATTTTTGCTGTTGCCTCCTGTGTTTTGCTATGTTTTTGCTGGTCTAGATGCTTTGGGCACTTTGCCACTGCTATTCAGTGCCAAAGTGCAAGTGCTCCCTATTGTAAATTGTTGTATGGATTAGTGATTCCATGATTGGATTATTTGATTTACTTGTCAGACCCTAGTACAGTGCACCGTGTGTGCCCAGGGCCTGTAAATCAAATGCTGCTGGTGGGCTTGCAGCACTGGTTGTGCCACCCACAGAAGCAGCTTGTAAACTATGGCTCAGGCCTGCCATTGCAGAGCCTGTGTGCAGTCTGGGACTGACATGTCGACTTGGCAAGTGCACCCACTTGCCAGTCCCCAAACCTTCCCTTTTCTACATGTTAGTCACCCCTAAGGAAGGCCCAAGGGCAGGGTGCATTGTATGTAAAAGGTAGGACATGCCCTGGTGTGTGTGGCGTGTCCTAATAGTGAATTACAGCCAATTTAGTTTTTCACTATTGCAAGGCTATCTGTTCCCATAGGCCAGAATGGGCAGTTTGGTTATAACATCTTATAATCCTTAACTGACCCTAGGAACAAGATAGAAAAACGAATTTAGTATGCCTGAACTCAGAATGTTAAAATACATCTTTTAGTGTGGGTGATTTTTACATTCTGTGTTTGAAAATACCACTTTTAGAAAGTAGGTATTTTCTTGCCTAACCTTCCAGTGTGCCTCTGCTAAGGTTGTGTATTCACTGTCTGGTTTGTGAGTGACAGGGGACTGGAGAGGGTCTTGGCTCCAGCAGTCTGATGGGTCAGGGCTGGGCTGAATAGGACCCACATAGAATAGAGAGTAGGGGGAGGAGACTTCCTTTCACTGACCTGAGCCCTCATAGAATAGAGAGTAGGGGAGGAGATTTCCTTTCAGCTACCTGGGCCAGGTCTGCTCTCAAACAATGCTGTCTCCACCTCCTGCCAGGAAGCTGCACAGAACTGGTTTTGGTCAGGCACAGACACTCTCTGCCTCCAGAGAACAAAGACTTTCTGAGTATAAATATTGGGGCCCAGACCCCAGAACTTTAGATCACTTCTGGGAACCAAGACGAACCTTTGCTGAGGAGAAGAACCAGGAAACTGAAGGAGGAGACTGCCCCTGTGCTGTGTGCTGTTGGGGTTGGCCTGCAGTGGTTACTTTATTGCCAAAGAAAGGAGAAAGGAACTTTGTGTGTACTTTCATCATCTTGAAGAAGATCTCCAAGGGCTTGAAGATTGAGCTTGCCTCCTGCCTGAAGTCTCAGGGATACAAGACTTCACCAACCAGCTCCCCTGAATTCCCTTGCTGGGAATTCTACCTGCAAAGAGGTGCCTGTGTTGTGTTGGGCCCTTTTGAAGACTGCGTGCCGCTGGGAGCTGGAAGCGCGACGCAAACAGGAGAAGCGTGTCGCCGCCGCAGCAGTTGCTGTCGCATTGCCGAAGAAGCGTGCCGCCGCCGCCGCTGTTCGCGGTTGCATCACCGACGAAGCGTGTTGCATCACCGGAGAAGCGTCTCGCCGCCGTCGCCTCACCGGAGAAACGTGTCGCGGCTCAGAAGTTCACCGAGTCGCCGCACGGCCGTCGGGAGTGCACGCATCGCATCTACGTTGTTGCACAGTAACCAAGACGCCATTTTGTCGCATCGCACCGGATCGTCAACGCATCGAGGCGCCATCTTGTCGCATTGCACCGGATCACAGTAAGAAACCGACGCATCAACTCCCCACACAGTAAGGAAGCGAGCCTCAACTCCCCTGCGCAGCAGTAAGGAACCGACGCATAGACGCCCCTGAGTGTAAGGAACGGCACATCACCTTCCCTGCGACCCTTTTGTTTGTATTGCATGACGCATCCAAGGTACTTTGAGAGTAAAGTGTCGCATTTATCATCTACATTGAACTAAGCTATTTCTCGCCATTTCAAAGACTCATTTTTGATTACAGTACTGTGGATTTTTGTTGTTTGACCTTGTGTTAAGTCTAGTAAAGATTACTTATTTTTCTAAACTGGTGTAGTGTCCATTTGTAGTGTTTTCACTGTATTACTGTATGTGTTCACAAATGCTTTACACACTGTCTCTGAGATACAGGGGGTGAGCAGGGGTTATTTAGGAGTGTAGCCCCTTACCCTGACTAGACGCAAGGGTCCCTATTTGGACAAAGGTGCAAACCATTGCCAACTAGAGACCCCCAAATCTAACATTGGTGGTCAGCGGTGAGGATTTGGACTTTCATTAGTGATTCATATACAGTGATTGGTGTACACTACTAGTGAGTGCAGATCAAACGCAACCACATACTTATTGGTAGAATTGTTTCCTTGGGATTTCTATTTTTGCTAAGAACTGCCAGTTGTTGTTACCATGAGTAGACCAGCATCCATTGCACCTGAAGAGTTTGAATTTGAAGAAGAAATGTTGGATGTATACACTGTGCCCCAGCTCAAATCCGCTTGCAAGAAATTTAAAGTCTCCTGAAAGGCCTCACGAGAAAAGAGGAATACCAAAAGGCGCTGAGGGCCTGGTTGGAAGCAAGGAGTGCCAGTGAACACCCTGAGGATCAGGTGGAGGATTTAGAGGAGCAGCAAGGGGGGCCTTGGGTCCAGTGGGAAGGAAAGTACCTTCCAGGGCAGGCAGCAGTGTTTCTTCCAAGGCCTGTCCCCAGGAGAGCTGGAGGACAGGGAGAGAAGTAGGGTGCATGAGATGGAGCTAGCCAAGCTCAAAATGGGTGGGCAGTTAGAATTAGAGTATAAGAAATTGGCCCTAGAGGAAAAGAGGATGCAATTGGAGCATGAGAGAAGTTTGAGGGAGTTGGAATTGAAAGCAAGAAGCTTAGAGATTACTCCCTCTGGTGGCAGCACACCGTCCATGCCTAGTGAGGCCACGAGTATATATACCCAAGGAAGTGGTCAAAGAATTTGACAGAAATGATGATATTGGTCAGTGGTTCAAGGCCTATGAGGTAGCTATGACCTCCCACCGGGTCCCTAGAGAAAGATTGGGGAGCGGGGTTGTGGGGGCGGTTCCTCAGTGAGGGCGGGATACCTTGTTGAGACTTGCCCTCTGAAGTCCACAATTCTTATGAGCACATGAAAGAAGCCTTGATGAGTAGGTATGGGTTGACTTTTGAAATGTATAGACAGAGGTTTAGAAACTGCAAGAAACTGGAGTCAAGCACTTGGGTAGAATATGTGTCCTTTTTTGGCAGAGCATTGGATGGTTGGGTGAAGGGTAGCAAAGTGAATAATGATTTTCAAGCGCTCTATGATTTGGAATGGAGGAGGAGACTGAGCCTCTTCCTGACCTCCTGTCCTGTCCTGTGGGAGCACTTGTCCAGTAATTGTTTTCCAGAGCTGCGCCAGCACCTGATTGATAGTAAGCTGACTATCCCTAGGAAGCTTGCTGAGGAGGTGGACCGCTGGGTGAGCACCCGGGTCCACAAGGGTCATGTGGGAGACTCCGCCAAAGGTGGGCAGGGTCCCCAGCAGAGGAGTGGGGGGGACAAGGGTAAACAGAGGGGGTTCCAGAAAGGGCCCCAAAGTAATCCCCAAGGGAACCAAGGGAAGGGTTCCCAGCCTCCCCCTGAAAAGAAGTCAGGGGCCCCGACAGATAAGCCTGTTCACAGGGGGCCCAAGACCTGTTTCAAGTGTGGTCAAGTGGGCCACTGCTCCTATTATTCAAGATGTCCCATGTATGGGAAAACAGCACCCACTGGTGCACCACCCCGGCAGATCGCTAGTGTAGCCCTGGGGGAGGAGTTGGGTGACCAAGGTGGGTGGGGTCCCGCAGAGATGTTCCTAGTCTCTTTAGGAGACTGTGAGGTGGTCCCCAGGACCCAGCTTCCTGATAACACTAAGAAGTACAGGCAGTGGGTGACCATCAATGGCCAAGGGTGGAGGCTCTGCGAGACACCGGAGCCAGTGTGACAGCTGTCAGTTGTCGGCTGGTGTCTGAAGAGCAGGTAATCCCCAATGCATTTTACCGAGTTGTTGCCGCTGACAACACAGAGAGCCACTGCAAGGTGGCTCAGGTTCCCTTTGAGTGGGGGGGGTCTCAGGTACTCTTCAAGTAAGAAAGGAACTTTGTGTGTACTTTCATCATCTTGAAGAAGATCTCCAAGGGCTTGAAGATAGAGCTTGCCTCCTGCCTGAAGTCTCAGGGATACAAGACTTCACCAACCAGCTCCCCTGAATTCCCTTGCTGGGAATTCTACCTGCAAAGAGGTGCCTGCTGTTGTGTTGGGCCCTTTTGAAGACTGCGTGTCGCTGGGAGCTGGAAGCGCGACGCAACAAGGAGAAGCGTGTCGCCGCCGCAGCAGTTTCCGTCGCATCACCGACGAAGCATGCCGCATCACCGGAGAAGCGTGTCGCCGCCGCAGAGGTCGCCATCGCATCACCAGAGAAGCATGTCGCAGGGCCTGTCGCGGCTCAGAAGTTCACTGAGTAACCGCACGGCCGTCGGACGTGCACGCATCGCATCTACGTTGTTGCACCGTAACCAGGACGCCATTTTGTCGCATCGCACCGGATCGTCATCGCATCAAGGCGCCATTTTGTCGCATCGCACCGGATCACAGTAAGAAACCGACGCATCAACTCCCCACACAGTAAGGAAGCGAGCCTCAACTCCCCTGCGCAGCAGTAAGGAACCGACGCATCCACTCCCCTGAGTGTAAGGAACGGCGCATCACCTTCCCTGTGACCCTTTTGTTTGTATTGCATGACGCATCCAAGGTACTTTGAGAGTAAAGTGTCGCATTTATCATCTACATTGAACTAAGCTATTTCTACCATTTTAAAGACTCATTTTTGATTACAGTACTGTGGATTTTTGTCGTTTGACCTTGTGTTAAGTCTAGTAAAGATTACTTATTTTTCTAAACTGGTGTAGTGTCCATTTGTAGTGTTTTCACTGTATTACTGTATGTGTTCACAAATGCTTTACACACTGCCTCTGAGATAAGCCTGCCTGCTCGTGCCAAGCTACCAAGGGGGTGAGCAGGGGTTATTTAGGAGTGTAGCCCCTTACCCTGACTAGACGCAAGGGCCCCTATTTGGACAAAGGTGCAAACCATTGCCAACTAGAGACCCCCAAATGTAACAGACTGGATAAGGGAAGGGCAAAAATTGTCACCACAACAGGCAGGCTTCAGAGAAAACATGAGCACTGTTGACCAACTGTTCAGGTTTTTACCGATATTGTTGAAATATGTGGTCATCAAGAAGGAACATGTATATGTTGAGTTTGTGGACTTGCGTGCCGCATTTGATTTAGTCCCCCATGGGAAACTGTGGGAAGTCCTACACAAAATATTGGTGTCTGGATACATATTAGAGATTCTTATTAGACTCCACAGGGACAACTATGCCCAAGTTAGATGGGGGAAGAATGGTGAACTGACTGACCAGATAGGGGTGAACAGAGGAGTGCGACAAGGGTGTGTACTGGTGCCCACTCTGTTCACCCTATATATTATTGGCTTAATCGGAACACTATTAGATTGCAGCGGTGATTCACCTAAGTTAGCTGGTCAAGCAGTGGCATCTCTGCTCTTTGCAGATGACACCCTACTTATCTCCAGGACCCGGATGGGGCTCCAAAATTTATTGGACCGATTTTTAGCATCTTGCTGGGAATTTGGGTTGGAAATTAATGTCATGAAAACAAAATTCATGGCTTTCAATCCACATAAGTCATTCAGGGGCACCGTTACAATAGGTGATATCCCACTAGAGCAGGTGAAGTACTTCAACTATCTGGGGTAAGGTTGACAAACTCACTATCTTGGGCCCCTCAAGTTGCAAAGAGCCAATTATCACTTCAATATGTAAGGTATGCATTAATAAAAAAAATGAAAATGTCAAGCTTTAGGCCTGTTGCCCCAGTTATTAACGTTTTTCAAGCCAAGGGTGTTGGGGTCGCAGCATATGGCGCAGAGCTATGGGGTCAAAACAATGTAGGGGTGATTGAAAAAGCGGAGAATGTTTTCATGAGTTCAGTCCCGGAACTTCCCTGAAATGGCCCCCTGACTCCCATGCGCTTGGATTTGGGGCTTAAAAATGTAGCATATGTGATTGCCTTTAGAATTGCTTGATGTGATGGCATTGGACACCAAAGGGAATATCCCATGGTCAAAGTATATAAAGAGCTGGATGTTTAAACTGGGTATGAGTGAGCTCCGGATCAGTCCGGAGAGTATTAAAAAAAATCTCTGATTAATCTAAAAAGGCGATGTTGGGACCACATTAACAAGTCCTGACTGACAGGGGGAAGTACCGGGGAGCTAACTAGGAGGTTTCTGGATTTTAAGGATTATATGCATCAAGAGGAGTTTCTGGATATCATAGAACCTCTGTTAGCGAAATCCCTGTTTTTAAAATTCAAATAAAGTATTTTGCCAGTTAATGAATTTTGTAGTAAATGGAAAGGCGTTAATATCTCGCACATTTGTCCCTCGTGTTTGGTCATCCATGAAAATGAAGACCATTTCTTGTTTTTTTGTCCTGAGTATTTTGAGATCAGAAGAACCTGGTTAACCCCAATATGTCGCATTCTATCAGCGAATCGCTTAAAAGATATTATCTGAATCCTCAGAAGTGATCGCTCAGAGTGGTTAGTCTTCTCCTTGTCCAGATACTTGCTGTATGCCTGGAGATTAAGGAATAGGAAGATAAAACTCCTTATAAAATAACGTAAATGATTCCATGCTGTATTGGCCTGCAGCGACTTATATTTCATCTAATCAATGGAACTTTATTTTATTATGATGGGATAGCTTGTACATGTAAGTCCATTGAGACAAATATCGGGCTTATGATGCTAAAGTGATATACTACTGTGGGGATGAATTTTAGGAGTTGCTTTGTATTAGTCCAATTCTAATCTCTTTGGTCATCTTGTACTAGAATTATATATTCTTAGGTCTATTACTTTTATTATCTTAACTTATTGGTTTTTATTGTTATCACAAATGAATGAACGACAGTAAACTATTGCATATGTATGTGGTATTGATTGAGCTTTTATGGTTTTTGCAAAACCGAATAAAATTTTTCTACTACTGCAGGATGGTTATAGATCTGAAGGACCTCAGTTATTTAATCCCCACAGTACATTTTAAAAGGATCTCTCTCAAACAGGTCATTCCCTTCATCTCTTGGGGGGGACATCCTAACAAAGATAGCCTTACAAGAAGCTTATTTACACACACCGATAACTCAGACGTGCGGACAGCTTTTCAAGTTTTGTTGTGGGGGAGGACAATTGACAGTTTTGGGTCCTTCCTTTTGGTCTAAAAACTTCAGCAAGGGTGTTTACAAAGATTATGGTACCAGGAAAGGCTCTCATTCACAATTTGGGGATAAAGGTTTACCTCATCTCGACAACCTTTTGATTCAAGCTTAATCGCATTCTCAAATAGTTTCTCAGGCTTTGCGCAACTTTGTTTTCTTAATCAAATGAAATCACCCCTTACCCCTTCTCAGATCCTAGAATATATCGGAGCTTAATTCAGGGTGGATTTGGAGAACGTTTTTCTCCTGCCAGTAAGGAAACTGAAGTTGTACAATCACCTAACTTTGATGCCGTTGAAACAAAATGCCTCACTGTGTTAATGCCTGTGTATCGAGGGACATATAGTAACAGTTTAAGAAATATTTATAGATTTTAAATGGGAGACAGAGAAAGATAATTGGGAATAAAGGTCCCTTTTCTCATTTATCCTCTTTTCCTTTTCTCTAGGCAGCGACAGTCTTCATCATTCACGCAAGCTCACCTGGACCAAGTGGTGCAACACATGCTTCATTTCTGTTCCCCAGATTCAGAGAGCTACGAAGCACTTATCCCTGTGATGAGGCTCATCAATGGACAGTCAGCTTGGTAGTTTCAAGCCCTAACCTTGTAGCAATGGGACTCTGTTTCCTTTCCCATCTCTGAAGATTGAAACTACAGACTCCAGCAGTCTGGGTTGAGGTGCTATCTTGGAAAGTCTTTCTGCTCAAGGACGGAAGCAGTTCTCAGTCTTCCAACTGCAGGTAATTAATGGCTGTGAGAGAATGCCACTTTTGTGTGGTCACCCCCATTTTTTGCTAAATTTAATTTCTGCTTTTTAGATTCTGCATACTGTGGCACTGCTGTCTACTGCCTGTTGCATGTGCTCTGGCCCATGGAACAGTTGTGAAAACTGCTTCCAGAGCAGGAACAATGGCCTAGGAGCAAGGATGTGTTTTCTTTCCATGGCAGGAAGATCAGTTGTTGTGGGCCTGGGAACCTAATTAACTTGAAAAGGGCCTACCCTGTCACAAGTATATTTTAGGTGACACTTGGAAAGGCGCAATAGTGGGAAGAAAGCTGCCCCCCGAACCAGTTTTAAATGAACACAGAGGAGGGGACTGCTCATTACCCTGGTCACAACTCTGGGCGGGCACACTGGCTCTGCACAAGTGGAAAAGGGTTTCCCCATCTGCCTGACACCCTGAGAGTCTCTAAATGCTTCTGTTGAAGTCCCAGGGACCTTATAAGTGTACCACTGTGGTTGTTTTGGCACCAGAAGAAAGTTTGGAATCATTGAAAATCTTTTCCTCTTAAGTTACAGAGCTTCAGCGGGACCCCCTGGAAAAAGTTTTTGACCAGCAGTTTAAGAGCGACAGATTGGATTTCAGCTTCATCCTGCTTAAATGTCCCCACACTTCTGCATTGGGACTTAGCACATTTTCAGTGAGAAATTTCCAAAGCTCCAGCGGGACCAACTTGCTTCAGGTATCTGGCACTTGGTTCCATGACAGCCACTAAAGTTTCAGCAGCAGCCTGTGCGGTAGGGGAGAGTATTTTTCTTCTCAAAAAGTGACAAAGTCCCATTCTGCTTTGGGACTTCGAAGAAATGTCAATGTTTTTCTTCAAGAAAGTGACAAATCAGTTTCTAATTTGGGGCTTAGAAACTTTTTGACTTTCAGGCCTTCAATGGGACTAATCCGTGTGGAGTATCAAACCCAGGCTCCATCGTGGTCGGCCTGAAATTGCGCCTTGTGCCCGGTCTACCACTATCATTGCCTTACATTGGGCGCTTTATTTTTGTTGGCACTTTTTCACCATAAATCTTTAAACATTCATATCTCTGGTTCCCATTAGTAGATTCTTGTCATTTTGGTGTTATTTTGCTTATTATATTTTTCTCTCTTCTTATAAATTGGAGTGGGATTTTTATTGTTTTGTGTCATTGACTTTTTAACTGTTTTAGTACCAGGAAATAAGCTCAGGTTTAAATTATTGAAACCTTTGACTGCACTTAACTGGGCAGTGACTTTATTTCTTCTGGTAGACCATCATCTGCCCCAACTAATAATTCACTTTCTTATAATGACTGCTAGAAAGGTTCTACAGGTCTTCTCAGTTCGGATCAGGGACTCTGCATTAATAGATCGTACAGACAATATGGCAACCAAAGCTTACCTCAGTCATCAGTTTGGAATGAGATCATGGTTTCTGAATCAGTTAACTCTTAAGATATGTTTATGGGCAGAGAAGACTCTTCTTTCTCTGAAAGTAGCCCATATTCAGGGAGTCCACAATACTCAGGCAGATAGATTGAATTGTGTTTCCCAGCTCCAAGGATTTTATTTTGAGCCCTGTAGTGTCTCAGAAGATTTGTCGCAGGTGGGGAACTCAGAGATAGATCTGTTTACAGACCAGTCAAAGGCTCAGGTTCCTTTGTTTTTTCAAGCATTGCAGATCAGCAAGCTCTAGGGATAGATGTCCTCTTGCATCCTTGGCCAAGGTCACTTCTGCACACTTTTGCTCCAATTGCTTTAATCCCCAAAGTCCTGGACAAAATTCAGAGACAATGGGTAGAAGAAATCATAGTGATACCATTTTGACTGAGAAGGACATGGTTCTCCCTTCTTCTGTCTCTTGCAATGGACAGGGAGTAGATTCTTCCATTTTCTCCTTCTACCCTAGTTCATCTATCCCTGCCTTCAATGTCTACAATTACCGGTTTAGAGACTAATTGCCAGATGTACTAACGTTTTTTGCGGGCGCAAATGGGTTTTATACCCGTTTGCGACCGCAAAAAACATGTGGCCCATGTACTAATCCAATTTTGCGAGTCGCAAATCAATTTGCGACTCGCAAATTAGGATTAGCGACTCGCTATTAGGAAGGGGTGTTCCAAGGGCGTCCCTTCCTGATAGCGACTCCTGAAGCTATGTATGACTGTTTTGCGACTGAAATTGCGGTCGCAAAACAGTTGCAGTTTACCACCCTTCACAGAAGGGTGGTAAACCACTCGCAAATGGGAAGGAGTCCCCAGGGGACCCCTTCCCCTTTGTGAGTGGCCCTAAAATATTTTTTAAGGGCAGGCAGTGGTCCCAGGGACCACTGTCTGCCCTTAAAAAATGAAACTGAAAAGTTTCATTTGTTTTTTTTTCAATGCATCCCGTTTTCCTTTAAGGAAAACGGGCTGCATTTTAAAAAAAAACTGCTTTATTTAAAAGCAGTCCCAGACATAGTGGTCTGCTGACCCCAGCAGGCCACCATCCCTGGGAGTGCCTGCCATTCCCAATGGGGTCGCAAATTGTGACAGCCTCATTAATATGCATGAGGGATGCAATTTGCGACCCCATTAGGAATCGCAAACAGTGTCTCAGACACTGTTGTGTATCCCAATTTGCAAGTCGCGAGTTGCAAATGCGACGCAATTTGCGACTCGCAAATTGTTGGGTTGTACATCTGGCTCTAAGAGGGAAGGACTTTGCCAGTTTTTTCTCTATGTAAACTTCTAAAAGAGATTCCACTAAAAGATTGTATAATCATCATTGGTCATCCTTTGACAGATGGTGTATGCGCAAGAATTTGTCTTCTGTAAATTGCTCTCATGAGCAGGCTCTTCAGTTTTTACAGGATGGATTTGAATTTCAAGGCAGCCTATCAATGTATTCATGAAATTCGGAAAAGTGTGTTTTTCTTCTTTTTTATTTTTTATATATATATATACACAGTCATCAATCTTACAGACAGGGAGTTAAATAAACAAGAAGAAGAGATTTTATTATTGGGACCTACGTACTGTTCCAAAACTAATTTTGACTATGTACAAACTCGTATAGATCTTTTTCACTTTGTCAGAAAATTAAAATTACAGAAATATTTCAACAACAAAACGACCACTGCACAGACCACTGCAGATAATGTGCATGGCACGGAACTATTAACGGTTGAGGACATGGCACTGCTTCACGACTTGGACCAGCTCCAAGCAGGAAGGCAGTCAACTAGCAGACCAGTAGAAGATTTGGCAGCAGAAATGGGCATAGACATTCATGGCAGTATTCGGACTCCATTCAAACCTAAATCCATCTTTTTACCCATCATGCCAAGAGACTGTTTAGACATTTTTGCCGAAAATGTGACAAAAGAACTTAAACAATTAGCATCGGAATCCAGCAAAGAATTTATACACAGAGACCACAATCGTAGGTTGCAATATATGACAGTCATCAATAAAATCAAGGAAAGACAGGACATTGTGGTCAGGTGGTCAGATAAGGGAGGGAATGTAGTACTCTGGCCACTTGAGATGTATTGTGTTGTATTGTAATTGCATTTATATAGCGCTTACTACCCCTGACGAGGCTTCAAAGCGCTTTTTCGGCGAGTAGCACGCTACTCCGGGACCCATAAAGGATTAGTGTTGAATTAGTATAGTGAAATATGAAAGTAATTAAAGTGGTGGATAGGTTAGTCAGTTATTTGGATTTGGAAGGATAGCGGAAGGATAGAAGAGGAAAAAAAGGTTTGTATTTATATAGCGCTTGTTACCCCTGATGGGGTGTTGAAGCACCTATTTTCTTTTTTTTGGTCAGTAGCACGCTACTCCGGAAACCCATAAAGGATTAGTGGTGAATTAGTGTGGTGAAATATGAAAGTAATTTGAGTGGTGGATATTAGTCAGTTATTTGGAGTGAGAAGGATAGCGGAGGGATAGAAGGGGGAGAAAGGTTTGCATTTATATAGCGCTTGTTACCCCTGAAGGGGTGTTGAAGCGCTTTTCTGGCGAGTAGCACGCTACTCCGGAACCCATAAAAGGATTAGTGTTGAAAATTAGTATAGTGAAATATGAAATAATTTGAGTGGTGGATATGTTATTCAGTTATTTGAATAGAGAAGGGTAGCGGCAGGATAGAAGAGGGAAAGAGGTTTGTATTTATATAGCGCTTGCTACCCCTGATGGGGTTTGAAGCGCTTTTTTTGGTGAGTAGCACGCTACTCTGGAACCCATAAGGATTACTGTTGAATTAGTATAGTGAAATATGAAAGTAATTTAAGTGGTGGATATGTTAGTCAGTTATTTGGATTGAGAAGGGTTGGGGAGGGGTAGAAAAGGGAAAAGGTTTGCATTTATATAGCGCTTGTAACCCTGATGGGGTGTTGAAGCTCTTTATTGGCGAGTAGCACGCTACTCCGGAACACATAAAGGATTAGTGTTGAAAATTAGTATAGTGAAATATGAAAGTAGTTTGAGTGGTGGATGTGTTATTCAGTTGGATAGAGAAAGGTAGCGGAGGGATAGAAGAGGGAAAAAGGTTTGCATTTATATAATGCTTGCTTACCTCTGATGAGGTGTTGAAGCGCTTTTTTGGCGATTAGCACGCTACTCTGGGACCCATAAAGGATTAGTGGTGAATTAGTATAGTGGAATATGAAATTTGAGAAATGAACATGTTAGTCTGTTATTTTGATTGAAAAGGATAGTGGAGGGATAGGAGAGTGAAGGATTTTGATTTTTTTTTTTTTTTGGAGGTCATAGCAGTAGGAGGAGGCTTTTGGATGAGTAAAAAGGGGTTGTGGAGGGGAAGAGTCAGAGGGAAGAGCTTAGAAAGGTTTGTTTTAGGGATCGGTATAGTAAAAGAGGTGTCAGATGATGCAAGGAGGGGTAGAGTAAGGGAGAGTCTAGAAAGGGTTATTTTGGGGATCATAGTATAATGAAGTATTAACATCTCCTGGTTTCATGGAGAGACCAACACCCTCTTTGGCCCAGAGAGAGAGAGAGAGAAACACCTTCCTGGGCTCGAAGATTTATCAACTCTACTCTGCTACTTTGCCTTCCTTTTTATTTCTGGACCCCTTTCTGTCTAGCTATGTACTTCTTGTCTGTCTTCTGTCTTCCACCTCTTCTCATCTTTCTCCAACACTTCTGCCCCCCTCCACCTCCCCCCTCCTTTTCATCTCTTTCGGATCCCTCTCCTCCTCTGGCTTCCGCTTCTTTGTTTCTCATTCCCGGCTTCCACAGCCCGGGTTCAAGTAGCTGTACATATCTTCCCCCTCCCCCGCCCAGCACATTGGATGCAGCTCAGTGGGTGCAGTCTGTGCTGGAGCAGCTGCTGTCACTTTGATTTACGAGCACATCAAGTGCAGTTTCAGTGGCAGGCTGGCCTGATGGGCGCACTTCATTAATCGAACATGAGAATGATGCGCCAGCTGCTCTCGGGGGCCGGGCACCACATTCAGAGGGAGGCCCGGGCACCGAGCTCTGGCCAGGCTCCAGTGGTCAGCACCGGGTGCCCGCTCACCCCCACAGGGCGGCACAGCCACGATCCTGGGGAACTTCATCTTTGTACATTTTCATTTTAAGTCTCTTCGTATGTTTTGAAGCATATCCAACATGTCCACAAGTGGTACCCAACTATGCTTTCCTTTCTGTATAAGAAGCCCTCACAACGTGCATGGTTTCACGAGTATTTTTTATATGTGCAGGAAATCTGCCTAAGCAGAAACGCACCTGTAATACTGTGATGTAGACGACAAATGAATTCATCAGTAAAGTGCTCAGCAGTTAGTTATGCCGTGAATCGTGCACCGCTCGCCTGTAGCCACGTCTCTCAGATGTTTTGCCTGTAATCCTGCTCATATCCGATATTCTGATTACAATCTTCACTACCATCAGATATTATGGCAGTCATCTCGTCGTGAGAGAACGGATCGTAGGTGATAGTTTGCTCATCCCCCACCTGACCCAGATGATTTACTTGTAACCATGCCCTTATCACTAATACTGCGTGTAATGACGGCCCCACAGGCCCCACAGGCCCCACATGACGTGCCGGGAGTCTGCTTCAGTCCGCTGCGCGTGCAGACAGACCCTCCATGACAGCCTGTAAGTGATCAACAGGAGCCGGCAATCTTAAAGCCAAGTACACATCTACAGCGGCCATCCAAACATCACAGAATCAGGAGCCCCCTCCCACCAAGCGGCAAGATCACATCCAGGCCCATCACAACGGCCCATCACAACGGGCCTAGAGTCACTGTGCAAGGACTGCCATGGCGTGACATCTCCGCTGCCAAGTGACAGCAGCGGCTAGCCTCAAGCACTGGCCTGGAAAGCGGATTTGAAGTCCAGTACTGGGTTCAGAAGTGCCAAAGATGCTGATCCAAAAGATGCGATTTCAAAATGCCAAGTTGGGAAGGACTACAAGGGATTCAAGGCCCCATACAGGGATAGAAAGCACTACAATTCAATACATTACAAAGCTTACTGGAAGCCAAGGTGTACGCCTGCTTCAGCAGGCACAGATGATGCGAGGGAGGAATACAAGCTTCATCTCTGAGAAGACAGCAGAAAGTGCCTTATGCTAACTGGCTACTCTATGAGCTAGATATAGCCAATTTAAGAATGTCACTATTGTCTTCAATGGCTATGCACTGCTTTATGCAAACGTAGTCAAGTTGGACCCCGCTGTTCAGTCTGCTCTATTTCTAGGTTAGATTTGTAATGTACAATTACCTTGTTGTGGTAGTGTTTGGCACTCCATTGCCAGCTGGGTTCATTTCCAAGCCCTCCATCTCTTGCCTTTTCCTAAATCGGTTTTACCAATGTCTTTGCTCTGGGATGTTTTGTTTAGTATTGGTCTTGGTGGTTTTGTTAAGTGAATGATTGGGGCAGCATGTCATGGTAATGCTACTCTCTGCTTTCCTGGGGTATTTGCGATTTTATTCATCTCTCTCGTGGAAGAATTCACTGCTTCTACTCCCTTGTATGCAAACACTGTTAGCCTCGTGTTTAGTACACATTGTGTACTCTGGGCTGTTTTATACAACCATTTAGTCCAGATGTGTTGCCTCCTTGTGCTTTGCAATTACAGCTGTATTTTCTCTCTTATTAAAGCTCTATTTTGTTATTGCTAATTATTAGATACAATGACAAAATAGCTATGGAGAAATCACCCAGCTTCGTTGATTCCTAAAAGAGACTCTTGCGCCTTCCTGCAAGATAAACGTTAAGGGTTAGCAATAATGTTTTTCTCACATTTTGTTGGGGTGCCCTGGCAGGCCAGTGGCAGACAAAGCCTTAAATGGGTTAGGGTAATGGGGTGAGTTTGAGGGGGCAGGCGTCTGCTTGTCCAAATTCTAAACATCCCGAGGTGTTTGTTATGTTACGTAGATTTGTAGAGCCCACTATCACCCGGAAGCGTATCCTGGTGGTGTACAGGTGTGAGTCTAGGCACACTTAGGGTCTGTGGGACTAAAAAATAAGCACACACATAAAAGAAAGAGGAAAATCAAATAAACCTCGGTCCTCTATGGGAAACCCTCAGTGGTTTTAAAATTGCCCTCATCACTAGATAGTAGCATGCTTCATCACAGGGCGTGCTACAACACTGGCGCAGACCAACACTAAGAGTTGAGCAAAAAGCATTGTTTTTTTTGGGCAGAAATGGCCCCTCAAAAATGGGATCATCCAAACATATAAATCCTAAAACTACCTAAGAGAGTAACCACCTGTTTTATTCTGGGCCTCTCTTGGCAGGGTTACAAATGAATTGTAAGTCAGAGAATACCTGGACCATTAGTACACTGTAGCCCTAAATACCATATTTATCAACATGTTTCGGCCTTCCCACCGCCCCTAAGGGTCGCTGGCCTTTATCAGGATGAAGATCCATGTTCTTACTCTTCTTACCACTCCCTTCCATGCTCAATGCTACTTTAAATAATGTTCTTCTCTTTGTTGGTGGTACTAAGACATCCAAAATTTCCTGAGTGCTGTGGGTTTTAGTTCTTTTACCATGCAGATTTTTTAAATGGACAAAGGTGGCAGTTTTATCAAGTCTGCTGGGACACATCTCTCCAGGGTGTAAAGAGGGACAGATCTGTGATTATGAGGCTGGGTGGCTGAACGTCTCTAAAAAGTCTAGGAAGTCCAAGAATGTTTTAAATACCCAACATCACGGCCCCCAAAAGTGAATAGGGATTCCGAGCCCACTAAAATAGGGACTCAGTAGTTGGCAAAAAGAGACTATACCAGAGTCAAAGGCCCAGAGTCCATTTAATGGAACTCCCAGGGATTTGATAGTTGGTGAACGGGGATTACTGAACATAGTCCAAGGGAAGACCTATTAGAGCAAAAACCGTTCTCCAAAGTCAATGTTAAATGGGGAGACTATTGGCTCTGACACTGGACTTCGCTCTCATGTTAGCCCACTCCCCATGGGTAGCAAACATCAGGACTCTATATCTTTTGAATGCCTGCTTGTCGTTCAAGTGGCTGGAGTCCCCCCAGGATCAAAGGTACCCACTGGAACCACTTGTTCCCACTAGTATGTGAGATTAAGGGTGATGGTTGTACATTTAAACCATGATGTCTTCAGAACCTCAAGGGCAGAGAGATATGTATAATAAGGAAGTACACAGGCAACTACAGGACAAGGCATGCTATTGCAGGGTCAGCCCGATGAGCATTCTGGGCATAAAAGAAAAATTTCACACTGAGTTGTACAAGTGAAGAGGACTAGGACTGATTTCTAAGCAAGAATTTGATTTCTTAAAAACAGATTACCCGGTTACGCCCATATTATACCTTATCCCTAAGGTCCATAAGAACGCCAGTAATCCACCTGGTAGAGCCATAATCTCTGCCATAGGGGATCTGTTTGAGAATACCTCCAGATACATTGACTTCTTCTTACAAGAGCATGTATGCAAACTACCTTCATACATCAAAGGTATGGGAGACTTCCTTAAGAAGATTTACAATGTACCTTGGAATGATCAATATGTGCTCATGACCTTAGACGTTGAAGCTCTTTATACGAGCATTAAACAAACAGATGGGCTAAGAGCTCTGATCCACTACCTAGGGTCCAGACCCATGCACCTGTACCAACATACACAAATGCTACTTACTATGGCAGAGTGGTGTCTGAATAACAATCTCTTCATGCATGATCAACTAACATACAAGCAAACACAGGGAACGGCTATGGGTACCTGCTTCGCCCCAGCACTGCGAATTTGCATATGGGCTGGTGGGAGGAGCAGGTACTCAAAACCAATTTTGCCAGAGAATGGACAGAGAATGTCATTCTCTGGACTAGATACATCGACGATCTGTTTATCCTTTGGAAAGGTTCCTCTGAGTCAGCATACAAGTTTTCACAAGAGATTAACAACAATGACTTAAATCTTATATTCACAAGCAACATCAATACGGAACAAATACACTTTTTAGATCTGGTAGTGTTTGTAGAAAATAACAAATTGCATTCTAGAAAATACAGAAAACCCACCTCTGGCAATTCTATCTTACACGCCAGCAGCTTCCACCCAACCAAACTCAAAGAAAGCATTTCCTATGCAGAATGTTTACGTATGAAACGTAATTGCAGTAATGAGGAAGCTTTGGGTGGAGCTACAGAAGATCTCTTTAAGAGATTACGGTCCCGTGATTACAGTCCCAAAGTTTTGAGATCAGCACAAGCCAAAACTAAACTCATTAAGAGAGAGGATATGCTGTTCAGTCAAAGCAAAACCAAAAGAAAAAAGCAATACACCCAGGTACACCACGTCTCATCACAGGCTATTCTGCTTATCATACAAAACTACGTAACATTCTCTATAAAAATTGGAGCATTGTTAGAAGTGATCCTATCATTGGCCCTGACATAACTAGAGTCCCCCTTATATCGTTTAGGAGGGCCAAATCAATGCGGAACGAGTTGGTTCGCAACTCACCCCAGGCTAAGAAAGGCTCAGATTGGCTCAGAGTACTTAGGGGTTTCCAAAAATGCTCCAAATGCAAAGCTTGTCGACATGGTTGTAATATAAAATCTGTACAAACACCCCTCAGACGTACACCTTTCGACATCAGGGGTACATACAGTTGCAAGAGTGATTTTGCGGTCTATGTGTTGGAATGCACTTGAAATAAAAGATACGTAGGCAGCACTATACACCCTGTTCGCATCAGGATTTTGCAACATCTGTGGGCCATAGACAATGACGACCAGAGTTACCCTGTAGCCAGACACATTAATCTATGCCATGGGGGTAACGCAAAGGATTTAACCTATTTTGTCATCGATACGGTCCCCAAGAGCCAAAGGGGTGGTGATAGACAGCTCTTACTCAGGAGATTAGAATCCAGGTATATACTCCTGCTGAACTCCAAGATCCCACACAGGTTGAATTCCGATGAAGCACTATCCGTTAACCTCTAGCTCAATATCTCTCTCGGATCCCGGGTGTTCTGATTTATTTCATTCACAGGGTATCACATTCTTTTGTTTATTTATTTTTTGGTTTTATTATCTGTTGGGGTATAGCAAAGTTGGTTTGGCTGTACCAACTATGTTTCTCTTGAACTGTATAATGAGATAAGGGCGTATATTGGCTGGATACCATATACCTGTTTGAATTTCGTAAGTCAATTATGTCTGACTAGAGCAGGCCCACTTGGGCGGGATTACTCATGAATATGATGCGCGCAATGATGGCCTCATTACATGTATTTTACAATATAACTGTGCCCATTGTTATGATTAACCTGTTGCAATATTTTAAGAGTTCAACTCAACACTTAACACACTTGTGAGTCAACAGGAAAAATGAAGCGTGTTGTCTTTTTGCAGAGACTACTAGTCACAGACATCTGGGTAGTATTTCTCCCCTTTCTCTTTGAATGCCACACATGTATTTTCTTGCGGCCTTCACAAACCAACAGTCCAAGTACCTTTTCATTTTCAAGCACTATAAGTTGATTGATGACAAGTCTCTTATTGCCAGTTTATAATTTGCGTACTTTTATTTTGTACTATTCACCCACTCAACTTTTATGTCTATGATGTTTGTGGGTTGCTTTGACAACCGAGAAGAATGATTATGCATATAATGACTTACCAGAAATGGCGCCCGATGTTGTGAGCAAGGCGGTTCTGCCGTCGAAACGCGTCAGGGCTTTCTAGTGGAATAAAGTTTGGTGTCATATCATCCACGGTGTCAGCGCCTGTTTCTTTGCAGAGGAACGGGACTGGTTTCATATATATACATCTCTTGATCTGGAGCGACGCGCACAGCCAGCATAAGATGGACATTGTGTTAAACAGTAAACACAAGCGCGTTGCCCCCGTCGGATATAGCATTGTGGCAGTAACATCACCGCCTGGGGGAAAGAGGAGTATAATTTATATACTTACAAGAGACTTTGCTTGATGGTATGACTCACAGCAACAATCGAGTGCCAGCTGCAATGATGTCGTGTTGTCCGCAGCCAACAATGTTTGGGGCACCACTGTGTGCATGGAGGCCACATTACTGAATGGGTTTTCACCGCGGGCAGTGTTAATTGTATGCAGCAAGGCCTGGAGAGAGGCAAGCGGTGTAGCGTGTGATGGGATACTGCCCCTTTAATGCAGAGGTGAGGTCAGAACTATGCACCAATAAGAACAACAGCGTCTGCATGTAAACATCTCTCAGGCGCAATGATTTTCACTATGAAACCAGCACTGATGAAAGCAAACCGCTGAAACGCGTCTGCCTTGGTGTTTCATAGCTCACCGTTTTATGCCTCCAAATTGAATTAAATCAACTTTGCAACGCTCTTGGCTGTGTCAGGCTCATTCTTATCCGGAGTGAGTATTGGTTTGGATATATATATATATATATATATATATATACACACACACACACATATATACACATATATATATACATATCATATGTTAAAAGAATTAATATCATGTAAAATAGATATTTTTATTATGTTACTATATACCTATAATGTATAGATATATTTATATAAACACTTACACACACACACACACATATATATATATATATATGTGTGTGCTTATATAAGTATATATTTATATATAGTATTAAATATTAGTGGAATTTATTTAATTTAAATTATACAAAATGTATATATTAAAATATTAACATTTACTACTTTAAACTCTTTCTATATTAAAAAAACAATATTTATACACATTTTGGATGATATTAGTGTCAATTATATTCCCCCCGATATTTTTGTACTTACTACTATAAGTATAGGAGCACGATGTTGTGATAAATTATATTTTTGGCACAATATTACTTAACACGAAATTGTGTCAGTGATCCACTGGAGGGCAAGTCTATATTACCCACCTTAATGATGGGGAGGGTGGCATTGTTTAAAATGGTCACACTCCCCGCCACTGCCCGCTTTATATATGGGCTACAAAATTACCCATTCATCCTCCCACCCACCATCTTCATGTGATTACATGCACTGTTTTTCACATTCCTGTGGGCTGGACGGCTCCCTACGGATATTTTCAGAAGTGTTTTCAATCCAGATGCAAGTGGGGGTTAGAAGTACTGGACCTTAGGCTTAATTGCTAGACAACCCAGCTGGTCTTAACAAACGATTGCCTTTTTTGGAGACTGGTCAGACCCTACTTTTGACCTAGAAGTAGAATACCTGGAGGAGGTTGGGACTCAGTATCTTTTATATAGTGAACCCCCACTGACCATGCTGCCACAGGTGACCATAATATAAATATAAAACAATGGTTCACCTGGTTTTTAGGTCGAGCCTCAATCGATCTATTGTATCCTCTTCAATGGACTCTGGCACACCCACGATTGCCATTGGTTGTTTCATGTGGCATTTAGAAATGCTGGCTTGTTATTGTGCATTTCTGTAAATGTCCCTCTTTTGAGTGCTTAGCTCTCTTTAGGCGATTTCACTCAGAGAACATTCTGTTTGGCCATCACACTTACAGCGTGTGATGGCCCCTTCTCCTGTATGGGCATTGCAGCCTTTAACAGCTTGGTTCCCTCCCACCTCGCTGCTCCGAGCTGCATGGGGCTGTAAGTGCTCCGCATTGTTGTTTTGTTGGCCTGCCTTGTTTAGGATTTGTGCCCTGTGTAATTAGATGAATACAACACTTGTTAGTCTAATACCAACTGGAGTTAAACATATATATTAGAATGTTTCTTTCCGAACGCCTGACATAAAAGCACAGTAAAAATATTTTCTCCTTGCTAAAAATGTCTTATTACGCAGCGAGGTGTGTTTCTTTTTTTTTTTTTAAACCAACGGAAATGCAAGCGTGACATCAAGTGGTCTTCTGTGGGAACGCATGCTATTGTTACATCAAATGAAACCAACCATCTGCATCAGGCAAACACATTGTAAGTTATTTAGACTGTATTCTATATGCAGCCGTCCTCTCTGGGAAGCCAATGTTGAGATAAGACTGACTAGTTCTGTCGCTTTTGTAGCTACCATTTATTAGAATGTCCGCTTTTGTCATCAACATCATCTGTTCCATGATACGAATGTCTTTTTTCTGGAATGCAGTATCCTCCTTCCTCCTTCCTCCTTGCTCATACACACTCATAGAATTGCATTGCCACCTTTCTCTTGCCCCTTACCGAATTGAATAATAATCAAAAACACCATAGAGGTGCAATCCCTAAACGCGTATGACCCAGTAATTTATTAGTAAGAAGGTCATGCATGAGGTTATCTCAATACAAGTTTCAATTTGTACTTGTCGTTAATAAAATGTCTCCGAATGTCGATGCCCTATGAAACATATTTTGAAAATCCTTTGATACCCACTTCAAGTACCCAAATAGATATTCTTTTTTTGTTTCCGAAGCAAGCATACACACCACCAAAAAGAATCCATTTTAATGGGAAAAATGTCACCATTAAATAGGCAAACATAATGTATTTGACTGTTCGCAAAAAGCTGATATGGAATGCCCCTAATGATAAATTGCAATTCAGTGGCATCAGATTTCTTGCCACGGTCTATACTGTCCAACATGACGTCCATATTTAACTTTGCTCTCTGAGTAGTGTAATTCCCCTGTTCCTGTCTTGGTCTGTTCTGAACTTATTTCTAGTTTTGTATTTCACTACTTCTGCTTGGGAGCTTTTGTGAATTTCCTACACTTAGGGGTCGATTCCGATCCCGTTCGGAAGGGCTCCGAAAGCGAACCGGCCGGAAAAAGCACGAGCCGTACGCGTGTTTCCCGACCGACGCATACAGCCGTACGGATGAGCAAGTACGATGCAAGATACGCGAATTCGCTGACCGAATCGTTTCCGGCTCCGAACCGTTCTGTACGACTCGACCGTAAGCAATCCGTGCCGTGCAATGGAGGCGATTTCCGACCGAGCCAGAACGATGCACGATTCGGACAGCCGGATCGAGTCGGAGCCTCCGACACGTAAACGCTCTGGGAAGCGGACTTCGGGGGTCCGCGCCGGACCACCCTTCACCCGTAGCCTTACGAGTCGATCACAGGGGGGGACCCAAGGGTCCCCCCTACACATGCCTGTACGGTGCGGGTTGCATAGACGCGTCCCCACTACAGGGGGCACCCTTGTGCGCAACATACCTCTTTCGTCAATGGGAGCCTGTGTGCGCGCCGTGCAACAGGCTCCCATTGACTTCAATGGGGCTCCGAGCGACCCGTGTCGGTCAGCGCTTGTTCGCATCGTACTCGGGCGCTCGGAGCACCGGAGCACGAGTCGGTCGGAAAGCACTCCGGATCCGAGTCGTACGGAGAGCTTTCCTAGCGAGATCGGAATCGACCCCTTATTGTTGTTTGATATTTTCTAATGACACTTCTAAGACAGTCTGGATTGCACCTGTTACAGGTCTAGATGAAGACCACAATATATCTCACGAAAAATGCTGACTTCTGGGCTACATTTATCTCCTGTCTGTTATATGCTCTAAACAAAAGAGTTTCTGGATTGTTTCAAGTTTTTCCTTCACTTTCTGGATTTGCGACATCCTGAACTGATGCAATACTTACCGTAAGGTTTCCAGAACTGCTAACAAACGTGCACACAAGACTTTCAAAACTGCACTCGGTGCTTCATGCTTCATATGTAGCCTCCCAAACTGCACACAATACTCCGTACTCAAGATAAGTTTTACAGATCTGACCACTATAGTCCACATGAGAAAATAAGACTATCTACTCTGTGTGGCCTCCCACAGGACCTGCAGTGCTCCTAATGTATTTGCCTGAATTTGATTCAATACTTCAAAGGAGGCCTTTACAAGTGCACAATATATTTCAGACTAGTCTAGTACTGGATATGTGCTATCCGAAATATATACTCTAGAACTGGGCAGAATACACCCCAAAGCCTCAGGAACTAGTCACAGTACTTCACGTGCCCTCCAGAAGTAAGCACACTACTCCAAATGTTGACTCCAGAACCGCATTTAATACTCCAAGTGAGGCTTATAGAACTGGTAAAAAAAATCTAATGAGGCTTCTAGAACTGAATTCAGTCCTCAAATTGAAGCCTCTATAACTAGATGGAGTATTCCAATAGAGGCATTCAGATGGCCACAATGCTTCATACATAACCAAGAGAACCAACAACTATGAGGTCCTGCAAATAGATACACTACTCCTTAAATGACTGACAGGCTTTACTCAGTATTCCAAATGGGGATTGACTTGTGATTTTATTTTTTTATCACATCGACCTGTTTCCATTCTCTTCACTGCTCAATCCCTTGTTTAATACTATATTTTTTCTGATGTTTTCTGGATCATCATGAAAAATCTCTTAAAAAATACTCATCAGTGCTGACGTTATGTTTCTGTTTCCGTACCAACCATCTATAACTATTGTACACATGCATCACCTCCAATTTTTTATTCATCTAATCATCCAGACATCCATCCATGTACTCACACACGTATCCATCCCTTCAAGCATTCATACAAACATCTATCACTCCACCAAACCATCCATCCTAAACTACACCTCTGCTTCTTAAATGCTCACATTATCTGGATGGGAACCACATAATTCCACTACACACCGCATATATCCAATCCACTCCATAAAACTTAAGTAAAAAATATTTACATTTACAACGCCAATAGCTCTAACTCTCATTTTCTAAATGATCACTCCACTGCAAGCAAAATAACATAAGTAAAAAGCATTGTCATTTACAATGCCAATAGCTCTAACTTTCAAAAATGCAAGACCTGTTGCATTGCAAATGCCTGTAATACATATACTTTTTTGAATCAGCAGAGTTATGTTCAGAGTACTCATTCAATGTAAAAAGGGAACAAAGAAATGGTCAATGTAAGAAACTAACCACCACGCCCTGTAAATGTTTTTCACTTTTTAAAGGTGTATGCAGTCCTTATAAAAAGTCAGAAAACAAGGTGCTAGGTGTCCCAGTGTGGAGAAAACACATAGAAGTATGGATTACATCACAAAGCGAGAAAGGAATTTGGGGCCAGATGTACGACAGTTTTTTGCGGTTGCAAACGAGGAATCGTCCCGTTTGCGACTGCAAAAAGGGTCCTTGCATGTACAAACGCTATTTTGCGAGTCGGTGTCTTCAATGTACGATTGTTTTGCGACCACATTTGGGGTCGCAAAACACTCGCGGTTTACCACCTACTTCAAGTAGGTGGTAAGACACTCGCAAACAGGTTTTGTGAGTGTGTGCAAAAATATTTGTTAAGAGCAGGCAGTGGTCCCAGGGACTACTGCATACTCTTAAAAAATGAAACGGAAACGTTTCATTTTTCTTTTTTAAATGCATCCTGTTTTCCTTTAAGGAAAATGGGCTGCATTTTTTTTTTTTAAACTGCTTTATTTAAAAAGCAGTCACAGACATGGTGGTCTGCTGACCCCAGCAGGCCACCATCCCTGCGAGTGCTAGCCATTCCAAATGGGGTCGCAAATGGCACCTGCCTCATGAATATTAAAGAGGCAGGCAATTTGCGACCCCATTAGGAATCGCTAACAGTGTCTGAGACACTGTTTTAAATTGCATTTTGCGAGTTGCAAATTGTGAGTCGCAAAGCGATGCAATTTGCGAGTCACAAAATGTAAGGGTCGTACTTCTGGCCCAAAAAGATTTACTCACTCAGATAGAAGAGTAACCACCGAAGCCTTTGATGACCTATAAAGTATGCCCCGTCTCTTTAAAATGGAAGTCAGCAGGACTCTTGCCAGCCATGTAGGTGTGGCAGGCAATTAAGATATTACTGGGTCCCGTCACTGCCTCTGACAACTCCGTTCGATGGAGTAGAGGAGCCGGTGCACACTCACAGCTTCTGCTGGCCGTAACAGTCCAGCAGGCAGTATAGGATGGGTGGCATACAGTCACTGTTAGCCTTCCTCTAGTGTGTGACTAGGCTTCCAATCCTTTGTTGACAGGAGGCCTTAAGGCACATGAAGTGGTTGAACAAAAGACTGGTCTGACTTCCATCTTGGCTGGTACAAGGCTCCAACAGGCAACAAAGCTGCCTGGGTTCAGAGCATGGGTCCTCATAGGGATCTATTGATTAGGGGATATTTTGGAGCAAGACCACATCAAGTCCTTCGAGCAACTTAGCGAGAAGTACAAACTGCACAAATGACAGTTTTACAGATAATTATATATTAGACGTGCATGTACAAGGACCAGCCACATTTCAACTGCTAGAGACCAAACTGATCTTGGAGACCTTAGGCCGAAAGGATATATCTTGACTTTATAGATCTCTGATAATAAATACTCCAGGCCCGCTGGTTGGGGGAGAGCCACCTGGGAGCAGGATGGAGAAGAGTTAAATGATTCAGTATGGCAAGAAGATAAAATGACAGCCAGAAAACTGGCCATTCCCTCAAACCTGAGATTGATCCAATTCAATTAATTTCATAGAATTTATTTCAGCCCAGACAGGTGCTGGAAGATGGATTGAGGGAACGGTCCTCTGTGTGTGAGGTGCAAGGAAAGGTACATTTTATGATGTCATATTGGATAGCCTGCCCATCCAGAGATACTGGCAAAAAATATATAACTTACTGGTGAGGATTATTGGTACTCTATGGGCTTGATCCTAAAGTGCTCTTCTGGGGATTATCGCTGGATGGGCAAACATAAGGGCGCAGAGAACACTGGTGGGGGGGGGTTTATGGTTGCAAAAACAAATATAGACGTTGGTTGTAAGATGTATTAAGAAAGCAATAAAAAGATTTATAAAAAAATAAAGTAGAAAATAAAAGACACCCCTTGAAAGACATCAAACCTGATAGGACAAAGTGGTCTAGCATTACAAAGAAGGGTCAACAAATAAAATAGCTTAGAATTTAGTTGTTAAAGTTAAAATATGAATAAATTACAAACATGCTTGGGGCGCCATCTTAGGTATTTTTGGGCCTTCGTGCAAGATATATTTTGGAGCCTTTGTTCAGAACAACTTTGAATTTATTAACCATTTTAAGCTAATACCAGCCCTTATGATGCTAAACAATTTTTAAATATAAAAGTACATGCAAAAAAGAGCCAAAACCACAAGCTGCACAATCTGTGTCATCTACATAGTACCAGAAGATAGTTTGAGAAAACATTTATAAAGCCATTTCTTTTTGTGCTGGTTGTAGAGTTTTTCTTCTTGCAACAATATTTTATGCGTAATTCAATATCTAAGGGGTCCATTACGATGGCGGGCGGAAACACTACCGCCGTGCTGTCGGTGGCAAAAACCGCTAGTTACCGTCCGCCAGCAACTGCCCACACGCCCGCCAAATTAGGATGTGTAAAGTCAGCCAAATACCGCCCGTAAGCCCGCGACGCCGCCCGCCATCAAAGTGCGCCCGTCTACGTAGCGGCGCGAGCTAACGGAGACACACCATCCGACGAAATGACGTACCGCCCGGCGTACAAATTACGATGACACAACCAAACAGCCTCACCTGCAAAGAGACACCGCACGAGAAAAGGAGGCGGAAACCAGATTGCTGACTACAGAAACACAAACCCGGCCTACTCCGACATGAATCCTGCTCTCCAGGCCATCCCAATGCTGTACCTGATGCAGCACCTAGGAGTGAACGCGCAACGACGACGCAGGTAGGCAGACACACAACAAGGGCACGCAAACACTGCACACAATGCAAGGACGGAAAAACTGTACATGGCCCCCCCAGACACCCCTGTGGGGACAGGACACATCCACCACTGTACCCACACATGTTCCACCTGTAAAATAAAAACAACTCGCAACATCCTGGGCACCCACTACCCTGGACCAGGAGGTGACGTCCCCGTCACGGCACCGCAGCTGCGATGACGCACGTACACATGCGCACAACGCAGAGGCCAACGACAGCGCCACGCATGGGCTGCACACAAACACCACAGGGCCACAACTACACACCCCACACACCAGCCCCACCCTGAAGGCACATGGCACGTGGCCCTCCTGCATCAATCATGTCCCCAACCGACAACTCACAGTTGTCAACTGGATGTCACACAAGTGTCCCGAACTGGGGAGTAATGTGACGTCAAAATAGGACACACCCCTGTGTGCAAAACATGGAGAAGCACACGGCGGCTGCTACATAACAGCGCAGAAAATGGACATTGTCCGCAAAAGGCACGCCAGTCCCATCCAAAAATACCTATACCATCCTGCACGCAATAACAAGCCATGCACTGTACAAAAGAGAAAAACCCTGCTGCCTGAGAACAGGTGTTCCCAATTACTACGCCCACACACAAGTCTCAATGTACAGCGGAAACGGAGTGTACCGCCCACACACGGGAGAGCAGATAGCATTGAATGGCCTTCCATTCCTACACTTAAATCACATTGCAACAAATTCTGCAGGAGAATGGAGCCATTGTACCAACAAGAAGCCAAACATAGCCATGCTGAGTAAACCTTCCACTGGCAGATAACGCCTAACATGAAAGAAAGATAATACCACAAAATACAATTATACCACTGTTCCTTGTGGCTCAAATGCAAGTAATCAGGAAAGAGTCAGACACCACTGGCCTTGACCATTCATTGGAGCATGTGGGATGAGGGCCTGTGTCCTCCTCCCAAGCTATACCCAAAGTCCTGCCGCCTAACATCCATTCCAGAATTCCCAGCATCGTCGGAGGTTGCACTCAGCAGACTGCTCAGGCAGCCGGAGCACGCCATCACATCACCCTGTAGCAAAATGGCTGTTGCACCAGTGCTTCACAGCTACGCCAGACAGATGCAGCTGTACAGTGATAGCTTGCTACAGATAGTGGGCTGTGCAAATCTGGCTATGCTGAATGTAAGTTACCGAGTAACTTACCGCATTGAAATGTTCAGCTGCGTCATCCCCGTGTTCTACTGTCGGAGGTGCCCGTACCACTGGCCTGTGGATTTATGTCTCTCCAACCCGGCATGTCCAAATGCGGACTTGGTACACCTGTTTGCACCCCTGGACGCCCACGACAGGATCTGTTCAGTGTATGGGGGCATGGCGTTGTGGCTGCAATCAGACACACATTGCAATGGGACCAGTGTGCCTCCGCACAACGTATGCTGGATTACAGTTTCATCGAATGTCATCCGACATGTCCCATCAGGCTTCTACAAGGGACAACTTACGATGAACACGTTGCAACCCACCATCCGCTTCATTGGATGTCATCCATGAATACCACCAATGCGAGGGATGCTCTGCTGGAAGGTATCGCATACCTGACAACTTGTCAATTCATGGGTCCCCAAATCAATACCCACAATTGAACATTCATGTTCAACACCGTACCTATGCTTGGCTTCCGCACGCAGTGGGCAGTTAGCTGTGCAACAACTATACCATGCAATCGGCAACAAACACCTTACCATCAACTCCACTGCCATGACACTTGACATTTTCGGGACATGCACTCTGTTCCTCACCATATCCCGTGTCCCTGTATGAACAGGGGGAGGCAGAGGTATGGGACTTGTGTACAGTAACCACATGGCCAATACTGCACGAACAACTATGCTATAATATGTATTCTGCGCACCTGAACACATGCTCCTGTCAGTGCACGCTTATCTGTCTGCTGTATTACGTGAGAACTGTCAGCTCACCTTCGTCTGTACTTCCGTGCCAGGACTTTTGCATGGACAACAAATGCAACCCCCTACAACATGGCCCCAGTCATTGTGTCATGTTCAGTAGCCACCATATCGCAACAACATGTGAGACGCTGGTGGATGCATGTAGGCTCATGCTCTGATGTCACCTCTGACGCAGGTGTGTCGGAGTCACTATTGTAGTAATCCTGTACCATGGGACTGAGATGTATTGTGCCTATGATGTCAAGCTGTCTGGTAGGCAAAATTAATACTGTCTGTGTCAAAGCCTAGAGCTCTTCAGTAATGAGCAAATGTACTGTAGCATAGCAAGGGCAGGGCATTTGTAACTCTGAAGCCTTTATTCCACAATCAACAACTAATCACATCTACCTGTATCCCCTTTTGTATGTGTAATCATGCTAAGTATATCCTCCACATGCATTTCGCTGCCAGTAGTGTCCACATCCTGCATCACAGAGGAAGTAAGTTCAAATACATGCCTTGAAGCAAATATGTGACTCTGTAGAATTATTGATCGTAGACAAGTACGAATGAGAGAGGATGAGAGTGTGTGAAGTACACGAGAGTCGTGAGATGACCATGTAGTCAAGTCTCATTGGATGTCAATGCATATGAGTTGCTGCCACAGTGGACCCAGTGAAATACCACAGGTCGTGGGCCTTGGCTTGTCAGAGTCTGACGTGGCCCAACAGATCATCACATCAACACTGACGGCCTGGTCACTACAAAGCACAGTCCTACATATGTGTACAATTACCTTCACAGTCTGACATCACACTCATCAAGCAAATATAGGAGCCACGCAAGAAGCATGCCACAGCAATGCATGACAAAACACACACACGATATCAGTGTGGGTGGGCAGGGCTGCACAGTGAGTACGAACTGCAGAAATTCACATACATGCTCAATTAAACAAGGCACAATCTTGACATTCACACACCCTGCAGACCCACAATGGGCAATACATATCAAGTAGGAGTCATCCTGAACTGCAAGGACACACCCACACACTGCACACTGTGCAACAGACAATACACACATGTGCTCACATTCACAGACCTGAACACGGATACAAACACCCACCATGCCCCTGGGTAACACATGTGTGTAGTCGACATTGCCAGAGCGCACACACACACACCAACACTACCCCAAAGTCACACCCTTCACACCACACACACCTACACCTCCCAAATGCACACATTGAAAGTAAGCCATGTGCCCAGGCTCAATGTTCATCACAAGATTCACATACACCTACACTGCTGGCCACCCAGAAAGTAAGCTCACACATACCCGCACACTCTGCACATGCTACCTGTCATCCTGTGGCTAGACTCACACCCTGTGCTTTGCTTGCACGCAAACATGACACGTATACATTTTCCCAGAAATACCACCAAATACATGCAGACAATCCGTGTCACAGACATACGCCTTCATCACACACACAAGTAGCAGAGTCTGAAAGAAGTGAAGTCCCAGCCACGTATAAAACACATAGGAATGTGAGACCAGACATTGCAATTGTTGAGGTACCATACATGGCATGTGCCTCACTTAACTATGCACACACAGTAACAACTGCAATCAGCAACTACACAGACACAACCCACTACAGGAACAACAGCATCCAGTCACAGATTACATAGACAGGCGGCAACATTGTACAACACCAGGGACAGTGGGCAGTCCGATGTGCAGAGTAGTGATACGAAAAGCTGCGTATGCATTGTGTGTGAGTGTACCCTGCCATGGCCAGCAACACTGCCATGGCAGTCACAATAGCCAGCACAGCCACCACTGTGTCACAGGTAGTTGTGTGAGGGTGCCTACCATTCAAACAGGATGCCAGTCCGACTCGGTGCTGTCTGTGTGCTACGGGACAGTTGGAGGTCCGCCCGAGAGAGAAGCACAACTGTGGAAGACACACATGTGGCATGTGAAGCGGGAGGGCTGCTTGGCCCAGGTGGGTGGGTGGCACGGGTAGGTGCACTCATGCAGTGTTGAAACAGACTGTGTGGGGAGGATCCCGGAGGGGTAGATTTCCACTGTGTTGGGTATTTGGAAAGCCTACCTGTCTGGGGATGAATGTGAACTCGTGTGGGCACAACAGGCGGGCACACGATCAATGCTGCATCAGGTGTAGACGTTGGCCCTCCCTCTGGGGACATGCTGGATACTGCTGTGCGTCTGCCAGGCCCTTGCCAAGGCACTTACATCCCCTGTCCTCCAGGTGTACCCCCTACATTGTCCACCTGCACAGGCTACCCAGGGCACGGGATGGCAGTGGAGCTTGGTGGGTGGGAGGTCATGGCGCCCTGCTCCTGGTCACATCTCGCAGGCAACACATTCTCAGTGTGCAGCAGGGCACAAGTCCCAAATAAGAAGTGGGGGGACGCTGACGTCACGACAGGAAGTGACGTCACGAAAGGTGGCTTGCACCATCAGACTCATTGCCTCCCCTCGCTCACCCCTTAGATGCGATTGCATCAGAGAAGCCAGCGCGTGAGCAGCAGCTCCAATCTCGCCCCAGAGAGGCCAAAGAGTGAATGTGTGGCTCCATTTGCTCCAGTTATCGAGCTCACGGTAATATAAGTGGGGGACGCCGTCCACCCGCGTGGTGCCCCGACTCGAGCCCTGGTGTGCAGGCAAAGTGTCCTATTGGCTTTGCGAAATGTGTGAGTTGCATGACACTCGTTGGCGGGGGATGGCTCGGAGGCCCGTCACCCTGAGGCCCATATCTCACTCGATGGGTCCCTTGTCAATGGCAGCGGATGTAATGACTATGCGCGCCGGGGTGTGTCTACCTTTCGTCTGGGATGGTGTTTGCGGCCTGGCCCGCTAGGGCAGCTACAGCTTCTGTGTGTTGCATGTGGTGTATCCGGACTCCGGAGACTGCCATGCATTGTCACTGTTGTCCAGGGCTCGAGTCGGGGTACCACGCGGGTGGACGGCGTCCCCCACTTATATTACCGTGAGCTCGATAACTGGAGCAAATGGAGCCACACATTCACTCTTTGGCCTCTCTGGGGCGAGATTGGAGCTGCTGCTCACGCGCTGGCTTCTCTGATGCAATCGCATCTAAGGGGTGAGCGAGGGGAGGCAATGAGTCTGATGGTGCAAGCCACCTTTCGTGACGTCACTTCCTGTCCTGACGTCAGCGTCCCACCACCTCTTTTGTTAGGACTCGTGCCCTGCTGTTGTCAGATGTGCCACTTTCCAGGGGGTGGAGAAAGGGTCAGGAATGTCAGCCTGAGAGTGGCCCAGTTGAAGGCCCACCTTGACTGGGGGGGACAACCATTGGACAGTCTGGTGTAGCCCAACCACGCGTACATGTAGGCCCTCCATGAACTATGTCACCTGCGGCAAGGTGATGTCATGGGCAATGAAGTTATTGAGGAGAGCTGTCTGCCCCACGCAGAGATGCCGCACAAGCTCAACAGACCCAGCACTGAGGGCAGCAGGGGTCACATGTGCAGGGGCAGCTGTGCCTGGTGTGAAGGACACTCTATCCTTCATCCTTGTGCCGACACGTGTTGCACCAGTGGAAGTAGATGGGAGGGCGGGCATTGGCCTCCGCGTGGCTGCAGAGGAGCCAGAGTCCACGTCCCCTGTGCTAGCAAACATGGATGCATGACCTCTGTCCTCAGATGACGCAGCAATTGCCGTCTCGGCCTGTGATTCATCCAGCACACGTCTGGCCCCTCCGAGGCGCCGGTCACATCTGTCTCACCCAGCTCCTGTGCAGCTGCTTCATCCGATGCCTCACCACTGTTGACCGTCCCCTGTCCCTCAGCACCCACGGGAGATGCTACATGAGGGAGAGCGAGGTGGCCTCACTCATTTGGCATCAATTAAACAGACATGTGCAAGGGAGGCAGCACAGAACATTCCCAAATCCACATGTTGCACGATACCTGTGCAATTGTATACAGCTACCACAATCAACACGTAATGGCTGGCGTACAGGAAATGAAGCCGCTAATAAGTGGCACATGTGTTGTGCACATAGCACAACACCCGGCCTGTGTCACCCTGCGGCCATAGCCACAAATCGCTGTGTGCACACCCACTGTCCTGATGGTGGCAAGGATGACCACTACGTAATTAGGCCAAGGACATACCTGCATGGAGCAGAATGGGACACCACTCACACAGACTGCAACATGACAGTCCACAATGGTCATGAGCCCATGCCATACACCTGTCTTTCGCACGAGCACAACTACTGTTGCACAGTGTGCCGGATGTGTAAGTATCAGGAATATGAGGTGAGGCATCGCACACAAATGTCCGAACGAAATCAGAGTAGGCACAGTGCCTCAAACATACATGGGAATTGCCACTCCAGCATACTACAGGCTGTTCCTGAGGCCTACGACTCTGAACGCATTGACAATGCAGAGTGCTCAAATTACATCTTGACCCTCAGGAATCGCATATGCATGTCAGATGCACCCAGCACAGAGTACACTTACAACCCACTGCATCACACAACAAAACATCACATTACCCAGATGATGGGTAGGCTGCGGACACATGCTGCCTCTCACAGCAAGAGACACCATCCCACAATACTGTACACCTGCTTGCTGCTGATGCCCCTACAAACGTGCATCCGGCACAGGCTGTGTGACTGTCAAGAAGCAGACCATTAGTGGTGAAATGCAGCACCGTGCTAACCTGACAATACCAGGGGGCATCCCCCGATTCGTCTCCGCCACGTAGTCGCACATCCGGCAGATGACGTCACACCCTTTGTGGAATTGGCTGCACTGTCGGTTACACATACACAGAGGCATCAACTTGGATGCAATGGCTCATCACAAGGCCTTGGGCTGGAGGACTTCCAACTGCAGGGATGGTACACAAGAGGGTTGAAATATCACTCATACACTTCTCATCATCACCCACATCCACCAATCACAGTGGCATGATGCTGACCCATCCAAAATACTCAGAGATGTGTAACAGAGCCAAGAAGGTATCGGACATGGCATAACAGCATGTGTACACCACACGTGAATGCATGCTGGTGGGAGTGTGTACACAGTACCTGTCCATCCCATTCACATGCAGGATGCCAGCACTTTGAGCAATGTGTAGTCTGCCCACATCTACTGTCCAGTGTCAGGTAGACCAACACATAGATCACAAGGCAACACATCTTTGTGGGTGGACTCACTGTGTCCAACACTGCGCAGCCCTCAACGTACTCGCCCTGTGAATGGCTCACCCCGCAATGGAGGTCACATTCAGTGCCACTATCTCTCACACACATCACTATCACAAGGCCTGGAGTGTTCAATCGACAGGGCTGAGTTTGCGCATTTCCTGACAGTTGTGAACTAATGACACATGTAACCCACTGTACAGTCAGTGTAGTTTCCTTCTAGGATTGGGCGGTCAATGTGCAGCCCAGGTCTGCCGAGACTGAGAAGGCCAGCAGGGACCCAGCCAGCCATTCACACAAGCAATAACTGCCCTGAATCATGCATTGCCAAGTGGCTGCGTCACTGGATGTCTGACATGAAAATGCCATGTACCACCACTCGGGAGGGACATGCATGGGAAAGCGCCAGAGAGCCTACATACCCCTTCCACCTGTAGTAAGCATGGTAAGCAGTGCATGTTGGAACCCCACAGGCTCTGACTCATAGTGCTGCGGATCAACGACATGTGTGTCCCCCACATGCACTCCCACACACACAGTAGCTGTCTTACACACACAACTTTTGCAAGTAATAGCCTTGGGCAGTGTGCGTGGAGCTCGGAATTCAGGAGCTCCAGCTCCTCGCTGGTGAGTGGACCTGGACATATCATCAGAGTCGTCGACATGAAGGTGGACAGGTGGCAGCAGGTGTTGTTGAGGGATGCCAGTCAGCAGTCCCTGGAAGCTGTGGTAATGCCTGTCACCCTCCCACACTCATATAGCCCCCTGGGGCTGTTTCAGTGTGTCCAAGCTGCTGCTATTGGTGTACCGCTCAGCCTGTGTACATTGTGTTGTTGGTGTGTGCCATACTCACCCAGCCTCGGAAGCGGTGTCAGGCACAGCAGCTAGGTATATTGCCCTGGTGTTGCGCTTCCCACATATGCAGTCTGAAATCATCATCATGCCTTTCAAGCTATTATGGCCTAAATCCCCATGTGCATGCTCATAGCAATGGTTTGTGTCAGTGGTCATTGCTATTGGTAAGGGGACCTGTGTAAGAGTAATGTAGCTGTGCTGTCCCTACTTGTCAGCTGTTCTGTGATTCTATTGCTTTGTCAGTGATCTTTGTTTTGTGTATGTGAAAATGCCATGTGGTATGTTGCATTGACATGTGTCCACTTCCATCTGTCCTAGGAGGAGACCAAACATACATCGCCCCTACCAAATGCTGGCAGACATGGAGGATGTGGAGGTTATAAGGAAATTCCGTCTGGACCGACCCACCCTGCGTCACCTATGTGCAATGTTGGAACCCCACCTCCGTCCTCACAGGGTGTATCCTACAGCATTCACCCCCGCGGCTAAGGTGATGGCTGCACTGCATTTTTTCGCTACCGGATCCTTTCAACACACGGTGGGCAGTGGAGGTGGGATGTCCCAGCCCATGTTCAGCATGGTGCTACGGGATGTCCTGTCAGCTATGATGCTCTACAGGAAGCGGTACATCAGATTCCCCAGGGCTCGTGATTTGGCGGCAGTGAAGGGTGCTTTCTATCCCCTTGGACGCATCCCCCACGTTGTTGGTGCAATTGATTGCACCCATGTTGGCCTTGTTGCACCACAGGCCATGGAGCACATCTACAGGAACCGGAAACATTTCCACTCCCTGAATGTGCAAGTGGTGTGCCTGGCGGACATGATCATCACACACGTGTGTGCGAAGTTTCCCGGATCCACCCATGACTCGCACATCATGCGCCACAGCATCCTCCCACGTATGATGACCAATCTGCAACCGGACCGTGCATGGATTGTTGGTGAGTATGCATACTCGTGTAGCGTGCTGGGTGTGACATGCTGTCTTGTATCCTGTTGGAAATGCAACGTTTCTCCGTGTTTCTCACACCCAGGTGACTCTGCATATCCTAACGGGCCTTGGCTGCTGAGCCCACTACGCAATCCTCGGACACCAGCTGATGTCAGATACAATGAGGCACATGGGAGGACCAGACGTGTGGTAGAGCGGGCTTTTGGACTCCTGAAGTCCAGATTCAGATGCCTGGACCGCACCGGGAGTGCACTGGCATACTCCCCACAGAAGGTGTGCCAGATAGTTGTGGCATGCTGCATGCTGCACAATCTTGCGATTCGCAGGCAGATCCCCCTGATAGTGGATGACGGTGATCAGCCAAGGCCCCCGCCTGCAGGCCAAGCCGTGTCCAGTGACGAGGACAGTGGAGAGGAGGAAGCAGTGAATGAGCGTCAGCAGCTCATCGCCCGCTACTTCACTTGACGGTGAGTGACCATGTACGACGGCTGATGTCGCTGTAGTTGTGTAGGTGTATGTGTGCCTTGTCACGGCGGCCTATTGTTCACTGAGTGCTGTGTGGCAATGGTCCATGTCCAGGGTAGTATGCCACTGACAGTGGCTGTAGCATTGTGCCCTGTTGCTCTGTGAGATGTGTGTACATTGCTTGAACATGATGACAAGTACTGTGTGATTAGTGTGTGACACACACATTCAATGGACTCTTGTTCTGTTTTTCACCCCTAGGTCCCTACAGCCTCTCCTGGCCTATCGACATACCACACTACAGATGCATTTCTGATCATGGTGACGGTTGCGCATCCTTGATTATAAACAGAGCAGATAACACAGAATGTGATACAGGTGTATTTATTTTAAAGGTGACGTGATTGTGGGCAAGGTGATCAAGAAAGTGGTGCATGCTGTACAATGAGTTGATGGTCATGTCCGCGTGATGGTCAAGGTGTACCCATGTTGTTCTGGGTCCGCAGTCCAACAGACACATGCCATTCACCTGGCAGTGTGGGGTAGGATGGTAGTCCAAGTGAATGTAGGAGATGGCCACCGTGGCTGGCTGACTCACTGGCGTTTGGAGCGTGCAAAGTCATCTCTGGACACCTGTTTCCTCTTCGGACGGCCCCTTCCACGTTTGGGAGGGGGGGGTTGTGTTTGTGGGCTGCTGGTGGTGGCTGAGGATTGCCCACTCGCTGTGGACGCAGGGGAACTGGATGTTGCACGTCCCTGCGCCCCAGCAGGTGGTGGCGGAGGTGGTGTGGTTGGCCTTGATTGGGCCCTCACCGCCACCACTAGCTGGCCCATGAGGTCCACAAGTTGGCCCATGTGGGCGTCCATGGACCTCAACACCCCAAGGACTTCCCGCGTGTCGGAAGCTGACCTGGCCCATTGTCCCTGGGCAGCTTCATAGGCCCCAAGGACTCTGGCGATTTGCGGCAGGGCTTGGCTCCCAGGCTCTGATGGCGTTGGCCTGACCCTGCTCCTCCCACCTGAACTGCTGCCACCGACCTGCCCACTGGCCACATTGGTCACCCGGGGCCTCGTTCTGGCTCCCAGGGTAGATGTCGAGGTGCGTGCCACCCCTTGCGCAGGGTGAGTGGTCAGGGAGGCCCTGGTGGTGGTGATGGTGGTGGTGGTTGCGGCGGTGGCCGCAATGACCGTGGCAGCAGGGGCCTGGGACTGGTCACCAGCCCTGGGAGATGGGTTGGTGGGTAGGAGGGGTCCTGGGGAGCTGTTGCGCCCTGCCACACCAGATGTGCCTGGTCGGGAGTCCTCGTCCGTAGAGGTGTCCAGGTTTTCCACATCCGTGAGTCCGGGTGGGGGGCTTGTGGACTGGCTGTGATGGCTGCTGTCTCCCTCCCCAGCATCATGCTGTTCGTCACCTGTGGGGCGGAGACGAAAGGTTATTGTGTGGCACCTTGCAAGGTTTGTGTTAGATGTCTGACATGCACAGTTTGTGCACAGTTGTGCACTGATTTCCCAGATGCGTGTGTATGGCTCTACAATGTGTGTGCGTGATCAAGGCAATGGAATAGTGTGATGGGTGCATATGGCATGGGACGGATTTGAAATGCCAATTGGTGTGTGTTGCAGTACCCCTACATTTTGTGGCTTTGGTGGGAACGGGGTACAGCCCCATGAACGCTTTTGAGATGATATATGTTTTTGGGGTTCAAATGCAACGCTTAGAAATGCAGATGGCAAAAGGGGTACAGCCCCATGAACGCTTTTGAGATGCTATATGTTTTTGGGGTTCAAATGCAACGCTTAGAAACGCAGATGGCAAAAGGGGTATAGCCCCATGAACGCTTTTGAGATTATATATGTTTTTGGGGTTCAAATGCAACGCTTAGAAACACAGATGGCAAAAGGGGTATAGCCCCATGAACGCTTTTGAGATGATATATGTTTTTGGGGTTCAAATGCAACGCTTAGAAACGCAGATGGCAAAAGGGGTACAGCCCCATGAACGCTTTAGAGTTGAAATATGGTACTGTGGTACATACTGTGACATATGGGTGCAGAAGGGGACATGTGTTTTGGCCACACGACACTACAGAGACAAAGGTGTGTGTATGTCTGACTTACCCAGCATATCTGCTCACTGTTGTCATTTAGGGACATTACACTGCAAGCATTGTAGTGAGTGAGTAATGGTTGTGTGCCACACAATGTATTGCAGATGGGACAATTCCTTGGTGTGCTTGCTACCCTCAGCCATGTGCAGCAATGCAGTGCTCTTGGGGTGTTGACTATATTTGGTATGTTGTAACTCACAGTGTGACGTGCGCTTCAGACAGAGCAGACAAATTATTGGTGATCGGCAGGAATCTTTGCTGAACTACTGTATATGGGACAACTGTTTAGATGATATACCTCTCATGACACTGGGGCTGAAAGATGTGATGGATGAGATTTTGAATGTGCATTGTGTAGCTGTGTGGTTCATGGGTCCAGTGGTGTATGTGACATTACTGGGGTTCCACTCTGTTACATTGAGACAAGATAGACTTACATGGGTGATGTTGTACGATGTCAACGGAACAAGCAGACAAGACTACATGGACAAGACTTGGATGGTGTTGCTGATATGTGTGATGACTGGCACAGTGCACGCCATGTGGGTCAGTACTCCAGTGAGACTTGTGCATGCAGACGTGAATCCTTACGTGTTACTGTATTTGAGATGGCTCATGTGGGCTTTGACTCTGTAATTCATGTCCGTGTGCACATTAGTCACATGATTCTGACAGGGAGCAGTGCTACCTGTTCCTCTGCTACGTGACATGTCCCAAATGTTAGTCGTAGTACAGTCCTCATGCCTACAGACACCCCGCCCTGTGCAGTAGTCTACCTACTTGTTGGTTTGGAGGGAGCAATGCAATGGCTACCACATGGTTATGAGAGGGAGGGGTGCTCCATCTTGCTGGTCTGTGGGAGTGGGGGCCGTGTTGTGAGTTGTGGTGATGGTTTACCATCCACAGACACCCCTCCATGTCAGGTAACATATCTACCTGTGGGATGACGGTGTGCACTGCAATGGCTGACACATGGGTGTGGGGAGTGCTCCATCTTGCTGCGCTGTAGGACTAGGGGCCTGGTGGGGGTTGTACTTCTGCAGTCCCCCCTCCGATACACAGACCTTGTGGTAAGGCTACTTACCTGTTACTTGTTGGTTTGTGCAGCTATGGCTGACACATGGGTGTGGGTGTGGGGAGCGCTCCTTCCGGCGCATCTGGGCTACAAGGGGAGCTGGTGGGAGTTGTGGTGCTGGCTGACTGTACACATGCCCCCATGGTTTTGTTTGTTGATGCATATGGGCTGAGTGTGTGTGAGTGTCTGTTGCATGTGTGAGGGATGTCTTGTGGATTGTGTACTGGACATGGGGGTGTTTGGCCCTCGGAGCTATGGCATTCTGGTAGTGCATGACAGTACATAGCGGTGTGCTGGTATACATTTGTTTGTACTTACCAGCCTCCACTCCCCCTGGTATTCCGGTGAGACTCTCCGGATGTAGAATGCCTCGCACCTTCTCCTCCCACGCCTTGAAGGTCTTGAATGGCGCGGGATTTCCGCCTCCAGTCCTGTCAGCCAGCTCACGGTTCTTGGCCTCCTTCTTCCTGACCACGCTTTTCAGGTCCTGCCACCTCTTGGTGATTTCCCCCCGGTTGCGTGGCACGTTCCCAACTGCATTCACCTGGTCTACGATCCTGCTCCACATCCTGTTTCTGGTGGCTACTGGTGTCTGTTGGACCTGGTTCCCATCGATTTGTGGGTGCACCTTGATGACCTCGTCGACCATGTCCGTCAATTCTGTGGCAGTGAACTTAGGCATTCGTTGTGTTGCCATGGTGCGTGGTTGGTATTTGTGGTGCTGGTGTGGTGATGTGTGGTGTGTGATGTGCAGGGGGTTAGTGGTGCCGGTGTTTAGGTGGTGATGGTGGTGGTGTTGTTGGTGATGAGTGTGATGTGTGCGTGCGTGTGGTATGCTGCTTTCCTTTGTGGCTCTCTGGGTTCTCTGCTGTAGTCTTGGCTTTGTAGTGGTGCAAGGGATTGTGGTCTGTGAAGGGGCTGCTTTTGTACTCACCTATGTGGGTGTGTCATGATGGGCTGTCGTTTTCAGGTGTGTTGCGCGTGGTGTCCTGGGATTTGTGGTTTTTTGGTTTAGCCAGGGGGATGTGTCTTTGGGATGGGTTATGTGTCTGGGTATTTTGGCGTCGTTTGCTGTGTGGACTTGTTGGCCGTGTTGTGTGTATTTCTTTGGGCCGCCAATGATTTCCGTGCACGGACGTGGCCGCCAGGCCTTCCGCCTTGTCAGTTATTCATCTCTGTTGTTCACCGTGGCGGGCAGGAAATATGTTGGTTTACCGCGCTCATGTCGGGGGGATCATAATTTGACGGCCGGTGTCTAGTTCGTCAGCGCGGTCGTATTTGGGTTTTCGAGCGGTATTGCGTCCATGGCGGACGGATTATCTTCTACTCTGACATGGACGGGCGGTATTCTCTGTGTTTTTTCCGCAGCGGGCGGTGGTTGCTTCGCGTCATCATAATTGCTCGGTCGGTATTCCCACGGTTCAGGCGGGCGGTCTTTTCAGGCTATGGTGGATGGCGGTTTTTTTACCGCCGGTTATGGTAATGGGCCCCTAACTTCCTTGTTTTAAAATATTTGTACAGTTCATTTACATGTATTTAAATCATGTGCATTGATTCACTAAAATGCCAGGGGTAGTGGAAGTGACATAACATACCCTTTGACCATAAAAACATCAGAGGAATTGACATCACATTATCCTTGACACTGATTTGTTTTACAGAAAGGCATGTCACATGACCCTAATATCACTAAAATTGACATCTCTGCAGTTCATAATAAGTGCATGATTATCATAATCACATAACACAGACAAATGTCTATTTTAGCAGACATATTATAGTGCTGAGATGATCTTTGAAAGTTCTGGGGCACAATACTTGCCCTGGATTGTAGTGAGCGAGTGAAGCAGGTAAGCTAGACATCTTATCAGCAGTTTCTCCTCTGAGAACATTTTGAAAAGAATAGGGTGAAATAGTGCATTTTAACGCACACTTTTCATATAAAGTTTGCTGAAATGCATAGGCGCTGAAAGGGTGCTCATTAAATATTCAAATCCTTTCATTGTGTGCCAAGCCAATAAAACTTGACTTTCCCCAGTAGTTAGCGACATCTTTTTTCAAAATGTGCCCTGGGTGCCCCCATATGTCAAAAACGACCCCCATTGTGCCAGGTTCAGCAAATCAAAAATGACATAAAATATGCCAGAATTTTGTAGTTTTTGCAGTCCATATTCCTTGAGGGACTCTTATGCCAAAACTTACCTCAGTATGGCAGGGCCAGCATTTAGTTATGGGTTCCGACCTCTGATATGCCTGGTTGTCCACCTTCATTCCAAGAATTACTGCCAGTATGCTAGTACCAGCATTCTGCCACAGGTGTCCCATGCCAAGAATTTCCTCAAGTATGACTGTGTTTTTCCACTGGTGCCCTATATGCGATGAATTATCCCTAGTATGCCAGTACCAGTATTTTACCATTGGTGTACTTATACCAAGAATTACCTCCAGTGTACCTGTGCCAGTATTTTGTCACAGGTGTCTGACCTGCTAAGAGTTGCCTAAGGTATGCTAGTACCAGAATTTTGCCCTGAGCATCTCTATAATACAGTAATTAGCTTCAGTATGCCAGGGCCAAGAACGAACTCACAAGCATCATATCACATTGTCACTTTCACTAACATTTACTCATTCACACTGATTCTGTCACTCACTCTGACTCATTCATTCTCACTTACAATCTCTTACATCCCTTACACTCATTCGTATTCATTCTCACTCACTCACTTGCATTGACTGTTAATCTCACTCATTCATATTTACTGACACTCAATCCCACTTACTACCTATCGCTGACTCTCACTCACTTTCACTTACACACATGCTTACTCATAGAGACATGCATGCTCACTCATACACATGCTTTCTCACATAAACTCTGACCCACAAACAATCACACAACTTACATTTAAAGCCATTTTTACTTACCACAGCTGTCACCAAAGATCCTGTTCCATCTAAGCGTGCTCCATTTTTTATTACACTAATATTGTATTATTAAAAAAAGAGCAGGGAACCCTGGGTGGTATCAAAGCTTTAGGTGAAGAGCAGCTTCCTTGCCTGGAACACTCTACAACACCACAGAGAATCCAGTTCTGCTCACCTCAAATGTCTGTTTTTCTAGCAGAGTTTTTAAGCATAGGATTAGCAAGTGCCATCCACACCAAACTGAAAAATGACAAAAGGCTTTTACCACTCCAGGCACAGTATTATAGCTTTTTATTGGTAAATACCATCCAAGCCAACAAGGAATTACTCAAAAGTAACCCCTGAAATGTGTTTCGCTCTGATTAGAACTCATCAGAGAGATCAAGTAAGTATAACTTGCGCACTCGACATGCATTGCTTATGATCTACATATGACATTATAAATTACATTACTGATGACATGTTCTGTGAAATCATTGATAACATCACTGATGACATATGAAAATACATATTAATGACATCAGTGTGCATGGCGAGTTCTCAAGTTATACTTACTTAATTTAACTATAACTGGTGAATTTCAGTGTTTTTTTTTAGGTTAAAACTTGTTTTAACTTACATTTTAACCTAACTCTAATGTCACTTTAAACTTTGTTTTTTTCAGTGAATTTCTGAGGTTTTGTTTAATGTAACGAAAGATTTCTCTACCATACGAAACTATAGCGCCACTTTAAACTTTGTAAATAAAAAAGGAATATATATATGTGTGTGTATTTATATTTATCTATGTATATATGTGTGTGTGTATATATATTCACTAAAAAAACCAAGGGTTAAAGTAATGTTCTAGTTACGTGAAATGCTCAGTAACAACGCAAAGTTTTGAACTCGAAAAACCACAGAAATTCACCAGTTATAATTTTAGTTATCTCAAGTAACTTTAACTCGTGTCCTAAGGTAACTATAACTGCTTCCCCAGCCATGCACAGTTTCCTCATTAATAATGTAATTGCAAATTTTGCAGTGATATTATGAGTGATGTCATAGAAGGTGTCATGAGTGATGTAATGTGAGGGGTAATTAGTAGTGCATGACGAGAGCGCAAGTTACCATATGTAAATCCAAACCTCCGCCTTTGGCAATGAGTCGTGGGGGGTGGCCACAGGGCCTGGCAGCACCGCAGGAAGCCAACCCCACGCCACGGACAGCCTTTGGCAACGTGGCATAAGCTTGGCCTTTGGGCCCCAGGGAGTCAATCCCCCAGGGCCAAAACATATATATATATATATATATATATATATATATATATATATATATTCTGCTCCAAAGGTTGTCCACCTGGTGGGTAGCACTCGATCAACAGCTTTGTTTATGATAGGCAGGGACGAGGATCCGCTTGTAGAAGCTGCTCCGTAATGGAAATGCCTGACGCGTTTCGAAGCTCCATATGCTTCTCTTCAGAGGCTTGAACGGAGACAGTGTGTGCAAACGCTGAACCCACTTCACCATTTTCATATTGCACACCCACCAATGGGAAGCTCGAATGAGACTGTGCATTGTGGGAAATGTGGTCCGGATAGCACACAAATCTTGTCCTGTATGTACCCTGCAAGTGGACTCGTCCTCAATCCTGTTTACAGCTGCTGGCCCACATAGCCGACATGATAGTTACCATGTCGGGTGGCCCCCATAACATTACGGGGTGGTGCACACTCCGCGGCAGTACGGCCGCGTATTACATTCTGCTCCAAAGGTTGTCCACCTGGTGAGTAGCACTCGATCAACAGCTTTGTTCATTCGAGCTTCCCATTGGTGGGTGTGCAATATGAAAATGGCGAAGTGGGTTCAGCGTTTGCACACACTGGGGCCGATTCCGATTCGGGCCGGAAAGCGTACCGACCGACTCGGTACGGGAATTTAGTCCGACCGACACGTACCGGCGCCGTCCGACCCGGGTAGTATGATGAAATGCATGGGAAACACGACCGACTCGTACGGAACTCAAGGCGAACGACCGACCCGGATGGAAACAAGCTATCCGGCCGGGAAACCACGCGAATCGAACCGACCGACACGCACCAGGAAATAACCCGAACGAAACGTACCCGCGAACTCCGACCCGCGCAGTACGATGCAACGGGTGCAAATTCAGACCGATTCGCACAGAGCCCAAGCCGCACGACCGACACGGATACAAAAGCCAGCCGAACAAACACAATACTCCGCGACCGACGCGTACGCCGCATATGAAACTGAGCTGAAACACAGCGCGAACGACTCGCAGAGGCGCGCACGAGACAACTGCAACGTCCTACTCGGTCAGAAGAACAACTCCTACATGAACAATAATCACAAATGAAAAAATACAAAAAAAAGGGCCAAACAAGCAATGACAAAGCCAATAAATACAGGGGGTGAAAAAAATGGAACAAGGACACACCCCCAACTCCACCTACATAAAGGCCACAAATCCCTACCATGATCCTCTGCAAATTCCACTGACCTGCCAGCAGAGAACACCATCACACAGCAAACACAGACACACACACAGCTCATCCAACACAAAAGCCACACACCATTAGCACCTCAACAAATAGCACCCTCACACACACCCAGCAAAACATACACTCACACACCCTCACTTGCACACACACACACATCAATCATCACCACCACCCATCACCATGCCCCTAAAGAAGAATCCAAAGTTCCTAGATAGTGAATTGGAAGTCATGGTAGACGTGACCCTGAGGGTAGAGCCACAGTTGTTTGGCACATTGGTCCAACAGACCCCCATGTCGCAGAAAACCAAGATGTGGGCGAGGATCGTCGACAGGGTGAACGCACAATCACCATGTCTGCGCACAAAGGAAGACATCCAGAACAGGTGGTATGATGTGCGCAGGACGGTCAGGGACCTACTGAAGAAGGATTACCTCCTGAGCCAGCACACCGGCAGTGGCCCTCCTGCCAAACCAGTATACCTCAGGCCCTGGGAGGAGAAGGTGCGGGCCAGCCTACCACCAGTGAGCGTATATGGACTAACAAACATCCCAGAGCCTGGTGAGTACACACCTAATATACACAATATTGTGTGACAATACACACACATCACTGTCAAGGGGACAGTCAAACCATGCACCCCTAGCAAATCAACAGCAACCAAAAGATAATCATCCCAAGAAGTGTATGTTAGTCAGATAAACACAATACATGCCATGTCATAGTGATATGTAACTGTGTCATGACATGTACAAATCCAATACCAAATTGAGCTAGGCAGTGGCACAAATCTAACCAACAAACACTGTCAGATATTTAGCCACCACTAGAACACCACCTCACAGGGAAGCTCACAGAAAGGAAGGAATCCTGTGTATGCTGGTGAAGTCAGTGTAACCAAGAGCATGATGGGACTCGTAGTAACAGATAATGGGCAGCCTCACATTTGGACCATCAACACCACTCTGAACCATGCTCACATCACAGGGAGTGGACAAGGACTGACAAGATGGCTGACACTGGGTGCTGCTGTGGGGAGCACAAGGCCCTGCTGGGAACTGTGCACCAACAAACAGCAGAACACCACTGCCTGACATCCTGAAAGCCAACTTGCACTCCCTCAATGCAAGCATGTTGCATGGTGGGATATCTGGCTGGGTGGGAAGGAGGACTCACAGCATTAACCATAGTTACAAGCAGCTCACCTCACACACACCCTCAACACAAACTCCACAAAACCCACCTGGGAAAATGCAATGCCTCACATACCAAATGAAGATCCCACAAAGAACCACCACCCTGGGTAATGCTGTGTGAAGCACAGGGACACTCTTGGGACTTGTAGCCAAACAAATGCAAGAACAACACTGTCAGCCTTCCTGTCAGCACAGGCACACTACCCCACAGGGAAGCAGAGTCAAAAGGAAGGAAGTACGGGCATGCTGGGAAGGGGGGTGTAGGCAATAGCATGATGGGAGTTGTAGTCACAGATACTGCTCACCCTCACAATTGGCCCATCAACACCACTCTGAACCATGCCCACATCACAGGGAGTGGATAAGGACTGACAAGATGGCTGACACTGGGTACTGCTGTGGGGTGCACAAGGCCCTGCTGGGAACTGTGCAACAACCAACAGCAGGACACCAATGTCAGCCATCTTCCCATTGCTGTCACACTCACACACAGTGAAGTCCACTCAAAAGGAAGGAAGTATGGGCATGCTGGGAAGGGGGGTGTAGGCAATAGCATGATGGGAGTTGTAGTCACAGATACTGCTCACCCTCACAATTGGCCCATCAACACCACTCTGAACCATGCCCACATCACAGGGAGTGGATAAGGACTGACAAGATGGCTGACACTGGGTACTGCTGTGGGGTGCACAAGGCCCTGCTGGGAACTGTGCAACAACCAACAGCAGGACACCACTGTCAGCCATCTTGCCATTGCTGTCACACTCACACACAGTGAAGTCCACTCAAAAGGAAGGAAGTGTGGGCCTGCTGGGAAGGAGGGTGTAGGCAATAGCATGATGGGAGTTGTAGTCACAGATACTGCTCACCCTCACAATTGGCCCATCAACACCACTCTGAACCATGCCCACATCACAGGGAGTGGATAAGGACTGACAAGATGGCTGACACTGAGTACTGCTGTGGGGTGCACAAGGCCCTGCTGGGAACTGTGCAACAACCAACAGCAGGACACCACTGTCAGCCATCTTGCCATTGCTGTCACACTCACACACAGTGAAGTCCACTCAAAAGGAAGGAAGTATGGGCATGCTGGGAAGGGGGTGTAGGCAATAGCATGATGGGAGTTGTAGTCACAGATACTGCTCACCCTCACAATTGGCCCATCAACACCACTCTGAACCATGCCCACATCACAGGGAGTGGATAAGGACTGACAAGATGGCTGACACTGGGTACTGCTGTGGGGTGCACAAGACCCTGCTGGGAACTGTGCAACAACCAACAGCAAGACACCACTGAATGACATCCTGAGAGTCAACCTAAACCCACTGCAAGGGTGGCATGCTTCATGGTGGGATAACTGGGCTAGGTGGAGAAGGATGGCCGGATGTCCACCAAATACAACCAATGCTGGCCATGCACACACCTCAACATTCACATTGAAATGCCCCTGGTATGCATGACAATGTGCTTCACCAATATCAACCTCTTACTGTGACAACTTAGGACAATGCAATGTACATGCCTGCATCCAGAGGTACAGTCACAACTGTCCGGTGTGTGAACCATTGATGCCTGTAGAAACATACCATACAATGTGTGTCTCTTCCAAATACAGGTGATGATGATGGGGACACAGCAGCAGGCGAGGAGGAGTCCCTGTCCCAGGCTCCGGGGGACACAGAGCTCACTGGTGTGGAACAGCCTCTGCCCTCCTCGGATGGCGAAGACCTACCTGGCACCTCCGGTGTGAGTCATCATGCAGCACCAGCTGGAACAACATCTGCGCCCCCTGCACCCACCCCTCCAACAACTGCCAACACACAGACCACCCCCGCCGACACGGACAGACCAAGGACCACCGATGACAACAGCACAGGGTCCCAGGCCCACCGTGGAGCAACGGACGACAACACCACTAACAACCCCCAAGGGGGCCTCAGGTCACCTGTGCGTGCCATCGCAGGTCCTGAACGTGTCGCCAGGGGTGGTAGACATAGGTCGCTGCTTGCAGAGGGGTCTGGACTGCATGATGACCCACAACTGGCACGCATTGCTGATGCGTACCAGGATAGCACCGGAGAGGTCAGACAGGTAGTGGGGATCCTCAAGGACATACAACAGCAGCAGGCTGCCCATCATGCCCGCTTGGACTCCCACATGTCCCGTGTGGAGACACACATGTCCCGTGTGGAGACACACATGTCTGGCATGGAGTCCAAGTGGGACACATTGCAAGAACTCACAGCGGTGCATAGGGACATATTGAGATGCCTCCGACAGATTAGCACCAACATGGCCACACCTCCCTGTGTGCCCACAACATCTGGTGCTGCAACAACTGACACCGCCACAGGGAGGGAGGAGGACTCTGGCGGAGACTCCCCTGCACCGCAGCAGCCTGCATGTGAGGGTCCCCCCCCAAAGAAGAGGGGTCGTCCGAGGAAGGAAAACTGAGAGGTTGATGGCCACGTACATCCCCCAGGAAGCCAACACCTGTTCCGGAAATTCTCCTTTGTGTGCAAACGTTTCCCCCTGTTGAATGCAACACTACTCTCCCACATGACATGGGGAGTTCAAGTTGGACTAATGTATCATATGACTGTGGACTTCACTCAGGACATTTCTGCTACCAAGACTTCCAACTCATCTGGGAACTTTGGATCACAATCCCAATGTACAGCACCCACCATCCTGTGCAATATACACACACACATGTCTGTAAATAAAATCACTAGTACACCATACTTGCCTCTGTTGTTATTCAAATGTGGATACTGTTATGGTGATGATGATCTGCTAAATTACACTGTGTATGCTAACTGCCACAGCAAGTACAACACCGTCGTGTGAGTCATGGTGACGTGACACATATGAGGGAGACACACCACTAGGGCAACACGACACGGAGACACCAGGGCCATCGGACTCATCGCCCACAGTGATGTTGCCAGGAAATACAGTGGAATGCACAGACACCACACCTATTCAGAGTCTGTGGCAACTAGCCCACAGGTGCAGTAAGCAAATGTCAGTCAGATGTGTGACCACAGACAACGCACATCCCAAAGTGAAGCACAGGTTTATTACACATTTGCAACATGTTGTTTCCACTACAAATGCAAGGTTTACCCACGTGGCAGTGGCCACACAGTCAACAAGTGCAGAAGATATGAAGTCCAGGGGTGTGTGGCACATCACTTGTAGGCAAACTACTGCTGCCACCCTGAAAGCTGAATCATGGTGTCGGGGGATCCAAGTTGACCAAAGTACTCAGTAAGCACCCTGTGAAGGACAGACATGACACACAGTTAAAATCACTGAAGAACAGGACAGAACTGCAATACTCATGCCCAATACATGTCACAAGACAACTACACTAAACCAAGTTAGCATGTCAAAACTGTTGGGGAGTACAGACTACCTGTAAGGACACATTGCTGCACGCATCCAGTCAAGTAGCACATGGCCACACTCAAACAGCACCAGAGCACCACCCACACATATCATGCAAACTCACATCATTCACATTACATCTCCCTGGATACTCACATTCAGCTGAAGAAGTTGGTGATGAGCTGTGTGCGGACATCACCATCATCATCATCATCATCACTGGCATCGTGGTCCAGGCCAATGTCCTCCACAGGTGGCGGACGTTGGTCATCGTCATCCAGAATGAGAGGCAACTCCTTCCGCACTGCCAGGTTGTGTAGCATGCAGCAGACGATGACAATCTTGCACACCTTTGCTGGGGCATATGGGAGGGCCCCTCCTGTCTTGTCCAGGCAGCGGAAGCGGCTCTTCAGGAGACCAAAGGTCCGCTCAATCACTCTCCTGGTCCGACCATGTGCCTCATTGTAGCGCATCTGGGCTGGTGTCACAGGGTTCCTGAGGGGTGTCAGCAACCACGGCATGTTGGGGTATCCGGAGTCACCTACGGACAGACAAGTGCACATTAGCTGAGTTGGAAAAGTGGGTGGAATACTACAGATCAGAACACACACAATGGTACAAAGTCAGTACACACCGACAAGCCAGGCACGCTGGTTCTGCATCTGTGCCATCATCCTCGGGATGCGACTACTCCTCATCACGTAGGCATTGTGTGCTGAACCAGGGAAACGGGCACACACATGTGTGATGCTCATATCTGCAAGACAGACCACCAGAGCATTGATCGAATGGTAATGTTTACGGTTCCGGTATGCCTGCTCATGTGCCTGTGGTGGTATCAAAGCCACATGTGTCCCATCAATGGAGCCAATGACATGTGTCATCCTCCCCAGGGCATAGAAGTCACTCTTGACGTCAGTGAGTTGTTGACGTGTAGGGAAATAGATGTACTGGTTCAGGCATCTCAACATTGCCTCCAAAACATCGCGTAGCACACGGCTGAACATAGTCTGTGACATCCCACCGGCAGTCGCCACAGTGTGTTGAAAGGTGCAGGTGGCAAAGAAGTGTAGGGCTGTCATTACCTTCACCTTGGGGGTCAGCGCCATAGGGTACGGCCGGCCAGGTTGCAAATGTGGTGCCAAGCGCACTGCCAAATCCTCAATCAGCTGCCTGGTGAAGCGGTACCGTCGGATGCTGTCACGTTCCACCATCGTTGCCAGGTCAGGGAATGGTCTATGGACAGCTGGAGCCCTGCAGTGCATAGGTTGAAGAAAGAAAGATTGTCAGTCACCCCACATATGTGCCATTTACCATACTCAATTTCACATGATACATCATTACGAGACACAAGTACTTGATGTGTGTGCCGTTCTGTTCGGACATAACTCGCACCTACATGCCCATCATCTAACTTCTCAGTACAACATGTGTGCACAACTGGTACCAGGTTGTGCTATGGGAAACCATTAGGCTGTGTCACAGTACCCATTTACTGCTGTCACGTTCCACACACACACCACAGTGACATGTCTGGACAGATGCGCCACAGGCATCACAGCTCATTGACAGGTAGATTCCCAGTGACCCTGTCTTGCCACATGGACACTGGCATGACATGGCGTATCATGTACACGTCAGAAAAACAAACATGACTCCCTCAGGTAGTGGCCCCTGTCGCCTCCGCAGGACAGACATGGACGCCAGTGACGCACAACATCAAAGTCCATGCACAAACAACGTTGATGTGGAGACTGTCTCCCATCGTGCACATGGAATCTGAGACATCGGAAACACAACATGCACACAGACTGTGGAGGGACATCACTATTGTGGCAATGGGTCATCCTGTGACGTACATGCCTTCCCCCATGGGACCCTGGGGGTATGTGACATGTCACACACATACACAATCTGGAAATGTGACCATGCCACATTCTCCGAAATGAACTGTTGCACATCACAGTGGTCATGTGCATAACACACAAAGGACCCTGTCCCCATGAACACATGCACAGCCTGGGTGTGGCTGCCCACAAGTGCCACCACAGAAACCACATGTTAACCCCCATACACAGAAAAGGTAATGCAGCCTTACATGCCTTAGGAAACAGTGTGGACTGGGTGTGGTGTTGTAGGTGTGCCCCTGGGTCTCTGGCAGATATATGTGGTTGGCATACGTTCACCAGTGACAAGCATGGTGACATATGCGACTGACCTGTACAGGTACGCGTTGTACAGCAATGGACCGATCGGTGTGCCCGGCCGGCCCATTGAATCTGTTGTGAGCGGGTACGCGTTGCATCCCGAAATACGCGTTGTACAGCAATGGACCGATCGGTGTGCCTGGCCGGCCCATTGCATCTGTTGTGAGCGGGTACGCGTTGCATCCCGAAATACGCGTTGTACAGCAATGGACCGATCGGTGTGCCCGGCCGGCCCATTGCATCTGTTGTGAGCGGGTACGCGTTGCATCCCGAAATACGAGCTGTACAGCAATGGACCGATCGGTGTGCCCGGCCGGCCCATTGCATCTGTTGTGAGCGGGTACGCGTTGTACAGCAATGGACCGATCGGTGTTCCCGGCCGGCCCATTGCATCTGTCGTGAGCGGGTACGCGTTGTACAGCAATGGACCGATCGGTGTGCCCGGCCGGCCCATTGCATCTGTTGTGAGCGGGTACGCGTTGTACAGCAATGGACCGATCGGTGTGCCCCGCCGGCCGATTGCATCTGTTGTGAGCGGGTACGCGTTGCATCCCGAAATACGCGTTGTACAGCAATGGACCGATCGGTGTGCCCGGCCGGCCCATTGCATCTGTGCTGAGCGGGTACGCGTTGCATCCCAAAATACGCGTTGTACAGCAATGGACCGATCGGTGTGCCCGGCCGGCCCTTTGCACCTGTTGTGAGCGGGTACGCGTTGCATCCCAAAATACGCGTTGTACAGCAATGGACCGATCGGTGTGCCCGGCCGGCCCATTGCATCTGTCGTGAGCGGGTACGCGTTGTACAGCAATGGACGGATCGGTGTGCCCGGCCGGCCCATTGCATCTGTTGTGAGCGGGTACGCGTTGCATCCCGAAATACGCGTTGTACAGCAATGGACCGATCGGTGTGCCCGGCCGGCCCATTGCATCTGTTGTGAGCGGGTACGCGTTGCATCCCGAAATACGCGTTGTACATCAATGGACCGATCGGTGTTGCCGCCCGGCCCATTACATCTGTCGTGAGCGGGTACGCGTTGTACAGCAATGGACCGATTGGTGTGCCCGGCCGGCCCATTGCATCTGTTGTGAGCGGGTACGCGTTGCATCCCGAAATACGCGTTGTACAGCAATGGACCGATCGGTGTGCCCGGCCGGCCCATTGCATCTGTTGTGAGCGGGTACGCGTTGTATCCCGAAATACGCGTTGTACTGCAATGGACAGATCGGTGCGCACGCATTGGCTGGGGCCTGGCATGGCAACGGACGCGTTTTCGAAGCTCCAACAAGTCTGATGCAGTGAATTCAGTTGGCCAGCCACAACAATGTTGCAAAATCATGGGTGTCATGAAGTTGAAGATTTGAAGGATGCTGTGGGCGTGTATTCCATGGATTGGTCAGATTCAGAAGATGCAAACGACATGGACCTATCACTTTGGACACATGGGACAGTATCTGCCTCTGCAGCACACATATAATGCTGGCTGTTCCCCTGAGAGCTCACATGCCTGCACTACATGCTCCAGGACGACATCTGCCACCAACACTGCTGCTGTCTCTGCATCCTCTGGCTACTGCAATGGCACGTACTGTGGAGAGAGCCCCAGCCTTCAACCTTGAGGAGAACCAGGCCCTGCTGGACAACCTCCTTCCACAGTACAGCAAGCTGTATGGGAAACCAGGGGAGCAGGTGAGTGTGCTGTCCACTGCCTTACTAATTGTGCATGTTGTCTGACTAGCAGGACTTACAGTGTGCACACCACTGGCTAGCATCCTCACTGAGTAGTTGTCACACCCCAAAGTGTGTAGTTACTTGCACTGAACAGGTACAGTGCAGTAACAGTGCTTTCCAACAAGGTTTACTTCCCATGCTATGATACCATGTAGTGACTGCTGGCAAACTGTTCATAGCCATTGTTGCACTGCCTATGTACATCATATGCCCCTGTGATTGAGACATGTATCTCCAACTGTGTGATGCACGTATATGTTGCATGTGTAGTAATGGCCTTTTGCACTTTGTCATCCTCACAGGTTGATGCCCACCAGAAGCAGGAAATCTGGCTGACCATCGCCCGGGCAGTAAGATCCGTGGGGGTCTACAGGCGCAGGATCCGCAACTGCCAGAAGAGGTGGCAGGACCTTCGGGGCTGGACCCGGAGGATCGCAAGGGTCCAGCTGAAGCTGTCGCCTCCTCGCAGGAGGGGCGGACACCGGACCCTGACCCCCCACATGCTCCGGATCCTGGCGGTGGTCTTCCCTGACCTGAATGGGCAGCTGAAGGCCAGACAGCAGCAAGGAGGGGGTGAGTCAATGACTGCACTGTGCACTTTGTCTGACATGCTTTGTGCACTCCTCTGGCCTGGTTAAACTTCCACGGTACATCAGTCATGTGGTCCAGGAGCCATGTCCCTCATTTGTGACATGCCCACTTCTCCTCTGATACGCATATGTGTGGCTCTTACAGTCAGGAAATTGTGTCACTTGGGGACTGTGTCATTGCATTTAGCTTCGCTCAAGGTGGGGGACAGCATTTGTTCCCGTGACTATGTTGTGCGATTCATGGGTGGGTCAATTGCTTACACAATGCCTACGTTCTGACATGTAATCTGGGTGTAACTTTGAAATGTGATCCACTTGCTGATCTGAATCACCACATGTCCCTGGGGAATTTGGCACACACCCATGCTGCCGGTGGGAACAATGTTTGGGCCTCAGGAGTATGTGTATCAAGTGTGTCACACATGCTTAGCCACCTGCCTACTGTCCATGACTCATCCCTCTTACAGGTGGAGCTGGACAGTCATGCCTACTCCAGGGCATACAATACACTCTGTACTCCCACTCCCGTGTATCATCTGGCATGTTGTGATCAGTGAAATGTACCCTCAGGTGTCTGCCTCTGTCTCATTGTGCTGTGTCTTCGTTGTCAGGACTACTGGTATGTCTATCGGTTAGGGCTCAACATGCCATCGGAGATGTGACCATGATAGACGATACTTCTGTGACTTATAGGTGTCTGATCACTTGACTGTGCACACAGGTGTATGCGACTGTGACTTTCAGGCAGCTGTTTTTCATTCACAGCACACTGTGAGGTGCTCATGTTCAGAGAGTTGTGTTTCATGTCCCCCATATGTCCAATTGGTATGACGTGGACAAATAGTAGTTCTGATGATGTGGTTTTTGGGGGATGGACATGTGCACTTGTCAGTTACATAACTTGCATTCCCCATGTCCTAGGATTGTGACACAGTGCAGAGTGTTGTTGGCTGGCTGCCATGGCCATGTGACTGGAGACAGTGATGTATGACTTTGCACGCATGCCTGTGTCATGGCATTAAACTTCCTAAGACTGATCCTGCAGGGGAGTGACATGTGCAACATGCACCCCATTGTGGCATTGACTATCCAGACATGGGTGCATCATGGTGTCTGGTGCTGGTATGCATCACATGCATTTCTATTTAGACTCTGGCCATCCCTTTATCCGGACACCTGCACTGACTCAGTGGCAAGAGATGTGATGTGTGCATGTTCACATACTTCACCGTGTTCCCTGCAATGTCCAACAACTGTGTAGGTGGTGCATGTGTCCACACTGGGGTCTTACCGTCAGACAGGCACCAGACAGATGGGTGCAAGGGCAGGGGGGTTGAGTCCCATGGTTGACCATCAGACTGACAATTGGCTTCCCCAAATCTGTGTGAGGACTTTAGGCAATGTTCAACTAAGGATGCCAGGGCTTGCTCTGTGATGTGCTGTACTTACTGTGGTGTGTGCGGTCAGTGCAGGTGACTGATGTTTGTCTGTTTCCCTAATTGTTTGCAGATACATCCACGGCCACAGGAGGGGACAGCTCCACGGACCAGGAGGAGCAGCGGAGCCAGACTGGGTCAGCATCCGACGAGTGGTCAGAGGGACCCAGTGGCACAGAGGGCGAGGGGAGCCACACCGAGCAGTCCTCAGCACCATCCACCTCAGCTGAGGACCACAGCAGCTCGGAGGATGACTCCCTTGTGGAGGCGGGTCTCAGCAGCCACCAAAGGCCAGCTAGTCTGTCTGGCCCCACCACCACCACCACCACCGCCCTCCCCTTGGCTCCCATTCCTGAGGTCCGTGGAGGCTCCCGTGCTCGGGAGCGTGTCTCCTTCGTGCCAGGCACCGCACCCCCTGCCCCTGTGTCCCCTGCTGCCCTGAGTGAGGAGTCTGTGTACCTCCTTTGGCAGCTCCATGTAGGGCAGACAGCAATGCTGAGTGTCCTCCATGCACACACCACTCTGTTGACACAGCTGGTGTCGTTCATGGAGGGCATCTCGACGGGTATGTCTGCCCTACAGAGGAGCAATAAGTCCATGGACTCCTCTGTGATGGCAGCCGTGTCCCTCCTCCAACAGTCCCTCACCCCTCCCACCTCTGCCCCATCCACACTTCCTGCCACCCTACCTGTCCAAAGCACATGCACACCTGCACAATCACCCAAACACACAGACACGAGCAGCACAGACACACCCAAGAGAAAGGCAAGATGTGCACACAAGCATCCTCAGGGGACTGATACCACACACACAGGGGATGGGGAACAGACACACACACAGGCATCCACAGTCACTCCGCTGTCCTCCAAATCCTCTCCCTCCAAGACCCCTTCCCTTGCCTCACCTGCTACCCCACCTACACAGCAGATCTTCCTCTGTGACCTCGGCCTCTTCCCCTCCGATCATGCTGATCCAGCATACCGGGGGAAGAGGAAGTCCACCCACACAGAGGGGAGTGCCCCTCGCCCCCGGACACCTTCCCCCAGGCGCAGGCAGACACAGGACCCCATTCGGAAGTCCCCCCGGACAAGGAAGAGCAAGACCCCACCACCACCACCACGCAGCTCCACCACCCAGTCTCTCTCCTCCATCCCCCAGGCCACCACTCCACAGGTTCCCCCGCCACACCATGCCCCAGGTTCCCCCACACACTGATACCACATCCCCAGACTGCTTAGGCCCTCCCCCCCTGCCACTTGCTCTTCCACCCCCAACCCAGACGCTCTGCCTGTTAGTGCCACTGGTGTGGAGACCGGGTCCCCTCCCTCTGTCCTGCCCACCTCATCTGCCCACCCTTCCACTCCCTTGGAGTCATGCACTGCAGTGGAGTCCACAACCACCCGGTCTGACTCGGGCACTGCAGTGGGGACCCAGTCCACTACATCAGACCAGCCCACTGCAGTGGTTGCAGCACCCACACCAACTGACTGGTGTACCACAGTGGTGCCGGCCCCCCTGAGTCAGACACCTCCACTGCAGTTGCAGGTGACACTCCTGCACCCACCACCCCTTCACTGCCTCACTCTGCCATCCCCTGATCCTGTCCCTGCGGTGCCTGGCCTGCCCCTTGTATGCCCCTCCAAGGGGGATGTCCCCTGTCCGTACCAGTGCAGGCAAGCAATGGGTGACCAGTTGTCACTTATCACCCTGTTGGGACTGTGATTTTGGACTGGCCATTGGCCTTAGTTTCTTTTGGACATCAGAGTTTTCCTTGACATTTGCTGAATAAAGCCTCTTTTTGTTTAATTGTGGGTTTTCTTTTGATGTACATGATGTGGATGAGTAGCATCCTGCATTTGCAGTTGTAATAGTGTTCATATCAGGAAAATGAAGTGTTGCTGTGATGGACTCCATGTGGTCCATGGGATATGTGTCCTGTTGTAGTCTGGATCTATGGCATCCTTTGCTGCAGTCTGAGGGTGTAATGTTCAGCATTTGACACAGGGATGTACATTTTGCATTTGTAAATGTACATCTTTGTCTTACACTGATGCACATCTGGTGGGCTTACCACTGTTCAATGTTCCGATTTCCCTGACTGTGTGCCCAGCTCCACTGGACGTGCAGTTTTGCACATCAATGTCGAAGGACTCATCTGTGTATACAGTGCAACTTGCTTGACACGTGTTTTGGGTGTATGCAGATGACTGACGTGACACTCCCGTACCCAGGCTGATGTGAGCAGAGCCTTCTGTGTGTTGTAGTTGTTGACTCACTGATGGAGTGTTCTGCTGACATGTTTGGGTCGTGCACAGACAAGGTTTGGCACAGCGGACCTTCCACAGGAGTGGAGTGCCCTCATGGGAGTGTGTAATCCGGTGACATTGCGTGGGCCTGTGTTGTGTGTTGTGTAAGCATGTCTGTGCGTGTTCCCTTCCCTTTTCCTACACAGGCTGTGTCCCTAGGGATGTTCCTGTTTGTGATGCTTGCTGAGTTGTTCTGTGTTCATCCAGCATCTTGGACCTGGTTTCTCCGTGATGTGGGTGCATGGCAAACTAATGTTCATGAGGTTGTCATCCCAGGTTGTCTTTGTTGTCAGGGCTGGGGATGTTGTCAAACGCAGATGGGACACATTCAGGATTCCCATTGGCACTTGTTGTTTACACAAGTCATGTGATTTACAGTTTGTGGTAGCTTTCAGTGATTGTGACACGTTGTGTGTGTGACTGCTGCCACTCCTCAGGGTCAGAGCTGCAATGTTGGAAGTTGTGTACGTGTGTTCTTAGTGTGTCACCTTGGCTTCTTCGTTGGTGTGTGACTATGGCCAGGATCCCATTGATTGTGGTGGATTTCACATCATGCCCATGTACGGCGTACTGTGCTGTGTGTCAGACATTGACGAGTCTTGTTGACTGGCCATGTGTGATGGGTTTCTGCACCTTAGTTCCCACCACCACCCCTGGTATTGTCATGGGTGCATGTGCAATGTCACCAGTCCATGTGAGCTTCACTGCTGCACATTGGTGGAGATCAGGGTGTGTGGTGTTGAGTGTGTGCAAATGTGAGTTGTTGCACGGCTAGACCCCTACCTCCATATTGGCCTTGGCTGGCAGGCCGTGCTGATTGATTAGAGCTTGTGTAGGTGTGATGGTAGTTTGTTGCTCAGGACACATGGCTGTGGTTCACAGTGTGAACGACATCTACCTTTGTCATCACAGTGGGATTATCATGCAGGCTAGTGTCAGCACAATGTGGGGTCCCTGGGGGTAGTGCTGTGGTGGGTCTGTCTCTTGCTGTGTTAGTTGCTGTTCCTACAAGCTTGTGTGACATGTGTAATTTGGGCTCCCTCTCATCTAACGATGCCTGATTGCCCACATAGGGGTATCCGATCCATGAGTAACTTTTGTATGGCACTGTATACACATCTGTGTGGTTGGAATTCAGGCCTCCTCATGTGTTGTGTGGTTGCCTGGGGACACTGGCACACACCCCCATCACCTGTTGTGTTTGATATGCAGTGTGAGTCTGCCTGTTTGTGCCTTTGCACCACTGCATTGGCATATCTTGAGTGTGCCATTGGCTGTATGTTGTTTGGTGGGTTTCCCCTGCTGTCCCTGGGACTCCTAGGTCATCAGTCAGCACAATAATCATGGTTTGTATGTCCCATTGCTGCCATGGTATGGTATTTGTTCACCTGACATCTACAGTCTCCACAGGATATCTACATTTGTGTGTCCATTGGTGCAGATATGTGGGTCAGCATTATGATGGTCACTTCTGTCATTGTGTTATTTGTGAAAGTTGACAATGTGGGCCCCCATGGGTGATGTTTGTATGCACATGGCCAAAACGATGTTTCAGTGACACTGCACTGTTTGCCTCGACCAATCTATGTTGCTATGGGACACAAGCACTACTATGCCACTGATGTGTTTGTTGTTGTGTGACCAGGATTCATCCATGCAGTTTGGCTTTGGCAGCTTTTACCATGACTACACTTACCTTATGTTCACTGTGGTGATGGTGCTTTAGGCCCCATTGCCACACTGTTCAAAAATGTGCATCAGCTATGGACCCCACACTTACCTTTTGGTCACTGTGGTGATGGGGCTTTAGGCCCCATTGCCACACTGTTCAAAAAGTGCATCAGCTATGGACCCCACACTTACCTTTTGGTCACTGTGGTGATGGGGCTTTAGGCCCCATTGCCAGACTGTTCAAAAAGTGCATCAGCTATGGATCCCACACTTACCTTTTGGTCACTGTGGTGATGGGGCTTTAGGCCCCATTGCCACACTGTTCAAAAAGTGCATCAGCTATGGTCCCCACACTTCCCTTTTGGTCACTGTGGCGATGGGGCTTTGGGCCCCATTGCCACACTGTTCAAAAAGTGCATCAGCTATGGACCCCACACTTCCCTTTTGGTCACTGTGGCGATGGGGCTTTGGGCCCCATTGCCACACTGTTCAAAAAGTGCATCAGCTATGGACACCACACTTACCTTTTGGTCACTGTGGTGATGGGGTGTTCGAGCCCATTGCCACAGTGGCCATGGTCGGCTTGCATTGTGGAGGCCACACACATTTATGTGTGACACATGTGATAGGGGGTCACATTGTATGTTCAATGTCATGTTCAGTCTTGTAGGCATTTGACACAGACTACACACGCTTGTCATGGTGTTGGGGGGGATGTAATTTTCTGTCATTCCTTATGTGGGAGTATGCTGGTTGTGTCATGCATTACCCGTCCTATGAGTAGGGGTGGTGTTAGTGGTAAGCATCCATACCCCTAAGGGTGGGTATGGTAGTAGTGACAGGCATCCAGCCCCCCCTGGATAGGGGTTGTGGTAGTGGCAGGCATCCATCCCCCTAAGGGTGGTGATGGTAGTAGTGACAGGCATCCAGGCCCCCCTGAGTAGGGGTGGTGGTAGTGGTAGGCATCCATCCCCCCATGAGTGTGGATGGTAGTAGTGACAGGCATCCATGCCCCCCTGAGAAGGGGTGGTGGTAGTGACAGGCATCCAGGCCCCCCTAAGTAGGGGTGGTAGTAGTGGCAGGCATCCAGCCCCCTAAGGGTGGGTATGGTAGTAGTGACAGGCATCTAGGCCCCCCTGAGTAGGGGTGGTGGTAGTGGTAGGCATCCATCCTCCCATGAGTGGGGATGTTAGTTGTGCTAGGCATCCAGCCCCCCCTGAGTGGGGGTGGTGGTAGTGGCAGGCATCCATCCCCCTAAGGATGGGGATGGTAGTAGTGACAGGCATCCAGCCCCCCCTGGATAGGGGTGGTGGTAGTGGCAGGCATACATCCCCCTAAGGGTGGGTATGGTAGTAGTGACAGGCATCTAGGCCCCCCTGAGTAGGGGTGGTGGTAGTGGTAGGCATCCATCCCCCCATGAGTGGGGATGGTAGTAGTGACAGGCATCCAGCCCCCCTGGATAGGGGTGGTGGTAGTGGCAGGCATCCAGGCCCCCTGAGTAGGGGTGGTAGTAGTGGCAGGCATCCAGCCCCTAAGGGTGGGTATGGTAGTAGTGACAGGCATCTAGGCCCCCTGAGTAGGGGTGGTGGTAGTGGTAGGCATCCATCCCCCCATGAGTGTGGATGGTAGTAGTGACAGGCATCCATGCCCCCCTGAGTAGGGGTGGTGGTAGTGACAGGCATCCAGGCCCCCCTGAGTAGGGGTGGTGGTAGTGGTAGGCATCCATCCCCCCATGAGTGTGGATGGTAGTAGTGACAGGCATCCAGCCCCCCCTGAGTGGGGGTGGTGGTAGTGGCAGGCATCCATCCCCCTAAGGATGGGGATGGTAGTAGTGACAGGCATCCAGCCCCCCCTGGATAGGCGTGGTGGTAGTGGTAGGCATCCATCCCCCCATGAGTGGGGATGGTAGTAGTGACAGGCATCCAGCCCCCCCTGGATAGGGGTGGTGGTAGTGGCAGGCATCCAGGCCCCCCTGAGTAGGGGTGGTAGTAGTGGCAGGCATCCAGCCCCCTAAGGGTGGGTATGGTAGTAGTGACAGGCATCTAGGCCCCCCTGAGTAGGGGTGGTGGTAGTGGTAGGCATCCATCCCCCCATGAGTGTGGATGGTAGTAGTGACAGGCATCCATGCCCCCCTGAGTAGGGGTGGTGGTAGTGACAGGCATCCAGGCCCCCCTGAGTAGGGGTGGTGGTAGTGGTAGGCATCCATCCCCCCATGAGTGTGGATGGTAGTAGTGACAGGCATCCAGCCCCCCCCTGAGTGGGGGTGGTGGTAGTGGCAGGCATCCATCCCCCTAAGGATGGGGATGGTAGTAGTGACAGGCATCCAGCCCCCCCTGAGTAGGGGTGGTGGTAGTGGTAGGCATCCATCCCCCCATGAGTGGGGATGGTAGTAGTGACAGGCATCCAGCCCCCCCTGGATAGGGGTGGTGGTAGTGGCAGGCATCCAGGCCCCCCTGAGTAGGGGTGGTAGTAGTGGCAGGCATCCAGCCCCCTAAGGGTGGGTATGGTAGTAGTGACAGGCATCTAGGCCCCCCTGAGTAGGGGTGGTGGTAGTGGTAGCCATCCATCCCCCATGAGTGGGGATGGTAGTAGTGACAGGCATCCAGCCCCCCTGGATAGGGGTGGTGGTAGTGGCAGGCATCCAGGCCCCCTGAGTAGGGGTGGTAGTAGTGGCAGGCATCCAGCCCCTAAGGGTGGGTATGGTAGTAGTGACAGGCATCTAGGCCCCCTGAGTAGGGGTGGTGGTAGTGGTAGGCATCCATCCCCCCATGAGTGGGGATGGTAGTAGTGACAGGCATCCATGCCCCCCTGAGTAGGGGTGGTGGTAGTGACAGGCATCTAGGCCCCCCTGACTAGGGGTGGTAGTAGTGGCAGGCATCTAGCCCCCTAAGGGTGGGTATGGTAGTAGTGACAGGCATCTAGGCCCCCCTGAGTAAGGGGTGGTGGTAGTGGTAGGCATTCATCCCCCCATGAGTGTGGATGGTAGTAGTGACAGGCATCCAGCCCCCCCTGAGTGGGGGTGGTGGTAGTGGCAGGCATCCATACCCCTAAGGGTGGGTATGGTAGTAGTGACAGGCATCCAGCCCCCCTGGATAGGGGTGGTGGTAGTGGCAGGCATCCATCCCCCTAAGGGTGGTGATGGTAGTAGTGACAGGCATCTAGGCCCCCCTGAGTAGGGGTGGTGGTAGTGGTAGGCATCCATCCCCCCATGAGTGGGGATGGTAGTAGTGACAGGCATCCATGCCCCCCTGAGTAGGGGTGGTGGTAGTGACAGGCATCCAGGCCCCCCTGAGTAGGGGTGGTAGTAGGGGCAGGCATCCAGCCCCCTAAGGGTGTGTATGGCATTGGTGTTGGCCATCCCACCCCTATGGTTCTGCTGTTGCTTGTGTACGTCATTTGTGCATCCCTATGTGTGTGTGACATATTTCGGGTACGTGTAGTTTGTTTGTATTGTTGGTGTTTGACTTACCGTCTGCGCCGTACGCGTCCGTGCCGGTCCCGGTAATAGATGTAGAGTATAGGTAGGACCTGCGCAATGGGATTCATGCTTGGATCGTCTCGTTCGGGTTTCTCGTGTCTTCGACTCGTAGTCGTCGCTGGCTTGTTCGTCTCGTAGCCGTGGATCGTCTTGTGGCACAAAACGGAGCTTATGTACGGCTCGCCCGGATGCTCAAACGTGCCGGATGTAGCGACGGGTTCGGCGCGTACGGAATGCGCATCGTACTAGTCCGGCCGGAAGGTGCTGTGTATTTGGTTCCGTGCGGCTCGAAGCAGCGTTTACGGATCCGGCTCGGGCGGGGAACAGGAGCTGGATTGGGTGAGTATGGCTCGCTCGGAAACTGGGTTGTTATACGCATCGTACTTGTTCGTCCGGACGAGTGTACGAATCGGTCGGGAAACACGCATTCGGCTTGTATTTTTTCCGGACGAATACTGTTAGGTGCCCTTTTGGCTGAGATCGGAATCGACCCCACTGTCTCCGTTCAAGCCTCTGAAGAGAAGCATATGGAGCTTCGAAACGCGTCAGGCAATTCCATTACGGAGCAGCTTCTACAAGCGGATCCTCGTCCCTGCCTATCATAAATAAAGCTGCTGATCGAGTGCTACTCACCTGGTGGACAACCTTTGGAGCAGAATATATATATATATATATATATATATATATTTCCCAACAGTGATCCTTATGTTCCGAAAGCGCTCAACAGCGGGTGCTCTGCAAAGGGGCCGGATCCAGGCCCAATGTATTAATTCACAAAACAAAGGATGCAGCACTCTTTAGCAGACTTTTTCGTGCAAATTTATTTCCAGATGGTCACTCCACCAACGCGTTTCAGCCTCACTCGGCTTTTATATATATATATTCACTGAAAAAAACCACAGGTTTCAGGGACGTTATAGTTAGTTGGACATTTCAGTCGTACAAAACCAGAGAAATTCGGCCGTTCTAGTTAGTTGAGGTAACTATAACTCGCACCCCCGCAATGCACTGCTGATGACGTCACATATTACATCACTCATGACATGGTCAGTGACATCACTGATGACATCACTGATGACATCTCAAATGACATCACTGATGACATCATCCAGTGACTGAGGGGTCGATTCCGATCTCGGCCGGTAGGGCACCGAATCGGATTCGGCTTAACCGGATCCGATTCGGAGCCCTATTTCCCGACCGATTCGTACGTGCGTCCGGGCGAGCGAGTACGATTCGTGCGCTCGCGAAATCTCCGACCGACTCGTTCGCAGGACCCGACCGCTCCGACCGACTCGCACGCGGACGACTCGCACAGCGCAATGGAGACGTTCCCCGGCCGGGTAAGTACGATGCGCACCTCGACCGCTCCGACCGACTCGCGCAGTCCGGCTCCAAGGAGCTGTCGGAGCCGCACTTTGGGGGTCCGTGTCGGACCCCCCTGGATGCATAGGCGTGCGAGTCGCACACAGGGGGGACCCATGGGTCCCCCCTACACGTGCATGTACGGCGCGACCCGCATCGACGTGAACACGCTGTAGGGGGCGCCCTTGTTCGCGTCGTGCCCATTGAGTCAATGGGAGCCCGCGTTCACGTTGTACGACTGGCTCCCATTGACTTCAATGGGAGTCCGACCGAATCGAGTCCGATAGCATGCGAACGCATCGTACTCGTTCGGTCGGACTGCTAGGGTCCGATTCGGTCGGAAATCTCTCCGGGTCCGGCTCGGTCGGGAGATTTCCGGCCCGAATCGGAATCGGCCCCTGAGTGTTTCTAAAAAGTTTAAATATGTTTTATATATATGCCGGATCACTGACAGAATATCGACAACACTAATATCGACCTACAGAAATATCGTGACATAAATATCATTGTCAAAAATATCGACCTCCTATCTTTATAATGGTAAGTACAAAATATCAGTAAAATAATATCGTTGTTAAAAATATCGAAGTACAAAATATCGTTTTTTTATATGTATTATAAATAATGTAAAATAAATTAAATAATACATTTTACTTAAAAAAAATTGATTTATTTGTAAATTTTAACAATTATAAGTAATAAATGTAATTTAAAAATAAACTAAACATACATATATAAAATGTCATATATATATATATATATTTACTTAAAAATAATTAATAAATAATTTTAATTAATTATAAAATGTTAGAAATATATTAACAAATAAAGATAAATATATATATACATACACCTGTAACATAAAAATAAAAAAAAATTATAATATAAATTAAAATATTAAAATACGTAATATTTTTTAAACCTACATTTTAAACTACATTTAGTGCAACAGTAGGGAAACTGTTGGATAGCAGAGGGTAAAAAATTATTATTCCCACTCCAGCGAGTGCAACAGTAGGGAAAGTGTTGGATAGTGGAGGGGAATAATTTACTATTCCCACTCCAGCGAGTGCAACAGTAGGGAAAGTGTTGGATAGCGGAGGCATACAAATTACTATTCCCACTCCAGCATGTGCAACAATAGGGAAAGTGTTGGATAGCATAGGGGTAAAAATTACTATTCCCACTCCAGTGAGCGCAACAGTAGGGAAAGTGTTGGATAGCGGAGGGAAATAATTTATTATTCCCACTCCAGCAAGTACAACAGTAGGGAAAGTGTTGGATAGCGGAGTGATAAAAATTACCATTTCCACTCCAGCAAGTGCAACAGTAGGGAAAGTGTTGGATAGCTTAGGGGTAAAAATTACTATTCTCACTCCAATGAGTGCAACAGTAGGGAAAGTGTTGGATAGCGGAGGGAAATAATTTACTATTCCCACTCCAGCAAGTGCAACAGTAGGGAAAGTGTTGGATAGCAGAGTGATAAAAATTACTATTCCCACTCCAGCGAGTGCAACAGTAGGGAAAGTGTTGGATAGCGGAGGGGTAAAAATTACTATTCCCACTCCAGCGAGTACAACAGTAGGGAAAGTGTTGGATAGTGGAGGGGAATAATTTACTATTCCCACTCCAATGAGTGCAACAGTAGGGAAAGTGTTGGATAGCAAAGGGGATACAATTACTATTACCACTCCAGGGAGTGCAACAGTAGGGAAAGTGTTGGATAGAGTAGTGTATAAATTACTATTCCCACTCCTGCAAATGCAACAGTAGGGAAAGTGTTGGATAGCGGAGGGGTAAAAATTACTATTCCCACAGAACAAAATTCAAATTTAAAAACAAACAAAATATCAACTACAATACAAAATATAATAAAAAACCCAAAAACAATACATATACAAAAATATAAAAATTGACAAAACATATAAAAATATTTTAATGTAGCAAAAATCTAAAATTGACATAAAAATATTAATTTTTTTAATTTAACAAACAATTTACAAACAAATAAATATTTTGTAATAGAAATTTATCTTAATCAAAAAATTAAAAATGACATAAATGTAATATTTATTTTCCTACCCTATAACACCACACAATTTACAACACACATCTAAATTAAAAAAAAAAGTGTACCTCTATAATTAACACAATTAATTATCAATTTAACAAATATTAATAATTATAAAACACATTTAAAAATGTAAAAATTAATGTACAAACCAAACGTTACAGCTATTGAACCTAAATCCCCAAACAAAATAAAAACTAAACAATTACCAAAAATATTTATCAATTAATAAATGAATATTAATGATTAAGTAATGATTAATTAATTTAAACTAAATTACTTTCCACCCTCTACCCCAAAAAACACCAAAACACACACCTAATAATATTTACACAATTTCCATAACTAATTTTACATTAATCAATTGATATCAATTAGCAACAAATCATTAATTAATTTAAAAAAATTACTTCCCACCATTTACCACTATAAACCCCACAACTCACAACTCAAACTTATTACACAATTGGCATATTTAAAATGTAATTAATTAATTAGCATTAATTAACAAATAATTAATTATAAATAAATTACCTCCCACCATATTCCCCTATAAATACCACCACCAATTTCAGTAAAACATGACGCAATTAATATAATTAATTAACAATGAATTAGTTAATAACAATTAACAAGCAAAATTTAAATAATTATTAATAAATTAATTCACACAATCAACACTATAAAATAAAATTAATTAAATATTATATTAAAAATATTAATAAATGTATTAAAATTAAATTACTTCCCACCCTACTCCCCTATCAACCCACAACCCGCTCCTGAAAAAATAACACCATTAACATAATTACCAATAAATTAATAATAATTAACAACCAATTAATAAATAATTAATAATAAATAAATTCCCACAATTAACAATATAAAATATAAAATAAATAAATATTAATTAATAAAAAATATAAATAAATTAATTATAATTAAATAACTTCCCACCCTATTCCCCTATAAACCCACAACCTGCTACTAAAAAAATGACACAATTAACATATTTACCAATTAATTAATCAATAAAAATTAACAGCCAATTATTAATTAATTAATTATAAATTAATTCCCACAATTAACACTATAAAATCAAAAATAAATAAATACTAATAAATTAAAATTAATATTCAATTTATTATAATTAAATTACTTCCCACCCTATTCCCCTATAAACCCACAGCCCGCTACGGAACTAAAACGCAAAATTTAATTAAAATAAAATTAATAACTTCTAAAAATTTAACACATATATTAAAAAACAAATGCAATACTTAGACAAAAAAATAGAGCACATACATTTAAAATACATACTAAAATACATAACACTAACTAAAAAAACAATATTTTTTCAACTATATTTTTGCAAACGATATTAATTACTTCGATATTTTAGAAAGCGATATTTCTTACCTGAAACTCGATATTCTTGACCACAATATTCTTGCAGTATGATATTTATGTATCTCGATATTTTGCACTCGATATTAGTTCAAGTCGACATTTCCTACTCGATATTCTGACTCTTTACCATATATGCCAAGGTGTATTGAAGAATGAGTGGGTGTATGAGTGTCTGTATGGATGATTTAGTAGGTGCGTGACTGACTGTACAAGTGAGTGATTAAACGTGTCTTACTGAATGCATGGATAGTGACTAAACTGTGTGAATGTCTGTATCAGTCTCTCAGTTGGTGTGTAAGCGGCTGCATGGGTTGGTGAGTAGCTACATGAGTGTCTTAATGGGTTATTGATTGATTGTCTGAGTATCTGTATGGGTGTCTGAGTGTCTGTGTGGGTGGGTGGGGGGTATGTGACTTTGTGCATAGATGTGTGAGTGGGTGATTCACTGGGTGTATGGGTTCAAGAGTGCGTCTGTGAAGGGCTGTATGGGTGGGTGAGTGTGTGTATGGGTGTGTTGGTGAGTGTTTAGATGTCTCAGCAGTACATGTGTGAGTAACTACATATGTGAAAGGCAGTATATGTGAGTGTTGGACTATATAAATGACTATATGTGAGAGTGAGTGATTGTGAGAGTGGCTGTATGGATGAGTGTGTGCTTGTGTCAGTGATTGTATAAGAGAGTAAGTATGTGTTACTATCTGTATGAATAAGTGACGTGGTGTGTGAATAATTGTGTATGTGAGTAAATGGGAGTGTGATTGATTCTTTGCATGACTGACTATGTGTGTGAGTAACTCTATGGGTGAGTGGCGGTGTCTGAGTGTCTGTATAGGTGAATGAGTGCATATAATAGTGCTGTATTGATGAGTGACTGCATGTATGAGTGACTGTATGGGTGAATGAGTAGATGTGTGTGTAGACCTAGGAATCAGTGAGTGGGTATGTAGTAACTGGTATTGGTGTGTCTTTGGTTTCGAAAATGGTAGTCTGTATTTTAGAGTTGGTGTATCAAAGTTTATATTAGGGTGTGAGGAGGTGCATCAGATTATCACATGGATGATGTCATCAGTGATGTCAACAGTGATGTCATTCGATATGTCATCAGTGATGTCATCAGTGATGTCACTGACCATGTCATGAGTGATGTAATATGTGACGTCATCAGCAGTGCATTGCGGGGGCGCGAGTTATAGTTACCTCAACTAACTATAACGGCTGAATTTCTCTGGTTTTGTACGACTGAAATGTCCAACTAACTATAACGTCCCTGAAACCTGTGGTTTTTTCAGTGAATTTCTAAGGATTTTTAAATGCTAATTTCTAACTATAACGTCCCTGAAACCTATGGTTTTTTCAGTGAATTTCAAAGGTTTTTTAAATGATAATTTCTAACTATAACGTCCCTGAAACCTATGGTTTTTTCAGGGAATTTCAAAGGTTTTTTAAATGCTAATTTCTAGCTATGCCTACAGAGGTAGGACATGTGCAGAAAGAGGAAGAAAGGCACAGAAAGAAGCAAGAGAAATGCAGAAAGAGGCAACAGATGTGCAGAAAGAAGCCTTGTTGCAAAGTCATCCTGTGCCCCCAACTTTTTGCTGACTGGTACTGGTGGTAACTGACTCCATTGCACGGTGCGAGGCTCATCCGTGCGAGTCGGGCGGTGCAGTTGGGACGGGCGTACGAGTCGGTCGGCGAATTCGCACGTGCTCGCATCGTACTCGCTCGCCCGGACGCACGTACGAATCGGTCGGGAAAGAGGGCTCCGAATCGGATCCGGTTAAGCCGAATCCGATTCGGTGCCCTACCGGCCGAGATCGGAATCGGCCCCTTAGAATACAGTGAAAACACCTACATACACTAGGGTACACTATGGGTTGGGGTACCCCTGTGAATGGCATGACTTCCCCTGTAAGGCCCTAGTACATAATAGGGCAGGGGGATTAAAACTACCTCTAATCAGAGGTGCAGAAAGAAGCAAGAGCAGTGCAGAAAGAACCAACAGAGGTGCAGAAAGAGGCAAGAGGGGTACGGAAAGAGGCAAGAAAAGTGCAGAAAGAAGCAAAAGAGGTGCAGAAGGAGGCAAGAGAACTGCATAAAAAGGCAAGAGAGGTGCAGGAAGAGGCAGGAGAGGTGCACAAAGAGGCAAAAGGGGTACAGAAAGAGGCAAGAGGGGTGCAGAAAGAAGCAAGAGAGGCCCAGAAAGAAGCAACAGAGGTGCTTAAAGAGGCAAGAGGGGTGCAGAAAGAGGCAAGAGAAGTGCAGAAAGAGGCAACAGAGGTGCACAAAGATGCAAGGGAAGTGCAGAAAGAAGCAAGACAGGTGCAGAAAGAGGGAAGACGAGTGCAGAAAGAGACAACAGGGGTGCAGAAAGAGACAACAGGGGTGCAGAAAGAAGCAAGAGAGGTGCAGAAAGAGGCAATAGAAGTGCAGAAAGAGGCAAGTGAGGTGCAGAAGGAGGCAAGGGAACTGCAGAAAGAGGCAAGAGAGTTGCAGAAACAGGCGAAAGGGGTGCAGAAAGAGGGAACAGGTGTGCAGACAGAGGCAAGAGAGGTGCAGAAAGAGGGAAGAGGGGTACAGAAAGAGGCAAGAGGGATGCAGAAATTTACAAAAGAGGTGCAGAAAGAAGCAAGAGCAGTGCAGACAGAACCAACAGAGGTGCAGAAAGAGGCAAGAGGGGTGCAGAAAGAGGTAGGAGAGGTGCACAAAGAGGCAAGAGGGGTACAGAAAGAGGCAAGAGGGGTGCAGAAAGGAGGAAGAGAAGTGCAGAAAGAAGCAACAGAGGTGCTGAGACAAGAAGGGTGCAGAAAGAGGCAAGAGAAGTGCAGAAAGAGGCAAGAGAGATACAGAAAGAAGCAAGTGAGGTGCAGAAAGAAGCAAGAGAGGTGCAGAAAGAAGAGAGTGCGGTTCAGAAAGAGGCAAGAGAAGAGCAGAAAGTGGCAAGTGAGGTGCAGAAAGAGGCAAGAGAGGTATAGAAAGAGGCAAGATAAGTGTAGAAAGAGGGAAGAGAAGTGCAGAAAGAGGCACTTGAGATGCAGAAAGAGGCAAGAGAGGTACAGAAAGAGGCTCGAGAAGTGCAGAAAGAGGCAAGAGAAGTGCAGAAAGAGGCAAGAGAGGTTCAGAAGGAAGAGAGTGAGGTGCAGAAAGAGGCAAGTGAGGTGCAGAAAGAGGCAAGAGAGGTACAGAAAGAGGCAAGGGAATGCAGACACAGGCAAGAGAAATGCACAAAGAGGCAAGAGAGGAGCAGAAAGAGGCAAGAGAGGTGTAGAAAGAAGCAAGAGAAGTGCAGAAAGAGGCAAGTGAGGTGCAGAAAGAGGCAAGAGAAATGCAGAAAGAGGCAAGAGAGGCACAGAAAGAAGAGAGGTTTGTGCACCATTAGTACCAGTTTAACACCCACATTATGCAATAAGTAACACGTGACCATTCCAGCTTTGCAAAGGGCCTTCCACCACGCTGTAACACATGACGCTGCATTTTTGGGAACATTTGAGCCGTTTGAGCTAGAAACAAGGCTTTTTTTGTTCAAATCTGCAGATTAGGCAGCAGATGATGGAATTTTTGGCAAATGTGGAAAATGTTTAATTATGTAAAAATTGGTTCAGCCGAACAGTCACATAATTCCAGTGGCCCTGCTCATACCTACGACTAGGTCCAGAAGTGCTCCTCAGTGGTTCCTTCTTTTTTTGTGTCTCATTGAGTTTATCGTTTAGCTTCTATGGAAACGAGGAAGCCTAAACCTGAGGTTACCACTCCACACCAGACTACAATACCACATAATTACTCTCCAAAACACATAATCCCACTCCACATAATTCCTATACACTAAATACCACATACTTTCTATTTACATAATTTCACTGCACAACATACCACATAATTCCACTACACACAACGTACATCCACTCTACACCAAAAAACATTAGTAAAAAACGATTACATTTACAATGCCAATAGCTTTAACTCTCGCAAATGCGAAACCTATTACATTGCAAATGCTTCTTTAACTAGTAGTAGCGTTTGCAGAGTGGTGGAGAAAGGGTGCTGGGCCTCCGACCAGCGCTCAGGAATTCCGCTGCGTAGGACTTACAGGAGGTGCCAGGAGGGCTTCTTGGCCCCCAAAGTCCCTCAGGAGTAAAGTGGACTTCATCTCCCATCCCGTAGTCTGCCAGGAGGCGCGTTTGCAGAGTGGTGGAGAAAGGGGGCGTGGCCTCCAAAGGCGTCTTAGCAATCCCACTGTATGGGACTTACTGGAGGTAACAAGAGGGGTAGTTGGCCCCCAAGGACATCCTTGGGGGCCCACTACCCCGCCTATTACCTCCAGTAAGTCCCACACATCAGGATTGCTAAGTTCTCATAGCAGGCCATGCCCCCTTTGCCCACCACCCTGCAAACGCGCTCCCTGGCACGCTCTTGGATGGGCATTGAAGTCACCTTCGCTGCTGGGGGTCCTTTTGGGCCAACTAGCCTACCTCTTACCTCCAGTAAGCCCCACACAGTGGGATTGCTGAGAGGTGGACACAGGCCACGCCCCCTTTCTCCACCACTCTGCAAACGCGCCTCCTGGCACGCTCTTTGTTGGGGGAGGAAGTCCCCTTGCCTCCTGAGGGTCCCTGGGGGCCAACTAGCCCACCAGGTACCTCCAGTAAGCCCCACACAGCTGGATTGCTGAGAGTGGTCCGAGGCCACGCCCCCTTTTTACACCACTCTGCAAACGCACTGCTTGGCGCACTGCTGCTCGAGGGATGAAGTCCACTTGTGTCCTGAGGTCCTCAGGACACAAGTGGACCTCATCGCCTAGCAGCATTGCGCCAAGAGCCGCGTTTTCAGAGTGGTGTAAAAAGGGGCGTGGCCTCGGACCCCCTCTCACCAATTCCACTGTGTGGGGCTTACTGGAGGTACCTGGAGGGCTCGGTGGCCCCCAGGGACCCTCAGGAATGAAGGGGACTTAATCCCCCAATTTAGAACACGCCAGGGGGTGCGTTTGCAGAGTGGTGCAGGGAGGGGGCGGGGCCTCCGGCGAGATGCCGGCTTTTCTTTAAAAAAAATATTTTTAGAAGGGGGGCTGTGTGGCCCCCTTCTTTTAGTATTTTTTGGGCCCTGGCGACCCCATCCCCCAGGGCCTGAGCATTTTTTAAAAAAAATTAAAAAACGGGAAGGGGGCTGTGTGGCCTCCCTTTCCTGTGCCACTATTGGTACCGGGGGCCCCATCCCCCGGGGCCTGGCCAGCATTTTTTTTATTTTTATTTTGGAGGGAGGCCGGTTGGCCCCCCTCCTGAGGCCTATAATGGCCCTGGGGACCCCATCCCCGGGGCATTGCCTCGTTTTTATTAAAAAAAAAAAAAAAAATAGTACGGGAGGGGGCCTCGTGGCCCCCCTTCCCTTGGCCACTTCTGGCACCGGGGACCCCATTCCCCGGGGCCGGCCTTCCGCTTTTTTTTTTTTTTAAATAATTAATTTAAAGGGAAGGGGCCCCCCTCCCGGGCTACTTCTGGCCCCGGGGACCCCATCCCCCGGGGCCGGCCCTCAACATTGAGGACTGTGGGGGGAGCCCCAATGCCCCCATGGTCCCAGCCGGCTCCCCACCTCCTGCGGGAGCTGGCATTGCTTTTGGGCAAGGGGAGCTGCTAACATGCATGCCCTGTCATTGCAAACGGCAATGTCCCGGGGGTGGGCACCCCGGGACATTGCAGGAGCTGGCCCTGGGGGATGGCGGTCTCCAGGGCCATTGAGGGCTCCAGGAGGGGGGCTGCGCGGCCCCCCCAATGAGTACAAAGCCCCAGGGAGGTGATGGTCCCCGGGGCTTGGGGGGTTCCACGAGGCCCCCCTCATTAAAGAAGAAAGCCCTGAGGAGGTGGTGGTCCCCAGGGCTTGGGGGGGCCCGCAAGGCCCCCCCATTAATTAAAAATCCCCGGGGGGTGGTGGTCCCCGCGGCGGCCCGCGAGGCCCCCCTCATTAAAGAAGAAAGCCCCGGGGAGGTGGTGGTCCCCGGGGCTTGGGGGGGCCCGCACGGCCCCCCCAGCTCAAATATATTAAAGCCCCGGGGAGGTTGCGGTCCCTGAGGCAGTGTGGGTGGGGGTTGGAGCCCCCCCATGCATTTTTTTATTGAAGCCCCAGGGAGGTGGCGGTCCCTGGGGCTGCGGGGGCCCCCGTGGGCCCCCGCTACATACTCGCATATTGCCCCCGGGACCTGGCCCACCCGGGGGCTTAAGGATAACGAAGCGCGGATTCCCGCGCTTTGTTTTTTTAAAATTTTCTCGCCCGTATTCACGCACCCAGCGCGAATTCGGCTGATTTATTTAAAAAGAAAAAATGCTTTTATTGGGCCTGGGTGTCCCTGTGGGACCCCTGAGCAGCCCTAGGGGGTCAGGGTGTTTCTACCCTGCCCCCTTTTCTTGTTTTTTAATGATTTTTCTCCTTTTTTCTTGTGACTCGGTACCGAGTCACAAGATGACTGCCAACACATTCTGGTTTGGAGTGTTGGCAGCCAATCAGAATGAAGCTCGTGCTCGGGAGGATTCGCGGCTCCTCCTTGGTGCTCAGATATCGATATTTAATTTTTTTTTATTTCTCAGGAACTACTGAACGGATTTACACCATTTTTAAAAAAAGGGCGCTTTCTGAACCAAGAGCAACATTTTTGCCAAATTTGGTGTAATTCCGTTCTGCAGTTCGGGCTGTAGCCTGTTCCAAAAACTCCTATGGAAATTAACATGGGGAAAACGCGTTTTGGGGCCCCCCCTTTTTTCTCGGCCCCCGCTCAACGAATCACCCCAGGAGCTGGCCTGAGTGAACCATTAGTTTTGAAAATTTCGCCAAGATTCGTCTAACGGCGCCAAAGATATTGGCAAAAGAAAAACCGCTTTTTGACCCTCGGGGCTGAAATGCGTAATGGCTGACTTGCAAAAACGGAGTAAATGAAGAAATTTTGCTGCACTTATCCGGTGGTCCGTGCTCCTATCCTTGTTGAAGAACAACGTGTCACGGTTGGAGTGTTTCCTGATATATATATATATATATATATATATATATATATATATATATATATATATATATATATATTATTCCATCCTGACAGCGTCAAACAAACAGGCACCGACTCCGTGAGAATATGGCACAGATGGCGATTTATTTCAACAAAGGTCAGACGCGTTTCGGCGGCAAAACCGCCTTGTTCACTGCATAAACAGCTCTGCCATTTTACACCTTAAATACATGTTTACTATTATCCCAAGGTTGCCGTAGCAACCGGAACCAACCATAGACATAGAGGCTGATCTACGGCTGTGTACCATGACAATGCAGAATAGAGCAAAACAAAATATATATACAAAGATTCTATAGATAACAAAAATAATAAAAATAAATATAAAGCATACATTCTAATTTGAGTTTAAATATAACACTCAGTTATATCTCCTAATAGAAAAAAAATAAATAGAAAATGTGTGCTATCACTGGTTCCCGACCTGCAAACATGATATGATCTTACTTTAAGCGGCACTAGAGTCGCGTACCATGGACATAGAGGTCACAATTTAAATTATGAAATACACCACCGTTAATTCTCTATTTACAATAAAATCGTATTGGCCTCACATACAGTGATGAAAAAGAATAGCACTTGAAATAAAGGAAATCACATCCATCACTAATGTTGCCTTACTGGGAGTGAAAATAACCATCCCCAGGGCATCTACTAGCTGTATTTCCCTGCGTTGCGTGTAGACCCTGAACTGTGTCTGAGGTACAGCCTGCATTTTTAAATTTTATTTATACTTATATTTCCCAAGATGTGGGATGGTGCTAGAGGGAGAAAAAGATATAGCTAATGTGGCTGAACTGTGAGTCGGTTGATAGAGAAAGGGAGGTGTCGCAGCCACGTGCTGCCCTAGTGGGCTTGTATTTCTAACGTAGACTATGGGGCCGATTCCGATTCGGGCCGGAAATCTCTCCGTCCGAGCCGGACTCGGAGAGATTTCCGACCGAATCGGACTCTGGCAGCCCGACCGAACGAGTACGATGCGCACGTATGCCATCGGACTCGAGTCGGTCGGACTCCCATTGAAGTCAATGGGAGCCGGTCGTACAACGCGTACGCGGGCTCCCATTGACTCAATGGGTGCGAGGCCGTCAAGGGTGCCCCCTACAGCGTGTACGCGGCGAAGCGACTCGTGCCGTACACGCACAGGTAGGGGGGACCCATGGGTCCCCCCTGTGTGCGACTCGCGCGGCTACGCGTACAGGGGGGTCCGACACGGACCCCCAAAGTACGGCTCCGACTGCTCTTTCGAGCCAGAGTGCGCGGCTCGGTCGGACTGCTCGCGTCGCGCATCGTACTCACCCGGCCGGGGAACGTCTCCATTGCGCGGTGCGAGTCGAGTCCGAGCGAGTCGTCGGTGCGGTTCGACCCGGGAACGAGTCGGTCGGAGCGGTCGGGACGCCCGGACGAGTCAGTCGGCGAATTCGCATCGTACTCGCTCGCCCGGACGCGCGTACGACTCGGTCGGGAAATAGGGCTCCGAATCGGATCCGGTTAAGCCAAATCCGATTCGGAGCCCTACCGGCCGAGATCGGAATCGGCCCCTAAATGTCCATGTATGATTACAAGAATAAGACATAGATCAAGTTTAGTGGTTGTCGGGAAATGGGAAAACAAAAAGTAAAATAAATACTAAAATGATATTGAGAAAGAGAACTTTATGCTAGGAAGAATGGATCTCTGTGGTATGTAGAGGAGTGCAGTCTAACTACAGGTGGACATTCAGCGCTTCATCGGCATTCATCCCTTGTGGGATTTTAGAGTTGAGGAGAATGATGTATCTCAATTCCAGTCTCCTCAATGCCCGTAGTCTGTTGCCTCCCCTTGGGTTCTTAGGCACATTGTCTATGACAAAATAGGAGAGGTCTTGTGCATTTCCTGCATGGTAAGAGTTAATGTGTCTTGCAACTGAGTATGACTGGTCATCATTCGTACTAGCCCTCAGGTGCTGCAGGATGCGGATGTGAACAGGGTGGATGGTGCTCCCTACATAAAATTTGTTGCATGTGCATTGGAGGACATACACAGCGAAATTTGTCTTACAGTTATAGCTGCCACGTATGGTATATGGTGTCTGTCTGAAAGGCATATTTATTGATTTCTTATTTGTGCCATGTCTACAGGCTTTGCACCTACTGCACTTAGTGAACCCCTTAGGTGAATGTAGCCAGTTTTGTGTTCTAACTATAGCTGGCGCGTTACGCACCAACTCCTGGCGCATAGATTTTGCCCTTCTGAAACTGATTGAGGGAACTCTTGGACATGTAGGGCCCAATACTGGATCACTGCGTACGGTGTTCCAGTGTCTGTAAAGTATCTTCCTAAGTGTGTTATGGTATGCATTGAACCCCGTGATTAACCTGGGAGTGTCTGTTACATCTTTCTTTTTCTGACTTCTGTTTTCGCTGTTGAACAATAAGTTTTCTCTCGTTACTTTCTCGCTTCTAGCTTTGGCTTTCGCCAAAGTTTCAGATTTGTACCCCCTCCTCTTTAGTCTGTTAAAGAGCTCATTAGTTGATTTTTGTAAGCCTTCCTCTGTACTGCAATTACGTCTCATTCTAAGGCATTCAGCATAGGGGATACCTTCTTTGACACTATTGTGGTGGAAACTATTTGCGTGCAGTATTGAATTTCCTGCTGTGGTCTTCTTGTATGTCCTTGACTGCAAACAGTTATTTTCTATATACTTTTCTATGTCTAAGAACTGTATGCAGGTTTTGCTAATGTAACTCGTGAAAGACAGGTTCAAATTGTTATTATTGAGTTCTTTAGCAAACATTTCTGCACTCTCTATTGTCCCTTGCCATAAGATAAATATGTCATCAATATAACAGACATAGAGTGCCACATTTTCAATCATAGCTCTTTTTTGTGTCTTCATGAGTACTTGCTCCTCCCACCAGCCCATATGTAAATTAGCGTAGCTGGGGCCAAGCAAGTACCCATGGCTGTGCCCTGTAATTGTTTATAATACAATTTATCAAAGATAAAAATATTGTTCTCAAGGCACCACTCCGCCATTTGTAGTAACATCAAAGAATGTCCATGTTGATGAATTGGTCTTTTATCCAAATAGTGTTTTAAGGCATTCAGGCCATCCTTATGCCTGATGCTGGTATATAATGTATTGACGTCTAGTGTTATTAATACACAATTATCATGCCAATTAACATCATATATCCTAGTCAAAAAGTCACCCGTGTCCTTTATGTGAGATGGCAGTTCACAGACTAGTGGTTGCAGGAAATAGTCAATGAAGCGAGAGGTGTTTTCAAAAGTCCTCCAATAGCTGCAATGATCGGCCTCCCTGGTGGATTTGTGGCGTTCTTGTGGATTTTCGGGATTAAGTACAACTGCGGGGTCATAGGGTAATCTGTTTTCAGATATTCAAACTCAGATTTGGTAATCAGGCTGGTGCTTCTCCATTCGTAGAGCGCTTTGTGGTATTTTTCTTTAATACCTATGATGCTTGTCGGGGCTATGCGACTGTAGCATTCTCTGTCGCCGAGTTGTTTCAGTGCCTCCGAATTGTAGTTCTCCAATGGCCAGAGAACCACATTTCCCCCCTTATCTGACCATCTGACCACAATGTCTTGGCGTTCTTTGATTTTACTCATGACGTTGTTGTAAATAGTCCTGTTGGTGTTGTGTGTCTTGGTAAATTCTTTATTACTAGTGATGGCAAGGTTTTTAAGGTCTCTGATTACATTCTCAGCGAAAATGTCTAAACCATCTTTGGGCATCATTGGGGTAAAGACCGACTTTGGTTTAAATGATGTACGTATAATACCACAAGTGTCTTGCCCAATGCCTGTTGTTTCCTCCACAATTGTGTCTTGGTTTTCATGTTCCATTTCTTTTAAATCCTGTAGCAGTGTCATATCTGCTATAGTCAACCCATTGTTTGTTTCATCACTCCCAGTCTCAACTGTGTCTTTATTGTTCGTATTAAAAAAATGCTTTTTCAGTTTCAATTTCCTAACAAATTGGAAAAAATCAATTCGTGCTTGTGAATAGTCAAAGTTCATTTTTTCACAGAATGATAAGCCTAGGGTAAGTGTTTTCTGTTCAGTTTCTGTTAATTCCATGTTTGTAAGGATGATGTCATCAGTGATGTCATCAGTGATGTCATTTGAGATGTCATCAGTGATGTCATGAGTGATGTCACTGACCATGTCATGAGTGTTGTAATATGTGACGTCATCAGCAGTGCATTGCAGGCGTGCGAGTTATAGTTAGCTGAACTAACTATAACGTGGGAATTTCTATGGTTTTGTATGAGTGAAATGTCCAACTAACTATAACGCCCCTGAAACCTATGGTTTTTTCAGTGAATTTCTAAGGTTTTTTAAATGCTAATTTCTAACTATAACGTGCCTGAAACCTATGGTTTTTTCAGTGAATTTCTAAGGTTTTTTAAATGCTAATTTCTAACTATAACGTGCCTGAAACCTATGGTTTTTTCAGTGAATATATATATATTTATTATACTATGTATACATGTGAAAATTTCTCAGTCCCCTGTTTGCCTCAGTGGCACGGAAAAAATGGGTGGAACTGACGTCAGCACGCCGACGAGGTCCTCTTATGGCTCCGATGACGTCATATGGTGTCGCGAGCGGAGCCGTGCTCGTTGACGTGGGAGAGCTAGGAAAGAATTTCCGTGGAATGCTGGTGCAAGGGATATTCACCTAAGTGTTCAGGCTAGTCCTTTGGGAGCAACTGTTTATGTTGCCACTCCAGAAACCGAAACCAGTGATCCGAGGGCAGAGGCCCTGCAGATGGCACACGAGGTGGGGTGCCCAGTCGTGTGCACCGGCGGGGCAGCGAAGTGACAAGCACCACAACCCACAAAAAAGGTAACAAGGGCACTGAATAACACAGGATCTTCTCTTTGTATCTGGCAGGAACAACGAAGTTAAAATGCCCTAGTACCAAAATGTAGAATTAGTGCTACAACGGTCTTCAAGAGGACCTGCGATGCCGCTTCTGCCTCCCGTACCCTGGAGGCGGCACATGGGTCACGAGGTACGGTCATACTGCGGTGGGACGCACACTCGTTGACCTCTCATGGCACTGCTCCACACTTCAGGGAGGACGCTTTCCATTAGCTATGTTTTCTGATGACATGTCGCGCCGGCCCCGTCCAACAACAGAACTCCTTTAGATCTAACCCTGGGCATAATACTTTGCTACGCTCACGAAGCATGCAAAGTTTGTGCTACTACGCACTACGCAATTTGCACGTAGCAGAGTGAATAACTGTGCTTATCAACGTAGCGTAGCAGGAGTATAATAAACTCCTTCAAATGCTTTGATAAAGCAATTTTTTATGCTAAAAAGCATATAACCAATTCACAAAAATGAATTTTGACAATAAAATAGCAAGCAATGAGAGAGGTGATGATTTTGGAGTCCCCCTAACCTAGGGGAGGACCAAGCAGATGCCTTGAACACAAAAAGCATATCATGTGAACGATTCAATGGTGGTCTCTTCCTCCTAGGACCACCCCAAGCACAGTTATGGGCAAAAATACAATCCCAACCAAAGGCCCTGCAAAGCATTATGGGACGAGATTAGCAGTGGGCAGTGAATATTATAGTGTCCAATATCAAAATAATTCTACAAAGAGCTGCAGTTCAACTGGTCGTTACTAGGTGTCCCTCACGAGTCAAATGCAAAAGCATTGAAATTATTAATACATCAAGCTGCAGTTCCACTAGTCGTTACAAGATGTCCCTCACGAGTCAAATGCAAAAGTATTGAAAACCTTTCATGAAGCTTTTGCATTTGACTCGTGAGGGACACCTAGTAACGACTAGTGGAACTGCAGCTCTTTGTAGAATTATTTTGATATTGGATGCTATAATATTCACTGCCCACTGCTAATCTCGTCCCATAATGCTTTGCAGGGCCTTTGGTTGGGATTGTATTTTTGCCAATAACTGTGCTTGGGGTGGTCCTAAGAGGATGGGACCACCACCGAATCGTTCAATAAGATGTGCTTTTTGTTTTCAAGACATCTGCTTGGTTCTCTCCCTAAGTTAGCGAGGATACCAAAATCATCACCTCTCTCACTGCTTATTAACTTTTTGTTTTCACTTTAGTGAAATGACTATATGCATTTTTAGCATATAAAGACAGAGATATTTATTTTATTTTAACTTGTACTGTACAAGATGCTTTTGGTAATTATTGTACAGTTCAGTCAAGCACACAGCTACGCACTACGCAATTTGCATAGCTACGTGTAGTTGAAGCTGTACTTCACGTAGCTACGTGAAGTGCTACTACGCAAACTACGCCCAGGCTTATTTAGATCCAAACAGACTCTTCCACTCTCTCACCAGAAGTGAAACCAGGCCACGCGGACACTTTCACAATACAACAGGCGGGAATGCACTTTTCGGTAAAAAAACACATTCCTTCCTCCTAATTAATCAAATAAACGTCTCACTGAAGAACAGGGGCCAGCTTCGATCGGTAAACAGCCGTTACAACGACTTTTTACTTTGCGACACCATTACAACGCATGCATTACCACGCATGCGTTGTACATCACAAAGTCATTACTACGCATTTTTTAGAACGCATGGTCATTTACCACGCATGCCTTTACAACGAATTTTGTTGTAAAGGTAAGTATGGTAAATGACCATGCGTTCTAAAAACATGTAGACGATCCATGTTGTTGTAAGGAAACAGAGGCTGTTCCGTTTCCTCACAACGACGTGCACCGCCCTCAGAGATGACGTGAAGCAGGAACCACGAGGAGAGAGGAACCATGAGGAGTGAGAGGTAAGGGGGATTGGGCATGGGGTGGGGGTTTCTTTTCTAGGGTTTAGGGTAGTGCAGTGGTGTTTGGGTGGTGTAGGGGGTCGTGCTGGGGGTAGTGTTTTAGGGTTTAGGGTAGTGCAGTGGTTTGGGTAGTGTAGGGGGTCGTGCTGGGGGTAGTGTTTTAGGGTTTAGGGTAGTGTAGTAGTGTAGGTGGTCGTGCTGGGGGTAGTGTTTTAGGGTTTAGGGGTGTGCAGTGGTGTATGGGTAGTGTAGGGGGTCGTGCTGGGGTAGTGTTTTAGGGTTTAGGGTAGTGCAGTGGTGTTTGAGTAGTGTAGGGGGTCATGCTGGTGGTAGTGTTTTAGGGTTTAGAGTAGTGCAGTCGTGTTTGTATAGTGTAGGGGGTCATGCTGGGGGTAGTGTTTTATGGTTTAGGGTAGTGCAGTGGTGTTTGGGTAGTGTAGGGGGTCGTGCTGGGGGTAGATTTAGGGTTTAGGGTAGTGAAGTGGTGTTTGGGTAGTGTAGGGAGTCGTGCTGGGGGTAGTGTTTTAGGGTTTAGGGTAGTGCAGTGGTGTTTGTGTAGTGTAGGGGGTTGTGCTGGGGGTAGTGTTTTAGGGTTTATGTTAGTGCAGTGGTGTTTGGGTAGTGTAGGGGGTAGAGCTCGGGTAGGGTTTTAGGGTTTAGGGCAGTGCAGTGGTGTTTGTGTAGTGAAGGGGGTCATGCTGTGGGTAGTGTTTTAGGGTTTAGGGTAGTGCAGTTGTGTAGTGTAGGGGGTCGTGTTTTAGGGTTTAGGGTAGTGCAGTGGTGTTTGGGTAGTGTAGGGGGTCATGCTGGGGGTAGTGTTTTAGGGTTTAGGGTAGTGCAGTGGTGTTTGTGTAGTGTGGGAGGTCATGCTGGGGTATATTTAGGGTTTAGTGTAGTGCAGTGGTGTTTGGGTAGTGTAGGGAGTCGTGCTGGGGGTCGTGTTTTAGGGTTTAGGGTAGTGCAGTGGTGTTTGGGTAGTGTAGGGAGTCGTGCTGGTGGTAGTGTTTTAGGGTTTAGGGTAGTGCAGTTATGTTTGGGTAGTGTAGGGTGTCGTGCTGGGGGTAGTGTTTTAGGGTTTAGGGTAGTGCATTGGTGTTTGGGTAGTGGAGGGGGTAGTGTTTTAGGGTTTAGGGTAGTGCGCCCAACCAGCCACAATATCCGTGGACAAAGGGGATCCTGACTCTTTGCAACGCTCCGTCAATTGAATAATTTGGGTCAAGGGCCCTACCACGTCCAAGACCTATCAATTCCTTTCTTGGGATCCCTCATATACTTGGAGAAAAAGGTACATAGTTTCTCATCAATTTCAGGCGTGTGTGCCACCTTCCCCTTCAGTGAGGGCCTGGGGCATTCTCCCCTCATCCTATTCCTGACCTCCCTTTCAAGGGGTTGATGGATTTTCCCCACCACATACTCTGCCACTTTAGCGTCAGGTGTCCACTCTGCCGACCTACGGCCTAAATTTGGCCTAAATTTGGGTAGGCTCGAACATGTCCGAGTGGACCCCGTCCCCAACCGGGGACTGAGAGGAGTGGGACTCTGGACGCCAGGGACGCCCCGAGTCCTTATCCTCATCGGAGGAGAAATCGTCCTCCGATACACCCTCTCCCTCTAAGGGAAACCCGCCGTCGGGGTCTACAATAGTGGTGACAGTGTCGCAATTTTCTCCGGGCCCCTCCTCCTCCCGGCAGGGTGCATGTTTTAGCGTTCGCGCACTCTTGAGGAAGGTCTCCGTAAGTTTATCAAATCCTTCCAAGTGCCCCGCGTTATGCTTAACGGCCCTTTTATTCCCCATCTGGGAGCTACTTGGACCCGCCACCACCAGATCTGGGTCACTGAACACCCCAGGGATGCTTTTCGCCAGCTTATCAACCTGATCCCTAAGAGGAGCCAGCGCCCTAGAAATAGCCAGAGAGAGGGCTTGGTCCACTGCTGGAGGGAGAAGTTGGGGGCCATTCCTCCTCCACTTCCTGGTAGGAGGAGTAAAAATGGTCTTCTGGAGAAGACATGATAGCAGAGGGTGTGAGCACAGAACAAATGCCCTTAAAATCCTTAAAACAGCCCCCTCGCCGGTGCTCCAACAGCTGGGCTTTCCCCGAAGCTGTTATAAGAATAGACTGAGGCGCAATACCAATTACCACCACCAGGTGGCGGTGGTCACTAACGTGGCCGTGTGGGGAAATCACCGCGTAGCGGTGTCAAAATTAGGCGAGGGTTGGTCGTGAATCAAGCGGACACTAAAGGAGTGACCGGATTCCCAAACGCGCGTAAAGACCAGCGGGAGCGCTCGACGGAGCTGCCTCGCTCGGACCAGACGCGCCTGACAGGATCTCACTGCGCGCAGAACACACAGCGGGAGAAACTGCGAGGGGGAGAACGCGCTCGGGCAAGAGCCTGCTGCGCAGGGAATATGAAACAATACCAAGGCAATAATGCTAATAACGTGCACAAGAAACCGCTATACAAACAGCAACAACGTCAGATTAAGCCAAGAATGTAAGGAATGCACTTAACTGACGAGCAGTGAAGAAAGAGGAAGCGGAAGGGACGTCACGATATTATATACGATGGACTGTGATATGATTGGACTATAGTTGCTTTGGAGACTAGCCCCCTAATGGTTCATGGGTTGTGTAGTCTTTTGTTTAATAATTGTTGTGTTACGTTTTCTTTGAACTGCTATGCAAATAAAGTGAGGAAAGATATGCATAATCCTCGCCTCGTCCTGCCATAGAATTCATTAAACTTTATTTGATCTGATTTAGAAACATAGATCATAAAAGTGTACATAAAAACAGTAAATCCTCTTTCCTAATACAATACAGTGAGAATTAATTAAAACCAGTAGGTAAAAACGGGTGTTACAAAGCCCGGTTCAGAGCAACTTCAGGTTAACAGAATCGTAAAGTTCAATGTTTCGCAAGATCAATCTCATGTACTTCGTGCAAAATACGCAATAAGGGGTCCAAGTAAGATGTAACGCTCCAATACCTGACCAGTTTGCATTATATAAAACTGCAGAAAAACTAAAAATAAAAAGTGTTTTGCACACTTCTGTCATTGGGCTATATGTGGGCTACATCTGGGTGATATTTGTGCTATATTTGGGCTCTTTTTTCTCTGGTGGCCATCTTGGGAGACTTATTTGTTATGAAGTTTCCTAATTTCGTCATTTACTGCAGTCTCCTCAGTAGGAAATGCTTTCAGTTTTTTACTTTGATTCCATCAAGAAGGCATTCAGATGTGTCACACATTTGCCATAAATTCAGAATGTTAGCACTCTAGTTGTTCATTAGATCACTGTAGTAAAGCTACTGCTCACCAGGGAGTTAACTGGAAGTCTACTGCTGGTATTGAAAGTGATTGTTTCAGTCTGCATGTCAGAATTTTCTAATGAAATAGAAGAGGATTTGAGATCTCACTTAAAACATGCCCTAAATGTTCTTTCTGCAGCACTAACCATAATTTCTATGGCAAAATGAACCCCCTCATTTTGTTCCTTTTTAAATTAAATGTTTTAAGTGTTACCAGTTTATTCCAATCAAGATGGCTTCAGGTGTGCCATACTTTTGTCATAAGTAAGACTGTTAGCGCTCTAGTTGTTTTTTAGAACACTCTGGGAAGCTGCAGTAGAACACAAAGGCATCAACTGACAGGCTGCTCCTGTTGAAATATAACAGGAAGATATTTGAGATCTCACTTAAAACATGTCCTAATTTTTCTTTCTACAGCACTAACCATAATTTCTATGACAAAATGAACCCCCTCATTTTGTTCCTTTTTAAATTAAATGTTTTAAGAGTTACCAGTTTATTCCAATCAAGATGGCTTCAGGTGTGCCATAATTTTGTCATAAGTAAGACTGTTAGCGCTCTAGTTGTTCTTTAGAACACTCTGGGAAGCTGCAGTAGAACACAAAGGCATCAACTGACAGGCTGCTCCTGTTGAAATATAACAGGAAGATATTTGAGATCACACTTGAAACATGTCCTAATTTTTCTTTCTACAGCACTAACCATAATTTCTATGACAAAATGAACCCCATCATTTTGTTCCTTTTTAAATTAAATGTTTTAAGTGTTACCAGTTTATTCCAATCAAGATGGCTTCAGGTGTGCCATACTTTTGTCATAAGTAAGGCTGTTAGCACTCTAGTTGTTCTTTAGAACACTCTGGGAAGCTGCAGTAGAACACAAAGGCATCAACTGACAGGCTGCTCCTGTTGAAATATAACAGGAAGATATTTGAGATCTCACTTAAAACATGTCCTAATTTTTCTTTCTACTGCACTAACCATAATTTCTATGGCAAAATGAACCCCCTCATGTTGTTCCTTTTTAAATTAAATGTTTTAAGTGTTACCAGTTTATTCCAATCAAGATGGCTTCAGGTGTGCCATACTTTTGTCATAAGTAAGACTGTTAGCGCTCTAGTTGTGTTTTAGAACACTCTGGGAAGCTGCAGTAGAACACAAAGGCATCAACTGACAGGCTGCTCCTGTTGAAATATAACAGGAAGATATTTGAGATCACACTTGAAACATGTCCTAATTTTTCTTTCTACAGCACTAACCATAATTTCTATGACAAAATGAACCCCATCATTTTGTTCCTTTTTAAATTAAATGTTTTAAGTGTTACCAGTTTATTCCAATCAAGATGGCTTCAGGTGTGCCATACTTTTGTCATAAGTAAGGCTGTTAGCACTCTAGTTGTTCTTTAGAACACTCTGGGAAGCTGCAGTAGAACACAAAGGCATCAACTGACAGTCTCTGCCCTTGTTGGATGTACGTGTTTTACTGAGAATGTCAGACTTCATTCTCACATGACTGAGAAAGATAATGTGAATTTACAGAAAATATGCTCTCATTTTAGCTTCTGGAGCACCTTCCAAAACTGTATGGGACAAGCATGTGAAAATAGTTTTCTCTCAAACATGATATCCCAGCAGAAGGTTTTTCACAGGGTAAAATCCCTTAGAACACACCACAATTCCTGAAATTAGTATGGTACCATCAACAAATGAATTCTAATGTAACTAAAGTCTGTTATCACCCTTTATAGTTCTCCTTTTGGTAACCCTCAAAATCTTCGATTCACTACAATGCATTTCAATGGGGTACTATCATTTATATTGGTCCCAAGATGGCTGCCAGCAATTCCAGGATGAAGGGCTGACAGCCAATCAGATCTCACGATCACATGTGTGGTTAGGCTCCGCCCAGATATATATGTGTTTTCTTTTTCAAATTTCTCAGGAACTACTGAACGGATTTACACCATTTAACCAAAAGGCATGACTCTGAACCAAGGGCTACCTTTTTGCCAAATTTGGTGTAATTCCGTTCAGCAGTTCGGGCTGTAGCTGCGATGAAAGGTTCCTATGGAAAATTGCATGGGGAAAACACGTTTTGGGACCCCCTTTGTTCTCGGCCCCCGCTTGCCGAATCACCCCGAAACTTTCAGGATAGGAGCGGACCGGAGCGGGCCATAAGTTTTGAAAATTTCGCGAAGATTCGTCAACTGGCGCCAAAGTTATTTCAAATAGAATGTTGCGGATTTCCTATGGAAAATAGGTCCTAACTATAACTATCTACTGGCGACCACCAGTAGATAATATATATATCTATATATATATATATATATATATATATATATATATATACAAGAGGAGGGGTAACCAGCCCCCCTCCCCAAGCCTTAATAGGCCCCGGGGACCCTATCCCCTGGGGTCAAATTCAACAGAAAAGGGGAGGGGGCCATGGGCCCCCGAGACTTAATAGGCCCTGAGGATCTCATCCCCCAGGGATAGATTCTAAAGGGAGAGGGCCATGCGCCTCCCCTCCCGAGCCTTATAATTCCCGGTATCCCATCCCCTCGTGCCCTGCCTCCCCTTTTCATAAATGTCGGCCTCAGAGGTTAGGGTCTCTGGGCCTAAGTAGGCTCCAGGAGGGGGCCGTGCATCCCCGCCCTTTATTAAAGTGGCAGCCCCGGAGGGATAAACCCCCAGGGCCTTATTAGGCTCAGGGAGGGGAGGCTGTGTACCCCCCTCCCAACCCCCCCCCCAAAAAAAACACGCGTCGCCCCCCCGGGCCCAACCGAGGGGGGTTTAATAAAACAAGCGCTGGAGTCCACGCTTGTTTTTTCTTTTAATTTTGCTACAGATTTGAGGATCATCTTCAAATTAGTGGCAAAATAAAAAAATAAATAAAAAAAGGTTTTGGCCCCAGGTCATGTCCCTCTGGGACCACACCACCAGGCTTAGGGGGTCAGGGCCCCCTGTGTCTTTTTATTGCTTTTTCTAGGACTTGGGCTGAGTCCTGAGTCCTAAGATGGCTGCCACCACTTTCTGGTTGAGGTGATAGCAGCCAATCTGATCTCAGGATGAGATTTGTCGGCTCAGTGGAACCTCTGCGGTGTGATATATACACATTTCTTTAACCTCAATTTCCCCAAAACTACTGAATGGATTTGCACCAAAACACAAAAACCACTCTTTCTAGACCAAGATCTAGCTTTGTGCCAAATTTGGTGGAAATCTGATTGAAGGTTTGGGCTGTAGCTGTGTCTAAAGTCCTATGGAAATATTAATGGGGAAAATGCATTTTGGGATCCCCGTTTCTCTCGGGCCCCGCATGACGGATCACCCCGAATCTTTCCATGTGCAAACAAGTAAAAAAGTAGCACTCTTTTGAAAAGTTTTGTGGAGATTCGTCAAAAGGCGCCAAAGTTATTAGCAACACAAAAAAGCATTTCTTATGGAAATAGGATCCTAACTAACACTACACAGTGGCGACCGCCACCAGATAACATATATATATATATATATATATATATATATATATATATAGATGGCTGTCACCAGTAGCTAGTTATAGTTAGTACCATGTTTCCATAAGAAAAGCGTTTTTTGGACTTGTCTATATCTTTGGTGTCGTTTGACGAATCTTCATCGAAATTTTCCCAAAAAAGTGTGCTGGTGATCCTTGTTGCGCATGGATGTTTTGGGGTGATCCGTCAGGCGGGGGCTGAGATAAAGGGGCAGTCAAAAAAAGTGTGTTTCCCATGCTCATTCCTATAGGTGCTTTGAACACGACTACAGCCCGAACCGCTGGACGGAATTACACCGAATTTGACAGAAAGGTAGATTTGGTTACGCATATCATGCTTTCAGTAGTTTGTGAGAAATTAAAGGAAATTCAAATCTGTTTATCTACAATGGCGGCTAATTTGCAAATAATAACGAGCTTGTGCAGAGATTTGCAGAGCTCTGCTTGGCTGCCAACGCTTCAACCAGGATGTGTTGGCAGCCATCTTGGGACTCGGCTTCAGCCGAGTCCCCCAAAAACAAACATCTAAAATAAAATAAAAAGGGGGCAGGGTAGGAATACCCTGACCCCTTACCTCTAGTCTTGGGGTCCTAGAAAGACCCCGCCAGGGAAAAAGCACTTTAAAAAAAAAGTTGCAGGGAAATCGCATCAAATTTGCGGCAAAAATGACAAAAAAACTGCGGGCTCCCATGCTTGTTTTAATTGCAACTCCCGGGTGGGCCAAGTCCCGGGGCATGCGGGCTTTAATGAAAAATGGAGGGGGCACACAGGGTCCCCACCAAAGGCTTAAAAATGCCCTCGGGACCACCACCTCCCTGGGGCTAATTTTAATAATAAGCGGTGGCCGCACGGACTCCCTGGGCCCTGGGGACCACCACCTCCCTGGGGCTACATATTTAAAAAGATATAGGGGGAGCCACGCAGACCACTCCAGGCCCCAGGGACCACTTCCTCCCTGGAGCCAGCCCGTGCAAATAGAAGGAGGGGGGCCTTGCAGACCCTTGTGGGGACCACCACCTCCCAGGGCAAAATTGAAAGTAATGGGGGACCACATGGACCCCTGTGCCCTGGGGGCCACCACCTCCCCTAGGCACATAGCTTTAAAAAGTGTGAGAGGGGCCATGCGGCCCGCCTCCCTGGTCATATATGGCCCCAGGGACCACCACCTCCCCAGGGTCGGCCCATTCCCTCCTGGAGCCATTAATGGCCCTGGGGACCCCCCCCTATCAGGGCAGGCTCCTGCTATGTGCTGGGGTGCCCACCCCTGGGACATAGCTGTTTGCTTTTGCTGCCCGCAGACATGTGGGCAAGGAAAGAGATGAAATTATTGTGTTTGCACAAGGGGAGCTGAATTTCCAGCAGCTCCCTGTGCGTGACAGCAATGCTGGCTCCCACAAGAGCCGGGAGGTTGGCTGGGACCTCGGGGGCCTTTGAAGCTCCATCCGCAGTCCCCATCGTGCACACAGGGTGCCCTGGCTAGGAACGGGGCACCCAAAGACACATGGTTTGGCCCCGGGGGATGGTGTTCCTCGGACTGAAATCGGGCCGGGGATGGGAGCTGCACGGCCCCACTCCCCCATTGAATAATATCTGGGGCCCGGGAAATGGGGTTTCTGGGCCCAAAGTCAGGCCAGGGAGGTGGCTGCATGGCCCCCCACCCCATTCAGATTTGGCCCGGCCCTGGGGGATGGAGTCCCTGGGGCCCAAAAAGGCCCGGGGAAGTGCGCTGCACGGCCCCCTCCCTCTTTGAAATTACAGCTGATCCCTCCCTCATTTTAGAGCAGAAAAGGCAAAAAAGAGGGCAGAAAAAAGAGCAGAAAAGGCAAATCGGAGGGCAGAAAAATGATCAGGAAAGGCAAAACAGAGCAGAAGAGGCCAAAACAGAGGGCAGAAAAGCTAGCAGGAAAGGCGGAACAGAGGGCTGAAAAACAAGCAGAAAAGGTAAAATAGAGGAGGAGTGCAAAATAGAGAGCACTCAGACACTCACACACCCATTCTCAGACCCACTCAGAGACTCATGCACCCACTCACAGACCCAATGAGATACTCATACACCCCATCACAGACCTACTCAGAGACTCACTGACCTACTCACAGACCCACTCAGGCTCATGCACCCACTCACATACTCACTTGGAGACTAATGCATTCACAGACCCACTCAGAAATCCATGCACTCACTCATAAACCCACTCAGACACTCACGCACCTACACACAGACCCACTTAAACACTCACGCACCCACTGACAGACCCACAAGTGATGTCCTTAGTGATGTCATTTGAGATGTCATCAGTGATGTCACTTATCATGTCATTAGTGATGTAATATGTGAGGTCATCAACAGTGCATTGCGGGGGCATAAGTGATAGTTAGCTCAGGTAACTAAACTGCTGAACTTCTTTGGTTCTGTACGAGTGAAACCTGAACCTAATTATAACGTCCCTGTAACTTACATTTTTTTCAGTGAATTTCTATGTTTTTTAAAATTTTATTTGCTAACTGTAACCTTTGAAAATGAGTGTGTGAGTGAGTGCATGTGTTTCTCAGTGGGTGTGAGAGTGAGTGTGTGAATGTCTCAATGGGTGTGTGAGTGCCGAGTGGGTCTGTGAGTGCTTGCATAAGTGTCTCACTGGGTGTGTGAGTGTCTGAGTAGGTGCATGAGTTTCTGAGTGAGTGTCTGAGTGGGTTTGTGAGTGGGTGTGAGAGTAGGTTTGTGAAGGCCTCCATGAGTGTGTGAGTCAGTCTGTGAGTGGGTCTATGAATGGATGCATGAGTCTGTGAGTGGGTGCTTAAGTCTCTGAGTGGGTCTGTGAGTGGGTGCATGAGTGTCTCCTTGGGTCTGTCAGTAGCGTCCATGGAATTGCCCAGAAAACACACTTAATGGGGGAGGGGGAGACATGTGGCCACACTACCTTGGCATTTTCAGCCCCTAGGGCCTCATCCCCAGGGGCCTGGCCTTCATTGAATGGGGAGGGGAGTCTGGTCATTTCTCCTGGTTGCCCTTTGGCACTCAGTGTGCAGGAATCAGGACCGCAGGGGGAGCCTCAAGGCCCCTGCTGTCCTAGCCAGCTCCCCGCCTCCTGCATTGCTGCTGCATGGAGGGAGCTGCTGGAAAGGAATGTCTCTCTCATGCAGTAGCAATCATTTTATTTCTTTCCCTGCCCGCATGTCTGCAGGCAGGGAAAGAGATGAAACCTCCGCTTCCAGTAGGCGGGAGCACTTTGACAGCTCCAGTCCACTGGACCTGGAGTGTTAGCTTTTGCTTGGCAGAAGCTATCAAAGCTCCCGCCAAGCAAAAGCAAACAGCTATCTCCCAGGGGTGGGCACCCCAGGACATAGCAGGAGAGGGCCCAGGGGGGAAGTAGCGGTCCCCAGGGCCATTAATGGCTCCAGGAGGCAGGCCATGCAGCCTTCCTTCTTTGTTGTGCACGGGCCGGCCCGTGAAGGTTGTCATCCCCGGGGCCGTATATGGCCTGGGAGAGGGGTTGAATTGCCCCCCACCCACTTTTTAAAGCTATTTGCCCCTGTGCATGGGGGGGCCCGTGAGGTCCCCCCATTACTGTCAATTTAGCCTCGGGGAGGTGGTGGTCCCCAGTGGGGTCTGCGAGGCTCCCCCACTTCTTTGTATTTAGCCCCAGGGAAGTGGTGGTCCCTGGCGGGGGTCCACATGGCCTCCCTGTGGATTTTATAAAGTATTGACTCGGGGAGGTGGTAGTCCCCAGTGCCCGGGGGTCCTCAAGACCCCCCCTTTAGGTGTTGTTTAGCCCCGTGGAGTTGGTGGTCCCCAGGGCTCGGGCGTGCGTGCGGCCCCCCTTCAATGTTTGTTTAGCCCCGGGAAGGTGGGGGTCCCCAGGGCTTATAAAGCCTCAGGAGGAGGGCCCGTGCACCCCCCTCCTTTTGTATAAACAAAGCCCTGTGGAGGTGGTGGTCCCCAGGGCTCCAAAAGCATCAAGAGAGGGGCCCCATGTGCCTTCCTCCTTTATTTAAGCAATGCCCCCGGGACCTGCCCCACCCAGAGGATTTTTCAAAAACAAATGCGGGAGTCAAATCCCAAGATGGCTGCCAACACTTCCTGCTTTAAGTGTTGGCAGCCAGTCAGATCTCAGCACGAATAATTTTAGATTATTGAAACTTAAATGCAAATACATGCATACATGCTGTACTAAATCCTCAAAGCACTAGATTAACAATAGTTTTAGTCAGGAAAAATCTGAAACATGGCTATCTAATGTATTCTACTGTCAAAGTATAGCACCTGAATCCAAGTAGCTATAGGATTTTTAATTTGATGGTTTTCAGTACACTTACACAAGATTTCCTAAGGGCATAAGTATAGGCCTCGACTCTTTACAGCAAGGATCATGGAGATCTTACATGAAGATTGTGAGGCGCCCTCATATATCGACAAAATCTATATTGCAGACAATGACTTGACTGAACACCTGGCTGGCTTGGACAGGATAGGCTATTTTTAACCTGAGAGATCTATAATCAGTTTAAAAAATCGTAAAATTGCATATCTTCATGTGATTTTCCTTGGATAGGATTTATCGAACTAGGGTAAATTATTGGCGCTTGACTTCTTGAAGAAGTGTGCTACTTTACAACCTCCAAACACATTAAGTAAAGTAAAAGCTCTAATGGGATTTCTTAACTTGGGAAGAGATTACTTGCCACATTATGCTGAGTGGTTTAAGCCTTCGTATGTATTTATTACTCCAATGCTTTCTGAAACAAATTGGATGAAAACACGCAGAGCTATTTTATGTGGACTGCAAGCAGGTGTGCTTTAAACTAAGGGCCTCATTTATGGGTTTTTTGCCGTGGGGCAGCACAGCAGGCCTTGCAGCTCCGCTGCCCTACTGCAAAAGAAAAGGGCAGGAATGCGCCGTATCTATTAGAAACAATGCATTCCTGCCCTTTTTCCCTGTGCCGGCACACAATGGGCTGCTGTGCACCAACGCAGGCACCTTTGCACCATGGTGCAAGGGTTTTTGCGTTGCGGGGATGATTATTTTTGTAAAGATAGGGAAACCTTCCTGGACAAAGACAATCACAAGAGGATTTTTCCTCTTTCTATTTGTGCTGCAGAATGCTGGCTTTACGAGGCCTTATAAATATACCAGTGGCACATCGCGCCACCGTAACGTCAAGAAAGTGATGTTCCGGCAGCGCAAAAGTGCCGGTAGGGCCTCATAAATGAGGCCCTAAGTATTAACAGACATGGGACAACAAGACAAACCTAGTAATTAGGGTTGTTCCCAGTACTTTTGGCTACACATATGTAGTTTACAATGAGGGACAGCCAACTCTCATAGCATACAGATCACACTTGTATTCCTCAGTGGATGAATGATTTACTCTTACTGAGAAAATTCTCACCGCAATACAAACAACTATAATAATGGAGCATCCTCTAGTACAGAAAAAAACAAATCATATAGGTTCTCCCAGTCCAACACTGGAAGCAGCAAAGAAAAACTGGTATGCCTAATACACAAACTCTAAACCTTTAATGCATTGGGTCACTTTATTAAATGCCATAGTTGTAAAATTTTAATATGTTTCAACAATTCTCATGAGTATCAAAAATATACCACAAACTCCAAATATTTTACCCATACATGGCTATAAAAGTATATTTTACGTCCTGCGGTTGGTACTAAACAGCAGTGCTCCGCAGCTTATGTTGCAGTACAGGGAGTTTTTGAAGATGGAAACTTCAAAGAGTAACATCCTTCCACTAAAGTTCTGGGTGACTCCACTGCACTGCTTGCAGGAATATATGCCCTACTACTTGTCTTTTAGAAGACTGCTCTGTCAGTTCCCAAACTTACAGCATTAAATTCAGCACTCTCTGTACTAGGATACAATGCAGACTTGCCACACTGGTGCTTAAGCAGATTCTGAGATTCAAAGGGTGAGTCAATAATAAGGCCACAACTTTGAAGAAAGATAGCTCTTCTATAGGATAAGCTTCATTTGGTACATGTACAGCAAATCATGGCCTACAAAAGTGAAAGAATTCATGTTAAAGGGCCCTATACAGCAGATGCTGCAAAGAAAGCAGTGAAAACAATTAAGGTAGCTGCTGTACCATGATCTCAAACTAAGATCGATGCAGACATTTTAGTGGTAATAGAGGCAAAGTTAAAAGGAGAAAAGCTCCTGGCGGATTCCTCTCCAAATAATCTTACACTCTCAGCAAAGATAATGTTCCCATGTTTTTACACCTGGGGTTGGGGATGGGCATATTCACATGGGCGAGCTAAAGTAGATCTAGTCAGGGCAGCTCATGAGGGAATAATTTTGGCTCACGCTGGCATCAGTATTACTGTATCAGTGCTACAGCAACAATGCTCCTGGCCTGATTTACCAAAGCTTGCAAAAAATATGTGCAGCAACGCAACATTTGCCAGAAATACAATCTAACAGTTTGGAAAGAGAGCTAACGGTATGCTTGAATAAGCCGGGAACACATGAGTATTGAATACAGGATTGACCTGGTTACATATCCTTTATGGGGTTTACAGAGTACTAAATAGTTTGCCTACAGGAGTATTAGATGCTCACACCCCATACAATTTACTCTTTGGTTTAAAAATGTATGTGTCTGATCTTGATTTCCCAGAAAAGGTGGCAGAGTTGAAAACTAAAGCTCCTGATCCTATCTCACCCTTACATTTGTTACAGTGTGTTTCAAGAAATTAGTGCTAAAGTAGCCATCATAAAGAACTCTGACCATGCCAGAGGTCAAGATAAAGTTATTAAAGCTGCTGACAGGTTGCTCCCGAAGGTTGGAGAGCTAGTTCAGGAAAATATCCCTGCGATCCAACCATTTGGACCATCCTACAGACCACCTGCTCCAGGTCTTGGGGTAGAAGGCACTTGGAAATAATTTTGCCACTACTTCCTGGTGAAAAAAGAACAGTAAAGTGTCGATTAATCACATTAAAAAGTACTATGTGGCAGATTCTGTTCAGCAAACCTTCATCCACACCAAGGTTCCTCTCCCTACTCTGGAGGAACTACCTCAAGACGAGTCTGATCATGTTGAAGTTTTCAACGCCATTCCAGGGATGATGAGACTGCTTTGTTTCCAGCTGTACACAAAAGGCCAGTTTAAGTGAGATAATCTGACGCTACAGCTTCAACAATTGCAATCTTTGCAACTGTGGTTTATTATGAACCACCAACAAAACGCATATCCATTGAAATGATACTGCTGCAAGAAATTGTGCTCTATGGAAATTACTCTGATTCAGGTTTTGCAGCAAGAGATATAATCATACCTCCTCCAGTCAGTGCTACAGATGGCTTCTTGCTTGTTGTTAGGTCTGTGATCTATACCTTTTCCCACCATGGTCATGCATCTGGATTATTACTTGAGGTCTATCCATTCTAATGTGGATTCTAATGTTGATTATAATTTTGCTCTTGGCACATGGGAACTACATTCCTGATAAAACAGCACATTTTCATGTGGTTCAGGAATTTTGTCCACATTCTTCTTCTCACAGAGCACAACGGAATTATCATGCTGTGAATATCATTGTGTATCCTGTGCTGGACAGTGTTGTTTGGGAAAGAGTTTCCAGATTATGAGTCCAAAACAAATTATTCAAATCCCATATGTTTTAAAATTTTCCCTGGTTGGCATTATTCCTGGACCTTTTAGAAATTTAATGTGCATAAATGCTGTTTACCAACAAATTAATGATTTGAGTTCCTATGCCTCACTGAACAATGAAAATCCCTATTTCAGTACAAAGAATCATAAAGCGTCTTGTTTTCATCATTATGGACATCATTGCATTCATCGATCCAACAGCCCTAGAGAAATATATAATTATACACAGTGGGAGCATAGTCAGACTCTGCCCATAAATACTCCTAGAAATTTCCAGAGAAGATAGCCTTATTTCTACCTGCATTTTATTATTCTAAAGAAGCACAGAAATTGAAAGAGATCATGATCACTAATCACAGGTTTTATACCACACAATTTATTGATTCATTTGCACAACAAGGTTGTGTATATTGGAAAGAAAATGTAAATTAAAATGTGTGTGGGGAACTACATTTTGAGAAATGAAAGACACTGATACCCTGTTCATAATTCCCCTGTGCATAATTCCCAGAAAAATGATATTTCTAAACAAGATAGTGTGGTAGATAGCATGTATGAGCTTTTCTTCTTTTGAGGATGCATAGACACCATCAATTGCAAATACTAATTTGACACGCTCTTCTAGTTGGAAATGGAAATAAAACGTCACTGATAGTGAGTTAACTGAAATGGTATAAAATGGAACATATAACTTAACTATGTGTAGTTCAGATGGAATAATCTTTTGACCAATAGATATTGATGTGTGTATGCACAGATTCCTGTTTAAAGCTGCTGGTCTATTAGTATGCAGACTGGACCCTCAATACAATATATATCCGCCTATGACTGCATTTATGTGCAGTGATGGCAAGTTATGCCAAAGATGATTGACTCATTCTGATTTAAATTCTGTGAAGGAACACGTCAAAGTTTCATGAAGACATAGACTTAGGTGATTTCCTCCTGGGGCTATATCTCATAAAATAAACAAATTGTGCATATATATCCTAATATAAGTTGCTTTAAAAAAGAGCAGGCATATTCTGAAAGAGAAACTGCAGAAAGAATCAGACAATCTAACAAAGAAATAATGCAAAGCGCATTTAAGGTTACTGTCAATGGTTTTCAAACACTCTCAAAATGCACATACACAATTTCAACCATTATTTCTTCTGCTCTCAGTCTTGTGAAAGAAGATTTTAATCTTTTGCAACAAGGACAGGTTTAGATGCGGGTAATAACTTAAATTAGTTGGGCATTATAATCTCTGAAAATATATAAATTTCCATGCCAGTTCATGAATGAATCTACCCTGTTTAGTCCGTACAAAAGCAGATAACAACTGCTAAGAAGGTTGCATCATACAATCTTTTATCAGTGGAGCAGATAGAGAGTACTCTGTTCTCTGTAGCAGACGATACACACCTTTCATGGCTTTTTGAATGGAGTAATGTCCTTGCCAATCACTGCCTTTCATTTTTAAAATAATATATATAATAATAATATATAATAACAACACACATCCTTGGGTTGTTATGAGAAATACACAATGCTTTCCTTCTGTGTGTCTGGAATTCCTTTTTAAGTTCAATAGTTGGACAAAACACAGTGCTGGAATTAATATGCACATCTGCATGCACCAGCCCACTAGGACATTCACTCCTTTGTGATTCTATCACTTTGCACAGGACTTGTAACCCTTTGAATCACAGTCTTGTTTGTAAATTACTTGCAGTCAATCAAAAGGGAGGGACCAGGAGCTATTGAAGGTCCAGACACCTGTGCTCCTAACTCTAAGTAGTCAAACAAATGTAGGGAGGCTGAACCTGAAGAGGGAAATATCAGGGAAAGAAAGGTTGGAAAATGAATTGATTCCGGGGAGTCTTCCTCTTTGGAAGATAAATCCCCCACACATCCAAATGGGTGTCATGCTTCATCATTGGGCTTTAGCTCCTCATGGGGCCAGCGCTACAATGCCCCATGGGCCCCACTAGAGGGCTCTTTGTCGGAGATCTTCACTTTTTGCTGTTTTGATGAGTGCCAGAATCTCCAAGTAATGTAGGGTGTGAAATAGTGAGTTAAAACTACCTAAGGTGTGCTCTATACTCTTTATTCTGGTAGCACCCTTGGTAGGGATAAAAACGGTGGTGTGAGTACTATCTATTAGGGAACTTATGTTCCCACGCACCTTTTCATTTGAAAGCGCCCAGGTTCTCTTGTGGAACGCGCGCCCTGAACATGCACAAAGGGAGTCTGTGAAGTGCTAATTTAAATGAGTGATTTGAAAGTGCAGGATGGCACTCAAGCTCCGTAAGAAGTCTCAGAGAAGTGTGAGGGCACTCAGGGCATTTTGTGCAGGAGAGAGCGTATTTTGCAGACACTAGCTTGGGACAGCTGCCGGGGTGTTTTATGTAAATAATTTAGATGTAGGAGGCCGGGAACTGAGCACTGTGTGATCGGCCTTGTGCTAAAGGGAGGAGGGCGTGAGGACCGAAGGTGTTAGTAAGGAGGAGTAAAGCAGTCCTGTGTGACTGGTGCCAGCGGAGGGGGGCTGTTAAAATTAATTGGACACTTAGCAGCTGCTTTGGGCATCAGAGCGCGTTTTGCATGACACTAGCCTCTCAGGTTTCAAGCAGTCTACAGTGATATAATGGCTGAGGCCAGTGGTTCATGTTGGGTAGTTCCAGTGAAAATATTAGAGGGTTCACAGTAACTACTATGTTCTTGCCCTTAATGTTGCAGGTAAAAGCAGTTTTTCCTCAAGAATATGTACAAGAACTGTGAAAGTAATACAGATCGGCAATTCAGTCCCTGTTGCAATTTCACTTTTTTGGCTTTGTGTTGCATGGTGTATCCAACCCTGCTTCCTAGGAGTATTTTATTTTACCAGATGTGTTTCAGTAACTTATTTTTTCATTCAGCTTATGAATCGTGTACAGTGCATAATGGAAGCTGAATTTCCTCCAAGTGTTTGGGTGAGTTCAGAGCGTGGATGGGGATCATGATGGGGGCAAGATTGAGCGCTCCGAAATTGTGTCAGAAAGCAGTGTGAGTTTCTCCTAGTGCCTCTCATTGGTCATTAATGTGTTCAGAAAGAATGCTCATGCAATCTTTGGCCTCTCTGTAGAGCACAGAGTGATAGTCACATTTGTACCATTTGGATCAAAGGAGACACGTAGCTGTCTAGATATTGACTGTGAAGTATAAGAGGTGTGAGGGTCAACAAATTAACAGGGTGGTCCGAGGCAAGTCAATCAATCAATCACGGCATTTATAGAGCGCGCTACTCACCCGGGAGGGTCTCAAGGCGCTGGGGGAGGGGGTAAGTTACTGCTCGAACAGCCAGGTCTTGAGCTGCTTCCTGAAGGCGAGATGGTCCTGGGTTCGCCGAAGGTGAGTGGGGAGGGAGTTCCAGGTCTTGGCCGCCAGGTAGGAGAAGGATCTTCCTCCGGCGGTGGTTCTGCGGATGCGTGGTACGGTGGCGAGGGCGTGGCTGGTTGATCGTAGCTGGCGTGTGGGCGTGTAGAAGGACATGCGGTCGTTGAGGTACTTTGGGCCCAGGTCGTGGAGGGCCTTGTGTGCGTGGGTGAGGAGTCTGAACGTGATTCTCTTGCTGACGGGGAGCCAGTGCAGGTCTTTCAGGTGTACGGTGATGTGGCTGTGTCGGGGGATGTCCAGGATGAGTCGTGCGGAGGCGTTCTGGATGCGCTGGAGTCTCTTTTGAAGTTTGGCTGTGGTTCCGGCGTAGAGGGTGTTCCCATAGTCCAGTCGGCTGGTGACGAGTGCCTGGGTGACGGTCTTCCTGGTTTCAGTGGGGATCCATCTGAAGATCTTGCGGAGCATGCGCAGGGTGTTGAAGCATGAAGATGAGACGGCGTTGACTTGTTTGGTCATTGATAGGGAGGAGTCCAGGATGAAGCCCAGGTTGCGTGCGTGGTCCGTTGGCTTGGGTGCGGTGCCCAGGGCCGGGGGCCACCAGGAGTCGTCCCAGGCGGAGGGTGATGAGCCCAGGATGAGGACTTCCGTCTTGTCTGAGTTCAGTTTAAGGCGGCTGTTCCTCATCCAGTCGGCGACGTCTCTCATCCCGTCGTGCAGGTTGGCTCTGGCGGTAGTGGGGTCGTTGGTGAGGGAGAGGATCAGCTGGGTGTCGTCGGCGTAGGAGATGATGTTGAGGTTGTGTCGGCGTGCGATGGCTGCGAGGGGGCTCATGTAGACGTTGAAGAGGGTCGGGCTGAGTGAGGATCCTTGTGGAACGCCGCAGATGACTTCGGTGGCTTCGGATCTGAACGGGGAGAGGCGGACTCTCTGGGTTCTTCCGGCGAGGAACGAGATGATCCATTCCAGTGCTTTCTCTCGGATTCCGATGTTGCTGAGGCGCTTCACTAGGGTGCGGTGGCAGACGGTGTCGAACGCCGCGGAGAGGTCCAGGAGGATGAGGGCAGCTGTTTCCCGTTGTCGGTTAGGGTTCTGATGTCGTCGGTGGCTGCGATAAGGGCGGTCTCGGTGCTGTGGTTGGCCCGAAACCCGGACTGCGAGGGGTCGAGGGATCCATTCGTCTCGAGGAAGGCGGCAAGCTGTCTGTTGACGGTCTTCTCGATGACTTTGGCCGGAAACGGAAGGAGCGAGATGGGGCGGTAGTTCTTGAGGTCGGTGGGGTCCGCCGTTGGTTTCTTCAGGAGGGCGGTAAGCTCGGCGTGCTTCCAGCTCTCCGGGAAGGTGGCGGTGCGGAAGGAGGAGTTGATGATGTCCCGGAGATGGGGTGCGATGGTGGCGTCGGCTTTGTTGAAGACGTGGTGTGGGCAGGGGTCGGTTGGTGATCCGGAGTGGATGGAGTTCATCGTGCGGGTGGTGTCTTCGGTGTTGATCGGGGTCCAGTTGCAGAGGGTGGTGGTGGCGGGCATTGGTTCGGCGGTAGGGTGCGTTGTTTGTGCGTTGAAGCTGTTGTGTATGTCGGTGATCTTGCGGTGGAAGAACGCGGAGAGTGAGTTGCAGAGGTCTTGCGAGGGGGTGATGTCGTTGTTTCCGGCGCTGGGGTTGGAGAACTCTTTGACGATGCTGAAAAGTTCCTTGCTGTCATGGGCGTTGTTGTCCAGTCGTTCTTTGAGTGCCGACTTCTTGGTGGCACGGATCAGCTGGTGGTGTTTGCGGGTGGCGTGCTTGAGGGCGGTCCTGTTGTCTGTGGTCTGGTCGAGTCGCCAGGTTTTCTCGAGAGTGCGGCAGTTCTTCTTGGATTCCTTGAGTTCGTTGGTGAACCAAGGGGTTTTCTTGCTTCCGGGTCTGCTGGGAGGGTTTTTAGTGGTGCGAGGTCGTCGGCGCAGGCGGTCAGCCACTTGGCGAGGTTGCTGGCTGCTTCGTTTGGGTCCGTTGTGTCGGTGGGTGTGTTCTGGCTGAGGGAGGCGGTGAGCTGCTCGGCGGTGATCTTGCTCCAGCTCCGGCGGGGAGCCTGTTGCGGGTGGTGGTGGGTCGCAGTCTTTCTGAAGCTGAAGTGGACGCAGCTGTGGTCGGTCCAGTGGAGTCCGGTGGCGTGGCTGAAGGAGATGTGCTTGCTGGACGAGAAGACGGGGTCAAGCGTGTGGCCGGCGTAGTGGGTGGGCGTGTTCACCAGTTGCTTGAGTCCGAGGTTGGCGAGGTTGTCCAGCAGGGCGGTGGTGTTTCTGTCGTTGTTGTTCTCCAGGTGGAAGTTGAGGTCCCTAGGAGGATGTAGTCGGCGGAGGGCATGGCGTGCGGGCTGATGAAGTCTGCGATGTCTTCGCTGAATAGTGTGCGTGGTCCCGGGGGTCTGTAGATGAGGGTGCCTCGGAGGGTGGTCTTGGGGTCCGTGTGTATCTGGAAGTGTAGGTGTTCGGCGGCGGTGAAGGTCTCGTCGGAGTTAGTCGAGATGCGGATGGTGTTCTTGTGTACGATGGCGATGCCTCCTCCCGTCTGGTTGACGCGGTCCTTCCGGGTGATCTTGTATCCATCCGGGATGGCTATGGCGATGTCAGGCGCTGAGGAGGCGTTCATCCAGGTTTCCGGTGAGGAAGGCGATGTCCGGTGCTGTTGCGTCGAGCAGGTCCCAGAGTTCCACGGCGTGCCTGTGGACGGAGCGGGTGTTCAGCAGGATGCATTTCAGGTGGTTGCTGCTGTTGCTCGACTTGGCGGAGGTGGTGCACGTCAGGGGGCAGGTGAATCGGCAGGTTTGGCAGGTGAAGGGTCCGTGGGTGCGTCTCGGTGAGGCTCGGTAGCAGGCAGGGTTCCGGCCGGCATTGAGTGCGGTGAGTGTGGCGGCGTCGTAGGTCCGTCGAGTGGTGTTGCATCGGTGGGATCCAGGGGTTCTGGCGCTGGGCGCGGTCCAGTCGCGGACGGGCGCAGACGGGCTTGCCTTAGGCGCGCCTTCGGCGCGCCAGCGGCGCGCCCGCTGCGCACGTCCGCTGCGCGGCCGTGCAGCGGCCGCCATTTATGGGGAGGTGGGAGGGAGGAGCAGCTGGGAGGCGGGAGGCAGGGGCAGCGAATGGGCAGTCAGGGGGCGGGGCCGCAGGACGCAGCGGCGGGAATGGCGATAGGCAGCGAGGGGCACAGAAGGAAAAACGGGGGGAGAGCAGGTAAATCACGGGCACAACAACAGTGGGGCAGCGAGGGGCACAGAAGGAAAACGGGGGGAAAGCAGGCAAATCACGGGCACAACAACAGTGGGGCAGCGAGGGGCACAGAAGGAAAAACGGGGGGAAAGCAGGCAAATCACGGGCACAACAACAGTGGGGCAGCGAGGGGCACAGAAGGAAAAACGGGGGGAAAGCAGGCAAATCACGGGCACAACAACAGTGGGGCAGCGAGGGGCACAGAAGGAAAAACGGGGGGAAAGCAGGCAAATCACGGGCACAACAACAGTGGGGCAGCGAGGGGCACAGAAGGAAAAACGGGGGGAAAGCAGGCAAATCACGGGCACAACAACAGTGGGGCAGCGAGGGGCACAGAAGGAAAAACGGGGGGAAAGCAGGCAAATCACGGGCACAACAACAGTGGGGCAGCGAGGGGCACAGAAGGAAAAACGGGGGAAAGCAGGCAAATCACGGGCACAACAACAGTGGGGCAGCGAGGGGCACAGAAGGAAAAACGGGGGAAAGCAGGCAAATCACGGGCACAACAACAGTGGGGCAGCGAGGGGCACAGAAGGAAAAACGGGGGGAAAGCAGGCAAATCACGGGCACAACAACAGTGGGGCAGCGAGGGGCACAGAAGGAAAAACGGGGGAAAGCAGGCAAATCACGGGCACAACAACAGTGGGGCAGCGAGGGGCACAGAAGGAAAAACGGGGGGAAAGCAGGCAAATCACGGGCACAACAACAGTGGGGCAGCGAGGGGCACAGAAGGAAAAACGGGGGGAAAGCAGGCAAATCACGGGCACAACAACAGTGGGGCAGCGAGGGGCACAGAAGGAAAAACGGGGGGAAAGCAGGCAAATCACGGGCACAACAACAGTGGGGCAGCGGGGGCACAGAAGGAAAACGGGGGGAAAGCAGGCAAATCACGGGCACAACAACAGTGGGGCAGCGAGGGGCACAGAAGGAAAAACGGGGGAAAGCAGGCAAATCACGGGCACAACAACAGTGGGGCAGCGAGGGGCACAGAAGGAAAAACGGGGGGAAAGCAGGCAAATCACGGGCACAACAACAGTGGGGCAGCGAGGGGCACAGAAGGAAAAACGGGGGGAAAGCAGGCAAATCACGGGCACAACAACAGTGGGGCAGCGAGGGGCACAGAAGGAAAAACGGGGGGAAAGCAGGCAAATCACGGGCACAACAACAGTGGGGCAGCGAGGGGCACAGAAAGGAAAGGGGAGACAAGCAGACAAAACTGGCACCGGGGCCACAAGCGGAGGGCGATCTTACCTACAGGAGCAGCGGGCAGACAGCACAGGCGGAGCTGTGTGGTGGGGGAGCGACCTACCTGGCAAGGTCAAGGGTCGCTCCCCCAGTGTATTGCTTGGCTCTAACAGCCTTTGCATGAGCCTAGTCCTTATAATGTCTGGTGTGTAAATTATGCAACAAACATTATACAAAAAATATGAGAAAGTCTCTCCAAAATTCCAGAAAGCATATTTCTTTAACATACGGAAGCATTTCCCTTTAGTAAATCAAAATATTTCACTGCATTGAAAATGATTTAATACAACTGACAAATATGAACTTAGAAACAGTCATGCCTCCTGCCATGATAACAATACCATTAGTTAACTAAGAGGTAAGTCCGTTGTCATGTATACCCTTTATATGGTCTATATTCGTATTGTAAGTGGAGCAACTTTATAGTCAATGAAATCAAACACAAGATATGTTTTGTACAACACACATCCTCACATTACATATTCCAAGATGCTCTTATATGCAATACTAAAGGAAAAAGAGGCACAGGTAAATAAAATATTTGCCTAAGATCACACAATTTGGTCAAGCAGGGAAGCTAAGATTCGTCCCAGGTTTTTTTTCACATTGTGCAGTTCTGGCACTAAATGGGTATCTTATTCTCTCTCATGCTATACATGAAGGGGTAATGCTTGTCTTCAATTCTTGCACAGGAGCTTAGAGTGTGGGTGGAAGGCAGAAGCCACATGAAGGCTCAGCTCGTTTTAGTCTTAAGATTCCAAGAGGACCTCAAAGTGAGCCAGATCCAGGCATCTGGCTCGAGCCTTCAATGGTTCGCCCACCTCTATGAAGTGCTGACAGTGCCAAAGAGGAAAAAACATTGTGAAAGAGAGAGTGAAAGCATGGTCCTTTGAGGGGACAAAGGAAACGCATAATGGGAGAGGACATGTCCTGGAAGGGTGTGCGGTGCTCGACACTCTAGAGGAACCAATGTTCCATAGTGATGGACAGCTAATGATATAAGTGAAATGGCATTCCCCTCCCCCCCTTACATGCCACATGTGTTCCCTCGAGGTTCCCTCGTGGTTTTGCAGTTCTGGAGAGGACTGTTGCTGCTGTCCTTGACGACCCTTGGAACCACCATGTTGTCTGCATTGTGGAAAGAACTGGTTGGACTTCTGCTTCACAGGTTGTGAAGGGTGACACTGCCAGAAGGGTATACCTTGGAAGTAATCCCTGAACTTACAGTATTTTCTGTGGAACCGAAGAGCAGGGGAAGCCAGGCCAATAAGCGGTCCATGCCACAACCCTGTTTAAAATGCTCTAAGGGCAAGTCAGCCACCTTTCCAAAAACATGAGCATCAAAAAGAATGTTCATAAGAATCAACTGGCCATCATCAAACAGCCAGTTGAGATCATCCAGGTATAGTGATGCATGGTAATAAAGAAGCCCATGGACCTCCACACGATTCCACAGTATATAGGCCAGACCAGAAGAGATTCTCTTTGGCTGTGTCCTGACCATCATGCAACACTTTCGCAAAATGGTCCCAAAGGTGATCAGGGAGATTCAGGAAAAATATCTGTGCAATCTCCTAAAGATCCTGAAAGTAACAGGCCAGAAGGCAAGTCACTTTCAAGGAGTGAAAGGGCAAGGCTCCCTGAAAAGAACAACTTCTTCCCCATTACCTCAATCCTCTTAGATTCCCTCTCAGGGAGTAGAGAGGAAAGAGTCAGGATTCTGCTAGGAGTCTCCGGGAGTGAGCCTGGGAAGGTTGAGGTGAAGGATGAAGGCGTTTGGTGATGTGATGATTTACCATCTGAGCAGAAACTTGTTTATTCCATGTGACCAAAATGAGATTTATCAAGGCCTTGTTTAAAGAGAGCAAGGGATCCAAAGCAGAGGAGGCCGACTGCGTGATCTCTATGTGGTTAGTGTTGTTTTCATCTACAGGCAAAGGCGTTCAAGAATCCTCAGCAATCTTGGGTAGCACAGCCATGAAGGAGGCAACCTCCTCTCTTGGAAGTGTTGATGGACTCTCCAGATCTACCTCAGGGAAAGTGCCCAGGCCACTTGCTTTCTGCAGCTCCAACCTGTCCCTACCATCTGTGCTAATAAGGGGGAAAAGATTACGCATTTCTGTACCATCATCATGGTTGAAGATATTGGCCATCTGAATGTGATCTGAGTAAGAGCCAAATATCCCTTCAAACCTGCCATAGTACTTATCACAGGGTGAAGACCTGCCGGAAACTCTTTCTCCATCAAATGTTGTGCATGGCACTGGGATTATATCAAAATGGCTTTCGCCTTTTGGAAATCAGCCACATTTTGTAACAGATCCGCGATGGTTGGAATACTGGCAGTGGATCAACTGCCAATTCATTTGGCAGAGGAAAAGGTATGGCCAGTGGCATGGCAGCGTCAAGAAGAGGCTGAGCCGGGTAGACTAGGGCCAGGGATAGAGTCTCTGATGGAATCTTAGATGGAAGCACCAAGGGATCTTGGGGCTTTCAGGAGCACAAGAGGAAGCTGGGTGATAAAAGAGATAGTATAGCCTGGGTGAAGACAATAAACTGTGCAGTGTCCGCCCGGGGAGATGGAAGCTCTAGGTAGAGAGCAGGATGCCTGGTGGCTATCCTAAGCTCGCGCCATGAAGGGCTCTGCCTTCCACTTCTTCATGTTCTTGGTGTGCATGAAGCTGCACTTCTCACATGATCCAGAGTTATGTTTGGACACCAGAGGCAGATAACTGTTGCTGTCCAATGTCAGGGCATGGCTAGCTCATCTAGTACTGTCCAACGTAAGGCAGAGCTAGCTCATCCAATCCTTTTTTCACTTTGCATTCTACCGCATGTAATCTTGTTGTTATAATGTGGTGGAAAAAATACATGTTATGCAATGGCAAGAAACACCATGTCTGGATCAGCTACTCATGACTTACATGGGAAAACCTGAGAGCTTTATTTAATGCTTCCCCACACTATTCAAAGTAAATTTACTTAATGGTACCTACATTTGAGTTCAGTCATTTCTGTGCCCATTTATGCAGGTGCTGGAAGAGTAAATGTCATGGGGAACTGGTATGATCATATTAGTGTATAGTACGTCTGACTTAAATATGATTATTACATGCAACTAAGTGGCAGAACCTACTGACTTTGGCAGCTCATGCACTGTGATCACTTTCATAGTGAGTTTTTGCATGCCTTCGGCACACGCAAACTTGGCTGCTGTGCACAGAGAACCTTTATTGCCGAACATAGAAGAAAATAATTAGAGGGAACATTGCTTATGACCCGTGATAGTCCTACAGTGTTTGATGCTGGGGTTTCTTTAAATTTAGGTTGACATGTTTCACGCCTTTCCAGTCCCAATGGGATCCGTGGCATTTCTTCAGGACCAGATTATACAACCTTTACCCTACACTCCAGCGGGATATGCTTCATAAGGATAAGGAAAATTAGTTTGGATTCACTATACCTATGTGTATACTGAATTTCAATCTTTAAATCCAAACTATATAAAGCAAAGAAAAGGGAGAAAAAGTTTAAAAACAGCATATGTTGGAGTATCTCTTTAAGCATATAGGTATACTCCATGTAAACAATATTACTTTGCACATACCAATAGGTTCAATAACATGTTTGACATCGCTACCTCATGAATTAGATAAAAACACACAGTGAATCAGGCCAGTGGTGTAACATTTAAAAGTGCTCCTTTGAAAACAGGACAAACATCAACATATAAACATATACACATACACATTCCACTCAGCCTCGTGGATTCTAATGGCCCTGCTGAGGGTACGGTAGAGATCTTACCCATCTAGTATGTTGTAATGGCCCCTTGGATCGAGGTGGAGGACCGCGTACTGGCTGCAGTATCTATATGAAAAAAATAACAGATTGGTATCTCAGATAAGTAACGGTGCACCCGTAAGGCACGGGCCGCTCATGGCCGTCAGATGTGTCTGAGTATGGATTGTTAAGCATAAGACGCGGAAGGCGTCTACAAAATATGGCGGTTTACTGTTAATGCAGTGATCTTTAAAAAGCGGGAAGAAGTGGCCAAGGATGTCTGTAGGCTCACTAATTTTCAGTCATTCCTCTGTAGTTTATATATCACTGTCCCTGTCCCTGATTTATAGGGGGTTAGGATCTCGCATTTCATCCTAAATGTTTTTTGTGCTGTGTATAAGTAACCAACACAGTGTCTATATGTGTTCCCACTGTGATTATCGAGTTTGCTCAATATATGATATATAAAATCAGCACACTCAGACTAGGTGTGTGACTGAGTGAGACAAGGTGGTTATGAGACTTGCTGAACTTAAGACAAATTATGGAGGCCATCTTAGCAGTATGTCTAATGTCATCTGCACTCTACCAACCCATATGTTTTTATGGGATCGGGCCGCTGACTGTTGAGTGTTCACTCAGGGGACGTGGTTCTCCATGAGTTTTCAATCTCGCGAGGTCCGGTTCACCAGTAGGTTTGCCTCAGTAGAGAGGTTAAGGTGGCTATATCTTTTACTAGTCCCTAGGCCTCTGTGTCTCGCGTGTCTTGAGTTTCTAAATTACTTGTAGCAGCTGGCACGAGGAGCAGGTCCTTGTGCCAGCTCCCCTTGCAACAGTCCTCCTGTCCAGTTTGCCCGCAGTCCGCCACCCTCTGCCTCTCCTTGGTTTTGCCTTTTTCTGCTTGTTTTTCTGGCCTCTGTTTTGATTTTGTCTGCTCGTTATTCTGTCCTTTATTTTGCCTTTTTCCGCACTGTTTGGCCTTTTTCTGCTCTGTTTTGCCTCTCTCTGCTAATTTTTCTGCCCTCTATTTGCCTTTCTTTGCTTGTTTTTCTGCCCACTCTTTTGCCTTTTTCTCCTCTGTTTTGCTGTTTTCTACTCTATTTTGGCCTCTTTCTGCTCGTTTTTCAGCCCCCTGTTTGCCTTTCTGCTTGTTTTTCTGCCCTCTGTTTTGTCTTTTATCTGCTCTGTTTTTTCCTTTTTCTGCTCTGTTCTTCCCTTCTCCCACCGTTGACCTCCCCCGTTGTTTCCCTCCTCCCTCCTCCCTGTGCCCCGCCCTCCCCCCAGGACCTACTTAATGGAGGCCGCAGCGCAACCCCATTGAGCAGGTCCTCGTCCCAGCTCCCCCGTGACAGTTCTCCTATCCAGCTTGCCCGCAGTCCGCTACCCTCTGTTTCTGCTTGGTTTTGCCTTATCTGCTCATTTTTCTGCCCTCTGTTTTGCCTTCCTCTGCTAGTTTTTCTGCCCTTTGTTTTGCCTTTTTCCGCTCTGTTTTGCCTTTTTTTGCTCTGCTTTTGCCTTTTCTGCTCTGCTTTTGCCTTTTTCTGCTCATTTTTCTGCCCTCTGTTTTGCCTTATTCTGCTCTGTTTTGCCTTTTCTGCTTGTTTTCTGCTCCCGTTTGCCTTTCTCTGCTCGTTTTTCTGCCCTCTGTTTTGCCTTTTCACTCTGTTTTGCCTTTTTCTGCTCTATTTGTGCCTCTTTGTGCTCGTTTTTTGCCCCCGTTTGCCTTACTCTGCTCATTTTCTGCCCTTTGTTTTGCCTTTTTCCGCCCTGTTTTTTAGTTTATTGGCTCTGTTTTGCCATTTGCTGCTCGTTTCTTCCCTCTTCCCAGATTTCCCTCCTCCCACTGTCTCCCTCCTCCCTCCACCCAGCGCCCTACCCTCCGCCCAGGACCTACTTAATGGAGGCCACAGCGCGACCCCATTGAGCAGGTCCTCGTGCCAACTCCCCCTGCAACAGTTCTTCTGTCCAGCTTGCCCGCAGTCTGCTACCCTCTGCCTCTGCTCAGTTTTGCCTTTTTCTGCTCGTTTTTCTGCCCTGTTTTGCCTTTCTCTGCTCGTTTTTCTGCCCTTTGTTTTGCCTTTTCCTGCTCTGTTTTGCCTTTTTCTGCTCTGTTTTTGCCTCTTTCTGCTCATTTTTCTGCCCCCGTTTGCCTTTCTCTGCTCCTTTTTCTGCTCTATGTTTTGCCTTTTTCTGCTTAGTTTTGTCTTTTATTGCTCTGTTTTTGTCTCTTTCTGCTCGTTTTTCTGCCCCCTGTTTGCCTTTCTGTACTTGTTTTTCTGCCCTCTATTTTGCCTTTTTTCCACTCTTTTTGCCTTTTTCTGCTCTATTTTGCCTTTTGCTGCTCGTTTCTTCCCTCTTCCCACCATTTCCCTCCTCCCGCCGTTTCCCTCCTCCTGCCACCCAGCTCCACGCCCTCTCCAGGACCTACTTAATGGAGGCTGTAGTACAGCTGCGCAGTCAGCGTGCAAAAAGCAAGCTCGTCCGTGCCTGGACCACGCCCAGCACCAGGATACCTGGCCCTCCCGCCACCCTCCACTACACCGCAGAGGAACTCTTGACCCTGGACCCCGGACACCGAACTAATAACTTATTCACCGACTCCCAGCAAGCAGCCAAGGGACCCTTTACCTGTCTCCATTGCTGTTTCTCCTCAATACAGGACCTCAAGTCCATATAGGATCCTGCGCCATGCCCGCGCGGAAGAGCACGAACAACCCATATCCGCTCCTGCTCAATGCCCGTTCCCTCTGCAAGGACACCACGGAAATTTGGGACACCCTCACCACCCTCTCCCTGGACATTGCCTTCATCACCAAAACATGTTCAACCCCTCCTCAAACTCCGACATTGCTACCGCAACACCCGACTGCTATAAGGTGTTACAATGAGACCGCATCAACAAACAGGACAGGGGCATTATCATCATCTTCAAGGAAACCATCCGATGCATCGCCACCAACGACGATCCAACACCCCTCATGGAACACCTCAACTTCCAACTACAGACCAACGCCAAGACCACGATAAGAGGCACCCTCTTATACAGACCCCCGGGACCCCGACTGGCTTTCTGTGAAGCCATCTCCAACCTCATTGCTCCCCTAGCCATCGGCTCCTACCACTACATCCTACTCAGCAACCTCAATTTCCACATCAATGACCCCGACGCCAACTCCACCTCCCTCCTAGAGAACCTCAACAAAATTGGCCTCACCCAACTGGTTAGATTCCATGCACAAAGACGGACACACACTCGGCTCCATTTTCACCTCCAGCGACAGAATCAAATTCAGCCACATCACAGAACTCACCTAGACCGACCACACCATTGTTCACTTCACCATCTCTGATGCTCAGCATACCACCACCAAGCACCACAGCTCCTCCCACCTCAGCTGGAGCAAAGTATCCGAGACACAGTGGACTCAGGACCTCAGCACCACCCAACCCTAAACTTCATCAGACCTTGACCAGGCTGTCCAGAACTTCTCTGCATGGATTTTCAAATGCACCAACAGAGTCACCCCAATGAAACAAGCAAAAATCAACAAAACCTCAAAACAAGCCAGTTGGTACACCCCAGAGCTTAGAACCATTTAGCACAACTGTTACCGACTCGAGAAACACTGGCACGCCACAAGGAACCCCTACAACAGAGCCGCTCACAAAGCAGCCCTCAGCAACTACCACTGGCGCATCAAGGAAGCCATCACAGCCCATATCAATACAGCGGCCAACCATACAAAAGAACTCTTCAAAATAGTCAAGGAATTCTCCAACCCAGCAGCCACAGAGAATACAAGCTACCCCTCTCAAGAACTCTGCGACACCCTCTTGGACTACTTCCACAGTAAGATTGCCACCCTCTACAACAACTTCGACCCTCAACCCACTGCTCTCAACCTCAACAGCCTCGACCAACCAGCACACACCAGCTAAATGATCACCACTTGGTCTCCGCTCACTACTCAGACCACCATGGCCATCATGTCATCCACTCACTTTGGGGCACCCACCGACCTCTGTCCCCACCGTTTTTTCAACCGTGGAACTGACCCTGTCAGCACAGAACTCACCAGCATCATCAACACCTCCATCACCACAGCAGCCTTCCCAGACAGATGGAAACACGCAGAGGTCAGACCCCTCCTAAAGAAACCCTCTGCCGATCCCAGCGAACTCAAAATGTATTGACCAATCTCCCGGCTACAGTACTCAAGAAGGCCATCAAATACAGCTTACCAAATACCTGGAACAAAACACCTACTTGACGACTCCCAATCAGGATTCTGTGCCAACCACAGACCATCCTGATCGCTGCCACAGATGACATTAGAACCATCATTGGCCGAGTAGAAACTGTGGCCCTGATCCTTCTCGACCTCTCTGCTGCTTTTGACACTATTTCCCACCAAACCCTAATCAACAGACTCTACAACATTCAGCAAAGCGTCCTCAAGTGGATCCCCTCTTTCCTCACAGGATGTACACAGAGCATCTGGCTGCCTCCCTTCGCCTTCGAACCCAAGGACATCTTATGCGGCATACCCCAAGGATCATCCCTAAGCCTCACCTTGTTCAACACCAACATGACCTCCCTCACAGACATCGTCAGATCCCACGGCCTCAACATAATTTCCTTCACAGATGATACTCAACTTGCTCACCGAAGACCCTTCCACCACCAGAATCAACTTCTGCAACGCCATTACCAATGTAGCCAACTGGATGAGAGACAACTGCATCAAACCCAACTCTGACAACACAGAAATATTGATCTTTGGGAAGAACACAACTGTATGGGACCACAGCTGGTAGCCAGTAGAACTGGAACAAACACCCACACCTACAGACCAATCACACAACCTAGGCATCATCCTCGACAGCAAACTGACCATGAAATTCAAGTCAACGCAGTCACCTCCTCCTGCTTCCACACCCTACACACGCTCCCTAGAATCTTCAGATGGATCCCAGTCAACACCAGAAAGACAGTCACTCAGCCCCTCATCACCAGCCGACTTGCCTACTGCATTTCTCTCTACGCCGGCATCTCCACTCAACTCCTCAAAAGACTCCAGACCATACAGAATGCTGCAGCCAGACTCATCCTGGACCTCCCCAAACTGACCCACATCACCCCCCCCACAGAAACCTCCCCTGGCTCCCCATCCAGAAGAGATGCAAGTTCAAGATCCTCACACATGCCTACAATGCTCTGCACGATTAAGGACCGGCCTACATCAAACAACGACTGAACTTCCACCTACCCGCAAGACACCTGCGCTCCTTCTCACTAGCCCGTGTGCACAACCCTTGCATCCATTGAAGCTGCAGTGCCCAGATACCCCTAGGGGTGACAGTGCTGCGCTATACAAATGCTGATTGTTCGATTAATTCATTCCTACCTTACACTCCTAAGAAATGGTTTGTATATAATCAGAACAAATTATTGCGGTTGTGGGTTGACCCCAGATTTTGTCTATGTATTAACTGTTCAACAGTGAAATGTTGTGGTATTACGTTATATCCTCCACCAAAGAAACTGTTTGTTAGTGTTCCCTTGCCAAAAGTAGAGATGATACATATGCACTTTGCTAAATTAAATAAGCTTGTTGAGATTCTGACACAGAAAGAGTTGTCTTTAACTTCTGTGGTAGAAACATTTTCCCTGCGAACAACCCGGTTTGCATCTGAAATTCAAGAGCTTCTGCAGACTCAATTCCTGACGTACTTTGCTGATTTATCATACAGCATCTTCCTTACATTAAATACAGCAGGCATTCATGTTTTTAAACCATCTGATCTGGCCTATTGACTGCCATTAAGACTAATTTTGGATTTATTCCGACTCTGGTTGGTGGGATTTCAATTATACTTTTGATAGATGGCTGTGCAGCTCTTATATTTTTCTTAGTAAAGAAATAGAGCCGGCATGAATGCCAAATAGATGAAAGTGACATCTACCCAACCGAACAAGAATATTGTGGAGCAATGGTATTCTACTTTTTAAGGAGACCTTTTGAATACAATCAGTGCAATTGGACTTCGTCGTTTCACAAATGTCAAGTTCCCAAAGAGATACATGCTTTTTGGTGCACACTTTGTTTTGAAACAGTTTACCCGTATATCCCATTGGAACAACGTCCAATAATGGCTCTTTACATTGGAGAAGTAACATGACCTATTACAGTGTTTTGCCCAGAAAAGCAATTGCCCATTGCTAAAGAGGTTATGTATGACATTCCATCTTTTTCCTGGGCCAACACTACTCATGCCGGCCCTGGTAAGAATCAGACCACCAAAAGTATCTGCATGTTCAAATTCAATTGGAGTTGTAATGAAAAATGTTTCAATTTTGTCTTTAAAGCAATAGTGTCTGCGCTTTCAAATTCAATTGGTGTTGCTTCACAGAATGCTTCAGGTTCATATTCAACATAACCAAGAGACTATTTGGTTTGTGGTTTCAACATTCTCATTTTTTGAGAGATTAATGGCAACATTGATGGAGCAGGGTTTTCGCGAAATGAAACCTGCTCGGATTGAACTCCTTACTGTGTGAATTACTAAACAAATGGCGAAAAAACTAACAGTGCAAGAATAAAGGGGAAAAGATGAAAACTGCGCAAGCGTGTGCTGGGAGTGTTAGAGTAGGCCGCAAATGCACATGCAAAAAGTCGAGGGATTATTTTTCCTCGACCGTTAGAAAATAATAAGCAGTGCATAAGAAAAGAAAAAGCAGAGAAAGCTTGTAAAGAGCGTTTAATAGTAGAGTTTAATAAAATGATAAATAATGCTTGTATTCATTTTCCCTAGAGGTATATTCTACTGCCCTGCAGAAAAGGCCCAAGAGACTTTTTAGAATTAACATGGCATATTAGAAATGTAAAAAGGAGAAACTATCATCTGTCCTTCACAAGTTCCTGATGAATGGCCAAGGTTGCCAGAGGAAAACAAGATAAATGAATGGAATTTCCTTGCCGAGCGAAGCATTACGACATTTGTAAGTACAAATTGATACATAAGTGAGATGGAGAAGCGTACAACTACGGAAGCTTGATATTAGAGTTTCCTCTGCTGGAAGCTGATATATTGTACGAAGTTAAAACAATGGGACATTTGAAAAGTTAGACACGTCGAGAGTGGTGTGACTGAACACCCCCTATTTTGGACCAATGAAATTTAATATATCCATGTGAGATGACACAATGAGGGTTGGACCTTTAGTGAATTTAGGGTATAACTGTTAGTAGTAAGAGGGTGGGTGTTAGAGTGTGTTTTCCTTACCTTGTGAGAGGGGAGAGCTGTGTTGCTGTTTTCCTAATTCAATGGGCTGGTTGTTGTTCTGCTGATCCTGACTCTTTGACTTTGCTCCTCAACTCTTCTTGAGGTGCCCAGCTTACTCTCATGGCCAGAGGGTAGCTTTCCTGATTTCTAGAAACCTTGCGAGATTGGTTAGTATGATATTCTGAATTTGCATAAATCCATTTGCAAATGTTTTCCTTTGTCTATACGCCTATCCACTCACTCCTTGCGCTGACATTTGAGATGTACTATTGATGTTTATTTGCAAATGTTTCTCTTGTGTGATGACCTATGATTCGAGCTGTATTGTACTTGATGAGCAATTCACATTTATTCAGCTAAAACATTTTAAACTCTTAAAAGGAGTTTGTCATTATTAATGTCATTGAATTAGTTATATGAAAAGATTATTTATGGTGAATTCTGATATTATTTTGCCAATCCCTAACTAACTATATAAAGATTCATCGCCAAGGAAAAGAAATAAATAGAATGAACAAATTAGTAAGTTTGGTATAAACTCACCCAGCGTGAAAGGGATGATTAGGTATTAAATTGGGTCCAGATGATAGAAATTTGTCAGTCCCTAAACACTGTATCACAACATCACCACCATCTTCAATCAAAATCCACAACCGTGTGTGGCTAGGGGAGGAGAGGTTTTTTTAAATTGGGAACCGAAGGATACTGCCTCCCTACCCACAACTCAGCATACATTTAGGTATCCTACCACCTATTTCACAGTGCTTTAGAAAAACTGTTTTATCTCTCCTTTTGGAGCTCAATTGTTTTTTTAATGGACTCACACACACCCTATTGGTGTCATGCTTCATCACCAATATAAACCAGCCATATTTCAGGGAGCACTTTGAATATTCTTTCTTTTCTGAGAGGGATTTCAGAGATTAGAAATACCAAATGGATTCCCCGGTTTCCCTTTATTACTGGGTGCAAATGGTGAGATTAAACACCTAATAGTCAGGTGTTAATGCGGGGAGGGGTTACTACCCCTGCACCCTTGTTATTTGTCAACATGTTTCAGCCCCTCCAAATTGCCTTAAATATTAGAGTGCTAAGGGGAGAGATGGTTTCGCCTTCAACTCCATTGTAGCTGGTTGTGCTGAGGATGAGACCATCTTGTTTTTAGCACTTAAGTGAATAAAAGAGGTCATTTCATCCGGACTACTCTTTTTCAAATACCTGTGTTTGTCAATTAGAATATTCTGTTGTCTGTACTGTTGTGTCGGTTCTGTCAACAGTCCCATGTCACACACTGGACACATGTAACATGACCGGCAGGGGTGGAGTGGTGGCAAGTATAGGCATAATTGCGACATGAGACCCTTGGTGTGAGTGTGATGACAGGGATGTGCACCACCAGCCCATATATGCCCATATATGGCGTGAATTTACACTTGTTAGGGCATTAATATATGCCATTCTAACCGGAGGACAGGCAAGTAGGCCTGACTCAAGACTATTGCATGTTACACCTCACTTAAGAGATGATCAGTGGGTTGGGGGTGGTTATAGTCTACTTGGTTTTCTTTCTCAGATTGGCATATTGACTTAGTCCATTGTGCCAAAGGGTCCAGAAAACGCACTTCTGGGCTGTGTCATGGAAAGAAATCCAGAAACTGTATCAAAGGATGATCTTCATCTGGTGGCATCGCCTTAGAGTATCATCACCTGGCCTAGAGGCTGTATTTTAGACAACCACTGCTTGTCCTGGTGTTGTATCTGTGATTGTCACTACCCTTCTGGAGGCTGTGTGTAAGAAAGCCACTATCTGATACTAGTACTACCTGGCCTTGTGGCTGCACCCACATCTGGGAGTTCCACTTCCCAGCCTGGCAGCTGTGCCAGAGAGTGCAGCTGCCTGGTGGGTGCTCCTCAGAGTATCCTTACCTGGCTTGGTAGCTATGTCTGATTTTCTAGTACATGCTCTGATCGCTGTACCTGCGGTACCACTCCCTGGCCTGATGGATGTATTCACCTCTAAATGTGCCACGGCTTGGCCTAGTGGAAGAGCCTTAGAGTGACAGTGACAGCTTTCTAGCTGCACATGAGTGTTCCAATACTTGGGCTTGTGACTGCACCTAAGTGTGCCAGCCCAACCTGCTGCCTACCCCTGAAAGTGTAACTAGTCTGCCTGGTGGGTGTACCTCAGATTGCCACTATGCAGTGCATGTGACATAGCTCTTACAATTGTTTGCATAGGAATGGCTGATTTTGCAGGAGTGGTGACCGTGCACTTCAATGTGCTTCAGCATCATTTAGACTGAAGAGGATTCAAATCAACATTTTCGTGTTTACTAATTGGATGCACGCTTTCACCAAGATTGCACTGCCTACTAATTAAAAAAAACATATTTATGTATGAGTATTCTTGTGCGGCATGTTTCAGCGCTAGTCAGAGATGAAGCATCTAGTGATGTCATCATTGGAATGGTGGCAGTTGGTGCTGAGGCAAAAAATTAATGTTAGTGAGTTAGGAGTTGGAAGTCAGCCTGATAGGAATTAGGAGAAGAAGAGAAAATCAATGGAAGCCAGAAGGGCCGTCTGAATGCCTGTGACTTGAAGTCTCCTTGGTACAGGTAGACCCTGGATCTTTTTATTGCAGATTAAACAAAGACAACAACACAATACAGTGCAGCATCAGGACACATGCCTTTACTTTTTAGAGCGCTAGCGGGGGCCTCTCTTGGACCCAGGCACCATCCAGACTATCTGGAGAGAGGCCTCAGTCTTTGGAAACTGCACACTGGGTTTCTGTAAACCACCGTCCCTCACTAAGGGTCTCACTACGATGGCGTAACGATCGCCACCCCTGAGCCGGCGGTGGCGACCGTTACGCCATCGTAACGTGAAATACCCCCGCCATATTATGATGGCGGGGGTATCGCGGCAGACGCAAAGTCCGTCCGCCGCTTTTCCACCGGTCGGCAATTGTTCCGATTGCCGGCCGGGCGGTGCTGGGCCAGTAACATGGTGGCGGTGCCTGGCAGGCACCGCCAGCCATATTACGATGTTGCTTGCGGACAGGCCTTTCCATGGCGGCCATGGAAAGGCTGGCGGGAATTGCCATTGGGGGCCCGTTGCGGGCCCCCGGGGGGTGGGGTGGGTGCACTTGGGGGGTACCCATGGTACCCCCTGTAGTTCCCTGCACCAAGTGGCAGGCACCGTGCGGTGCCTGCCACATGGTGCACAGAAATACTGTGCATACACTGTTACCATTGCGGACGGTGCTGCAGCCAGCAGCACCGTCCGCAATGGTAAAAGGCCAGGATGCGCCCGCCAGTATGGCGGGCGCATCCTAATTGGGCCGGTGGGACCGCCGCACGTCTGGCGGTCGGTCCCATCCCCGTTATGATGGCGGGGGGACTGATGTCCGCCCGCCATCATAATGATCCCCTACGTTTGAGTGCTGCAGGTTTAAGGCAGCTCCTAAGGTAATTAGTGCCCATATGTACCCTTAGGATTAATTGCTATGCAGCATTGAGACAACTGAGGCCCTTCCCTGTTCTTTTCAGTTTTATTGACAGCAGTCAGGTAGGAATGAGAGAGTTTTATGGATGAGTGGTAGAGAGTAGCCATTGAAATGCTTACCTCTTGCCATGAAATACAAATGAAAGACACATGAGTAGCAAAGTAAGACGTATCAATGATACTATATCGTGGTAAACAATATCATTGACAAAAATATTGTGTCAAAAATATTCTTTACCACAATATCATGTTCCTATACTTATAATGGAAATGGCTAAAACATCGGAAAAAAATCTTGAAAATAATATTGTCATAAAACATACAAAAATATTGCTTTTCTAATATATATATATATATTTCACAGCAAACACTCCCCGCACCTCCACGCTGACAAGCAGGCGAGCAGAGAGAGAGACGGACCCAGATTCAGTAGCAGGTAAGATCTTTTATTCCTCTCACCTTTGCGACGCGTTTCAAGCACAAAGTGCCCTTGTTCACACACAAAGGGAAATTCGCCCGCCAAACTATTTTTAAATGCTGAGTGCACACCTTCTTCCGTGACATGTGACCAAGGAAAATGGAAAAAATACTACAATGACCAATATATATATACAGTGTAAATAGTAAATGTGAAATATTCTAATATATAAAAATTAATATAATGTAAAGTAAGCCAATTCCACAATTATCTTCATACTATATATAAATATATATTTATATAAACACATAGATGTATGTGTGTCTGTGTTTATATAGATAGATATATTTAGTATGATACAACTAATGATAAAACATTTTTTACATTATATTAATTATATTGCTTTAATATTTTTTCAATGTAGTACTATAAACACACATACATATATATATATATATATATATATATATATATATATATATATATATATATATATATATATATATATATATATATATCTGCACCACTCCGCTCGAATCACGATGCCTCTCGAAGAACAGGAGCACGGACCACAAGAGTTTGCTGGAACTTTATCTCTTTATTGACAGCTCAAAACAGCACTGACAGCCATTACGCGTTTCGACCCTGCAAGGGTCTTGATCACATGACACGCTAGCTGGGAGGAGGTTACCTTTATATGCCATTTTTTAAAAAAATTTTTTAGCAGTTTTCTTAAAGTGAAAGGTGTCATCAGGTTAAAACATGGAAATGAAGAACAGACTTATTCGGTTGTTCCTAGACTGTTGAGTGTTGGGCTATACAAAAATTGATTGTTAGGCTGTACAACAATTAAAATTAATAAATCGATTGATTAATATAAGTATAAATACTTTATCACATATAGCCTGTTTGAAGTATAAAACCCACATAAAAACAACCATAGGATCTGTACAGTACTGATCAAATTGGAGTATGCTCGTTAAAAAGAAACATATGGTTGTCTTTAAAAACACATATAATTAGACAATTGCTTTCAACCAAAGAACGTTCAGGTATAAATACCATTATGTGTTAAAGCAGTAAGATCTTATTTCGTAATCAACATCTGTCTACAAAAAGTGAGCAAAATACAGTACGATATAATGTAAACATATACCATGTAAACCAACTGACAATAAGTGACTCGTGCTAGTGCAAAACAATTTTTAAAAAAGTGCTTGGTGCTAAAAAGATTTAATAGTGTAAGATCGGTGTAAAAACCTGTTTATCCCAGGTGACTAAAATCTGAGGGGCTATAGTGCGGCGGATGATTTAAATCTATAAACATGTGTGTAATTCCTCTGTAGCATTTAATCCTTTGGGGTGTTTGGAATCGAGGTTGAGGATATACCACGTTTCCAAACATCTGAGGGCCTTCTCTCTGTCTCCCCCTCTTTTTTGTGGAGGAACAGAATCAATCAGGTAGTATTTAAGGATTTTGGGGTCTGCGTTGTGAAGTTCATCAAAATGTCTGGCTACTGGATATGTAGCGTCCCTGTTCTTGATTGCCCTTATGTGCTGGAGTACCCTCTTGTGTCCCTGTAGTATAGTACTACCTATGTACCGTAGGCCACAAGGGCACTCCAGCACATATATCACATAGTTGGATTTGCATGTAAGTGCCTTTTTGATAGGTTTTTCAGTGGTTTCAAATGGGGTTACATAAGTGGTTCGATTACTGCCAAACTGACATGCTTTGCACGTCCTGCATTTAAAAAATCCCTTTCTTTGTGAAAGCCACGTTCCCCGGGGTTGCTCACCAGGATCATTTTGCACCAGGGAATCCCTCATCGAGGGTGCCCTGCTGTAGGTGATAGCCGGTCTTTTGGGGAGTAGGTGCCCTATCGCTGGGTCTCCTAGAATAAGGGGCCAGTGTTTATTGATGATATTTTTAACTTGTTTGTGTTGTTTATTGTACCCCAAAATGAACCTAAACACGTCAGTGTCATTAGTGGTAGCTTGGACTTCCTCCATGTTCTTTCTAAGAAGTGTTTCTCTGGGGACTGCATTACTGCGTTTGATTGCTTTATCAATGCAGTGTGGTGTGTAGCCTCTGTCTAAGAATCTGCTTCTGCAGTTGGATTGTGCTTGTGTGAGGTCATCCTCACAACTGCAGATTCTTTTGAGGCGGAGCATCTCACCATAAGGAATGCTTTGGATTAGGTGGCGGGGGTGTGCACTCCCTGCATGCAGTATTGCATTGCCAGCCGTTGCCTTTCTGTGGAGTTTGGTTTCCAATCTCCCATCTTTGATGAAAACCTCAACATCTAAAAGTTTACACTTTCCTTGCTGATAGTTGCTGTAAAATGCAAGTTAAGTTGATTAATATTAAGGCTATCAATGAATTTTTCAGCATCCTATTGTGTGCCCTGCCATATTAAAAAGAGATCATCAATAAACCTCCACCAGGTTTTAATGTTGTTTCTCATAACTGATGTGTGCTCTTTAAGAAGGACCAGCTCCTCCCACCATCCCATGTGGAGACAGGCATAACTGGGGGAGAAGCTGGCCCCCATTGCTACCCCACGTAACTGTTGGTACAAGTTGTTCTGAAATAGAAATATATTGTTACATAGGCAGAATTCTACCATCTCTGTCAGCATTACATTGTGTTGTGCGAACTTAATACCCCTTCGTGCTAGGTAATATTTCATAGCTCTCAATCCGTCACGGTGGTTAATTGATGTATATAATGATGTTACATCTAGTGTGATTAGAAAGAGATCACTCTGCCAAGAAAAGTTCAACATTTTGAGCAGAAAGTCCCCTGTGTCTTTGATGTATGACGTGAGCCGTTGTACATGTTCCTGTAGGTAAAAATCTACATATTTTGATGTGTTTTCAAGAAGGCTCTTTCTAGCAGAAATAATAGGTCTTCCGGGGGTTGTTGCAAATTTTTGTGAACCTTGGGTATGAAATATAGAATAGGTGTAACAGGGTTTTCATTTTTCAAATATTTAAATTCATCAAGTGTTATCAGACCTGCTTGTTTCCACGCTAAAAGTTTGCCTTTAAAGTCATCATTTACCATTTTTAATGTGACTTGATCACATCGTCTATAGCATTCTGTGTCTTTTAATTGTCTCATTGCTTCAATGATGTAATCTTTTATCTTCCACAATACCAAGTTTCCCCCTTTGTCTGCATTTCTTATTATGATTTCTTCATCCGCTTTCAATTTAGAGATCAAAACATGATATTGTAGTTCCCGCCTGTTGATTTTCTGGCGAGTACTGCTTTTTATTTTAAAATTAAGTTGTTTGAGACTGTTAGTAATTTGTTCGTGGAACATATCAATGTTGTCTTTTGGCATGATCGGATTAAACGTTGAGCGTGGTTTGAATGGAGTTGTATCCCTTAGTTTGTCAGTCATGAGACTACATTGAGATTCCTCATTTAAATCACTACGTGTAACTCCATTTTCATTGGCTAGATCACACATGTCTTGTAACAATGGCATGTTCGAGGGAGTTAAAAGTAATTGGGACGATATATCCGCTTCTACTTGATGTTCAATTGTGGTATTCTCTGGACGTGTGTTGTTTTGTTGCAGAAAATATTTTTTGAGTTTGAGTTTTCTGATAGCTTTATATACCTCCATTCGTGTTGCAGCATAATTAAAGGAGCTGACTGGGCAGAAGGATAGACCTAATGAGAGTAGTTGTTCTTCTGTTTTGTTGAGCACCGTGTCCGTGACATTAATTATTGTAGGGTTGATAGTTTGGTCATTTGGAATTAACGTCTCCAATTCCGTTTCGATTGGCGTGTTTGTTGTTTTTTGTTGCCCAGTTCGTTTTCGTATATATATATATTAATATACCTCTATCAATCTATCTATCTAACTACACAAATAAAAAACTAAGTAAAGAATATAAGCAATTCAATTAAAAAAATAGTTAATTTCACTAACAAACAAAATTGTAAAATGTTAGAACCCCAAACAACACATTTACTAAAAACATTATAAACATGAAAAAATGAAAAAATTAAAAAGAAACAATTTTCATAATAAAATAATTAAGAAATAATAATGCAAATTCTATTTCACCAATATTACTAAAACGGCTGGACTCTGAAAAAATTAGATATAGTATTCCCACTCCAGTTTAAGCAACAGAAGGGAAAGTGTTGGACTTCTTAGGGGTTAGATTTACTATTCATATTCCAGCATAAACAACAGTAGGGAAAGTGTTGGAGTTTGGAGGAGCTAGATTTACTATTCCCACTCCAGTCTAAGCAACAGCAGGGAAAGTGTTTGAATTCAAAAGCATTAAATATATGAGTAGTCCCATTAATTGAGTAAAAATGTGTAAACAATTAATATAACACATTATTGAATTACTCTACATAGAAATATATATATGTTTTTTAAATAAAAATAATGTAAAATCTAAATAAAAAATACATTTACATATATTAATATCGGGTTTTCCGGGGCAAGATGGCGCCTGTGTAACTCTTGGCTACGCCGCCGCCCACGCCGTGAGGGAAATTCAGCCATCGGCTATGCTGCCTGGATGAGGGACCCAGCTTCACAAGGCGCTGGTTTTGCTTGGAAAAGGCCGCCGCCGCTCGCTAAGCGCCTTTGGTGCCGGCAACGTTGTTGGTAGCTTACGGACTGTTTCTGCAATAAAGGCTTGGGATATCCTTGCACTCTGGTCAGCTACCGTTCTTCTGCTCTGCTCTACATCCGCGGAGGAAGCTGCGCAGGCCCTTGAAGAAGTTCAACTTTGTTTCGGGCAGAGCATGTCTTCCCGAGGAGCAAGAGGGACTAAGGCACAAGCCGTTCCTGTCAGTGTCAGTATTGGTGATGCGGAGGGGCCGGCCCCGGACACCGCGCAGAAAGGTAAACGGGAGGCCGGGGGCAACAAAAGGATTGCGGGGAGACCAGGAGGGGGTGGAGCTTCTAAAGAGGGTACAAGCTCACAGCCCTCGATTGCCAAACTGTTCTCTATTGCAAAACCCCCGGTCCCTAAGGGAGAAATTACACCAATCCCCGAGGGAGAGGGCGAATACTGTGCATCATCTTCTGATAAACTGGGACATATAAACTCGCAACTGCCGGCCGTGCTTCTAATGGAAAATCAGACGCCTGCTCAGGCAGCGGAGCCCAGTGGTCAATTGTCAGGAACTGAGGGAATTGTATGCCCTACCGATATGACGGAGCCTGCAGCTCCCCCGTTGGTCTCCACTGATGAGAATACCAGCGCAACGGTCTCATTAGCCTTAGGGAACTCTGCTTCTGACAAGCTGGAATTGAAAACGATTGGTTTCGCAACCCTCAACCTCAACCGAGGCACTAACAGTATCCCGGTGTCTCACGGTCCTCAGACGCCTGAATCTATTGGTGAACACTTCTTTTCAGTGTCAGATGGTTCGGACTCCGCGGCGGAAGAGTGCTCATCCAGTTCAGGTGATGGAGATCTATCTGATAACAGCGAAAGTAACCCCCTTAAAGAAACTGGAACTGTTCAATGACAGAAGAGTGCACGTAGCAAGCCAAAGAGGCGCAGCCAGCTTAAATGGGATTATTCTGATTCACAGCTTACCTCTCCCTTTGGCGAGGAACCTGCCAAAACCTTAAACCTTGAGTATGCAAGAGCCACATCGGAACCTAGTGAAGAACCCTCTCTAACGTCTATACTGGTTTCGATCAAACAGTTCCAGGAAGAGTTACGATCAGACAGTCCGTCGTCTGTTAAGAAGGTGAACAATCAACAGCCACCTGCCTCTTGGTTTTCCGAGAGTTTGAAAGCGGAGAAAAGTAAATGTAAAGCGTCAGAGAGACGCTGGAGAAAGAACTACGCTCCAGATACCAAACTAGCCTATAAGAAGGCAAAAAGAGACTACCATTCACTCTGTAAAGCTGCGCGTGCGGAGCATGTGACCTCTACCATTTCTAAGGCACAGAATAACGCCAAGACGTTGTTCAAGCTTGTAAAAGAACTGTCTGGCGCGGCTTGCCAACCCAAATCTCCGGATCTCACTGAATCACAATGTGATGATCTCGCTATGTTCTTTCTCAATAAAGTCGAAAGTATATATTCCGCACTTAATGAATCCCAACCGGTTAATGACATACAGCAAATTAAGAACCTTCATCAGTCAATTAAGAGTACGGAACCACAGGTCAGGACGTCCTTGACACCTATTAGTAATTTAGAAACTTGGATGCCCCTGGATAAAAATTCCTTTAGGCAAATTCTGGACAGTCTTAGATCCAGTTCTCCCAGGGACCCGGTTCCCATCACTGTGCTTCAGAAACTCAAACAGTCCTCTCTGTTGTTAATTATGGAGTTGCTTAAGGCCTCCTTAAAGGAAGCAAAGGTGCCACCTGCTTGGAAGCACGCGATGGTTCTTCCACTTTTAAAAAAAGCTAATGCTGACCCCGCGCAACTGTCTAACTTCTGGCCCATCTCTTTGCTTCCGGCCTTCTCCAAAATTTTGGAAAAACATATCAATATCCAACTGACGTCATTTGTTGAATCCCAAATTTTTTTGCATGGCTCACAGTCTGGCTTTAGACCAGGTTTTTCAACAGAGACTACTCTGCTTGGAGTCACAGAAATGTTACGTAACCGTGTTGATACCGGGGATACTGTGGCTCTTATACTCCTGGACTTAAGTGCCGCGTTTGACACGGTTTCTCATACTGTGCTCTTACAAGCTTTGCAATCATTGGGAGTGACTGGCTTAGCACTTAATTGGCTCGAGGACTTTCTGGCTGATCGCACGTTCCAAGTCTTCTCTCCCACGTCCAGTTCCAATACTCATTCTTCACCTTACGGGGTTCCTCAAGGTTCGATCCTTAGCCCTCTTTTATTCAACATCTATGTCAGGCCTCTGGCGACGATTGCTGAAGATTCTGGGCTGTCTCTCTTTTCCTACGCCGATGACACCCAGATTGTTATCTCCCTATCTGCTGAAAGGGCGTCCAAATCATTCTCTCTTCAGTCTGGGCTGAGGAATATAGCAGGCTGGATGCAAGCCAACCTGCTTAAACTCAATGGTGAAAAGACGGAGGTGATGATATTGGGCAAGAATAAAGATCTGTGGGGACCCCAACATTGGCCTCCTGAAATGGGCGCTTTGCCCCAGCCTAATCATCAGGTCGGGAACCTAGGCGTTATAATCAATGACCAGCTTTCAATGAGGCAACAAGCGGTGAAAGTGTCTTCGACCTGCTTTACTATTCTCAAATGGCTTAGGAAAATCCTTTGGATGTTGCCTTTGTCCACGCAACGAACCGTGGTCCATGCTCTTGTTACTTCAAGACTGGACTACGGCAACATTTTGTATCTAGGAGCCAACAAGGACGTGGTACGGAAATTACAGTTGGTGCAGAATGCGGCGGCTAGGTTGCTTTGCAAGGTTCCAAAAACAGTCTCCATCTCAGGCTCCCTCCGAGATCTTCATTGGCTCAGGGTTGAGAATCGTATAAAGTTCAAAGCCCTGAGCTATATGTTTAAAATCAAATTTGGTAAAGCGCCCCAATATTTGAATGCCTTAGTTCACCCCTACCTCCCTTCACGCTCCTTACGTTCTGCCACTCAGGTGAAATTTACGGTGCCTAGGACCAGACTGTCACGTATGGGCGGTCGGTCCTTTTCCTGTCTAGGTCCCTCCTTGTGGAACTCCCTTCCTATGTCACATCGGACCGAAACTATATATGAGAATTTTCGTAAGTGCTTAAAAACCTGGTTGTTTAATATGTAGAATTTTATTTTTCTTTCTCTCTTTTCCTTTCTTCTTTCTGTTCCTGATAGGCGGCGCCGGGAAACCCTTGGGTAGCTGTGCACCTTATAAGATTAAAATACCATAACATAACAGTCGGCTCGCTAAGGGTGCTGCAAGAAACTGCAAGGGGGCATGAGGAAGCTGAACAAAATCTGTTCCGACATAGGTGATCGGGTTACTATGGTCGAAGGCCGCACAGAAAGTCTGGAAACCAAAGTTTTTTGTTGTTGTTTTGTTTATTAAAGGCTTGCTATACCATACAAAGATGTCACGCGCGAGCCAGCAGCATCGCACCATGGAATTCAGGACAAGCAATTTTGGAGTACATAAACGTGTCGAGCAGATATATGAAACAGGTGAAGAACAACTATTGCCTGTAAAGACAAACAAAACCCCTCCCTCTCCCTCTGGCACTACAACAATATGACTTACATAACGAAAGTAGTTTGACTTCTGATGCGCACACATGTAAAAATGACACAATAACCTGAGACCAATTGCATTAGGTATCCTTAGCATAGAAATGAGAATGCATGACATCTTACAAATCAGGGTGACTCAATAAATATAATGTAAGTGGGGCCCAGAAGTCCTTGGGCTGTGACGATTCAGGTAGCTCTTCAGCATAGATCTCCAATTGTTCCCGACAGTAGGTCAAATCACGGATCCACTTTCGAACCGTGGGCAATCCCTTTGCGCCCCAATATTGTGCCACAGCACGCTTGGCCATTAGTGTTGCCACAGCAACCAACCTCCTGTTGCAGGGTTTCAAAGACGTCACATTACCCAGCAAGCATAACTCAGGTATACATCCCACCCGTTCCAGCACAACATCCGTTAACACGCTCACAACTTTAGACCAAAACGCAGCTATCCCCGTACAGAGCCAAGAGAGATGTAGAAAATCAGCGTCTGCCTGCCCACACCGCACACAACAAGCCGCATCGCGCAGTCCAAATTTCCGCAATTGCACAGGGGTATAATAAAGCTGGTGTAAAAATTTAAAGTGTATGATGCGTAGGTTGCAGTTAGCTGTAAGGCGCCCAGTCAATTTACAACAAAAGTGCCAATGGTCTACGGACAACGTGTTACCCAGCGCTTCATTCCATTTAACGTATGAGGGATGCACCTCCGACTCCCGCTCACGAAGGGATGCAGCGTATAATTTAGTAATCAGACCCTTACGATCCTCTCCCGCGAGCACCGCCTGCAGCGCTTGCAGTTTCTGAGGCTCAGTGGGGTAATTAAGATATATATCCCTGATTGCTTGTCGAACCCTCACGTACGTGAAGCACAGCATAGCACCGTGTGTCCGACTCACCTGCATGTCCGGCAACGAACGGAACTGGCCTTGTTTATACAAGTCCCCCAGTTGCGTAACCCCAACTGTTTGCAATGTGCTCAGCACAGAACGCTCTTGCGCCGCCGATATGCCAGGATGCACCGCAATCGGCAATTTGGGGGCATAAAGGTAGGGTAGCTTCGCTCGTCTAGCCAGTGTCTGCCAGGCCCAGGCGGTGCACTGCACCGGATTGATTTCCGTCCGGGGGCCTCCACTCCCACCCGAGAGAGCAGCTGCTACCAGCGGTAGTGGGAGTATTGCGTCCGCCTCAATCACCGTATGAGGGAGAAAACGTTGTGGGAAGAACCAATAATGCGCGAATTGCGCCTGTGCGCATAGGTAATAAAGGCACATATCTGGTGCCTCGAAGCCACCGCGTTCAAAAGGTTGTACCAGAGTGTCCCAGCTGCAACGAGGTTTTTTGCCCCCCCAAACGAATGTTAGTAGGGCCGTCTGTAACGCCTTAAAGGCAGAGATGTTCAGGCGGATAGGAATATTCACGAATAAATATAATAATTTTGGCAAAATGACCATTTTGATCACTGCAATGCGGTCCGCTAGTGAGAGGGGCAGGCGAGCCCACCACTCCGCCTTTTCAGTGAGTTGTGTGATGGTGCGTCCGTAATTCATGGATATTACCTGTGCGGGGTCTCTGTGCAACCAAATCCCCAGGTATTTCACCGGGTCCTGGGTCCAGGACAGGGGAAAGTCCATTTCGAACTCGCCAGTACCAGCCGTCAAGGGGAATACCGTCGACTTGGCCCAGTTTATCCCTAAGCCAGAGAATCCTTCAAATTTAACATATTCGCGCAGCAATTCAGGGAGGTAGGTTGCAGGCTCACGGACATATAACAGCATGTCATCCGCATAAAGCGAGACGACAAGTGGCCGTTGTCGGAAGCGCAGCGCAGCAGAGGCATGCAATTGGCGCAACTTACAGGCCTGTGGCTCCAGTGCCAATGCAAATAGCATTGGCGACAGGGGGCATTCCTGCCGTGTGCCTCTGCCTATGGGAAATGCCGCGGACACCCAGCCATTCACACGAACTCTAGCAGCAGGTTCGGTGTACAAGACCCTGATCCATTGCAAAAAGAACGGGGGAAAACCCATTCGTGTGAGAACAGTAAACATATACTCCCAAGAGAGGGAATCAAACGCCTTGGTGGCATCAAGTAGCACCGTCACGGCCTGGAAATCAGTGTCAAAATAGTGAAGAGTGGCGAAAAGAGTACGCAGATTATGCACGGTAGATCGTGCAGACACAAAACCAGACTGGTCAGGGAGTACCAACAGGGGGACCAGAGGCTGAAGACGGAGGGCAATCATTTTTGCCAATATCTTGGTGTCGATATTAATCATTGAGAGTGGTCTGTAGGAGTCGCAGCGACTGGACGCCTTATCAGGTTTCAGTAGCATCTCCAAGAGAGCCTCCCGTAACGAAGGTGGGAGACGTCCGGTGTCGTACGCTTCCACGTAAACTTCAAGAAGTCTGGGGGCCAGATCTTCCGCGAATGTCTTATAAAACTCACTCGGAAGCCCATCTAAGCCCGCAGCTTTACAAGTGGGGAGGGACATAATAGCGAGCTTTACATCTTCCTCATCGAAAGGTTGAGTAAGATATTCCCTATGGCCGGGGGACAGCCAGCCCAGTGCGACATCATCCAAGTACAAATGGATATCATCCGGTTGCACCACGTCTCTATTTCTATAAAGGGCCGTGTAATAGTCGAGTATGGTCTCACTGATGGCAGCTGTGCCATAACGAGCTTCCCCTGCCTCATCTAGCATCTCCATGATATACTCTTGACTCCGCGGCGCAGCCAACGTTTGCGCAAGGGAGCGGCTAGGCCGACCCCCCTCACCATAATATAGGGCCTTACTGCGCCTGGATCTATGTGCCATCTCCTGGTCAGCAGTTTCATTATGTTCAGTCACCAGTTTGCAGATTTTGGACAAAGTTTCGGGCAACGGGTCCGTCTCATAGGCTCGTTCTAAAGTGGAAATATCAGCAGCCAATTTGTGAATTCTGCGCCTCAGATCGCGCAGCACTCCAGCCTGCGCCCCCATACAGACCCCCCTGATAGTGACTTTGAACGCTTCCCACATGGTACCTGCGCTATCGACTGAACCAGCATTTTCCCGAAAAAAATTGCGAATAGCCTCCCCAACTGTGGTTTTGAAGACCAAGTCCATCAGTGAGGACGGTTGCAATCGCCACTGGAACGGCGGTCTCTCACACGCTGGGACCTGTAGATCCAAGAACACTGGGGAGTGGTCCGAGAGTGTCCGAGCTAAATGATGCACCACAATCGCCCAAGCACATGCAGCCTCAGTAGCCAGCCAAAAGGCCAAGCGGGACCAAGTTCCGTGCACAGATGAAACAAACGTACTCTCTCACATCCCCGGGTGTTGTAGACGCCACACATCCCTCAAGCGTCCCGCATCCATCAGGCCAAGCAACACCTCCGCAGCTTGTTTAGGCCATGCCAGTTCACTACCCATCCGGTCAGCATCCATATCTAGACAAACATTAAAATCCCCTCCCCATATGATCTCCGCGTCTGGGAACCCCGAGATGCGGCGCCAAACATCAGCGAAAAAGGCCGGATCATCGACATTTGGTCCATACACATTCACAAAAAGAACACTTGACCCACCTAGCTGGCCATGCACCAGCGCAACTCGGCCCAGATCATCTGTCTCAGTACGCGTGACCTGAAACGGTATCCCTTTCTTGATCAGAATCATCACTCCCTGTGCGTAGCTAGAATAAGAAGAGGCTGCGCGTAAGCCAGCCCACCTAACCCCCACATTCTTCTCCGAAGATTTCGTAAGATGGGTCTCCTGTAGAAAAGCAATGTGGACATCCATTCTGTCTAAGTAGGCAAACACTGACCTGATCTTTTTGGGAGTTTTGAGGCCATGAACATTCCAGGTTAAGAGTCGTATTTTTCCACTCATCGGATCAGTGGATTGTAAAGTGGCGTAGCAATCAGATATATCAGAAACATGTGTGTGCTATTGCATTGAAAAAAATAAAGTGCATAAAACACAAAACATACAGTGCCAGAAAGCATCCCCCCCTTCGCAACCCGCCATCCCCCCTCCCACTTCAGCGTCCCCAACTCGCCAAAGCCATCCCAACCCACACCCACCTCTTCCCAACTAACGAACAACAATACAAGACTTAGATGGGGTATTCCCATGTGAGGGCGTTAGAGTGCTGCTATCCTCCTATCTAGTAGGAGGTGGCTGAGCAGGGTTCTGTGACTATGCCTGATAAATACAATACCATGGATCACGCACATAATATGAAAGCATGCGTATCACATTCAACCCCAGCTGAATCCACCTGTGTATGGGAGAGAAGCAAGATATACAGATGAGTGACACGTCATGAGCTAGAGTGAAACCTAAGAAGTCAAATAGGCAACCTTGGCAGTAGAATAGTTCTGCAAATACACCTTACGGGCCTATTGTTCCTCGGTGTCTGACGGTGTTCGGGATTCGCGTCGTCTTCTCTTGAGGCGTTTGGCATGTTCTAGGGCTGCCTTGGGATTGTTGAAGATGTGAGAGTCTCCGTCAGGTCCTATCTTCAAGCGGGCAGGGTATAGCATGGTGTACGGGACCCCTTCAGATTGGAGAAATTTTTTGACAGCCCCAAACTCCCTCCTCGCAGCTTGTACAGCGACAGTAAAATCGGGAAAGAATGAGAGTTTATTGCCTTGGTGTTCAATGGTGCCCTTCTCTCTTGCCAGGTGTAAGATAACATCCCGGTCCCTGTAGTTCAACACTCTCACAATAATGGGACGGGGAGGAGTGCCAGGGGCCGGTCGAGCACCTAACGAGCGATGCACCCGCTCTACAATGAACATAGGTGAAAGCTGCTCTGTACCGAAAAGGTCGGTGATCAATGTTTCAATAAAGGTCTCCATTTTGCCCACATTTGTGGACTCTGGCAGCCCAGTGATACGGATGTTATTACGCCTGGAGCATGCCTCTAAATCCTCATTCTTAGCCTGAATGACGGAAAGGACTTTATCCATATTAAGAGTTTTCCCGGCGACTTCACTTAGGCCATCCTCCACCGCAGAAACCCGCTGTTCGACTTCCCCCATGCGGGCATTGTGCTTTTCCAACTGCGAGGACATGTGGTCTAGTCGATGATTGACAGCCGCCATCGTACCCTCGATGGATTGGAGGCTGCGCTGCATGGCCAAGAGTGTGGTCTCAAGTGTGGAGGGCCCCCCTCCTGTGCATCAGCCTCAGAATCCGAGGCAGATTTCTGCGGAGTCTTAGTAGATTTACGTGCCTCGAACGTGAGGCGAGGTTGGGTTTTATCTGTTCTGCCCATGGCGCACAGGGTTTAGACAGAATTGTCTGTAGGGAGAAGAGTGGAGCCCGGCCCTCCCGACACCCCCTGCAGGTTCCAAGCGTGATGCCAAAAATACTCACACCACGGTCCGCTCCCCCAGGCGATCACAAGGGCACGCCCGAGATATGCAAGCCCCCACCCACGCACCGACACAAGAGGCCGTACGAAGCAGGAATTGGTGCTTCAGCTAGAGTTCAAAGGAAATGCCCCCTGCGTAGTATAAGTACTCGTGTTGGCCGGCCCCAGACTGAGAGCAATAGAGCCAGCAGTCCGATTGAAGTAAGGGGGCGATGCAGACCCCGGGCTGCCAAGTTTGAGAGGAGGTGCTCACTCAGAAGACGCACCCGGCGGAGAAACCGTAGTAATGCAAGGCAATGCAGAGCTCAATCCAGCTCAAAACCCAGGCCACAGGGAGCACTCTCCACCCAGGGCCCCGCAGCAGCCACGAAGACAGCTTCACTCAGGTAAGTCCATTGCTCAGATACCAGCCAGCACCTCAACAAGTGGCAACGCAGGGATACAAGGCAGAGGCCCGGTAGGCGCACAAAGCTCCTCACTCTCAGGTCACCGCTCCCTCAGGTACCCAGCACTCCGATCCCCCAGTGAGTCCCAGGAATTTCGGGCCTCGCGCCGCAAAGAAAGGCAGCCCAGCAACAACTGTGTCGGTAGCTACAAGTATGTGGCCGTCAATGGAAGTGCTGCCTCCCACGCCGCGGTGTCTCCCTCGGAGGAATCGCATCGGCTTCCAGCTCCCCCCCGGGCACCCGCCCCAGCTCGCATGCCGCAGCACTGACCAGGGCCCACGCCCACCTCCGCTGTCGCGAACCCCGGCCAGGCCGCGCCCAACTGACCGTGACCAGCAACACAAGGGTCGCCTCCGCCGGCAGTCCGCTAGCAGTCCTCTTCACCGCGGCGCAAATCTTCAAATTCTCTCGCTAGGCCGCCACCGCTCACCTCTCCTGCGCAGAGCCCGTGGTCGTGGCAGCAGCGCCCGGTAGCTCAGCGCTCGGCATCGTTCCCTCAGGGACCACACAGCCGCAACAACTCTCGGTCCGCTTCCAATCGGCACCTCACCACAGCGGCAAGCAGGAACGCAGCAGCCTCGTCAGTTGGGCGCCCAGGCGGCCGCCATCTTGTGCGTTCACCACGGAACTCGGCTCCTCCGGGAATCTGCCGCTATAGCGCGCTTCGCCACTCCACCAAGGTGTGCAGGGGTCACAGATAGCTAGGGTCACGCGGTTTTGTAGTGCAGATGCAGCTGTTTCAGGCGGATTATGGACGGATGGTGGCTCAGCCGGGCAGAGCGACCCAAAGGTGCGGCCATCTTGCCGTGCGCCCTCTAGCGCCCCCCCTTGAAACCAAAGTTACTGCCTTGAAAGATCTAGGTTCTTCCCAAAGCGCTTGTATGACAGACGTAATGTGGAAGATGGAAGACCAGGAGAACAGACAGCGCCGGAACAACCTCCGCCTACTAGGGATTCCCGAAGGGGTGGAGGGAGAATATCCGCGGCGCTACATTGTGAAACTCCTGCGAAGGGCCTTTCCAGAACATTCGGAATGGAACTGGGAACATGAGGTTCAGCGAGCTCATCGCTTTCCCTTTAACTTGAAGAAACGGCATGATGGCAGCAATAATAGTGGGGGAAAACCCAGGGCCTTTTTGGTGTTTTTTGGGAACTTTCTGCTCAGACAGCTGGTTTACGACCAAGCCTGACCCAATTCTCATAAAGGCTTTGATGGGGTGTCTTTTTTTGCGAAGCCTGATTTTTGCCACGCTACGGTCGAGCGGAGGTGGCGTCTTCGCCAGCTATTTGTCCCCTTCCAGCAGCTGGGTGCACAAGTATTCTTAATGAATCCTGCTAGACTAAAAGTTATCATGAATGGGGCTACCTGCACCTTCATGTCAGAAATTAAAGCCCAAGAATTTCTTGGGGAAATCAAGTCTAGAAAGGGGCACTGTTAGGAAATATTATGCATAATTAGCTTGGCACTTAGAGCCTACTGCCCCTTTTTCGCTTTCTCTCACTTGTTCTTTTTGCAAGGGTTAAGTCTGGGGGCCCTGATAGGTTCCTGACAGCTACTATTAGGGTTTGGGGTCTAGGGAGGAAGGATGTATTTTCACTCTGTGGCCTGGCTAGGTCTGGCAAGGCACTGGCTTTATATTTCCTCCTCCTTTTTCCTTTTCTCGGTTTTCACTGTGGTTTTATTGGCCTATAGAATTCCAAAATCTCCGTCTGATAAACACGGCGGGGCCGGGTGGCGGGGACTTACTACAGGCGATCATCATTCAGGTTCTACCTGATTGCTCTAATTTGGGGGGGGCAGAGATGTGGGGGGTGGCGTAGGAGAGACAGGGTGGGGGGTATTGGGCTCGACTTAGTTACTTACTTTTTGCCACCTTAAGCATGAATTTGGGGAAAAAACCAGAAAATGTAAATGTAAAAATCTTTGTGCTTCACTGTTTCCAGGTTAATGGTAATGGTCAGGAAGGGTGCAGCAGCATTGGTAGACATCATACGTATTTGGGATATATTTCTTATGCCTTTTATTCTTTGAACTTTGCAACACTTTAATATGACTAAAGCAACCAGCTTTAGAATTGTTACTGTAAATATTTGTGGCTTAAACGATGCTCGGAAGAGACAGAAGGTGTCCCAAGGGTTGCGATTGCTGGGGGCCGACGTCGTCTGCCTCCAGGAAACACATATTGAGGGATCGCAGGCACACCTTTTAAATTCATTGGGATATAGTTTAATTGGGGGGACAACACAGGGAGCGCATGTGAGAGGAGTAGGGATCTTGACCCAACGCAATCATTTATTACAATCCACTCGTATTAAGTCCGACTCTCTTGGGAGATGGGTCATTGCAGAATGCCGGCTAACGTCTGAATTCTCTTTCACCCTATGTTCCATATATGGGAGTACTGCTGATGATCCTGGAGTAATTAATTGGATCTCTGGGAACTAGTCCACTGGCCTCTCCCAGTTGTTATATGTGGGGACTTGAACATCAATTTACCCAGCAACTGGGGAGTGAACAACCAGTGGAAGTATGCAGGCCGGAAGCCAAAAGTATATCAAGCTCTAAGAAACTTAGGGGCCGATTCCGATTCGGGCCGGAAAACGTACCGACCGACTCGGTACGGGAATATAGCCCGACCGACACGTACCGGCGCTGCCCGACCTGCGTAGTACGATGAAATGCATGTGAATCACGACCGACTCGTAGGGAACACAAGCCGAATGACCGAACCGCACGGAAACCAGCTATCCGGCCGGGAAACCACGCGAATCGAACCGACCGACACACACCAGGAATCAACATGACCGAAACGTACCCGCGAACTCCGACCCGCGCAGTACGATGCAATGCATGGAAAACCAGACCGAGTCGCACGGAGCCCAAGCCGTACGACCGACACGCATACAAAACCCAGCCGAAGCAACCCAATACTCCGCGACCGACGCGTACGCCGCACATGAAACCTAGCAGAAACACAGCGTGAACGACTCGGAGAAGCTCGCACGAGACAACTGCAGCATCCTACTCGGTCAGAAGAACGTCTCCTACATGCACAAAAAATACAAAGGGAAAAATACAAAAAAAGGGCCAAACAAGCAATGACAAAGCCAATAAATACTGGGGGGGGGAAACATGGAACAAAGACACACCCACAACTCCACCCATATAAAGGCCACAAATCCCTACCATGATCCTTTGCAAATTCAACTGACCTGCCAGCACAGAACACCATCAGACAGCAACCACAGACACACTCACAGCTCATCCATCACACAAGCCACACACCATTAGCACCTCAACAAATAGCACCCTCACATACACCCAACAAAACCTACACTCACACACCCTCACTTGCACACACACACATATCAATCACCACCACCACCCATCACCATGCCCCCAAAGAAGAATCCAAAGTTCCTAGACAGTGAATTGGAAGTCCTGGTAGATGAGAGCCTCAGGGTAGAGCCACAGTTGTTTGGTACATTGGTCCAACAGACCCCCATGTCGCAGAAAACCAAGATGTGGGAGAGGATCGTCAACAGGGTGAACGCACAATCACCATGTTTGCGCACAAAGGAAGACATCCAGAACAGGTGGTATGATGTGCGCAGGAGGGTCAAGGACCTACTAAAGAAGGATTACATCTTGAGTCAGCGCACCGGCAGTGGCCCTCCTGCCAAACCACTATACCTCAGGCCCTGGGAGGAGAAGGTGCGGGCCATCCTACCACCAGTGAGCGTATATGGACTATCAAACATCCCAGAGCCTGGTGAGTACACAACCAATATACACAATATCGTGTGACAATACACACACATCACTGTCAAGGGGATAGTCAAACCATGCACCCTTAGCAAATCCACAGCAACCAAAAGATAATCATCCCAAGATGTGTATGTTAGTCAGATAAACACAATACATGCCATCTTATAGTGATATGTAACTGTGTCATGACATGTACAAACCTAACAACAAATAGAGCAAGGCAGTGGCACAAATATAACCAACAAACACAGTCAGATATGTTGCCACCACTAGAACACCACCTCACAGGGAAGCTCACTGAAAGGAAGGAATTCTGTGTATGCTGGTGAAGTGAGTGTAGCCAATAGCATGATGGGAGTTGTAGTCACAGATATTGGTCACCCTCACAATTGGCCCATCAACACCACCCTGAACCATGCTCACATCACAGGGAGTGGAAAAGAACTGACAAGATGGCTGACACTGGGTACTGCTGTGGGAAGCACAAGGCCCTGCTGGGAACTGTGCAACAACCAACAGCAGGACACCACTGACTGACATCCTGAAAGCCAACTTGCACTCCCTGCAATGGAAGCATGTTCCATGGTGGGATATCTGGCTGGGTGGGAAGGAGGACTGACAGCTCTGACCATAGTTACCAGCAGCTTTTCTCACACCCCCCCTTAACACAAACTCCACACAACTCACCTGGGAGAATGCATTGCCTCACACTCTAATTAAATATCCCACAAAGAACTACCACACTGGGTTATGCTGTGTGAAGCACAGGGACACTTTTGGGACTTGTAGCCAAACAAACGCCAGGACAACACTGTCAGCCATTGTCGTGTGGTTTGTGGCCTCCTGGTCTGCCTTGCTACGTTGGCTTAGGCCTAGCTGCCATGAGGCTTTTTTGCACACGTTACTTTGTGCCGTTGTTTTTCAAGCCTCTGCTTCTGCCCGGCTATTTTAGCCCTGTCTGCATTTCTATCTTTCACCTTTTCTCCTGTTCCCTTTTGGGCTACGTCTGCACACCATGTACAAGGTCGAAAAACAACGTCCCTTGTTCCTGCTGATTTGGCCAGTCCCTCGCACTTAGACATAGCACTCTATGTACAGCTGCCCTGGAGAAATTTGTGTGCTTTTAATATTGTGTTTTTCACTGTTAGGGACACTTGGAGAAAAATCTTTCCAGAGAGAAGAGATGTGCTTATCTGATGATGTAAAACTTGCATCTAGATATTGAGGTATGGGGGTTCGCTAGTCAAAGCCCAGATGTCTTCTGTTTTTATAATAAACTAGCAACTAGCACGGGGAGGGTGGTATTGTCATTTAGCCATATATCCACTGCTTTATGAAATGCTTTCCCCGTTTGTATTCTATGGAGTTGTAACTATGCTGCTTATATTATCCTTATGCATTATGCTGATAGTACTGGCACGTGTACTGTATCTTAGAGCACGTTAGTTGAAATAAACATTTTAAACTATACAGTGTCTCTTCTTACGCACGTTGTGGACAGGTATGAGTGAGTTATGAAAGGGTGTTCTTGCTACTGCGAGTCCTGAGAGAGAGATACCGTGTTCTGGGTTGTCTAATCATTGGTAGCATTGTTGCTAATGAGACGCTACAGCTAGTCGGGTTGGGGTTTTAGGTGCTAAGGTTTATGGTTGGCTCACCACCATATTCCGAGGTCCTAATCTCCTGTGCATAGCTCTGTGTATGTGCAGAATCCCTACAACATGGCGCAACCAACGAGTGGGCTGCTTATCTGCGAGACGCTTGAGTAGTATTTGTGCTTGTCCACAACTCCCTTCACAGACGCTTCCGGAAGCGTGTGTGACGGTGATACCGCCTATATTGACATTTTTATAGGTTCTTTCAAGCTTGAAGTTGTTAAAAGGTTTCTTAAACAATACCCACTATTGTGCTGCAACATATTAGGTTGTCAAAAACTTCTAGCCTGAAATGGCTACGCAAATTGCGGCACATAGCCGCGCAGCGCTCCGAGCTCACTTGACAGTGTATGGAGTGCCTGATGCGGGTGTCGATTTGATCTTTGTGATACAAGCAGATCCAGCTTACCACTTTGAGGTGTTTTACTCTTGGGTCACCTTTCCAGCGGTGGATGGGACTGATAATATGTTCCATGAATATGAAGCCACCGTTGTTCCTGTTCACTATAGACCGTATAGGAATCTTGAAGTACCGCTCACGGCTTGGCAACACCGTGTTTGGTTTGATGGCGCCCTCCCCCAACCGGTTACCGTGGTTCGTTTAGGCCCCTTATCGATTGATGGGGCCACTTGGCCTGTCTTGGCCGGGTATACCCCACATCCGCGTTATATGACGGTTGCAGTCGCTGAACTGCGTAATATGCATTCGACTTTGATCCGAGTACATCGAGCTTTAGTACAATATGTTACAGGCAACATCCAGGGAGCCCCGCCTGGAGTTGCGGCCCATCCAGCTGGTGCAGGCGGTGTAACCATAAGTCCTATCATGGTGAATTCGGTGATGGGCAAGCGCCCACAAAATAAGGATGATTTTCCTTATTGGCTTGCAGAAAAATTTGACCAGCTGGAGGCAGTTTTTCCAAATACCTCTCCCGTGGAAAAACACAGAATTTTGACGATTAGTTTACCAAAAGACTTAATCCCTGAGTTGGCAGACTGCAACAACTGGGGTAGGGTATTCGCAGCAGTATATGCGAAGTGTTTCGGCACTCCTTCCATGACGGTTCTCCCCTCTGTAATTAAACGAGTGCAGGATGAACATGGCCCTGAAGCGGCTGTGGAATTAGGGATGAGACTGGTGGGAGTGTTCGACGTAGTGGCTGATTTGATCCTTGCAAATGTCAAGGGCGATGCAGTTAACTTCCAAGTAGCTAATGCTTTGGTTTGGACCCAGATCCAGACAAGCCGCGCGAATTACCGAAAATTATTGCTCAGGCTTACAAAACCATTGGTCGTAATAGCCTGGGAGTTAAGCCTTTTGTTAAATCGAAAACACAATCGCAACAACAACCTAAAACTCAATCTGAGAAAGATGAGAAACCAGTTTTTACTAAAAAGAGCTGGAGGTTGAAAAAACAGGGTAAGCAACAGAAGAAGCCGGGGTCGCGAGGCGCATCCCCTGTTTCAGTCTCTTCTGAACGCACATATGATTTGCGCGATAGGGCGAGAATTAAATCTCCAGAGAGATTTCAAGTCCCTGATTCCCGTTCTCCTCGTTCTTCACAGGCACCAACATCTTCGCAGGCTGGTGGAGGAGATCGCCAGGATAGAGGAAGGGGTCGAGAGACTCCACAGGGACGAGACCAACCTCGACAACAGGTCAGAGGGACAGCAGAAGAATTTCACCGTTCTCGCCCACAGTTTCAGAAGAAGAAAGTTGCCGCTGTCACAGCAAGATATGCCACAGACGGTGAGAACGAGACTCCTGAATTGGACGTGGGCAGTGATCCTCCTAGACAGCGCCGCTGAAGTTACCATAGTGCGGGAGGCGCTACGTCCTCATGTGGAGGCGACAGCAACTGAAACATTCATTACTGTCGAGACAGCAGACACCAGAGTGGCTCCCCCTGATAGATTATATAATATTGTAATTCAAATCGAAGGTGATATACAGCGTGTTATACACCATCCTGTCAGCACAGGCACACTACCCCACAGGGAAGCAGAGTCAAAAGGAAGGAAGTATGGGCATGTGGGAAGGGGGGTGTAGGCAATAGCATGATGGGAGTGGTAGTCACAGCTCAACATCCCCCACCCACATGGCCCAGCAAGCTCACACTGAAGCATGCACACCTCACAGGGAGTGAAAAGCCACTTCAAAGATGTCTGACAATGGTGCTCTGTTGTGGGGAGCACAAGGCCCTGCTGGGAACTGGGCACCAACAAACAACAGGACCACACTGTCAGCCATCTTGCCATTGCTGTCACACTCACACACAGTGAGGTCCACTCAAAAGGAAGGAAGTATGGGCATGCTGGGAAGGGGGGTGTAGGCAATAGCATGATGGGAGTGGTAGTCACAGCTCAACATCCCCCACCCACATGGCCCAGCAAGCTCACACTGAAGCATGCACACCTCACAGGAAGTGAAAAGCCACTTCTAAGATGTCTGACAATGGTCCTCTGTTGTAGGGAGTACCAGGCCCTGCTGGGAACTGGGCACCAACCAACAGCAGGACACCACTGTCAGCCATCTTGCCCTTGCTGTCACACTCACACACAGTGAAGTCCACTCAAAAGGAAGGAAGTATGGGCATGCTGGGAAGGGGGGTGTAGGCAATAGCATGATGGGAGTTGTAATCACAGATATTGGTCACCCTCACAATTGGCCCATCAACACCACTCTGAACCATGCTCACATCACAGGGAGTGGAAAAGAACTGACAAGATGGCTGACACTGGGTACTGCTGTGGGGAGCACAAGCCCATGCTGGGAACTGTGCACCAACCAACAGCAGGACACCACTGACTGACATCCTGAAAGCCAACTTGCACTCCCTGCAAGGGTGGCATGCTTCATGGTGGGATAACTGGGCTGGGGGGAGAAGGAGGGCCGGATGTCCACCAAATACCACCAATGCTGGCCATGCACACACCTCAACATTCACATTGAAAAGCTTCAGGTTGGCAGGACAATGTGCTACACCAATATCAACCTCTGACTGTGACAACTTAGGACAATGCAATGTACAGGCCCGCATCCCATGGTACAGTCATAACTGTCAGGTGTGTGAACCATTGATGCCTGTAGAAACATAACATACATTGTGTGTCTCTTCCAAAAACAGGTGATGATGGGGACACAGCAGCAGACAATGAGGAGTCCCTGTCCCAGGCTCCGGGGGACACTGAGCTCACTGGTGTGGAACAGCCTCTGCCCTCCTCGGATGGCGAAGACCTACCTGGCCCCTCCGGTGTGAGTCATCATGCAGCACCAGCAGGACCAACATCTGCACCCCCTGCACCCACCCCTCCAACAACTGACAACACACAGACCACCCCCGCCGACACGGACAGACCAAGGACCACCAATGACAACAGCACAGGGACCCCGGCCCACCGTGGAGCAATGGACAACAACCCCAGTAACAACCCCCAAGGGGGCCTAGGGTCACCTGTGCGTGCCACCACAGGTCCTGCACTTGTCGCCAGGGGTGGTGGGAGGGGTGGTAGACATAGGTCGCTGTTTGCAGAGGGGTCTGGACTGCATGATGACCCACAACTGGTACGCATTGCTGATGCGTACCAGAATAGCACCGGAGAGGTCAGCCAGGAAGTGGGGATCCTCAAGGACATTCAACAGCAGCAGGCTGCCCATCATGCCCGCTTGGACTCACACATGTCCCGTGTGGAGACACACATGTCTCGCATGGAGTCCAAGTGGGACACATTGCAAGAACTGACAGTGGTGCATAGGGACATATTGACATGCCTCCGCCAGATTAGCACCAACATGGCCACACCTCCCTGTGTGCCCACAACATCTGGTGCTGCAACAACTGCAACTGCCACAGGGAGGGAGGATGACTCTGGCGGAGAGTCCTCTGCACCGCAGCAGCCTGCACGTGAGGGTCCCCCCCGAAAGAAGAGGGGTCGTCCGAGGAAGGAAAACTGAGAGGCCAATGGCCATGTACCTCCCCCAGGAACCCAACACCTGTTCTGGAAATTCTCCTTTGTGTGCAAACTGTTCACCCTGTCGAATGCAACACAACTCTCCCACATGACATGGGGAGTTTAAGTTGGACCAATGTATCAGATGACTGTGGACTTTACTCAGGACCTTTCTGCTACCAAGACTTCCAACTCATCTGGGAACTTTGGATTCCAATCCCAATGTACAGCACCCACCATCCTGTGCACTATCCTCACACATGTATGTAAATAAACTCACTAATACACCATACTTGCCTCTGTTGTGATTCCAACGTGGTTTCTGTCATGGAGATGATGATCTGCTAAATGACACTGTGCATGCTAACTGCTACAGCAAGTTCAACACCGTCATGTGAGTCATGGCGACGTGACACATATGAGGGAGACACACCACTAGGGCTACACAACACATACACACCAGGGCCATCTGACTCATCGCCTACACTGATGTTGCCAGGAAATACAGTGGAATGCACAGACACCACACCTATTCAGAGTCTGTGTTAACTAGCCCACAGGTGCAGTAAGCACATGTCAGTCAGATGTGTGACCACAGACAACGCACATCCCAAAGTGAAGCACAGGTTTATTACACATTTGCAACATGTTGTTTCCACTACAGATGCAAGGTAATCCCACGTGGCAGTGGCCAAACAGTCAACAAGTGTAGAAGAAATAAAGTCCAGGGGTGTGTGGCACATCACCTGTAGGGAAACGACTGCTTCCACCCTGGAAGTTGAATCATGGTGTCAGGGGATCACAGTTGACCAAACAACTCTGAAAGTACCCTGTGAAGGACAGACATGACACACAGTCAAAAGCACTGAAGAACAGGACAGAACTGCAATACTCATGCCCAATACATGTCACAAGATACTTACAGAAAACCAAGTTAGCATGTCAACACTGTTGGGGAGTACAGACTACCTATAAGGACACATCGCTGCACGCTTCCAGTCAAGTAGCACATGGCCACACTCAAACAGCACCAGAGCACCACCAACACATATCACGCAAACTCACATCATTGACATGACATCTCTGGATACTCACATTCAGCTGAAGAAGTTGGTGATGAGCTGTGTGCGGACATCACCCTCAACATCATCATCATCACTGGCATCGTGGCCCAGGCCAGGATCCTCCACAGGTGGCGGATGTTGGTCATCGTCATCCAGGATGAGAGGCAACTCCTTCCGCACTGCCAGGTTGTGTAGCATGCAGCAGACGATGACAATCTTGCACACCTTTGCTGGGGCATATGGGAGGGCCCCTCCTGTCTTGTCCAGGCAGCGGAAGCGGCTCTTCAGGAGACCAAATGTCCGCTCGATCACTCTCCTGGTCCGACCATGTGCCTCATTGTAGCGCATCTGGGCTGGTGTCACAGGGTTCTTGAGGGGTGTCAGCAACCACGGCATGTTGGGGTATCCCGAGTCACCTACATACAGACAATTGCACATTAGCTGAGTTGGAAAAGAGGGTGGAATACAACATTGCAGAACACACACAATGGTACAAAGTCAGTACACACCGACAAGCCAGGCACGCTGGTTCTGCATCTGTGACATCATCCTCGGGATGCGACTACTCCTCATCACGTAGGCATCGTGTGCAGAACCGGGGAAACGGGCACACACGTGCGAGATGCTCATATCTGCAAGACATATCACCAGAGCATTGACCGAATGGTAATGTTTCCTGTTCCTGTATGCCTGCTCATGTGCCTGTGGTGGTACCAAAGCCACATGTGTCCCATCAATGGAGCCAATGACATGCGGCATCCTCCCCAGGGCATAGAAGTCACTCTTGACGTCAGTGAGTTGTTGACGTTTAGGGAAATAGATGTACTGGTTCAGGTATCTCAACATTGCCTCCAAAAAATCGCCTAGCACATGGCTGAACATGGTCTGTGACATCCCATCAGCAGACGCCACAGTGTGTTGAAAGGTACCGGTGGCAAAGAAGTGCAGGGCTGCCATCACCTTCACCTTGGGGGTCAGCGCTGTAGGGTATGGCCGGCCAGGTTCCAAATGTGGGGCCAACCGCACCACCAATTCCTCAATCAGCGGCCTGTTGAAGCGGTACCGTCGGATGCAGTCCCGTTCAACAATCGTTGCAAGGTCAGGGAATGGTCTATGGACAGCTGGTGCCCTGCAGTGCATAGGTGAACAAAGAAAGATTGTCAGTCACCCCACATATGTGGCATAGACCATACTCAATATCACATGATACATCATTACGAGACACAAGTACCTGATGTGTGTGCCGTTCTGTAAGGACATGTATGGCACCTACATGGCCAACATCTAACATCACAGTTCAACATATGTTGACAACAAGTTCCAGGTTGTGCTATGGGATATCATTAGGCTGTGTCACAGTACCCATGTACTGCTGTCACGTTCCAAACACACACCACAGTGACATGTGAGGACAGATGTGCCCCAGGCATCACAGCTCATTGACAGGTAGATTCCTAGGGACCCTGTATTGCCACATGGACACTGGCATGACATGGCGTATCATGAATACACCACAGCAAAACAACCATGACCCCCACAGGTAGTGGTCCCTGTTGCCTCTGCAGGACAGACATGGACGTCTGTGACACACACACACGCACAACATCAAAGTCCATGCACAAACAACGTGGATGTGGAGACTGTCTCCCATTGTGCACATGGAATCAGAGACATTGTAAACACAACATGCAGACAGACTGTGGAGGGCCATCACTATTGTGGCAATGGGTCACCCTGTGACGTACATACCTTCCCACATGGGACTCAGGGGGTATGTGACATGACATACACATACACAACCTGGAAATGTGACCGTGCCACATGCTCTGAAATGAACAGTTGCACATCACAGTGGTCATGTGCACAACACACAAAGGATTCTCTCCCCATGAACACGTGCACAGCCTGGGAGTGGCTGCCCCCAAGTGCCACCCAAAAAACCACATGTTGACCCCCATACACAGAAAAGGTAATGCAGCCTTACATGCCTTAGGATACAGTGTGGACAGGCTGTGGTGTTGTAGGTGTGCCCCTGAGTCCCTGGCAAGTAAATGTGACTGGCATACGTTCACCTGTGACAAGCATGGTGACACATGCGAGTGACTTGTACAGGGACGCGTCGTACAGCAATGGACCGATCGGTGCGCACGCATTGGCCATTGCATATGATGTGAACGGGTAGGCGTTGTACAGCAATGGATCGATCGGTGCACATGCATTGGCCATTGCATATGATGTGAGTGGGTACGCGTTGTACAGCAATGGACCGATCGGTGCGCACGCATTGGCCATTGCATATGATGTGAGCGGGTAGGCGTTGTACAGCAATGGACCGATCGGTGCGCACGCATTGGCCATTGCATATGATGTGAGCGGGTACGTGTTGTACAGCAATGGACCGATCGGTGCGCACGCATTGGCCATTGCATATGATGTGAGCGGGTACGCGTTGTACAGCAATGGACCGATCGGTGCGCACGCATTGGCCATTGCATATGATGTGAGCGGGTACGCGTTGTACAGCAATGGACCGATCGGTGCGCACGCATTGGCCATTGCATATGATGTGAGCGGGTAGGCGTTGTACAGCAATGGACCGATCGGTGCGCACGCATTGGCCATTGCATATGATGTGAGCGGGTACGCATTGTACAGCAATGGACCGATCGGTGCGCACGCATTGGCCATTGCATATGATGTGAGCGGGTACGCGTTGTACAGCAATGGACCGATCGGTGCGCACGCATTGGCCATTGCATATGATGTGAGCGGGTAGGCGTTGTACAGCAATGGACCGATCGGTGCGCACGCATTGGCCATTGCATATGATGTGAGCGGGTACGCATTGTACAGCAATGGACCGATCGGTGCGCACGCATTGGCCATTGCATATGATGTGAGCGGGTACGCGTTGTACGGCAATGGACCGATCGGTGCGCACGCATTGGCCATTGCATATGATGTGAGCGGGTAGGCGTTGTACAGCAATGGACCGATCGGTGTGCACGCATTGGCTAGGGCCTGGCATGGCAACGGACGCGTTTTCGAAGCTTTAACGAGTCTGATGCAGTGAATTCAGTTGGCCAGCCACAACAATGTTGCAAATTCATGGGTGTCATGAAGTTGAACTTTTGAAGGATGCTGTGGGCGTGTATGAGTGGTGCAATTCCATGGATTGGCCAGATTCAGAAGATGCAAACGACTTGGACCTATCACTTTGGACACATGGGACAGTATCTGCCTCTGCAGCACACATATAATGCTGGCTGTTCCCCTGAGAGCTCACTTGCCTGCACTACATGCTCCAGGACGACATCTGCCACCAACACTGCTGCTGTCTCTGCATCCTCTGGCTACTGCAATGTCACGTACTGTGGAGAGAGCCCCAGCCTTCAGCACTGAGGAGAACCAGGCCCTGCTGGACAGCCTCCTTCCACAGTACAGCAAGCTGTATGGGAAACCAGGGGAGCAGGTGAGTGTGCTGTCCACTGCCTTACTAAATGTGCATGTTGTCTGACTAGCAAGACTTCCAGTGTGCACACCACTGGCTAGCATGCTCACTGAGTAGTTCTCACCCCCCAAAGTGTGTAGTTACATGCACTGAACAGGTATAGTGCAGTAACAGTGCATTCCAACAAGGTTTTACTTCCCAGGCAATGATACCATTTAGTAACTGCTGGCAAACTGTTCATAGCCATAGTTGCACTGCCTGTGTACATCATATGCCCCTGTGATTGAGACATGTATATCCAACTGTGTGATGCACGGATATGTTGCATGTGTAGTAATGGCCTTTTTCACTTTGTCATCCTCACAGGTTGATGCCCACCAGAAGCAGGAGATCTAGCTGACCATCGTCAGGGTAGTACGATCCGTGGGGGACTACAAGCGCCGGATCCGCAACTGCCAGAAGAGGTGGCAGGACCTTCGGGACTGGACCCGGAGGATCGCAAGGGTCCAGCTGAAGCTGTCGCCTCCTCGCAGGAGGGGCGGACACCGGACCCTGACCCCCCACATGCTCAGGATCCTGGCGGTGGTCTTCCCTGACCTGGATGGGCAGCTGAAGGCCAGACAGCAGCAAGGAGGGGGTGAGTCCATGACTGCACTGTGAACTTTGTCTGACATGCTATGTGCCCTCCTCTGGCCTGGTTAAACCTCCACAGTACATCAGTCTTGTGGTCCAGGACCCATGTCCCTCAATTGTGACATACCCACTCCTCATCTGATACCCAGTTGTGGCCCTTACAGTCAGGAAATTGTGTCACTTGGGTACTGTGTCCTTTCATTTTGCTTAGCTCAAGGTGGGGGGACAGCATTTGTTCCCGTACCTTTGTGGTGGGCTTCATGGGTGGGTCAATTGCTTACACAATGCCTGAGTTCTGACATGTAATCTGCGTGTAACTTTGATATGTGGTCCAATTGCTGATCTGACTCACCACATGTGCCTGGGGTATTTGGCACACCCCCATGCTGCGGGTGGGAACAATGTTTGGGCCTCAGGAGTATGTATATCAAGTGTGTCACACATGCTTAGCCACCTGCCTACTGTCCAGGGCTCATCCCTCTTTCACGTGGAGCAGGACAGTCATGCCTACTCCAGGGCATACAATACACTCTGTACTCCCACTCCCGTGTATCAGCTGACACATTGTGCTCAGTGAAATGTTCCCTCAGGTGTCTGCCTCTGTGTCATTGTGCTGTGGCTTCGTTGTCAGGACTACTGGGGTGTTTATCGGTTAGGGCTCAGCATGCCATCTGAGATGTGACCATGAGAGACGATACTTGTGTGACATATAGGTGTTTGATCACTTGACTGTGCAGACTGGTGTATGCGACTGTGAAGTTCAGGCAGCTGTTATTCATTCACAGCAGACTTTGAGGTGCTCAGGTTCAGAGAGTTGTGTTTCATGTCTCCCATATGTCCAATTAGTATGACGTGGACAAATAAGAGTTCAGATGATGTGGTGTGTGGGGGATGGACATGTGCACTTGTCAGCTACAGAACTTGCATTCCCCATGACCTAGGATTGTGACACAGTGCAGACTGTTGTTGGCTGGCTGCCCTGCCCATGTGACTGGAGACAGTGATGTATGACTTTGCAGGCATGCCTGTGCCATGGCATTAAACTTCCTAAGAGTGATCCTGCAGGGGAGTGACATGTGCAACATGCACCCCATTGTGGCATTGACTATGAGGACATGGGTGCATCATGGTGTCTGGTGCTGGTATGCATCACATGCATTTCAAATTAGACTCTAGCCATCCCTTTATCCGGACACCTGTACTGACTCAGTGGCAAGAGATGTGATGTGTGCATGTTCACATACTTCACCGTGTTCTCTGCAATGTCCAACAACTGGGTAGGTGGTGCATGTGTCCACACTCGGGTATTACCATCCGACAGGCACCAGACAGATGGGTGCAAGGCCAGGAGGGGTGTGAGTGCCATGGTTGACCATCAGACTGACAATTGGCGTCTCCTAATCTGTGTGAGCACTTTTGGCAATGTTCAACTAAGGATGCCAGGGCTTGCTCTGTAATGTGCTGTACTTACTGTGGTGTGTGCGGTCAGTGCAGGTGACTGATGTTTGTCTGTTTCCCTAATTGTTTGCAGATACATCCATGGCCACAGGAGGGGACAGCTCCACGGACCAGGAGGAGCTGCAGAGCCAGACTGGGTCAGCAGCCGATGAGTGGTCGGAGGGACCCAGTGGCATGGAGGGCGAGGGGAGCCACACCGAGGAGTCCTCAGCACCATCCACCTCAGCTGAGGACCACAGCAGCTTGGAGGATGACTCCCTTGTGGAGGCGGGTGTCAGCAGCCACCACACCCCAGCTAGTATGGCTGGCCCCACCACCACCACCACCACCACCACCGCCCTCCCATTGGCTCCCATTCCAGAGGTCCGTGGAGGCTCCCGTGTTCAGGAGCGGGTCTCCTTCGTGCCAGGCACCGCACCCCCTGCCCCTGTGTCCCCTGCTGCCCTAAGTGAGGAGTCTGTGTACTTACTTCGCCAGCTCCATGTAGGGCAGACAGCAATGCTGAGTGTCCTCCATGCACACACCACTCTGTTGACACAGCTGGTGTCGTTCATGGAAGGCATCTCATCGGGCATGTCTGCCCTACAGAGGAGCAATAAGTCCATGGACTCCTCCCTGACGGCAGCAGTGTCCCTCCTCCAACAGTCCCTCACCCCTCCTACCTCTGACCCATCCACACTTCCTGGCACCCTACCTGTCCCAAGCACATGCACACCTGCACAATCACCCAAACACACAGACACGAGCAGCACAGAAACACCCAAAACAAAGTCAAAACGTGCATGCAAGCATCCTCAGGGGACTGATACCACACCCACAGGGGATGGGGAACAGACACACACACAGGCATCCACAGTCACTCCGCAGTCCTCCAAATCCTCTCCCTCCAAGACCCCTTCCCTTGCCTCACCTGCAACCCCACCTAAAAAGCAGCTCTTCCTCTGTGACCTCGGCCTCTTCCTCTCCGATCCAGCTGATCCAGCATACAGGGGGAAGAGGAAGTCCACCCACACAGAGGGGAGTGCCCCTCACCCCCGGACACCCTCCCCCAGGCACAGACAAACTGAGGCCCCCACCCGCAAGTCCCCCCGGTCCCGGAAGAGCAAGACCCCGCCACCGCCCTGCAGCTCAACCACACAGTCTCCTTCCTCCATCCCTCAGGCCCCCACAACACAGGTTCCCCCACCACACCCTGCCCCAGGTTCCCCCACCCACAGATACACCATCCCCAAAATGATCCGGCCTTCTCCCCCTACCACTTGCTCTTCTAGCCTCACACCCCCGCTGCACATGTTTGTGCCACTGGTGTGGAGACCGTGTCCTCCCCCTCTGTCCTGCCCACCTTACCTGAACCCCATTCTACTCCCCTGGAGATAGACACTGCAGTGGAGTCCACTACCAGCAGTCTGACTTGGGCACTGCAGTGGGGGACCTGTCCACTCCATCTGGCCAGCCCACTGCAGTCATGCCGGCACCCACACCATCTGACTCATGCCCCCCAGTTGTGCCAGCACACACCATGTCGGACACCTCCACTGCAGTTGTCAGTGACTCTCCGGCACCAGCCACCCCTTCCCTGCCTCCTTCTGGTGAGCCCTGTTCCTGTCCCTGCGGTGACTGGCCTGCCCCCCGTATGCCCCTCTGAGGGGAATGTCCCTGGTCCGTAGCAGTGCAGGCAAGCAAAGGGTGACATCTGCCACTGTCACCCTGTTCGGACTTTACTGATGGACTGGCCATTGGCCTTTGTCTTTTTTCTGGACTTTCTATTTTACACACACATATGCTGAATAAAGCTACTTTCTGTTCTCTGGTGGTTTTGCTTCAGATGTACATGATGTTGATGATGCTAACCATGCCCTTGCTGCAGTGATGGTGATTTTTGATATCAGGAAAATGAAGTGTTACTGTGCAGGACCCCATGTGGTCCAGGGGCAATGTGTCCTATCCTGGTGTGTAGCCATGTCATCCTTTGCAGCAATATGAGGGTGTCATGTTTTCAATATTTGCCAATGGGATTTCATACATTTATTTGCAATATCACATCTGTGGCTTACACCCCTGCACATCAGTTGTGCTTGCCATTGTTCAATTTGTCTATTTCCCTGACCGTTTGACCATCTCCACTGGACATGCAAGTTTGGGCATCAATGGGGAAGGACTCATCTGTGTTACCAGTGCAACTTGCTATACATGTGTGTTGGATCTGTGCAGATGATTTCGGTGACCAGGCTGATGTGACGAGAGCCTTCATTTTGTGCTAATTGTTGACTGAGTGACCAAGTGTTCTGCTGACATGATAGAGTCCTGCAGAGACAACGTATGGCACAGCTTTCCTTACACAGGAGTGGAGTCCCCTCATGGCAGTGTGTAATTCCGTGACATTGCCTGAGCCCAAGGTGTGTGTTGTGTGAGCATGTCTGTGTGTGTTCACTTCCATTTTTCTACGCAGGCTGGGATCCCTAGTGATGTTCCTGTTTGTGATGCTTGCTGAGTTGACCTATGTTCCCCCCAAATCTTCGCCCTGGGTTCTCTGGGATGTGGGTGCATGGCACATTACTGGTCATCAGGGTGTCATCCATAGGTGTGTTTGCTGTCAGGGCTGAGTTTGTGGGCAAACACAGATGAGACACAGTCAGGATTCCCCTTGGCACTTGTTGGTTACACAAGGCATGTAATTTACAGTTTGTGTTAGCTTTCAGTGATTGTGACACGTTGTGTGTGTGACTGCTGCCACTCCTCAGGGTCAGAGCTGCAATGTTGGAAGTTGTCTATGTGTGTTCTTTGTGGGTGACCTTGGCTTCTTCATTGGTGTGTGACTGTGGCCGGGATCCCATTGGTTGGTGTGGATTTGACGTCATGCCCATGTACAGCGTACTGTGCAGTGTGTCAGACATTCACGAGTCTTGTTGACTGGCCATGTGTGATGGGTTTCTGCACCTTAGTTCCCACCACCACCGCTGGGATTGTCATGGGTGCATGTGCAATGTCACCAGTCCATGTGAGCTTCACTGCTGCACATTGGTGGAGATCAAGGTGTGTGGTGTTGAGTGTGTGCAAATGAGAGTTGTTGCATGGCTAGACCCCTACCTCCATGTTGGCCTTGGCTGACAGGCCGTGCTGATTGATTTGTGCTTGTGTAGGTGTGATGGTAGTTTGTTGCTCAGGACACATGACTGTGGTTCACAGTGTGAACGACATCTAGCTTTGTCATCACAGTGGGATTATCATGCAGGCCAGGGTCACCACAATGTGGGGTCCCTGGGGGTAGTGCTGTGGTGGGTGTGTCTCTTGCTGTGTTATTTGCTGTTCCTACAAGTTTGTGTGACGTGTAATTTGGGCTCCCTCTCATCTAACAATGCCTGATTGCCCACATAGGGGAATCTGATCCATGAGTTACTTTTGTGTGGCACTGTATACACATCTGTGTAATTGGGATTCAGGCCTCCTCATGTGTTGTGTGGTTGCCTGGGGACACTGGCACACCCCCCCATCACCTGTTGTGTTTGATATGCAGTGTGAGGCTGCCTGTTTGTGTTTGTGCATCTGCACCACTGCATTGGCATATCTTTAGTGTGCCATTGGCTGTATGTTGTTTGGTGGCTTTCCCCTGCTGTCCCTGGGACTCCTAGGTCATCAGTCAGCACAATGATCATGGTTTGTATGTCCCATTGCTGCCATGGTATGGTATTTGTTCACCTGACATCTACAGTCTCCACAGGATATCTACATTTGTGTATCCATTGGTGCAGATATGTGGGGCTGCATTATGATGGTCACTTCTGTCATTGTGTTATTGATGAATGGTGACAATGTCAGCCCCCATGGGTGATGTTTGTCTGCACATGGCCAAAGGTATGTCTTATTTGCACTGCACTGTTTGCCTCACCCAATCTATGTTGCTATGGGACACAAGCACTACTATGCCACAGATGTGTTTGTTGTTCTGTGACCAGGAATCATCCATGCTGTTTGGCATTTGCAGCTTTTCCCATGACAACACTTACATTTTGGTCACTGTGATGATGGGGTTTTAGACCCCATTGCCACAATGTTCAAAATGTGCTTCAGGTATGGACCCCACACTTACATTTTGGTCACTGTGGTGATGGGGGTTTAGACCCCATTGCCACAATGTTCAAAATGTGCTTCAGCTATGGACCCCACACTTACATTTTGGTCACTGTGGTGATGGGGGTTTAGACCCCATTGCCACAATGTTCAAAATGTGCTTCAGGTATGGACCCCCCACTTACCTTTTGGTCACTGTGGTGATGGGGGTTTAGACACCATTGCCACAATGTTCAAAATGTGCTTCACCTATGGACCCCACACTTACATTTTGGTCACTGTGATGATGGGGGTTTAGACCCCATTGCCACAATGTTCAAAATGTGCTTCAGCTATGGACCCCACACTTACATTTTGGTCACTGTGGTGATGGGGGTTTAGACCCCATTGCCACAATGTTCAAAATGTGCTTCAGGTATGGACCCCACACTTACCTTTTGGTCACTGTGGTGATGGGGGTTTAGACCCCATTGCCACAATGTTCAAAATGTGCTTCAGCTATGGACCCCACACTTACCTTTTGCTCACTGTGATGATGGGGTGTTAGACCCCATTCCCACAGTGGTCATGGTCTGCTTGCATTGTGGAGGCCACACACATTTATGTGTGACACATGTGATAGGGGGTCACATTGTATGTTCAATGTCATGTTCAGTGTTGTAGGCATGTGACACAGACTACATACGCTTGTCATGGTGTTGGGGGATGTATTTTTCAGACATTCCTTATGTTGGAGTATGCTGGTTGTGTCATGCATTACCCGTCCTATGAGTAGGGGTGGTGTGGGTGGTAGGCATCCATCCCCCTATGAGTGGGGATGGTAGTAGTGACAGGCATCCAGCCCCCTATGTGTGGGGATGGTAGTAGTGACAGGCATCCTGGCCCCCCTGAGTAGGGGTGGTGGTAGTGGTAGGCATCCAGCCCCCCCTGAGTAGGGGTGGTGGTAGTGGTAGGCATCCAGCCCCCTATGTGTGGGGATGGTAGTAGTGGTAGGCATCCATCCCCCTATGGGTGGGGATGGTAGTAGTGGCAGGCATCCAGCCCCCCATGAGTAGGGGTGGTGTTAGTGGTAGGCATCCATCCCCCTATGAGTGGGGATGGTAGTAGTGACAAGCATCCAGGCCCCCATGAGTAGGGGTGGTGGTAGTGGTAGGCATCCAGCCCCCTATGAGTGCGGATGGTAGTAGTGACAGGCATCCAGGCCCCCCTGAGTAGGGGTGGTGGTAGTGGTAGGCATCCAGCCCCCTATGTGTGGGGATGGTAGTAGTGACAGGCATCCAGGCCCCCCTGAGTAGGGGTGGTGGTAGTGGTAGGCATCCAGCCCCCTATGTGTGGGGATGGTAGTAGTGACAGGCATCCTGGCCCCCCTGAGTAGGGGTGGTGGTAGTGGTAGGCATCCATCCCCCTATGAGTGGGGATGGTAGTAATGACAGGCATCCAGGCCCCCATGAGTAGGGGTGGTGGTAGTGGTAGGCATCCAGCCCCCTATGAGTAGGGATGGTAGTAGTGACAGGCATCCAGGCCCCCATGAGTAGGGATGGTGGTAGTGGTAGGCATCCAGCCCCCCCTGAGTAGGGGTGGTGGTAGTGGTAGGCATCCAGCCCCCTATGTGTGGGGATGGTAGTAGTGACAGGCATCCTGGCCCCCCTGAGTAGGGGTGGTGGTAGTGGTAGGCATCCAGCCCCCTGAGTAGGGGTGGTGGTAGTGGTAGGCATCCAGCCCCCCTGAGTAGGGGTGGTGGTAGTGGTAGGCATCCAGCCCCTATGTGTGGGGATGGTAGTAGTGACAGGCATCCAGGCCCCCTGAGTAGGGGTGGTGGTAGTGGTAGGCATCCAGCCCCCTATGTGTGGGGATGGTAGTAGTGACAGGCATCCAGGCCCCCTGAGTAGGGGTGGTGGTAGTGGTAGGCATCCAGCCCCCCTGAGTAGGGGTGGTGGTAGTGGTAGGCATCCATCCCCCTATGAGTGGGGATGGTAGTAGTGACAGGCATCCAGGCCCCCTGAGTAGGGGTGGTGGTAATGGTAGGCATCCAGCCCCCTGAGTAGGGGTGGTGGTAGTGGTAGGCATCCATCCCCCTATGAGTGGGGATGGTAGTAGTGACAGGCATCCAGGCCCCCTGAGTAGGGGTGGTGTTAGTGGTAGGCATCCATCCCCGATGAGTGGGGATGGTAGTAGTGACAGGCATCCAGCCCCCCATGAGTAGGGGTGGTGGTAGTGGTAGGCATCCATCCCCCTATGAGTGGGTATGGTAGTAGTGACAGGCATCCAGGCCCCCTGAGTAGGGGTGGTGGTAGTGGTAGGCATCCAGCCCCCCTGAGTAGGGGTGGTGGTAGTGGTAGGCATCCATCCCCTATGAGTGGGGATGGTAGTAGTGACAGGCATCCTGGCCCCCTGAGTAGGGGTGGTGGTAGTGGTAGGCATCCAGCCCCCCCTGAGTAGGGGTGGTGGTAGTGGTAGGCATCCATCCCCCTATGAGTGGGGATGGTAGTAGTGACAGGCATCCAGGCCCCCCTGAGTGGGGATGGTAGTAGTGACAGGCATCCAGGCCCCCCTGAGTAGGGGTGGTGGTAGTGGTAGGCATCCAGGCCCCCCTGAGTAGGGGTGGTGGTAGTGGTAGGCATCCATCCCCCTATGAGTGGGGATGGTAGTAGTGGCAGGCATCCAGGCCCCCCTGAGTAGGGGTGGTGGTAGTGGTAGGCATCCAGCCCCCTATGAGTGGGGATGGTAGTAGTGACAGGCATCCAGCCCCCCATGAGTAGGGGTGGTGGTAGTGGTGGGCATCCATACCCCTATGAGTGGGGATGGTAGTAGTGACAGGCATCCTGGCCCCCCCTGAGTAGGGGTGGTGGCAGTGGTAGGCATCCAGCCCCCCCTGAGTAGGGGTGGTGGTAGTGGTAGGCATCCAGCCCCTCCTGAGTAGGGGTGGTGGTAGTGGTAGGCATCCAGCCCCCTTTTGTGTGGGGATGGTAGTAGTGGTAGGCATCCATCCCCCTATGGGTGGGGATGGTAGTAGTGGCAGGCATCCAGCCCCCCATGTGTAGGGGTGGTGTTAGTGGTAGGCATCCATCCCCCTATGAGTGGGGATGGTAGTAGTGACAGGCATCCAGGCCCCCATGAGTAGGGGTGGTGGTAGTGGTAGGCATCCAGCCCCCTATGAGTGGGGATGGTAGTAGTGACAGGCATCCAGGCCCCCCTGAGTAGGGGTGGTGGTAGTGGTAGGCATCCAGCCCCCTATGTGTGGGGATGGTAGTAGTGACAGGCATCCTGGCCCCCCTGAGTAGGGGTGGTGGTAGTGGTAGGCATCCATCCCCCTATGAGTGGGGATGGTAGTAGTGACAGACATCCAGGCCCCCATGAGTAGGGGTGGTGGTAGTGGTAGGCATCCAGCACCCTATGAGTGGGGATGGTAGTAGTGACAGGCATCCAGGCCCCCATGAGTAGGGATGGTGGTAGTGGTAGACATCCAGCCCCCCCTGAGTAGGGGTGGTGGTAGTGGTAGGCATCCAGCCCCCTATGTGTGGGGATGGTAGTAGTGACAGGCATCCTGGTCCCCCTGAGTAGGGGTGGTAGTAGTGGTAGGCATCCAGCCCCCCCTGAGTATGGGTGGTGGTAGTGGTAGGCATCCAGCCCCCTATGTGTGGAGATGGTAGTTGTGACAGGCATCCTGGCCCCCCTGAGTAGCGGTGGTGGTAGTGGTAGGCATCCAGCCCCCCCTGAGTAGGGGTGGTGGTAGTGGTAGGCGTCCATCCCCCTGTGAGTGGGGATGGTAGTAGTGACAGGCATCCAGGCCCCCTGAGTAGGGGTGGTGGTAGTGGTAGGCATCCAGCCCCCCTGAGTAGGGGTGGTGGTAGTGGTAGGCATCCATCCCCCTATGAGTGGGGATGGTAGTAGTGACAGGCATCCTGGCCCCCTGAGTAGGGGTGGTGGTAGTGGTAGGCATCCAGCCCCCCCTGAGTAGGGGTGGTGGTAGGCATCCAGCCCCCCCTGAGTAGGGGTGGTATTAGTGGTAGGCATCCATCCCCCTATGAGTGGGGATGGTAGTAGTGACAGGCATCCAGGCCCCCCTGAGTAGGGGTGGTGGTAGTGGTAGGCATCCAGCCCCCCTGAGTAGGGGTGGTGGTAGTGGTAGGCATCCATCCCCCTATGAGTGGGGATGGTAGTAGTGGCAAGCATCCAGCCCCCCCTGAGTAGGGGTGGTGGTAGTGGTAGGCATCCAGCCCCCTATGGGTGTGTATGGCATTGGTGTTAGCCATCCCGCCCCTATGGTTCTGCTGTTGCTAGTGTGCGTCATTTCTGCATCCCTATGTGTGGGTGACATATATTGGGTACGTGTTGTTTGTTTGTGTAGTGGGTGTTTGACTTACCGTCTGCGCCGTACGCGTCCGTACCTGTTCCGGTAATAGATGTAGAGTATTGGTAGGACCTGCGCGATGGGATTTATGGTTGGTTCGTCTCGTTCGGGTTTCTCGTGGCTTCGACTCGTACTTGTCGCTGGCTTGTTCGTCTCGTCGCCGTGGATCGTCTTGTGGCGCTAATCGGAGCTTATGTACAGCTCTCCCGGATGCTCTGACGTGCCGGACATAGCGACGGGTTCGGCGCGTACGGAAAGCGCATCGTACTAGTCTGGCCGGAAGGTGCTGTGTATTTGCTTCCGTGCGACTCGATTCGGCGTTTACGGATCCTGGCTCGGGCGGGGAACAGGAGCTGAAATGGGTAAGTACGGCTCGTTCGGAATATGTGCTGTTATGCGCATCGTACTTGCTCGTTCGGACGACTGTTCGAATCGGTCGGGAAACACGCGTTCGGCTTGGTTTTTTTCCGGACGAATACTGTTAGGTGCGCTTCCGGCCGGGATCGGAATCGACCCCTTAATGTATACTCATGGGCTCATCGATGCTTGGGCTAATCTCAAACCAAATCAGCCAGGTTATACTTATTATTCAGCCCTTCACCTCTCTTTAGCGAGGCTAGATTACTTCTTGGTATCGCCTTCTCTGATCTGTGATTGTGACATCGACATCGCTCCACGATATCTGTCAGATCACAATCCGCTTATTTTAGATATAAAGGGCTTGGTGTCCCACAAAGAAGTCCCGTCCTGGAGCTTCGAGAGAGCGCTTTTGTACGATACTGGATACCAGACTTATATGAAAAGCTGGATTCAGGAATTTCTTGAAAAGAACATTGGGTCTGCCCCAGTTATGGTCGTATGGGATGCGCTGAATGCGTGCATTCGAGGGGAGACCTTGCAGTTTTCCCTATGGAAAAATAAACGAGAAAAAGCACAGATCTTGGAGCTCCAGGACAAGCTGGCAAAGGCAGAGGAGAAACTAATTGGTGCTGTTCAGTTGGGGGCCGAAATTGAATCAGCACAGCTAGAAGCTGTAGCTATTAAAGCTAAAATTGGTCTGATACTAGCTGAGAAAGCTGCTGCAAAATGGGCAGCCGCACGTGAGAAAATTTACGAATGTAGTGAGCTAATTGGTCATCAGCTGGCCATTAGAACTAGGAAGCTAGTTACCACCAATGAGATACACTCTATACCGGTTCCCACAGGGGAAACCACTAGTGATCCGAATAAAATTTGACGGGCCTTTCGGGAGTTTTATCAAGGCCTGTACACAGAAGAGGGCGCCGGCTCGCAGGAATCTAGGCGGGAGGAGATTGATAACTACCTAGATGCAGTCCCTTTAACGCGACTCAGCACAGAGGATCACGATCAACTAGAAGATCCTCCCTCATGGGAGGAAATAGCTACAGCACTATTAAATCTACCAGATGGCAAAGCGGCTGGCTCCGACTGCATTCTGATGGAATTTTACAAAATCTTTTCTCCTCAGATAAAAGACTTCTTTACGACCCTAGTAATCCTAATTTTTAACGGTGCTCCTCCACCCGCATCATGGGCGACAGCGACGATCATAATCTTCCCAAAAATAGACAAATCACCCCTAGAAATGGGCTCCTACCGGCCAATTACTCTCATCAATGGCGATTCTAAGGGGGGCGTGGCTTGCCGGCGAATGGAGACGGACGCGTGAGCTTGGAGCTCCGCACCGGCCCCGCCAATTATCCTGAATAGACGGCCGCCCGATCCCTGGGGGGCTGCGACGGGGGTCCCATAACATCGCGGGACCTTGGGGTGACGGCTGAGACATACTCCTGCCCGATCTGGGGCGGAGGGGCTGCGAGCTGCATCGGCGCGGCGGCCGAACACCAGAGACAAGATGGCGCCAAACTGAGAGAGGAGCCCCGTCCGCCCGGAGTGTACTTTCTGCCCGAGCGACTACCAAGCATCGGCACTCCACTACAGGTCAGCGGAGATACAGAGAGTGGTGAGAGAGCGGCCGACGAGTGGTGCGGAGGGAAAGCGCCTTGCTAATGGGGTTGGCTGTGACCGGAACCGAGACGACTGCGACGAGCGGCCTGCTCCTGCAGCGTCGCATGGGCCTGGTGGCTCACCTGCTCTACCTTGAGGAGCGGAGCGAAGGGTAGGACCGCGACACCTGGGGTTGCAGCGGCGCACCACTGGCGAGCGGACGGCTGTGGATTGCTGGGTAGGCGCTGCGGTGCAGTGGCCTGCAGAACATCCCGACTTGGTGACTGGTCTCCCGCTGAGGGGGCGGATGGCTGGGACTGGCGGCGGGTGAGAGCCGCTAGGGCACTGCAGGAGGACCCCGGATCGCGCAGAGGAGACTCCCTCGAATCGAGTGCTGCCACCCGCTTGCGGGTGCGAATAGGCCCGGGCGGGCCCTGGGCGGTGCCCTATGCTGAGGCCTGCGGAGAATTCCTGTGCTGCTCGGAGGGCTGGGAGTAGCTGGCACTGCCTGGAGCCAAGCGGGCCGAGGATGCGTTGGAACCGACGCGCGCTGAGCATGGAGAGACGACCCTGAGCTCATTGACTGCGTGGCTGCCATCTGCCCAAGGCTATAATCCGTGGCGCCTAACGAGGGAGTGCTCCTTAATTGTGCACTCGAGAACTACGTGACTGCCGAGGTGGCGGTTGCCCTGGTCCACCCCCAAATGTGAGTGGGCCCCAGCGGCTGACTGGGGAGATCGTGACCTCCACGTGAGGGGAGCTTGGATAGCTACGCCATACCTGCGGGATGGGAAAGCCTAGGGGGAAGCAGCAGGTGGCTCAGCCGGACCGAGATGATGGGGGACATGATTCCACGCGACCGGAATCTCCCGAACCGCCGAATGAAGCGGGAGTACAACTACAATTAGCTCGCATACTCCAGGCCATTACAGATACGCGAGAGGCCCTGCAGCGCGATATCGCCACGGTTTCCGTGGGGCTGGGATTGCTGCGCGCCGACCACGATAAACTGTCGGGTAGAATGAAGCAAGCCGAATCTTCCCTGGCAACTATAGAGCCAGCACAGAAAGTCCTTACTGTCCAGATGGGGGAGGTCACCCGTAGAGTGGCGGCGCTGGAAAAACGGGCAGAAGACGTAGAAGGGAGGAATCGCAGAAATAACATTCGTGTTCTGGGCCTGCCGGAGGAAATTGAGGGAACTAATATGGTCCAGTACTTGGAGGACTGGCTCCGTACCACAGTGGCACCGACGGGACTGACGCAGTTTTACACGCTGGAAAGGGCGCACCGAATACCGGCACGACCATTAGCATCGGGACGACCGCCGCGGCCGGTGGTGGCGAGGCTCCTTCATTACAAGGACAGGGATCATCTACTGAGGATGGCACGCTCAACAGGACCGTATTCAGTGGGCAACAGTAAGGTCTCCCTCTTTCCTGACTACACGCAGGAGGTTCGGCGCCGTCGCGCGTCTTTCCTGGCAGTCAAGCGGGCTCTGCGTGAGGAGGGCCTCCAGTACTCACTAATGTTTCCCGCTCGCCTGAGAATAGTCTTGAACGATGCTACGCACTTTTGTGAGGGCCCATCGGAGGCCTGGGACTGGCTGGAAATGTATAGAACAGGCAAGACCCCGGCCGGGGATGCTGGAACTGGTGAATTTTCAAGGCAGCTGCCGCGGCGCCGGCGCAGGTCGAGACGACGCCCGACTGCAGTGAGGGCGCCTGGCCCGTCCCAAACGGAAAAGGGCAGACAGGCGGCACTGCGGGCGGTGTCGCAGCTTTTGGGAACTCCGGACCAACAGTCGGATACAGGGCAGGAATCGGATAAGTTGCGATTGGGAACAGACACAGATACGGCCGATTCCCAGAACAGTGATGCAAAAATGCCCCATGTTACACCTGGCACGGCTGATGAGCTTATGTGATATCTTTGTTGTGTGTTTTGATGCTTGAAGGGCTTGTATGCCTGTTAGATGCCGGCGGTACTATCGAGACCCACTTGGCATCACGTGCTTGAATGGTGTATTGACCGCCGGATGTGGTGGATAGATGAGGGGACAAGAGTAGGGGCTCCCGTCCCGATGCCTCCTGGGGGTGGGAGCGGATAGTATAGTAACACCGCGGGGCCTTGGTGTGGTCGGTTTGTTTGCTGACGGCCACTTTCCCCACTGTAACCCCTCAGTAGCCACTAGAGGGAACCTAGTTTGATGTAGTTTGGATGGGGGCTTGTTTTTTAGTACCTGTCCTGGGGAGGGGTTGTTGGGACTGTTTGTTTGTTATTAGGGAATGTTTTCTGGGGGCTGGCGCAACCCTACTTGTAAGGGTTTGATACATGGCGCGGGGCACAATTGGCTGGTATTAAAGCAGGATGATTGGGGTCTGGCGGTGATATGGGCTCGATGGCTATGTCGGAGTTGAAATGTATAACTTGGAACGTTAGGGGCATGCACTCAATGCAGCGTAGGCATAAGATTCACACATACCTGGTTCGTAGGGGATTCAGCTGGCGTTCTTGCAGGAAACTCATATTGCCCCAAAAGAGGATATGGCACTGCAGCGTAGATGGAGAGGACAGGTTTTTAGCACCACATATTCTGCCTTTGCTCGGGGTGTTTTGGTGTGGGTCCGAGCCGGGGTCCCGTTTCAGCCTACTCGGCAATTGAAAGACCCGGAGGGCCGATATGTTTTGGTTGCAGGTAGACTGAATGGTAGAGATGTGGTCTTGGCTAGCGTCTATGCCCCCAATACGGAACAGTCGGCCTTCCTACGGCAGTTGTCTGGGAAGGTAGCTCCCTTTTTCACTGGTTCTGTACTATTGGGTGGGGATTTTAATTCGATCACGGACGTCCTGCTGGATAGATCCCATCCTCCACTCCCAGAGGCGCCCATTCATAGGCTCTCCAGGGATAGGCGGGACTGGCAGCAACGGTGGGACTTAATAGATACTTGGAGGGCGCACCACCCAACTGATCGAGATTATTCATATTTTTCTACTGTACATGACCTCCATGTGCGGCTGGATGCGATGCTGTGCACTCCAGATCTCCACGCAATGATGCAACACAGTGAGTATCTTGCCAGAACGATATCGGATCATAATCCCTTATTGTTGCGTTTGAGCTTGATCCCTGATCGTCCTGTAATCCCGACTTGGCGGTTGAACCCCATATTGTTAGAGGATCAGGTGTTTAGAGAAGCGGTGGGGGCTGGTATCACTGACTACTTCCGAGACAACACTGGCACTGCTTCATCGCTGATGGTGGAATGGGACGCTTTTAAGGGTGTGATACGGGGGCATTGTATGGCGCAGAAAGTAGGAGTGCGCAGGGTGTTGCTGCAGGACCTGGAGAGCACGGAACGACGATTACGAGACATAGAAAAGAGGAGACCTGAGCAGCCGGACTGCCAGCGGGACCTCTTGGCCGCAAGGGAAGAGGTCGCAGTTCAGATGGAGCGCCTGCGTTGCTATGATTATAAGCAATATATCACGCGTGCGCATACGGAGCGCGATAAATCAGGGGCGCTATTGGCATGGCTGGCCAATCCAAGTAGGAGAGGGACGAGTATACTTGAGCTGCGCACACCAGATGGGGAGGCCTGTTACACACAAAAGGGGATAAATGATCAGTTCCGTGCTTACTATGCGGACTTATATCGGAGTCAAGTGCTCCCTGATAGAGAGGCGGTACGGAGCTTCTTGACGGGGGTGACCCTCCCAATGTTAGATAAGGAGCGAGTAAAGCTGCTGGGTGAGGACGTCACTTTAAGTGAAGTCCGTAGCGCAATTAAGCACATGGCCAGGAAAAAGACCCCGGGAGTGGATGGGCTCCCGGTGGAATTTTATAGTGAGTATGTTGATCTCTTGGCCCCCAGATTGGTGCTGCTGTATAACGCAGCGCGGAAGGATAGGTTACTGCCCTCCACGATTCGTGAAGCGCTCATTATCCCCTTGCTGAAACCAGGGAAGCCGCCTCATGACGTAACAGCCTATCGACCATTATCCATGTTGTCCACGGACTATAAAATTCTAAGCCGGATTTTGGCGTCTCGCCTGCTCCCCTATATGACCCACCTAATACATGCAGACCAGGCCGGTTTTATACCGACCCGAAACACCGCTCAGAATATTCGACGCCTATTTCGGATTCTGGATGCAGACACGTATGAGAGGGCCACTGCTACTGTATTGGCCATAGATATTGAGAAGGCCTTTGACAGTATTGAGTGGCCTTATTTGTTTCAAGTTATGCACTGCTTTGGTCTGGGGGAGGGCTTTATTGACTGGACATCTCTTTTGTATTGTCAAACTACGGTCCGTGTGCAAACGGGGAAGGTGATATCGGATATCTGCACCGTGGGGCGGGGAACGAGACAGGGGTGTCCCCTCTCCCCATTATTGTTTGCCCTGGCCATGGAGCCGCTGGCGGCACGGGCTCGCACGGGCCGGCATTTCCCTGGGCTGCGTGGCACTACGCAGGATCACCATATAGCTTTATATGCTGATGATCTCCTCTTGTTCCTGACGGATACCGAGGGCGCCCTTGGGGGTGCGAAGGCGTTACTGGCAGAGCTCGGCAACATTGCCGGGCTTAAGGTTAATTGGGGAAGTCGTGTCTGTTCCCCATAGCGCCACAGACTGATGGACCTGAGACTACGCAAGGAGTACGCTGGGAACGTCGATGTATGACGTATCTTGGTACTCGTATATACCACACCCATGCAGATTTATTGGAGGGTAATGTGGGCAGGGCTATGAGGGCACTCAGGGGTTGCATGGCATTTTGGAGTACGCTTCCATTGTCATTGGCGGGACGAGCGGCCCTCCTTAAAATGGTAGCGCTCCCGAGACTCCTATATTATTTTAGAACGTTGCCCTTGTGGATACCGGCCTCGATTTTCCGACAGTTGCGGTCAATGGTGATTGGGTTTCTTTGGGCTGCGGGCGGCGGCGAGTGGCTATTAATACGCTGATGCGGCCACGCTCGGAGGGCGGTCTGGCGGTCCCAGACTTTGAAACATACTACCTAGCGGCACAGTTACAGGGGCTCACTCAAGCAGTGGTACGAGAGATCAGGAGCACGGATGATGAGACGGGGATTAGTACGGAGAGACACCTACTCTCCAGGCTGCTGTTGCAGTTGCCGTTGCCGGCCTCCTCTCTCACTAGTGAGATGGGGACGTTTAAACTTTGCTGGAATAGGGCGCTCAAACGTGCGCAGGTTGTACGGCCTTATGCTCCGGAAATTCCTCTGGCGGTGTGCACGGCGCTGCCACATGGCGGTAATTGGATGGCCTTACAGGGCTGGGAGGAGAATGGGTTGACCACTGTGGGAGATCTTTATGAGGATGGGGCAGTGCTCCCCTACGCGGCGCTGCGGGATAGATATGACTTACCCCGTGGTGATTACTTACTCCACATGGCGCTTATCGCAGCCATCCAGGCGCATTGGAAAATGGGGCTTAGTGAACCAACGACCTCGTTGACGTGTCAATATGTGGTCCTAGCGGCTGGTACCGTTAAGGCGGTAACGTGTCTCTACCGTAGAATGACAAACGAGAGATTGACCCCTTTAGCGACCCTCCGGCTGCGATGGGAGGAGGACTTGGGAGATGAGATCCCTGAGAAAGCGTGGGCTGAACTTGTCGAACGAGCGTGGAAGAGTACAAGGAATGCTCGCTTCCAGTTGGTTCATTTCTACATTCTTCACAGAGCCTATCTAACTCCGGCTAAACTCAATCAATATTTTCATACGGAATCGGCGGCCTGCCCACGTTGTCGTACGGTGGGGGCGGATTTTGGTCATATGATGTGGGCATGTCCACAGCTAGGGTCATATTGGGAAGAGGTAGTTGAACTATTGCAGGATGTCACGGACAGGGACATGGTACCCACAATGGGCTTATGTTTGCTACATTGGTTTCCCCACACCGCCAGGAATAAAATAACGAGTAAATTTATAGACCTGGGGCTTTTGTTAGCAAAGAGGGAGATTACACTTCACTGGAAAGCAGAAAGGGGCCCCTGTTATGGGAGATGGCGTGCAGAATTCGTTAAATGGGCGGACTGCGAGGGGGTTACCCGATTGCAAGCGGCGAGCCGCGCGAAGAATGAGAAGGCACTAGAGTAGGCGAGGGCTTGGGAAGCATTGGTGCAACTTTTGAGGGCCCCGATAAATGAGACTGACGATGAAATGGAGGGCGCAGCCTAGCAAGGCCTGGAGGAAAGGGATGGTCCGGTTTGGGGCTTCGCTGCATTGGGTCCTTTTATTATATGTGCCCTGCCCTTAGCGCTGAGAAGCCGTCGCCCTGTTTGCTGCCCTGTATGTTGATCTTTCATCCTTCATGCAGATGTGTCTTGTTGCCACTATTGCTTGTGCATAGAGGTTGTGCCAAAGGGGGGAGGGGGTGGGATAAGAGGGGGGATTTAGTGCGTGCATTGATTGTTGGGTGGTTACGAGGTTTAAAATGATGTTTTGTCATGTTAGGCAGAAGAACACCTGTACCACCAGATGACTATTATCGTGTTAATGCCCTCAGGCATTATAAGTTCCTATGATGAGCATTCGTCTCAGCGAGACACAGTTGTTGCATTGCATGACATCGTATATATGTGAGCCATTTATGCAGATTGATGGCAGAACGGACTAAATTGTGATGCACGCGATTGTTTTTGTTATTTGTGATTAAAACAATAAAAACAAATTTGCAAAAAAAAAAAAAAAAAAAAATCAATGGCGATTCTAAAATCTATTCCCTAATTTTTGCGTCCAGAATAGCTTCCAAAATTGAACATCATGTTTCCAAGTGGCAGCACGGGTTCATTCCCAAAAAAGGCACTATAGACCACATTCGGCGGACTATCACTTTGTTTGACGCAGCACAGATTACGGGGGACCCATTTGATCGGGTCTCCTGGCAATTTCTTTGGTGCGTCATAACGAAGATGCATTTTGGGCTTAAGGCTATTCAAGCCATTAAAGCTTTATACCTTAGCCCCACAGCCAGGGTATCAATAAACGGGCAACTAACTGAGCAGATTGAAATCTCACACGGGACTCGGCAGGGTTGCCCCTGTTCCCCGCTGCTCTTCGCTTTGTACATAGACCCTTTCTTAAAAAAACTCGAAAACAATTTAGATATCCTGGCTGTAAGTAGTTATGGCCTGGAAACTAAAATCATGGCTTATGCGGATGATCTAGCCTTAGTGACCCCGGACCCCGAAAAAGCTATTATAGCTATGGAGCAAGAGGCTCAAGGATTTGGGAAGATCTCTGTGTACGCATTAAATAAAGGAAAGACTCAGATCATCAAAAATGAGAAGATTAAATGGACAGATAGTAGAGTTGTCATCAGGGCAAAATATTTAGGAGTGAACATTGTAGCTGACACTGACTTAATTGTCAGTGAAAACCTGAACCCTCTGGTAGTAGAGACAAAGAGAGCGCTTAACCAGATTAATAATTTACATCTGGCCATAGTGGGCCGTGTAACGTTCTTAAAATGATTTTTTCCCCTAAACTTCTTTATTTTTTTAGAGCCATCCCCCTCGAATTCACAAACTTAATGCTGCAGAAATTTGAACGTCTCTTTTCTCAATTTATTTGGTCATATTCTCAGCCAAGGAGATCGTTTAAGCTTTTATCCCTTCCTCGTGAAAGAGGGGGCTGGGCGCTCCCAAATTTAAGATTATACTATTGGGCCACTGTCCTGCAGAATTGTTCAATATTGATGCAAGAACAACCCTCAACCTTTCGAACTACTACTTGGGTCTGAGGCTTGGGGGTGCTTGTGGCGTCAAGTCGAATTTGGATATTACAAGAGGGTCAGATTTAAGACCCTGATGGGAACCTTCAAGGTCTTTTTCGTATTTTTTACATTGATATTTAATCAGGGAACCATGCCAGAGTTGAACCAGTTTTGAAGATATGATTCCCCAAAAATGGCAGGCAAATTAGCGTTGTTGTTAATAGGAGTGTAGTGGTTCAATCTGCCTAATCCTAAGAGTTTACGAACGGCGGAAAAGACCTTGAAGGTTCCCATCAGGGTCTTAAATCTGACCCTCTTGTAATATCCAAATTCGACTTGACGCCACAAGCACCCAGGTTCCCTGATTAAATATCAATGTAAAAAATATAGTTTACAAAAATATTGTGGTAAAAATATCGAATACAAAAATATCGACTTCCTATACTTAAACAGGTAAGTACAATAATATTGAAGTAAAAAATATAGATGTAAAAAATATCGACTTAAAAAAGATATATAACTTAAATAAAATATATTAAATAATATTAATATTTTTAACAAAATAAATTACATTTAATATATATTTTAACTAAATATAACAAATAAACTTAATTAAATAAAATATAAACACACAAAAATGTGTACAAATACATATATTTACTTTAAAACATTTTTATTAACTATTATCTTTACTTAATTTATAAACTTTTTAAATTATATAAAAATAAAATATACACATATATGAATAATTTAAAATAAAATAAAACATTCTATAATTAATTAACACAAACTATTAAAAGAAATATTAAAAATACATTTTGCAACACAATAAATACAACAGTAGGGAAAATGTTGGATAGCAGAGGGGTAAAAATTACTATTCCCACTCCAGTGAGTGCAAAAGCAGGGAAAGTGCTGGATAGCGGAGGGGTAAAAATTACTATTCCCACTCCAGTGAGTGCAAAAGCAGGGAAAGTGTTGGATAGCGGAGGGGTAAAATTTACTATTCCCACTCCAGTGAGTGCAAAAGCAGGGAAAGTGCTGGATAGCGGAGGGGTAAAAATTACTATTCCCTCTCCAGTGAGTGCAACAACAGGGAAAGTGTTGGATAGCGGAGGGGTAAAAATTACTATTCCCACTCCAGTGAGTGCAGCAGTAGGGAAAGTGTTGGATAGCGGAAGGGTAAAAATTACTATTCCCACTCCAGTGAGTGCAGCAGTAGGGAAAGTGTTGGATAGGGAAGAGGGTCAAAATTACTATTCCAACTCCAGTGAGAGCAACAGTAGGGAAAGTGTTGGATAGCAAAGGGGTAAAAATTACTATTCCCTCTCCAGTGAGTGCAACAGTAGGGAAAGTGCTGGATACCACACCAATAAAAAATAAACATCAACATTTTTATTACATTTTATTTCCATTATTAACATAATTAATATTGAAATTTAAATATATTATTATTTAAAAAATAATAATAAACATTAATTAATTACACATTGTTTAAGACTATAATATCCACAACACACATCTAAAATTAATTACACAATTACAATTAATAATTACTAATTAATTAATTCAAATTAATTAATACAAATTAATTAACAAATTAATTAATGCAAATTAATTAACAAATAATTAATAAATCATCAATAAAAAATAAATTACTTCCCACCATTTACACCTATAAAAATCACAACACACACCTAAAATTAATTAAACAATTAACATAATTATTTATTTATTAATTAATTTAAAAACAATTAACAACTAATTATCAAACAATTATTAATAAATTAATTTACACATTTATAACTCTATAACATCACAATTATACAATTATGAATAAATATAAATTATTAAATAAATTTCATATAATTAAATTACTTCCCACCCTATTCCCCTATAAACCCACAACCCGCTACGGAACTAAAAACGCAAAATTCAATTTAAAAAAATTATTAACTACTATAAATAATAAATAAAATCTATATAATTAAATTACTTCCCACCCTATTCCCCTATAAACCCACAACCCGCTACGGAACTAAAACACAATATTCAAGTTCAAAAAAAATATTAACTGCTAAAATTTTAACACAGATAATAAAAATACAAACAATTCTCATACAAAATACTAAAATACATAACATTAATAATGAATCGATATTTTTAACAACTATATTTTTGTAAACGATATTTAACACTTCGATATTTTTGCAATCGATATTAATTACCTAACAATCGATATTCTATACCACGATATTTTTTACATCGATATTTCTTACCCACGATATTTTTCCCTTGATATTTCTGTAGGTCGATATTTATACATCGATATTCTTGCTCTGTACCCTCTGGCATACTTAAACTAGGGGCTTTGTACTCAGCCGAAGGGATCCGGACTTTTGACGATCTTATGACCAAATTCAACTTGAGCCATAATGACGCCTTTAAATATCTTGCCATCAGGGATTTTTTGGCACGCAAGGCTGGCGGGCCCACGGGGTTTGTCCAAAACGATCTTATTGACAGACTATGGGGTCGATTCCGATTCGGGCCGGAAATTTCTCCGACCGAGCCGGACCCGGAGAGATTTCCGACCGAATCGGACCCGTGCAGTCCGACCGAACGAGTACGATGCGTCCGTATGTTATCGGACTCGAGTCGGTCGGACTCCCATTGATGTCAATGGGAGCCGGTCGTACAACGCGTACGCGGGCTCCCATTGACTCAATGGGTGTGAGTCGGACAAGGGCGCCCCTACAGCGGGTGCGCGGCGAAGCGATTCGCGCCGTACACGCATAGGTAGGGGGACCCATGGGTCCCCCCTGTGTGCGACTCGCGCGGCTACGCGTACAGGGGGTCCGACACGGACCCCCAAAGTACGGCTCCGACAGCTCTTACGAGCCGGGAGTGCGCGGCTCGGTCGGACTGCTTGCGGCGCGCATCGTGACCTACCCGGCCGGGAAACGTCTCCATTGCGCGGTGCGAGTCGAGTCCGAGCGAGTCGGTCGGAGCGGTTCGAGCCGGGAGCGAAGTCGGTCGGAGCGGTCGGGACGCCCGGACGAGTCGGTCGGCGATTTCGCATCGTACTCGCTCGGCCGGACCCGCGTACGGTTCGGTCGGGAAACAGGGCTCCGAATCGGATCCGGTAAAGCCGAATCCGATTCGGAGCCCTACCGGCCGAGATCGGAATCGGCCCCTATGTGTGCCTACTACGCCTCGTATCGGGGGTATTTATTCCATGTTGAATAACCTAATGCCTGACGGCATGGCTAGAATTTCAAGTAAATGGCAACAAAAATTGGACACTACTAATAACGTCTTTTATCTAGCTTTGCGATCCGCTCAGAGCGATTTGTTATCCGCCAAGCTACAGGCACAGTTTTACAAAACTGGCTTTTTTTTATATTATACACCTAGCAGAATTGCGAAATGGGGGACAGGCAAAGGCACGTATTGCCCTAGATGTGCTGAATTTAGCGCAGACTCTGTTCACATGTTTGCCACTTGTGTAGAACTTGGGCCATTGCTAAACAAGATCCAAGACTTTCTAAGGGAAGTCTTAGCATGTGATATTCTGCTAACCTCCACGACCATCCTGCTGGGTATACAAGATACTGTCGACAGGAAGAGTGGTGGGGCCCTAATTTGTGTTGCCATGACAATTTACAGGCTATGCATAACATCGGCATGGATAGACTCAAATTCCCCCTTATTTTCACAGTGGCTGGCCCGACTAGTTGCTACTTGCAATCTCAAAAAGGCTATCTATGCAAAAAAAGGTATCCGGGCCAAAAAGAGGGGTTTAGTCATCTGGGAACCCCTGACAAGCTGGCTCAACCAGACGAACTACTAGTACATCTTAGGGATGGTAGCGAATCTTCATCGAGTCTTGAGTTTGGTTGAGCTGCATTTTATATTTCTTTTTTTATAGAAAGGTCTTATCCTAAAAATGAAAGTTTTTATGGGAAATGATGAACGATGTATTGTATTCTTGCACTTTTAATCCTGGTAGTTCGACCTTACCTGGCAAATGTCTTCTCCGTTTACGCTAATCTTGTTGGATTGCTTTAGACTGTGTATTTGGCACACTGGCACTGATCACTTTATTATCAATCAATGTATTTCTTAGAGAGGCTGTATCACAATCATTTATGGCTTTGCACTTTAAGCACTTGCACTTTCAGCAGTTTTTTTTTTATCAAGGCCAGAACCATGTCGGAAAGTGTAATACTTTGTAGGCTAGTGAGGACCTAAAACTGTGATTACTGTTAAAGGGCAAATGGTTCTTTCTGCTTGTGGCAAATGTATATTTTTAGACTAGAGGGTGGAAGGTGGAGGGTGGGGGGTGGCGTTGTATTGCACTGTTTTATTATTTCTTGTTTATTGCATATATAAAAATACAAATTTTATTTCTTTAAAAAAATGATACATATATTAATATCAACTTACGTAACTAGAAGAAAATAACACAATTATGAAAATAATACTGATTTATTTAATTTAATTTAATACATAAAAACAAGCAAAATGTACGCAATAAATATTATTACGCAAACATTTTGCAAGCACTTACCATTAAATAATGTAAACATTTTAACATCATAATAAATATAAAAGATGCATAGGTAATTATCAATTAAAAAATTACATATCAATATAGATTATTATATAAAGTATTGCAGATGTATGTTATTCCCAACCAACTCATCTAAAAAAAAAAATAACACAGCATTAAACAATATGTGTCAAAAACAAAAAACTAAATACATATGAAAATAAATAAAACAGTACAACAATTACACAATTATTAATAAATTAAGGAATTTGCATACTTAGGGGTCCATTACGATAACCGGCGGAAAAAAATCCGCCATCCACCATAGCCTGAAAAAACCGCCCGCCTGCACCATGGGAATACCGACCGAGCAATTATGATGTCGCGAAGCAATCTACGCCCACGGCGGAAAAAACACACAAAATTCCACCCGTCCATACCAGAGTAGAAGATCATCCGTCCGCCACGGACGCAATCCCGCCCGAAAACCCAAATCCGCCCGCCCGCCGACCGAGACAACGACCGTGAAATTATGATCTCCCAGACATGAGCGCGGTAAATACACAGATTCCCCGCCCGCCACCGTTAACAACAGTGATGAATAACTGACACGGCGGAAGGCCTGGCGCCCACGTCCGTGCACGGAAATCATTGGCGGAACAAAGAAACACACATGACATGGCCAACAAGTCCACACAGCAAACAACGCCAAAATACACAAACACAGAACACATCCCAAAGATACCTCCCCCCTGGCAAAAAAAAAAACCCTACAAATCCCAGGACACCAGACACAACACACCTGAAAAAAACCCATCATGACACACCCACATAGGTAAGTACAAAAGCAGCCCCTTCACAGACCACAATCCCTTGCACCACTACAAAGCGAAGACGCCATCAGAGAACCCAGACAGCCCCAAAGGAAAGCAGCACACCACACGCACGCACACATCACACTCATCACCAACACCAACACCACCATCACCACTGAAACAACGGCACCACGAACACCCTGCACATCACACACCACACACCACACACCCACCACACCAGCACCACAAATACCAAACCACACACCATGGCAACACAAAGAATGCCGAAGTACACTGCCACTGAGTTGACGGTCATGGTCGACTGAGATCATCAAGGTGCACCCACAAATCTATGGGAACCAGGTCCAACAGACACCAGTAGCCACCAGAAACAGAATGTGGAGCAGGATCGTAGACCAGGTGAATGCAGTAGGGAACGTGCCACGCAACCGGGGTGAAATCACAAAGAGGTGGCACGACCTGAAAAGCGTGGTCAGGAAGAAGGAGGCCAAGAATCGTGAGCTGGCTGACAGGACTGGCGGCGGGAATCCAGCGCTATTCAAGACCTTCAAGGCGTGGGAGGAGAAGGTGCGAGGCATTCTACATCCGGAGAGTCTCACCGGAATACCAGGGGAGTGGAGGCTGGTAAGTACAAACAAATGTATACCAGCACACCGCTATGTACTGTCATGCACTACCAGAATGCCATAGCTCCGAGGGCCAAACACCCCCATGTCCAGTACACAATACACAAGACATCTCTCACACTTGCAACAGACACTCCCACACACTCAGCCCAAAGGTACCAACAAACAAAACCATGGGGGCATGTGTACAGTCAGCCAGCACCACAACTCCCACCAGGTCCCCTTGTACCCCAGATGCGCCGGAAGGAGCACTGCCCACACCCACACATATGTGTCAGCCATAGCTGCACTAACCAACAAGTAACAGGTAAGTAGCCTTACCACAAAGTCCGTGTATCGGAGGGAGGACTGCAGAAGTACAACCCCGCCAGGCCCCTAGTCCTACAGCGCAGCAAGATGGAGCACTCCCCACACCCATGTGTCAGCCATTGCAGTGCACACCTTCACCCGACAGGTAGATATGTATCCCTACATGGAGGGGTGTCTGTGGGTGGTAAGCCATCAACACAACTCACAACACGGCCCCCACTCCCACAGACCAGCAAGATGGAGCACCCCTCCCTCTCATAACCATGTGGTAGCCATTGCATTGCTCCCTCCAAACCAACAAGTAGGTAGACTACTGTACAGGGCGGGGTGTCTGTAGGCATGAGGACTGTACTACGACTAACATTTGGGACATGTCAAGTAGCAGAGGAACAGGTAGCACTGCTCCCTGTCACAACCATGTGACTAATGTGCACACGGACATGAATTACAGAGTCATAGCCCACATGAGCCATCTCAAATACAGTAACACGTAAGGAGTCACGTCTGCATGCACAAGTCTCACTGTAGTACTGACCCACATGACGTGCACTGTGCCAGTCATCACACACATCAGCAACACCATCGAAGTCTTGTCCATGTAGACGTGTCTGCTTGTTCTGTTGACATTGTACAACATCACCCATGTAAGTCTATCTTGTCTCAATGTAACAGAGTGGAACCCCAGTAATGTCACATACACCAATGGACCCATGAAACCACACAGCTACACAATGCACATTCAAAATCTCATCCATCTCATCTGTCAGCCCCAGTGTCATGTAAGGTATACCATCTAAACATTTGTCCCATATACAGTAGTCCTGCAAAGATCCCTGCCGATTACCAAACATGTGTCTGCAGTGTCTGAAGCGCACGTCACACTGTGATTTACAACATACCTAAAATAGTCTACACCCCAAGAGCACTGCATTGCCGCACATGGCAGAGGGTAGCACGCACACCAAGGAATTGTCCCATCTGCAATACGTTGTGTGGCACACAACCATTACTCACTCACCACAATGCTTGCAGTGTAATGTCCCCAAATGATAACAGTGAGCAGATATGCTGGGTATGTCAGACATACACACACCTTTGTCTCTGCAGTGTCGTGTGGCCAAAACACATGTCCCCTTCCGCACCCATATGTCACAGTATGTACCACAAAACCATATTTCATCCCAAAAGCTTACATGGGGCTGTACCCCGTTTCCACCAAAGCCACAAAATGTAGGGGTACTGCAACACACACCGATTGGCATTCCAAATCCGTCCCATGCCATATGCACCCATCACACTATTCCATTGCCATGAACACGCACACACATTGTAGAGCCATACACATGCATCTGGGAAATCAGTGCACAACTGTGCACAAACTGTGAATGTCAGACATCGAACACAAACCTTGCAAGGTGCAACACAATAACCTTTCGTCTCCGCCCCACAGGTGACGAACAGCATGATGCTGGAGAGGGAGACAGCAGCCATCACAGCCAGTCCACAAGCCCTCCACCCGGACTCACGGATGTGGAAGACCTGGACACCTCTTCGGACGAGGACTCCCGACCAGGCACATCTGGTGTGGCAGGGCGCAACCGCTCCCTAGGACCCCTCCCACCCACCAACCCATCTCCCAGGGCTGGTGACCAGTCCCAGGCCCCTGCTGCCACGGTCATTGCGGCCACCACCACCGCCGCAACCACCACCACCACCACCAGGGCCTCCCTGACCCCTCACCCTGCGCAAGGGGTTGTACGCACGTCAACACCGACCCTGGGAGCGACAACGAGGCCCCGGGTGACCACTGTGGCGAGTGGGCAGGTCGGTGGCAGCAGTACAGGTGGGAGGAGCAGGGTCAGGCCAATGCAATCAGAGCCTGGGAGCCAAGCCCTGCCGCAAATCGCCAGAGTCCTTGGGGCCTATGAAGAGGCCCAGGGACAATGGGCCCGGTCAGCTGCCGATACGCGGGAAGTCCTTGGGGTGTTGAGGTCCATGGACGCCCATATGGGCCAATTCGTGACCCGTATGGGCAAACTTGTCGACCTCATGGGCCAGCTAGTGGTGGCGGTGAGGGCACAATCAAGGCCAACCACACCACCTCCGCCACCACCTGCTGGGGCGCAGGGTCGTGCAACATCCAGTTCCCCTGCGTCCACAGCGAGTGGGCAATCCTCAGCCACCACCAGCAGCCCACAAACACAACCCCCCCCTCTCAAACATGGAAGGGGCCGTCCGAAGAGGAAACAGGTGTCCAGAGATGACTTTGCACGCTCCAAACACCAGTGAGTCAGCCAGCCACGGTGGCCATCTACTGCAATCACTTGGACTACTACCCTACCCCACACCGCCATGTGAATGGCATGTGTCTGTCGGACTGTGGACCCAGAACAACATGGGGACACCTTGACCATCACGCGGACATGTCCGTCAACTCATTGTTCCAGCATGCACCACTTGTGTGATCACCTTGCCCACAATCACAAGTCACTGCTTTAAATAAATACACCTGTATCACATTCTGTCTCATCTGCTCTGTGTTTAATCAAGGATGTGCAACCGTCACCATGATCAGAAATGCATCTGTAGTGTGGTATGTCGATAGGCCAGGAGAGGCTGTAGGGACCTAGGGGTGAAAAACAGAACAAGAGTCCATTGAATGTGTGTGTCACACACTCATCACACAGTACTTGTCATCAAGTTTAAGCAATGTACACACATCTCACAGAGCAACAGGGCACAATGCTACAGCCACTGTCAGTGGCATACTACCCTGGACATGGACCATTGCCACACAGCACTCAGTGAACAACAGGCCGCCGTGACAATGCACACATACACCTACACAACTACAGCAACATCAGCCGTCGTACATGGTCACTCACCGTCAAGTGAAGTAGCGTGCGATGAGCTGCCGACGCTCATTCACTGCTTCCTCCTCTCCAATGTCCTCGTCACTGGACACGGCTTGGTCTGCAGGCAGGGGCCCTGGCTGATCACCGTCATCCACTATCAGGGGGATCTGCCTGCGAATCGCGAGATTGTGCAGCATGCAGCATGCCACAACTATCTGGCACACCTTCTGTGGGGAGTATGCCAGTGCACCACCGGTGCGGTCCAGGCATCTGAATCTGGACTTCAGGAGTCCAAAGTCCGCTCCACCACACGTCTGGTCCTCCCATGTGCCTCATTGTATCTGACATCAGCTGGTGTCCTAGGATTACGTAGTGGGCTCAGCAGCCAAGGCCCGTTAGGATATGCAGAGTCACCTGGGTGTGAGACACACAGAGAATCGTTGCAATTCCAACAGGATACAAGACAGCATGTCACACCCAGCACGCTACACGAGTATGCATACTCACCAACAATCCATGCACGGTCCGGTTGAAGATTGGTCATCATTCGTGGGAGGATGCTGTGGCGCATGATGTGCGAGTCATGGGCGGATCCGGGAAACTTCGTGTGTGATAATCATGTCCGCCAGGCACACCACTTGCACATTCAGGGAGTGGAAATGTTTCCGGTTCCTATAGATGTGCTCCATGGCCTGTGGTGCAACAAGGCCAACATGGGTGCAATCAATTGCACCAACAACGTGGGGGATGCGTCTAAGGGCATAGAAAGCACCCTTCACTGCCGCCAAATCACGAGCCCTGGGGAATCGGATGTACCGGTTCCTGTACAGCATCATAGCTGACAGGACATCCCGTAGCACCATGCTGAACATGGGCTGGGACATCCCACCTCCACTGCCCACCGTGTGTTGGAAAGATCCGGTTGCGAAAAAATGCAGTGCAGCCATCACCTTAGCCGTGGGGGTGAATGCTGTAGGATATACCCTGCGAGGACGAAGGTGGGGTTCCAACATTGCACATAGGTGATGCAGGGTGGGTCTGTCCAGACGGAATTTCCATATAACCTCCACATCCTCCATGTCTGCCAGCAATTGGTAGGGGCGATGTATGTTTGGTCTCCTCCTAGGACAGATGGAAGTGGACACATGTCAATGCAACACACCACATGGCATTTTCACATACACAAAACTAAAATTACTGACCAAGCAATAGAATCACAGAACAGCTGACAAGTAGGGACAGCACAGCTACAATACTCTTACACAGGTCCCTTACCAATAGCAATGACCACTGACACAAACCATTGCTATGAGCATGCACATGGGGATTTAGGCCATAATAGCTTGAAAGGCATGATGATGATTTCAGACTGCATATGTGTGAAGCGGCAACACCACGGCAATATACCTAGCTGCTGTGCCTGACACAGCTTCCGAGGCTGGGTGAGTATGGCACACACCAACAACACAATGTACACAGGCTGAGCGGCCCAAACAAGTGGGTCCTGTTGAACAACGAGATATGAGACAGTCAATGATGTCCCTAGTTCACCCAATGTACAGCACTGTACGTATCACACCTCCAACACACATTGACAGGTGTACACATTGACAACTCCATGACTACACAGCTGTGTGAATGCAAACACACATCACAAGTGACACGTAACGTTGCACGTGCCAAGTGGGAGATGTACATTGAGAAATATGGCATGTGTGTGCATATGCACATTCCATGCTCCCATGCTAATGTGTACATGATGATGTGCCAACAGACATGTGGAGGCTGAGCACTGGCCGCCAATGCCTATGCACACAGCATGAAGTGGCCCTGTCTAGTGTGGACATGCTCCCACACACAAATCATGGCCACACATGCAAATGCATGGCGCACATTAAACTGTGGATTCCACATGGCACCAGCGGACTGTACCCGCCATGGACCAGGCCCTTGAGGCCAACTCTAATGGCCCTCGCGGTTGCATCCTGCATGTTCGACTATAGAGGTAAGCGTACAGGACAGCTCGGAGCAGGCCATTGTGTGCATTTGAAGTAGGCAGACATGGTACACCAATTGCAGCAGCTTGGACCCACTGCAACATCCCCAGGGGGCTATATGAGTGTGTGAGGGAGACCGGCATTACCACAGCTTCCAGGGACTGCTGCCTGGCATCCCTCAACAACACCTGCTGCTGCTGCCACCTGTCCACCTTCATGTCGACGACTCTGAAGATATGTCCAGGTCCACTCACCAGCGAGGAGCTGGAGATCCTGGATTCCGAGCTCCACGCACACTGCCCAAGGCTATTTCTTGCAAAGGTTGTGTGTGTAAGACAACTACAGTGTGTGTGGGAGTGCATGTGGGGGACACACATGTCGTTGATCCGCAGCACTATGAGTCAGAGCCTGTGGGGTTCCAACATGCACTGCTTACCATGCTTACTACAGGTGGAAGGGGTATGTAGGCTCTCTGGCGCTTTCCATGCATGTCCCTCCTGAGTGGTGGTACATGGCATTTTCATGTCAGACATCCAGTAACGCAGCCACTTGGCAATGCAGGACTCAGGGCAGTTATTGCTTGTGTGAATGGCTGGCTGGGTCCCAGCTGGCATTCTCAGTCTCAGCAGGCCTGGGCTGCACTTTGACCGCCCAATCCTAGAAGGAAACAACACTGACTGTACAGTGGGTTACATGTGTCTTTTGTTCACAACTCCCCGGAAATGCGCAAAATCAGCCCTGTCGATTGAACACCCCAGGCCTTGTGATAGGGATGTGTGTGAGAGATAGTGGCACTGAATGTGACCTCCATTGCGGGGTGAGCCATTCACAGTGCGAGTACATTGAGGGCTGCGCAGTGTTGGACACAGTTAGTCCAGCCACAAAGATGTGTTGCCTTGTGATCTATGTGTTGGTCTACCTGACAATGGACAGTAGATGTGGGCAGACTACACATTGCTCAATGTGCTGGCATCCTGCATGTGAATGGGATGGACAGGTACTGTGTACACACTCCCACCAGCATGCATTCACGTGTGGTGTACACATGCTGTTATGCCATGTCCGATTACTTCTTGGCTCTGTTACAAATCTCTGAGTATGTTGGATGGGTCAGCATCATGCCACTGTGATTGGTGGATGTGGGTGATGATGATCAGTGTATGAGTGATTTCCAACCCTCTTGTGTACCATCCCTGCAGTTGGAAGTCCTCCAGCCCGAGGCATTGTGATGATCCATTGTATCCAAGTTGATGCCTCTGTGTATGTGTAACCGACAGTGCAGCCAATTCCACACAGGGTGTGAAGTCATCTGCCGGATGAGCGACTACGTGGCGGAGACGAATCGGGGGATGCCCCCTCGTATTGTCAGGTTAGCACGGCGCTGCATTTCACCACTAATGGTCTGCATCTTGACAGTCACACAGCCTGTGCCGGATGCACGTTTGTAGGGGCATCAGCAGCAAGCAAGTGTACAGTATTGTGGGATGGTGTCTTTTGCTATGAGAGGCAGCATGTGTCCACAGCCTACCCATAATCTGGCTAATGTGATGTTTGTTGTGTGATGCAGTGGATTGTAAGTGTATTCTGTGCTGGGTGCATCTGACATGCATATGCGATTCCTGAGGGTCAAGATGTAATTTGAGCACTCTGCATTGTCAATGCATTCAGAGTCGTAGCCCTCAGGTACAACCTGTAGTAGGCTGGATTGGCAATTCACATGTATGTTTGAGGCACTGTGCCTACTCTGATTTCGTTCGGACATATGTGTGCGATGTCTCACCTCATATTCCTGGTACTTTCACATCCGGCACACTGTGCAACAGTAGTTGTGCTCGTGCGAACGACAGGTGGATGGCATGGGCTCATGACCATTGTGGACTGTCATGTTGCAGTCTGTGTGAGTGGTGTCCCATTCTGCTCCATGCAGGTATGTCCTTGACCTAATTACGTAGTGGTCATCCTTGCCACCATCAGGACAGTGGGTGTGCACACAGCGATTTGTGGCTATGGTCGCAGGGTGACACAGGCCGGGTGTTGTGCTATGTGCACAACACATGTGCCACTTATTAGCGGCTTCATTTCCTGTATGCCAGCCATTACGTGTTTATTGTGGTGGCAGTATACAATTGCACAGGTATTGTGCAACATGTGGATTTGGGAATGTTCTGTGCTGCTTCCTTGCACATGTCTGTTTAATTGATGCCAAATGAGTGAGGCCACCTCGCTCTCTCTCATGTGGCATCTCACGTGGGTGCTGAGGGACAGGGTACGGTCAACAGTGGTGAGGCATCGGATGAGGCAGCTGCACAGGAGCTGAGTGAGACAGATGTGACCAGCGCCTCGGAGGGGTCAGACGTGTGCTGGATGAATCACAGGCCGAGACAGCAATTTCTGCGTCATCTGAGGACAGAGGTGATGCATTCATGTTTGCTAGCACAGGGGACGTGGACTCTGGCTCCTCTTCAGCCACGCGGAGGCCAATGCCCGCCCTCCCATCTACATCCACTGGTGCAACACGTGTCGGCACAAGGATGAAGGATAGAGTGTCCTTCACACCAGGCACAGCTGCCCCTGCACATGTGACCCCTGCTGCCCTCAGTGCTGGGTCTGTTGAGCTTGTGCGGCATCTCTGCGTGGGGCAGACAGCTCTCCTCAATAACTTCATTGCCCATGACATCACCTTGCCGCAGGTGACATAGTTCATGGAGGGCCTACATGTACGCGTGGGTGGGCTACACCAGACTGTCCAATGGTTGTCCTCCCCAGTCAAGGTGGGCCTTCAACTGGGCCATTCTCAGGCTGACATTCCTGTCCCTTTCTCCACCCCCCTGGAAAGTGGCACATCTGACAACAGCAGGGCACAAGTCCTAAATAAAGATGTGTTGGGACGCTGACGTCACGACAGGAAGTGACATCACGAATGGTGGCTTGCACCGTCAGACTCATTGCCTCCCCTCGCTCACCCCTTATATGCGATTGCATCAGAGGAGCCAGCGCGTGCACCAGCAGCTCCGATCTCGCCCCAGAGAGGCCAAAGAGTGAATGTGTGGCTCGATTTGCTCCAGTTATCGAGCTCGCGGTAAAATGAGTGGTGGGACGCCGTCCACCCGCGTGGTACCCCGACTCGGGCCCTGGACAACAGTGACAATGCATGACAGTCTCCGGAGTCCGGATACACCACATGCAACACACAGAAGCCGTAGCTGCCCTAGCGGGACAGGCCGCAAACACCATCCCAGACGAAAGGTAGACCCACCCCGGCGCGCATAGTCATTACATCCGCTGCCATTGACAAGGGACCCATAGAGTGAGATATGGGCCTCAGGGTGACGGGCCTCCGAGCCATCCCCCGCCAACGAGTGTCATGCAACTCACACATATCGCAAGTCCAATAGGACACTTTGCCTGCACAGTCCAGGGCTCGAGTCGGGCTACCACGTGGGTGGACGGCGTACCCACACTTGTTTTACCGTGAGCTCGATAACTGGAGCAAGTGGAGCCACACATTCACTCTTTGGCCTCTCTGGGGCGAGTTTGGAGCTGCTGCTCACGCGCTGGCGTCTCTGATGGAATCGCATCTAAGGGGTGAGCGAGGGGCAGCAATGAGTCTGATGGCGCAAGCCACATCTCGTGACGTCACTTCCTGTCGTGACGTCAGCGTCCCCCCACTTCTCATTTCGGACTTGTGCCCTGCTGCACACTGAGAATGTGTTGCCTGCGAGATGTGACCAGGAGAAGGGCGCCATGACCTCCCACCCACCAAGCTCCACTGCCATCCCGTGCCCTGGGTAGCCTGTGCAGGTGGACAATGTAGGGGATACACCTGGAGGACAGGGGATGTAAGTGCCTTGGCAAGGGCCGGGCAGACGCACAGCATTATCCAGCATGTCCCCAGAGGGAGGGCTAACGCCTAAACCTGATGCAGCATTGATCGTGTGCCCGCCTGTTGTGCCCACACGAGTTCACATTCATCCCCAGACAGGTAGGCTTTCCAAATTCCCAACACAGTGGAAATGTACCCCTCCGGGATCCTCCCCACACAGTCTGTTTCAACACTGCATGAGTGCACCTACCCATGCCACCCACCCACCTGGGCCAAGCAGCCCTCCCGCTTCACATGCCACATGTGTGTCTTCCACAGTTGTGCTCCTCTCTCAGGGGCGGACCTCCAACTGTCCCGTAGCACACAGACAGCACCGAGTCGGACTGGCATCCTGTTTGAATGGTAGGCACCCTCACACATCTACCTGTGACACAGTGGTGGCTGTAATGGCTATTGTGACTGCCATGGCAGTGTTTCTGGCCATGGCAGGGTACACTCACACACAATGCATGCGCAGCTTTTCGTATCACTACACTGCACATCGGACTGGCCACTGTCCCTGGTGTTGAACAATATTGCCGCCTGTCTATGTAATCTGTGACTGGATGCTGTTGTTCCTGTAGTCGGTTGTGTCTGTGTAGTTGCTGATTGCAGTTGTTACTGTGTGTGCATAGTTAAGTGAGGCACATGCATTGTATGGTACCTCAACAATTGCAATGTCTGGTCTCACATTCCAATGTGTTTTACACGTGGCTGGGACTTCACTTCTTTCAGACTCTGCTACTTGTGTGTGTGATGAAGAAGTATTTTAGTGACACGGATTGTCTGCATGTATTTGGTGGTATTTCTGGGAAAATGTATACGTGTCATGTTTGCGTGCAAGCAAAGCACTAGGTGTGAGTCTGGCCACAGGATGACAGGTAGCATGTGCAGAGTGTGCGGGTATGTGTGAGCTTACTTTCTGGGTGGCCAGCAGTGTAGGTGTATGTTAATCTTGTGATGAACATTGAGCCTGGGCACATGGCTTACTTTCAAAGTGTGCATTTGGGAGGTGTAGGTGTGTGTGGTGTGAAGTGTGTGACTTTGGGGTAGTGTTGGTGTGTGTGTGTGCACTCTGGCAATGTCGACTACACACATGTGTTACCCAGGGGCATGGTGGGTGTTTGTATCCGTGTTCAGGTCTGTGAATGTGAGCACATGTGTGTATTGTATGTTGCACAGTGTGCAGTGTGTGGGTGTGTCCTTGCAGTTCAGGATGGCTCCTACTTAATATGTTTTGGCCATTGTGGGTCTGCAGGGTGTGTGACTGTCAAGATTGTGCCTGGTTTAATTAAGCATGTATGTGAGTTTCAGCAGTTCATACTCACTGTGCGGACCTGCCCACCCACACTGATATCCTGTGTGTGTTTTGTCATGCATTGCTGTAGCATGCTTCTTGCGTGGCTCCTACTTTTGCTTGATGAGTGTGATGTCTGACTGTGAAGGTAATTATACACATATGTAGGACTGTGCTTTGAAGTGACCAGGCCGTCAGTGTTAATGTGATGATCTGTTGGGCCACGTCAGAGTCTGACAATCAAAGGCCCACGACCTGTAGTATTTCACTAGGTCCACTGTGGAGGCAACTCATATGCATTGACATCCATTGTCACTGGACTACATGGTCATCTCACGACTCTCGTGTACTTCACACACCCTCATCCTCTCTCATTCGTACTTGTCTTCGAAAAATAATTCTACAGAGTCACATATTTGCTTCAAGGCATGTATTTGGACTTACTTCCTCTGTGATGCAGTATAGCGGACACTACTGGCAGCAAAATGCATGTGGAGGATATACTTAGCATGATTACACATACGAAAGGGGGTACAGGTAGATGTAATTAGTTGTTGACTGTGGAATGGAGGCTTCAGAGTTACAACTGCCTTGCCCTTGCTATGCTAAAGTACATTTGCTAATTACTGATGGGCTCTGGGCTTTGACACAGACAGTATTCATTTAGCCTATCAGACAGCTTGACATCATAGGGACAGTTCATCTCAGTTCCATGGTACCGGTTTAGTACAATAGTGACTCCGACACACCTGCGTCAGAGGTGACATAAGGGCATGTGCCTACCTGCATGCAGCAGCGTCTCACCAGTTGTTGCAATGTGGTGGCTACTGAACATGACACTATAACTAGGGCCATGTTGTAGGGGGTTGCATTTGTTGTCCATGCAAAAGTCCTGGCACGGAAGTACAGACAAAGGTGAGGTGACAGTTCTCACGTACTACAGCAGACAGATAAGTGTGCACTGACAGGTGCATGTGTCCAGGTGCGCAGAATACATATTATGGCATAGTTGTTCATGCTGTATTGGCCATGTGGTTACTGTACACAAGTCCCATACCTCTGCCTCCCCCTGTTCATGCAGAGACACGGGACATGGTGAGGAACAGAGTGCATGTCCCGAAAATGTCAGATGTCATGGCAGTGGAGTTGATGGTAAGGTGTTAGTTGCAGATTATATGGTATAGTTCTTGTACAGCTAACTGCCCACAACGTGCGAAAGCCAAGCATGGGTACGGTGTTGAACATCAATGTTCAATTGGGGGTATTGAGTCGGGGACCCATGAATTGACAAGTTGTCGTGTATGCGATACCTTCCAGCAGGGCATCCATACCATTGATGGTAAACATGGATGTCATCCAATGAAACGGATGGTGGGTAGCAACGTGTTCGTCGTAAGTTGTCCCTTGTAGAATCCTGATGGGACATGTTGGATGACATTCGATGAAACTGTGATCCAGAAGACGTTGTGTGGAGGCACACTGGTCCCATTGCAGTGTGTCCCCGATTGCAGCCACAAACGCCATGCCCCCATACACTGAACAGATCCTGTCGTGGTCGTCCAGGGGTGCAAACAACTGTACCAAGTCCGACTTTGGACATGCCGGGTTGGAGAGACATAAATCCACAGGCCAGTGGAACGGACACCTCCGACAGTAGAAAACGGGGATGACGCAGCTGAACATTGCAATGCGGTAAGTTACTCGGTAACTTACATTCAGCATTGCCAGATTTGAACAGCCCACTATGTGTAGCAAGCTGTCACTGTACAGCTTGATCTGTCCGGCGTAGTTGAGGGTCACTGGTGCAACAGCCATATTGCTACAGGGTGATGTGATGGCGTGCTCCGGCTGCCTGAGCAGTCAGCAGAGTGCAGCCTCCGACGATGCAGGGAATTCTGGAATGGATGTACGGCGGCAGGACTTGGGGTATAGCTTGGGCGGAGGACACAGTCCCTCATCCCACATGCTTCTATGAATAGTCAAGGCCAGTGGTGTCTGACTCTTTCCAGATTACTTGCATTTGGCCCACATGGAGGAGTGGTATTATTGTATTTTGTGGTGTTATCTTTCTTTCATGTTGTGCGCTATCTGCCAGTGGACGTTTTACTCTGCATGGCTATGTTTTGCTTCTTGTTGGTACAATGGCTCCATTCTCCTGCATAATTTGTTGCAATGTTATTTCGGAGTAGGAATGGAAGGCCATTCAGTGCTATCTGCTCTCCCGTGTGTGGGCGGGACACTCCGTTGCCGCTGTACATTGAGGCTTCTGTGTGGGTGTAGTGATTGGGCACACCTGTTGTCAGGCCGCAGGGTTTTTCTATTTTGCACATTGCATGGGCTGTTATTGCGAGCAGGATGGTATAGGTATTTCTTGTTGAGACTGGCGTGCCTTTTCCGGACATTGTCGATATTCTGCGCTGTTATGTAGCAGCCGCCGTGTGCTTCTCCATGTTTTACACACAAGGGTGTGTCCTATTTTGCCATCACATTACTCCCCTGTTCGGGACACTTGTGTGACGTCAAGTTGACAACTGTGAGTTGTCGGTTGGGGACATGACTGATGCAGGAAGGCCACGTGACATGTGCCTTCAGGGTGGTGCTGGTGTGTGGGGTGTGTAGTTGTGACCCTGTGGTGTTTGTGTGCAGCCCATGCATGGCGCTGTCGTTGGCCCCTGTGTTGTGCGCATGTGTACCTGCGTCATCGCCGCTACGCTGCGGTGCTGTGACGGGGACGTCACTTCCTGGGCCCGGGTAGTGGGTGCCCAGGATGTTGCGATTTGTGTTATTTTGACAGGTGGGACATGTGTGGATACAGTGGTGGATGTGTCCTGTCCACACAGGGGTGCCTGGGGGGCCATGTACAGTTTTTCCGCCCTTGCATTGTGTGCAGTGTTTGCGTGCCCTTGTTGTGTGTCTGCCTACCTGCGTCGTTGTGGCGCGTTCACTTCTAGGTGGTGCATCAGGTAGAGCATGGGGATGGCCTGGAGTGCAGGGTTCATATCTGGGTGGGCCGCCTTTTCGGTCTCCGTACTGAACAGTCGGTTTTCCGCCTTGGTATCTCGTGCGGTGTCTCTTTGCCGGTGAGGCTGTTTGGTTATGGCATCGTAATTTGTACGCCGGGCGGTACGTCATTTTGTCGGACGGTGTGTCTCCATTGGCTCGCGCCGCTACGTAGACGGGCGCACTTTGATGGCGGGCGGCGTCGCAGGCTTACGGGCGGTGTTTGCCTAACTTTTCACATCCTAATTTTGCGGGCGTGTGGGCCGTTGCTGGCGGACGGTAACTAGCGTTTTTTGCCTCCGACAGCACGGCGGTACTGCTTCCGCCCGACATCGTAATGGGCCCCTTAGTAATTAAATCATAATTATTTTTAAAACATTTAGCATTAATTTAAATTAAATTACATTTAATCTTATTTAACTTCCCACCCTATTCCCCTACAAACCCAGCAACCCGCAACTAAAATATAAGTTAAATAAATCTATATTAAACTATTAACTTAATTAACAATCAATTAAATATTTATTCAACAATTCAAAACTAATTAATAATAATGTTCAACTATTTATTACTTAATATACTTCCCACCTATACCCCTACAAATCCAACAACCCACTGCTACAATATACCTTACTACTAATAATAATTAAAATTAAATAAAAACTTACATTTTAAACTCAAAATAGAATATGACACTTAAAATAAATTACATAAGTAATACTCAATTTAAAAATTAATTAACAATAGAAAACAAATTATTGTTAAAATATAAATATTTCTAATTTAAATAACGTGCGAACCTATTCCCTACAAACCCAAAAACCCGCTACAACACTATAAATTACTAATAACAATTTTAAAAACAAAAAAACAAAACCACTTAAAATTACAAACTATATTCAAAAACTGAATAGCAACTATACCAACAGTACTACCACATAAAATTAATATATTAGCTAAAACACATTTAATTAAAAAATGATATTTCTTACAAATATATTACTAAAAATGATATAAAAACAACGCTATTCCAGAAAACAATTTTATTTATTAAAAAAACTATGGGGCACATTACGATACCCGGCGTAAAAAAATCCGCCAGGCATGGAAGCGGCAAAAATCCGCCCGCACACACCGCCTGAACACCGACCACGCCATTATGAGTACACAAACTGAAAACCGCCATCGGCGGAAAAATCATACAAAATACCGCCCGCCATCGTCCGAGTCGGAGTCAAACCGCCCGCCACGGACGGAAACACGCACGACAACACAAAACCGCCCGCCCTCACGGCCGACACACCGCACGTGAAATTACGATCGCACCGCCATGAGCGCGGAAAAACAACAAAAATACCGCCCGCCAGCGCAAACAACGCCGATGAGAATCGACACGGCAGAAGCCATGGCGCCCACGTACCTGCACAGAAACCATCCGCACACAAAACCAATAGCACACAACATGGCCAACAAGTCCACACAGCAAGGCACGCACAAATACACAAGCACAGTACACATCCCGAAAACACCCCCGGACAAACAAAAAATACAAAGGCCAGAACCCCAGACACAACACACCTGAAAACAACAGACCATGAGGACACACCCACATAGGTGAGTACAAAAGCAGCACTCCCACAGACCACAACCCCTTGCTACATTGCAAACCAGAGAGGAGAGGAGAGGACACAGTGACACAGCAAGGACAGCAGCACACCACAGAAACGCACACATCACAACCACCACCACCACCACCAAACACCGGCACCACAAACCCCCTGCACATTACACAACACACACCGCACCAGCACCACAAACACCATGGCACCACAAAGGATGCCCAAGTTCACGCCCATGGAGCTGACGGTCATGGTCGACGAGATCATCAAGGTGTACCCACAAATCTATGGGAACATGGTCCAGCACACACCACTAGCCACCAGAAACAGAATGTGGACCCGGATCGTAGACCAGGTCAATGCAGTCGGGACCCTGCCCAGGAACAGAACCGAGATAAACAAACGTTGGAATGACGTAAAGAGCCTGGTCAAGAAGAAGGAGGGCAAAAACAGAGAGCTGGCTGCCGTCACTGGCGGAGGGAATCCCGCGCTCTTTAAGACCTTCAAAGCGTGGGAGGAGAAGGTGCGAGTCGTAATCCATCCGGAGATCCTCGCCGGATTAGCAGGGGGAGTGGAGGCTGGTAAGTACAAACTAATGTATACCAGCACACCGCTATGTACACACATGCGCAACCACCATGCCACAGCTCCCAGGGACAAACACCCCCATGTCCAGCACACAATACACAACACATCACACGCACATGCAACAGACACTACCACACACAGGCCAAACCGAACAACTGTAAGATGCGTGGGGACATGTGTACACTAAGCCAGCCACGTAACCACCAACAGGTCCACAAATATGCCAGAAGCGCCACAACGAGCACCCGCCACACCCATGTGTCCGCCACAGCTGCACCAACTGACAAGTAACAGGTAAGTGGCAGGAACACAAAGTGCAGTGGGTCGGAGGGGGACAGCTGAAGTACAACACCCACCAGGCCCCCACTCCCACAGACCAGCAAGGTGGAGCACTCCCCACACCCATGTGTCAGGCACAGCTGCACCAACTGACAAGTAACAGGTAAGTGGCAGGAACACAAAGTGCAGTGGGTCGGAGGGGGACAGCTGAAGTACAACACCCACCAGGCCCCCACTCCCACAGACCAGCAAGGAGGAGCATCCCCCACACCCCACACCCACGTGTCAGCCACCGCAGTGCACAACGACAGCCGAAAGGCAGACATCACGGTCCACAGCAATCGGTGTCAGTGGGTGTACAGCCACCCCCACGACCCACTACACCCCCCACCCCCACAGACCTGCAACATGGAGCACCCCCGCTAAGAGCCATGTGGCATCCAGTACAGTGCACGCACGAACAACTTGCAGGTGGGAAACTGGACAGGGCTGGATTACTGGAGGCATGAGGACCATAACACCACCAACACATGGGACATGTCACGTAGCACACGGACACGCAGCACCGCCCACCGTCACGAACAAGTGAACAATGTGCACACGGACATGAACAGCAGACTCACACCCCACATGACCCATCACAGACATAGCAACACCCAAGGAGCCACGTCTGCATGCACAAGCCACACTGAATATAGTCCCACACGGCAGCCACTGTGCAACTCATCACACACAACCGAAACACCATTGAAGTCCTGTCCATGTAGCCCCTACTGCCTGTCAACCACACACCCCACAACTACGCCTATGTAAGACAAACAACACTAGACGCAACAGAGCGGAACAACAGAAATGCACACGAACACCACTGAACCCATCAAACACACAGACACACCATGCACATACAACATACCATCCATCCCATCCGTCAGCCCCAGTCTCATGAAAGGCATGTCATCCGCACAGCTGCCACACATACAGCAGTCACGCTAAGACACATGCCCATGACCAACCATGTGCCAGAAGTCAATTAAGCGCACGACACACTGTGAGCAACAACACACAACATGGGCCACACCCCCCCGAGCACTGCAGTGATGCACATGGCACAGGGCAGCACGCACACCAAGGAGATGGGACAACTGCAATACGTTGGCTGGCACACAACTATCACTCACTCATAACGATGCGTCCAATGCCATGTCCAGTAACCACAACAGACAGCAAATATGCAGGGCATGTCAGGCATGCACACACCTCAGACCATGCACTGTCATGCTGCCACAACACATGTCACGTTCGGCACCCATGGCTCACAGCATGTACCCCAAAAGCATATACCCTCCCAAATGCGAATCTGGGGCATGGCCCCCATGTTGCCATATGCGTTCCTAAGCGTTCCATTTGAACTCCAAAAGCAAAGTACAAACCAGACCCAGGATGGGCCAGGAGCCCGCATACACCAGAGTCACAATGAGTAGGGGCAAAGCAACACACCCATCGGCATGGCCAATCCGTCCCATGCCACATGTGCACAGCACACAGTCCCATTGCCTAGCACACACACCTACAGATGCCACAGCCACACACTCGCCTCCGGGAAACCCATGTACGAGATTGCACGAACTGCCAATGTCAGACGACTAATACATACTTCGCCAGGTGCAACACAATAACAAATCTCATTCTCTCCACAGGTGACGAACTGCTGGACGCTGGGGATGGAGACAGCAGCCAGCACAGCCAGCCTACAAGCCCCCAACGAGGACACACGGATCTGGAGGATCTGTCCACCTCTTCGGACACGGACCACCAAGCTGGCCCATCTGGCGTGGCAGGGCCCAGCCGCTCCCCAGGACCCCTCCTACCCACCAACCCATCATCCAGGGATGCTGAACAGTCCCAGTCCCCTGCTGCCACTGTCGTTGCGGCCACACCCACGGTCATTGCGGCCACTACCACTGCCGCAACCGCCACCATCGCCGCACCGACCACCACCGCCTCCACCACCACCACGTCTTCGCTGGCACCAGCCCCAGCGCAGGTGGTGGCCCGGCCGACTGGATCCACCCTGGGAGCCACAGCGAGGACCGTGGTGAGCAATGTGGCTAGTGGGCAGGCCGGTGGCAGCAGGACTGGTAGGAGGAGCAGGGTCAGGGAAACGCCAGCCTCCCCTGGGAGCCATGCCCTGCCTCAAATGGACAGAGTCCTTGGGGCCTATGAAGAGGCCCAAGGACAATGGGCCAGGTCTGCTACTGACACGCGGGAGGTGCTGGGGGTGCTGAGGTCCATGGACGCCCATATGGGCCAATTCGTGTCCCGTATGGACCAACTCGTGGACCTCATGGGCCAGCTGGTGGTGGCGGTGGGGTCACAGGCAAGGCCAGCAACACCACCTCCGCCACCACCTGCTAGGGCGCAGGCTCGGGCAGCAGTGTCCACTTCCCCTGCGTCCACAGCCAGTGAGCACACCTCACCCACCACCAGCAGGTCGCCACCACACACCCCCCTCCCAAACGTGGAAGGGGCCGTCCGAAGAGGAAACAGATCTTCCGGGAGGACTTCGCACGCTCCAGTCGCAAGTGAGGCAGCCAGCCAGCCTTCCGCCAGCCTTCCTTGACCAGCCACTGCATTGACTTGCTCTACGATCCCACTCCACACAGCCATCTGGATGGCATGTGTGTGTTGGACTATGGACATAGAACCAGTGGGTACACCCTGATCATCACGCAGCCATGACCGACAGCTCATTGTCACTGCACGCACCACTTTTGTCATCACCTTACACACAATCACATGTCACAGTTTGTAATAAATGCACCTTTTTCACTAACTGCTGTTTGTGCCCTGTGTCTTTATTGTACGGAATACAACGGCCACCTTGGGCGGAAAGGCACCTGATGCGTGGCATGGAAATGGAATCCGGAGGGCCTGTAGGGACCTAGGGGTGGGAGACAGAACAGGAGCACATTCAATGAGTGTGTCACACACCCATCACACAGTACATGTCAACAACTACAAGCAATGTACACACATCGCACAGAGCAATAGGGCACAATGCCACAGCCACCAACAGTGGCATACTACCCTGGCCATGGAGCGTTGACACACTGCACGCAGTGAACATACGGCCACCCTGACACAGCACACACACACCTGCATAGATACAGACACATCATCCGTCGTACATGGACACTCACCGTCAAGTGAAGTAGCGGGCGATGAGCTGCTGGCGCACATTCCCAGCTTCCTCCTCTCCGCTGTCCACCTCACTCGAGCTGTCCTGGTCTGCGGGCTGGGGCCCTGGTTGATCTCCGTCATCCACAATGAGGGGGATCTGCTTCCGAATGGCCAGATTGTGCAGCATGCAGCACGCCACCACTATCTGGCACACCTTCTGTGGGGAGTACGCCAGTGCACCCCCGGTGCGGTCCAGGCACCTGAACCTGGACTTGAGGAGGCCAAAGGTACGCTCGACCACACGTCTGGTCCTCCCATGTGCCTCATTGTATCGATCGTCTGCTGGGGTGCGAGGATTCCTCAATGGACTGAGCAGCCATGCCCCATTCGGATACGCAGAGTCACCTGGGTGTGAGGGACACAGAGAACCGTTGCTATTCCAACTGGACAGGGGACAGCATCGCACAACCAGCACGCTACACCACTCCACATACTCACCGACAATACAGCCACGATCCTGTTGCAGATTGGCCATCAGTCGTGGCAAGATGCTGTTGCGCATTATGTGTGCGTCATGGGCCGAGCCTGGAAACTTTGCACACACGTGGGTGATCACCATGTCCGCAAGGCACACCACTTGCACATTCAGGGAGTGCGTGTGCTTCCTGTTGCGGTACAGGTGCTCAGTGGCCTGTGGTGGAACAAGGCCAACATGAGTGCAGTCAATGGCTCCCACGACGTGTGGAATTCTGCCAAGGGCATAGAATGCACCCTTCACTGCCGCCAATTCACGAGCCCTGGGGAATCTGATGTACCTGTTCCGGTACAGCATCATGGCTGCCAGTACATCCCTCAGCACCTTGCTGAACATGGGCTGGGACATCCCTCCTCCACTGCCCACTGTGTGCTGGAATGACCCAGTGGCGAAGAAATGCATGGCGGCCATCACCTTAGCCGTGGGGGTGACAGCAGTCGGATACACCCTGCGGGGACGGAGATGGGGCTCTAACATGGCACACAGTCGATGCAGAGTTGGCCTGTCCAGCCGAAACTTCCTGATTACCTCTGTATCGTCCATGTCCGCCAGCAATTGGTATGGGCGGTCAATGTTCGGTCTCCGCCTGGGTTAAATGGCAGAGGACACATGTCAAAGCAACACGGCACATAGCAATTTCGCATACACATCACTGACATGACTGAGCAAGCACATGAGCCACAGCCCAGCTGTCAAGCTGGGACGGCACGGCCACAATACACTTACACAGGTCTCCCAACAATGGCAATGGCAAGTGAGACATACCACTGCCATGTGCATGCACATGGGGATCTAGGCCCCAATGACTTGCGGGGCGTGCTGATGGGGACTGACTGCATATTCGTCAAGCGGCAACGCCACGGCAACATGAGTGTCTGCTGAGCATGGTACTGCTTCCGAGGCTGGATGAGTATGGCACACGACGACGACGATGTGGGCACGGGCTGAGCGGCCAATACAAGTGGGACCTGTGGCACGAGGGGATATGAGACAGTAGTAGGTGTCAGCACTGCACCCTATGTACAGCACTGTACGGATCACAGCTCCCGAAACATTGACTGGTGTCCACATTGACAGCCCCATGCCAAGACGGCTGTGTGCTTGCAGTCACACGTCACAGGTGAGAGGTTACATTGCACGTGCCAGGTGGCAGTCGTACATAGTGGGAGCTGGCATGTGTGTGCATGTGTCTCCTGTTCAGGATCCACCAGATGGGCGCTGACTCTGTACTGACCATTGGACACAGCATGTTCCGTGGAAGGCTTGTGTGTGTGGGATGGTGGCACTGGATGTGCCTCCGTTGGGGGGGGCCATGCACAGGGCGGGTACGTCGATGATTGCGCATTGTTGGTCACGGTGGGTGCACCAGCTAAGATGTGTTGCCCTGTGTTCAATTCCTATGTCCGCATGATGATGGACTGTGGATGTGGGCAGACTACACATTGGTCGATGTGCTGTCTATATGCATGTGCCTTCACACCAGGCACAGCTGCCCCTGCACATGTGACCCCTGCTGGACTCGCTGCTGGGTCTGTGGAGCTGATGCACCTTCTGCGCGTGGGGCGGACAGCTCTCCTCACTTCCCTCATTGCGCATGTCATGTCTTTGCCGCAGGTGACATGGATCATGGAGGGCCCACATGTACGCGTGGGTAGGCTACACATGATTGTTCACTGGTCGCCACCCCCAGTCAGTGTTTCGAATGGGAAGGTTGTCGTGCTGGTGGTATGTTCGATGTGGCGGATGGGCGGGCCTAGGTGCGGGCTTACATTCCGGACATGGGGGGTAGTTGGATTGGCGACTAGTTGCAGTACACACGGGACACGTCTCTTCCTTTCCACATCTGGGTCATCCCTTGTACTAACTGACAGTGATACAGTCATCTTCGCCCCAGCCCTCATGTCCTCCCTCGCCCCCCAATATGCATGCTCACCTGCGAGGCTAGCGCTTGCACAGGCAGCCCCAAGCTTGCACCAGAGAGGGCAAGGAGTGTATGTGTGGGTCCAGTTGCACGAGTGGGCTGTCTCAGGGTATGATGTGTGGCGGGACGCCGTCCACCTGCGTGGTGCCCCAAATGGAGACCCGGCCTGCATGGACTATGCATCACAGTCTTCGCCTTCCGGATCCGCCACCTGCGACACCCAGTGGCTGTGGCTGCCCTTGCGGCCATGCCGCGTCCGTCTGTGGCTGATGGCCCACACATTCACTCTTTGGCCTCTCTGGGGAGGGCTCAGGGGTGGTGGCGCACGCGCTTGCACTTAGTCGCAATGGCATGTGGCGTGGTTGGTATGATGGGCAATGGATGGGATGGTGCGAGCCACCTCCCGTGACGTCAGTGCTGCTCGTGCTGTGGTGCGTCCCCCTACACTTCCATTTGACTTTTGCCATGCTGGACGTTGAGGTTCTATTGCCTGCGTGATATGACCAGGAGGAGCGCGAGGAGACCTCTCACACACCATGCTCCACTGCCATCCCGTGCCCTGTATCGCCTGTGCGGATTGACTATGTTGGGGTTACACCTGGTCGACTGGGGCTGTGTGTGCCTTGTCAAGGGGCATGGCGGGCGCACAACAGGATCCAGCTCGTCCACAGAGGGTGGGCTGAGGTGCGCCTGGTACCGCTTTGTACGTGTGCCCGGCTGCTGTGCACACACGTGTTCACTCCCCCCGACAGGTGTCCTCTCACAATGCCCAGGGAAGCGGTGGTGTACTGTTCATGAGCCCTCCCAACACGGCGTGCTCCAACTTGGCATGTGCGCATCTACCCGTCGCACCCACCCACCTGAGCACTGCGTCCATACGACTTCACACGACACATGTGTGTCTTCCACAGTAGTGCTACTCATTTGCGTTGACATCCAATACCAGTGGACTACATGGTCATGTCACGACTGCCGTGTACTTCACATACTCTCATCCTCTCTCATTCGTACTTGTGAAATGAGTCAGCGGAGACAGTTCTGGTTTCAAACATTATATTGAGTCTTCTGTCCTCTGTGATGCAGTATAGTGGACACTACTGGCAGCGGAATACATATTGAGGATATACTGAGCATGATTACAAATGGGATAGGGTGTGGGGTTACATCTGCTTGGCCAAGGCTGTGCTAATGTACATTTACGTATAGCTGCGGAGCTGCGGACTTTGACACAGACGGTATACATGTAGCCTACCAGACCGCTCGGCATCATGGGCACAGTCCATCTCAGTTCCATGTGACAGGTTTGCTGCGGTTGTTCCTCATGCACGCGTGCATGTGAGATGACATCAGGGCATGTGCTTGCGTGCATGCAGCGGCGTGCCACTTGTTGTTGCACTGTGGTGGTTACTGGACATGTCACAGTCACTGGGGTCGTGTTGTTGTTGTATGCACTTGTCGTCCATGCAAAGGTCCTGGTATGGGATTCCCGGGGCGGGGGTGGGAGGGGTGCAGCACCCACAGACTCCAGGCGACCTATTCATGTCCACTGAGCGGTGTGTGTGTCCATGTGCGCTGGATCCATGTCGTGTCCTGGTTGTTCGTGCAGTTCCGTCCATGTGGGTGCGATGCACAGAGCCCATGCCACTGCCTCCCACGATGCATGCGGTGTTCCTGGATGTGATGGGGAACAGTGTGCATGTCCCGGTCATATCCGATGTCATGGCGATGTCGTTGATGGTGTGGTTACAGTTGCCGGTCGTTTGGTATGGCTGTTGTGGTGGTGACTGGCCAGTCCGTGCGGAAGCTGAGCATGGGTGCGGGGTTGGACTTCATAGGTCACTCGGGGAACCTGCGTTGTGGTCCGACGTATTTACAGGTTGTCAGGTATGCGATGCCGTCCAGCAGGGCTTCCATGTCATTGGTGGTGTACATGTTTGCCAGCCAATGAAGCGGATGGTGGCTGTCAAGGTGTTGTTCGTAGGTTGTCCCTTGGAGGACCATGATGGGGCATGCTGGGTGACATTCGATGTAGCTGTTCTCGATGATCCGTCATGTGGAGGCACAGTGGTTCCATTTCAGTGCGCGTGCGATGTTGGCCACATACGCCATGCCCCCATAGGCAGAGCAGGCCCTGTTGTGTGTGTCCAGAGGGAGGAGTAGTGGTAGCAGGTCCGCCTTCAGACATGCCGGGTTGGAGAGGCATATCTCGACGGGATGCTGGTAGGGACACCTCCGACAGTAGAAGACGGGCATGACGCAGCTGAACAATGTGATGCGGTAAGTCAGTCGGTAACTTACGTTCAGCAGGGACAGGAGATCGCATCCCAATGTATGTATCGTGCTGGTTTGGTACAGCTTGAGCTCTTCGGCGTAGTTGGGTAGGTGTGTTGCGGTTGCCATTTCGCAGCGGTGCGTTGTGGTGGCGTGCTCCGGCTGTGTGTGCAGTCTGCAATGTGCACACTCCGGGGTTGCTGTGAGCTCTGTGTAGTCGTGGGGAGACAGGACTTGTGTTCTGTTGGCTTGTTTGGAGGACACGGGCCCTCTTCCCACATGCTTCTCAGACAGTTCAAGGTCAGTGCTGTGTGACTCCTTCCAATTAACTTGCATGTGGCCGACATGGGGGAGTGTTTTCTTCTTTCTTCCCCGTCCGTTGTGTGCTTCTGTGATATGCGCTATCTGCCCTGTGGTCGGTCTCCTCGGCATGCCTGTGTTGGTCTATTCTTGGACAATGGCTGTATTCACCGGCTTCTGTCGTAGGGCTGTGGTTTCGGTGTTGGAATGGAAGGTCATTCAGTGCTGTCTGCTCTCCCTTGTGTGGGCGGCAGGCTGCCTTTCCGCTCTGCGTTGGGCCTTGTGTGTGGATGTAATTCTTGGGCCACCTGTTGTCGGTCACCGGGCTCTTTGGTGTTCCGTTTCATGTGTCTTGTTCATATGTGCAGGGTGGTATGGGTTTTTCAGTGTGGTACTGGCGTTCCTCTTCCCGAAGGGGCCCTGCTTCTCCTAGTTGGTGTTGCCGCCGCTGTGTGCTTCGCCATGTTTGTTACACTGGGGTGTGTCCTGCTGTTGCGTGACTTCACTGACATGTGTGCGTCGGTTGTGTGGCGTTGGGTGTTGTCCGTGAATTGGGCGTTGGGGACATGTCTGTGGCAGGCCTGTCACGTGTCATGTGCGTTCGGGGTGGGGCTGGTGTGTGTGCTGCTTGGTTGTGTCCCTGTGTCTGTGTGCGACGCATGCATGGCGCTGCGGTTGGCCTCTGCGTTGTGCGCATGTGTGGCGGCGTCATCGGCGCTTTGGGGCCGTGACGGGGTGGTTGGTTCCTAGTCCCAGGTGGTGTGTACACATGTGTTCCGCGATGTTAGGATTTGGCCTGTGTGTCATATGTGGATGCAATGGTGGATGTGTAGTGTGCACGCGCTGGTGGGGGTTGTCCGCTTTATCCGCCCTTGCACTGTGTGCGCTGTTTGCGTGCACTTGTTGTGTGTGTGCCTACCTGCGTCTCCGCGGTACGTTGCGTCCTTGGTGGTGCATCAGCAGAAGCATGGGAAGGGCCTGCAGTGCTGGATTCATGCCCGGGGTGCCGCTTCTTCGTTGTCCGTGCTCTGCGTCCGTGTTTCCGCCTCTCTTTCACGTGCGGTGTCTCTTTGCCGTGGGAGCCGTTTGTTTGCGGCATCGTAATTTATGCGCCGGGCGGGACGTGTTTCGTCGGACGGTGTGTGTCAGTTGTGCTGCGCCGCTACGTGTGCGGGCGCACTTTGATGGCGGACGGTGTTGCTGGCTTGCCGGCGGTGTTTGGCCTGCTTTTCGCATCGTAATTGGGCGGGCGTGTGGACTGCTGCGTGCCGGCGGTAACTGGTGGTTTTTGCATCCGCCAGCACGGCGGTTGTGCTTCCGCCCGCCATCGTAATGGGCCCCTATATTCTTGACCACATTTTTTTTAACTCACAAGATCTTTTTGGGGTATTTCTGTGTTCTGATATTTTCTTTTTTTGAAAATTCTTTTTATTAACAATGCTCATGAGACCATACAGCATCACACAATTACAATATCGTACTTCGGGGCACATTTGCAGAAATTAACATCGTGATCTTCAATAGGGAACAACAAAGACAATAAGCCGTCACCCACTTTCCTACCCATCCATGGATACTCCAGTCTCTCTGTACCTATGCCAGGGTGCCCACACTTTCTTCCACTTTTTAGTGCACCCCCTACTTCTGTATACTGTTTCCTTGGCCCTTTGGCACCAATCAAGGTCGCGCTGCCAGTCCTCCCATCTCGGGGGTGCCTGCGCCCCCTAGCAATATTCTGTTTTGCCACCCCCGCTGCGAGGGCCAACCAGAGCTCTACGTATCTGGACCAGTCATTGTCCCCCTTGATCATCAACAATAGCCACTTTGGCTCCATCGGAACCATCTCACCTACCACCCTAGACATAATGTCGGTGACTCGCGACCAATACGTGGTGATCTCTGGGCACTCCCATATGATGTGAAAGAAGCTGCCCTCTTGCCCGCAACCCCTAACGCATAGCGCCGATGGACTCCTGCCCAATGCATAGAGATGTGTGCGGGGGTAGTAGGTGCGATGGAGGATTTTTAACTGCACTAGTCTGAACCGAGAGCGTATTGCAATCTCTCTAGGACTCTGCAGTGCATCCTGCCAATCCTCGTCGTCTAGGCTTCCCAAATCCTTGGACCAAGCTGCCCTGAGAGTGATCAGGGGGTCAGGAACGTTGTTTATTAATTTACGGTAGATTGTAGATGTGGGCTTTTCCGTTATAAGGTCGAGCAGCAGCCTATCCTCCATTGGGGAGTATTCCTGAATAGTGGTGCCATTCTGTATATGGGATCGTAAGGCATGTACGAGTCGCTAATATTGGTATCTTTGTGAATGGTGTAAATCGTATTCCTTTTGGAGGTATTCAAAGGAGCGGGGGGAATCCCCTTTCCAGACATCCCCTAAGTACTCGATACCAATCAGCCTCCACCCCTTGAAGCCCGCCAAAGTGGTTACTTCCCGCAGGTGCTCACCTATCCACAGTGGCGATCTCCCAGTTATCACCCCCGCCCATCCTAAGAGTTTGTTGGCCTCCCTCCAGCACTGCAGCACCACCCTAGTGTGATCGGGCCACGTTACCTGCGGCCTCCGGGCATATAAAAGAGATTCACAGTTGCCCCCAGGCATGACCATCCTATCAACCCTGTAAGGTGGCTCGTTGCCATCGGTGTACACCCAATCGTTGATCACCTGGAGCTGCGAGGCCCAGTAATAGAGTTTGACATCCGGGAGCGCCAGTCCTCCATTGTACACTCCCCGATGTAGCTTGTGCATCGCAATCCTAGGGGACCCCCCATCCCACAGCAAGGTCCGCACCGACTGCGATATACGTTTAAAAACACTCGGGGGGACCGGGTAGGGTGTGTTCTGCAGGATATATAGGAGTCTTGGCAGCGTAAGCATTTTGAACAGCGCCGCCCTACCCATGAGGGAGAGTGGGAGGGTGCGCCAGTGGCTGACATCGGCGCTCAGGCGGCTCAGTTGGGGTTCAAGATTCCTAGCGAAGAACTCCTTCTTATCGCGCGTGACGTAGATGCCTAAGTATTTGAACCCCTCGATGACCACCGGGGCCGAACACCGCGACTGGACCCTTGGGGGGGGACCTGACAGTGGGAAAATCACGGACTTCGACCAATTTATGGTATATCCCGAATAGCTGCCCAACAGCTCAAAAATGTGCAGTACTCGGGCCATCGAGTGATAGGGTTGTGCCAGGTACAGAACGATATCATCGGCATAGAGGGAGATACACTCTTCCTACCCCTCCACTGCCGCTAGTCCCCAGATCGCGGGGTCTCTCCTGATCCAGTGAGCCAACGGCTCGAGAGCTAGAGCGAAGAGGAGGGGAGACAGAGGACATCCCTGCCTGGTACCCCTCCGCAGTGAGAAGGCCCTCGACACTGCCCCATTAACCCACACCCGGGCCATTGGTTGTTCGTAAAGGAGGCGCACCCAGCTACAGAAGACAGGTCCAAAGCCCAGCCTCCGGAGCACCATAAACAGGTAGGGCCACTCGATGCTGTCAAAGGCCATTGAGGCGTCCAGCGCCATCAATGCCGTCTGGGCATCACCAACGTCCTCAGTCATGTATAGTACACCATACAGTCGTCGCAGATTATGTCGGGTGCTTCTACGGGGCATGAACCCGGATTGGTCAACATGCACCAACTCTGTGATGACAGAAACCAGCCTATCCGCCAGGACTTTGGCCAGAACCTTGGCTTCCGCATTGATCATGAATATTGGGCGGTAAGAGGTACATTGGTCCGCAGGCTTCCCTGCCTTGTGGATCACCACAATCATGGCTTCTCTCTGGTCAGGGGGGAGCACCACACTCTCGCGCGCCTCTTGGAACATTCTAAGGAGAGGGGCCACTATGATGGTAGATTGTCTTTTGTAAATCTCTATTGGCAGGCCATTTGGCCCGGAGGCCTTACCTGATTGCAAGGAGTTGAGGGCAGTACTAAGCTCCTCTACCGTAAAATCTGCCTCGAGCCATTCACTCGTCGCCGCGGACAACAAGGGTAATGCAAAGTCACGTAAAAATTCCTCACAGTCGTCTTCAGTTCTAGTGCAGACTGGGGAATAGACTCGCTCAAAGTGTGCAGCAAAGGCCTCTGCCACGTTCATACTAGTCGAGCAGACAGAGCCGGATACGTCCCGAATCTCAGACACCCACGAGCGATCCCTATCTCGGCGCTCCAGCCACGCCAGGAGTTTCAGGGCCTTATCTCCAACATCGTAGATCCGGTGTTGCGTTGCTAGAGCATAGGCCCATGCCTCACCCTCTGCCAGTGCCCTGAGTTCTCTTTGTTTCAGTAGCAATATATGGCCTAAGTCGACCGAGTGGGCGGTTGCACCCTCTCTTTCAAGCTGTTCAATCTCCTGCTCTAGCGTCCGAATCTGGAGGGACTCTTCCTTCTTCTGCGCCCCGATCAGCGCCTGGGCCGACCCCCTCAACACCGTCTTATAGGCCTCCCACAGGGTGATATGAGATTCCACAGTCCCCCGGTTCTCCTCAAAGTATAATTTCGAGCCCTCCTGAAGCTTTCCCCCAATTGTCGGATCACACAGGCGCCAAGGATCTAACCTCGGGAATGTTGCCCTGTTCAGAGCCGGACCTCTAATGGTAGTGCTGACTGGGGAGTGATCAGTGTTCTGATATTTTTAACACAATATTTTGTCCAAACACCAATAAAACTGGTTACTGTACAAAGGCAGTATAGTCACAACAAAGTATTCACAAAAGTCACATGGGAAAACCGAAAGAATATATTGAAGTCAGACAGACTCACATTTAATTTGTTAAGTATATTTATGGGGGTTACATGAAGGACAATACCCATGCACTGCAAGTGATATTGAATTCCGCACGGACTCTAAAGTTAGGCACCAAATCAGGCTGAACTGCCTAGGAAAAGGATGTTTCTGATTTGAATATAACCCTGCACTACGCATAGCATACTTTACAAGGAAAGAATGCTATAAAGTTTCAGGTCAAGCAGGGACGTTGACCTTTGGTATGTACAGTTTGCCCATTTAAAAAAAACAAAAAACTATATGATAAAATTGTTTACGTTCACAGGAGCGGGCAATGTCTTTGCCCATCTCACAGGAAGAAGTACTGAAATATGTTTAGTCATAACCGGCAAAGTGGAGCCCACATAAGGTATTTTAAAAAATGTCATGTATAAGTTGTATTTTTAGAATCAAAGAGTTCATGTTGACTTCGCGTCAGGTAACAGAGTGAGACCCCATATCCTGTTCTCACCCTAGAGGGCAAATAGACAAAGTGGAAAAGGCTCTTTATTTCACAACTGGTGTACAGCTTGCAGTTATATACCCCAGCATTTGGTGACTATGTTAATGGAAGAGAGGAGCAACAAAACAGCCTGATGCCTGGAAGTGCCACTGCTGGTCTGGTTGGCGGCATCCACATTTAAGAGTGCCATTAATCAGCCTAGTGGCTGCGCCTGAGAGTGCCAATACCCAACCAGATGTGCGATTCAGAGTGCCACTTCTGTAACAGTGGCTGTGGGGGAGTATTACTTTTTGGCTTGGTGGTTGCCCTTCATAGTAATCCTCCTAATCGCTCCCCCCAACCAATCCACCATCATTCACGACTGGCTGAATCACCTAACAGCACTCAAAGGTCAACCACTCATTGTCGATTCAGCGAAATCACTGGGAATAACACTGGACAGAAACCTAAACATGCAGAAACACATCAGTGCCTCTACAAAAGGAGCAAACTTTCAAATAAACACCTTGAGAAAACTGAAACCCTTCGTGCCCACAAATGACTTCAAACAGGCAGTGCAAGCCTTAGTAATCCCAAGAGTAGAATATGGTTGTATCGCCCTTTTGGGCCTTCCCAGATCAACGACGGCCCCTCTAAGAGCCACAATCAACACAGCGGCTAGACTAATCACAGGCTCCAAAATAAACTGTCATATCTCTCCGGACCTTAGAGCTCTCAACTGGCTACCCTTCGAGGCGAGAATTCATCTGAAAATCGCATGTATGATGCACAAGGCCCTACACCACAATACCCCAAATTATCTAACACAAAAACTGACACTCTCGTGTGGTAACAGATCCACCAGGAGCTCCAGGAATCTTCTTCTGAAACCGCAAAGATTTGCCAAGAAAAAACATATAACCGATCCTTCTCAGGAATGGCCCCCAGGATCTGGAATGCCTTACCCCCAGAAACGAGACAGAACCCCTCTACTGCCTCTTTCAAAAAAGAAGTGAAATCGATTCTCATGTCTAAGTTTACGTGAACTATTTTTATATCCGGGTTTTGAATTACTACCTTGTATTGGACCTCCCTCAACAAGATTTGAACTATATTCCCAGGGAGAATATGTTTCTAAAAACTATGTATATAACCTTGTAATGTATATGTTTATCTACTGTTAGCTATTTCTGTGTACTAGACTCAATCATATATTTTTCTACTATATTTTTATCTGCTCCTTACATCTTTCTTGTAAAGCGCTCTGATACCCGCAAGGTTCTTGTTCGCGCTATATAAAACTCTCAAAATAAAAAAATAAAAATAATACCTCTGACTGACCTAATGACTGCACCCACATCCCTAGGTTCCACTCCCTCAGTACAGCAAGCGCTTCTTTCGTCTCACCAGAATGGGCACTTTACTTGAGGGTGGCATGATGAGGGCGAGAGTGGTTCTACATGGGGTAAGCTTGTCAGAGGTGGGCTAGGGGTCAGAGTCCGGTGATGCCAGGTTTAAGGCTCAGTAAGCCCTGAGCAGTGTTATCAGGCCACAGGTTCTGCTGAGATTCCCTACTCTACCAGAAATGCAAAGTTTCAATTACAGTTGCTTTAGGGGAGCCGTAGTTTCTTCCCTGGATGGGATCTTAAGATGATTGTGCAATCACTAGTGCTGTGAAGGACTGACTATTGCAACTCTCTTCTGACTGAACTTCCCAACGTGCACCTCGCACCCTTGAAAACAGCGTGCTGTGTGATGCTCCATTCAGGCACCAGAAGGCATGACCATGTTGCATTACTTCTTATGGTCCAGCGACTTTCCACTGAAGCTAGAGCTTTACATACATGCTGCGTGCCTCGCTCATAGGTCACTACACACCTCCAATCCAAGATACCTGGCATCAAAGCTGAAGGCATCAGTGGGCTCATATCATCTCATACTGCTGGCACACTGCTGCTTGAACCCCTGACTTTTAAGAAGGAACGCACAATGGCACAATCCTTCTCTGGTAGTGTTACCAGAGTCTGGAACTATGCCTCCCGACCTGTGAACCACTCACTACCTCAGACTACAGTCAAGGCCAAGCTGAAAGCCCTTTTCTTCCAAATGATATTTCTAATTTGTCCCTCTTCTCATGGTCCCTCAGCCAGCTTCTTCTGGGCTGCTTTTGGTAGGCACTTTGAACATCTTCCTAAGGCGTGCTCCTGAGTTTGATCCCTTTCTTTCCACGTGTCCTCTTCCTGACCTCTGCGGCTTGCCACCCTACTGCATTTAGCCAAGTGGCAGTTCTTCACCGCCTGCATATTTTAACTTCTCGCGCTCTCTAAACCCCATGTCCTCTCATCTTGTGTAACTGCTCTGTGCTCCTCATGGGACTTCTGAGAAGTTGTGCCGTCTGCTGGCATTGCCTAGCCTTCACCTCTGGTGTACAGCTTGTGTAATTGTGCTTTCTTTCTATAAGCAAAGCTTGTGCAACTTTTAATTCATGTGCAACTTGTTGCTTCTTATGTAAAGTGCTTTAAAGCCGTCGAGCAGTTGTCAGTGAGATATAAGTGTGTACATATGCACCCCAGGCTGGGTGAAACTCCGCCTCACCACTGTTCTCTGCTGACCTTGAAAGAGCTGTTCTACCAACTTCATATGTGTCTGTGTGGTACATGTGAAATAGACTTCCATACATTGTCCGGGTGATACATGAAAAATATTCATCGTATGTCACCAAGGCAACGGATAATAGTCGGTACAGTAGCTTGATGGGTTCGAGCAGCTGCAGCACAGATCGGTGTGAAGCCAGGCTCATATATTTCCGAGTTCAATAAAGGGCTTCCTTTGCGGGAGACGTGTGAAGAGAGGCGCGTTCAACCCCAGAGTCGCAGGCTGTTTGTATGAAATGCCCCCCTATTGGTCTATGTGGACTGTGAGAGAGATGACTGGGGGTGGGGAGGGGGTCTCAATAGACATGCCAATGTATCCTTATCTGGCGTGACGAGAGCGCTGCAGTTACACGCGCCAGGCTAGCATGGTGAACGGACCCAGCCTCACCCATCGTCGTCGTAGCTGCACATACGGCCGTCTCTGGTGCGCAGCGCTGCTGCTGCCACCAGGCCTGTCTCTGACTCCTCCTGCATTGCATGGCGAGCCGCCGCAGGTTGGACTGACCAGCGGGTGTTTTCAGCAGGTCCATTTAATTGAAATAGGCCCTTGGCAATGCTGGGACCCCATGGCGTAAACCTTGCAGGAGAGCAGGGCCTCTCGGGAAACTCATGCCACTGTCCATAAAAATTGAGCCACACATGTTCAATACATAAATATGTGTTTATTTCCAGGGGTCATGCCGTATTACACACCAGTTACCAAAAGTGGCGTAGCTAGGGACTCCCCTGCCTTTTGCCCCGCCCCCCCCTTGCTACGCCAGTAACGTATGGCATTTCTGTGATTAAACATTTTTTTTCAGTATTCACACGACAGCTTTTCTTCTGGTTCGGCCAATGCTTTAGCTCTTAGCGACAAGTCAGACCTCTGGCGCGGCCCTTCTAATGGATTTTCGCCCCCTCTAACCGATGTCCAGCTTCTGGGTGCCCAGGTGCCCATGGGTGGCGCAGAAGTGCGACCGCCATTGAGCTGAATGGCATCATCCGAGGACCCGCCGTCGGCTGCAGTGTAGTCCCTACCACGCAATTCGTTTCCCCTCTGAAAAATCTTTTTTGGTTTCCTCGTGGCGATCGTGAGTGCGGAATGGATCTGTTTAAGTCCTCAGATGAGGGTGCGTTCTTTACAACCTCCTCATGACCAGGGGGCTCTCTCCATTCGCCTGTCACAGCCCTGCTGACAGAGGGCATTCCTTGAACTAGGCAGCCTTCTCTTCCAGGGATCAGGACCTGGGAGAGGGCCGCTAGAGTCATCCAACACTGCCCCCTGCAGGATCGAGAAGTGTAGGCCATTACCCGCCTGAACAGGAAGCATTAGCATGGCGTGGCATTCACGTTTTTCGTCTGTCCAATACAGCACGCAGTTTGGGCAGTGGGTCAGGCAACCTAAGCCTCTGAATAACTTCACTGGGGTGACTGCGTTCTGTTCTTTCACAAGTAGCATATCCGCGCACAAAGTAGTTCCCTTCACTGCCGTGGGCTGCTATGACAATCCGCACTTTCTGAAACCAAAAACATATGTTTACTTTTAGCCAATCTTTTCTTTTTGTATTGGTGAAGGCTGGCCGCTCCATCAATAATAAAGTTTTCCAAAAACCATGACAAAAGCATTGGCAAAGCCTAAAGTGCGGCAGCCAACACCGAGCTATTGGCTTTGCCAATGCTTGCTTATTGTTTGCTTTTTCTGTCGCCCTAATCCAAAGCCTGTTAAAAAGGCAATGAGGAGACGAGGGATTGAAAAGGGTGACTCGCTCCGTTTGGTTGAACTGGAATATGTACTTTCATTATGAAACCGGTGTTCTCCATCTTTGAAGACACTGCAAGCGCTGTGGTACTTGGGCAATTTCAGAAAGCCTTGCTACACAACAGCCTCGCGAAATGGGAGCCATTGTATCTGTCCCTGGGAAAGCACTGAGCGCCGTCCAGTTTGGTATAATGCCCTTTTCACCACCCAGCTTCAAAGATTAGTTTTATGAGAAACTGAACAAATACACATTCATCTCATAAAATAAACCACGCAGCTTAAGTTATGGTCCCTAGAGGCCCGCAATCACCACCTCTGCTCTGTCCTTGAGGGATGTAGGGGTATTCGTGCGACACATACAATATTCTAAACTCACACCCAGATACGTGCACTTAGCAAAGTGCTCCGCAGGGAGTGAGTCGACCTGCTCGGATTCTTTGAAACTGGCACCCTGCAAAGCAGGGGGGTGCATAGAACTGCAGTGACAGGGGCGTAACACAGGCCCCTGCAGGCCTTGCAGCGCAGGGGACCTCTACACCCCCCACCCCTCCCCCAACCCTTCAGGGGGCCCATTCCGTCCAGGTTCAACGAATGTCTGTGATAGTTGGGAGACTCGGGGCCCATCATTGAATTCTGCTGGGGGTGGGGTTCATTTTTCGTTATGCAACTATGCAGTGATCAATTGAAACTGGCACATTTCATTGCATAAGGTACATTGACTTGTGGGGCACAGTCCACTGCATGGGGTGCATAGACATCCCAGAAAACCTTAAAGGTGACAAAGAACGGCGCAAAGGGTACATACACCTGTGGTCCCTGACAACTGCACAGAGCACTGCAAAAGGTGCACAGGCTTGCGAGAATGTGGCCTAACGGCTCGGGCGGTCGACCTCGGAGCTGGAGAACCGGGTTCGAGTCTTGGCAGGGACGCTCAACATTCTGGGCAAATCACTTAATCTCCCCGTGCCTAACAAAAAAAAAAGAAAAGGAATGTGTCCGTCTGTAACGTAACTGGTGCTCATGTAAAGCGCTCTGATATCTTCGGGTCTAGTTCCGCTATATAAAACTCTCTCAAGAAAAAAAATGCCTTAAAGCTGGTGCAAGGGGTGCACACACATGAAACCGCACAGTGCTCTTTATGGGGTGCATAGAACAGGTAAAATATCTTCAAACTGACTCAGTGCACTTCAGGGGATGCCCTGACCTACTCCTGTTACCCTGAAAGTGACACTGTGCGGTAGGTGGTGCATACAATAGATCACAGTGCCGCAATGTGTGTTTAGACCTACGATAGTCTCTTGATGAGGCACAAAATATTGCAGGGGTGTGTGAGGGACCCCTTAAAATTGACACAATGCACTGCAGGGGGGTAGGTAGGTCTTCCAGAATCCACTGAAACGAATGCAGTGCACAGTACACAAAGTGGATAAAATCAAGCTTGATAGATGTGTGTGGAATAGAGGCTAAATTACCCCCTAATCTTGACTCTGGCACTTCACGGGCAGTCGTGTAATTCTGGGCCAATCATTTGATCTCGCTGACCCTAAAATTCTGAAATACAGTTTGCAAAAATACAGCCATTGGACTTCATATTAGGCAATCAACATCCAATTACATAACATTCTTGTAAATGATATTTAGGATACACTATCTCTGTCAGTCTTTGTTTTTCCTAACAGTATCCTGACACACATTCCTACATGCATAGTTCCTTCAAAGTGTTACAGGACACTCAGGGGTAGATTTGACCTTCTGAGGTCACTTGAAAATGTCACAGCTCCTTGCAAGTGGTGCAAAATGGGCAATAACCCCTGGAAACTGGCATAGTTCCCTTAAAGATGAACTTCAGGAAGTGTACGGAACTGTGGTACCCTGATATTGACACAGTTCACCCGATGAAGTTCTTCAAAGTCTGGATTGACCTGTTGTACTACCTTCCAAAAAGCACAGTGCGGCCGGGAAGTGCTTTTTGGGATTGCATGGATTTACTGATCTACTTTAAAACTGGCAGGTCGTTATCTGAAGAGATATTCTGCTGCACCTCTACTGAATATCTGCCCGTTGGCCACCTGTGTCTTCCAATTGATTTAAGAAAGGCTGGAGGGTAGAAAGGTCCCTGCCTTCAAAGAATTTGCTTATGAATATAGTGCATCAAGCCTTGCACAGCGGGCCGGGTAAGAATACTGCCCTATTGCCAACTCTTTGACACTGCTCAAAGATGTATCAGTCATTGTCAGGGTTTTTATTTTTATATTTGATTCCCATTTTCACATTGTTGATTGTAATGTCTGTGTTATTCTCCCTCCACAGAACATTGTCAGTGGTGGGCAAGTGAATCCATCTCTGCAGCATAGATGAAGAGAAAGCAGTGGTCCGGAGGCATTGTCACTAAAGCCAATGACAGACCTGAGGACTTCCTGGAACTTCATAGACAGTTCTCCAGAACAGGCATACTCAGCTGTCTACATTTATATAAAATGGGCAAGTTAATGGACCATCCGTGGCCCATTCTTGGTACATCAGTGGAACATCAATGGAACAGTAAATGGGCATCAGTGGATAATTCATAACATATTGTTTATAAAACAATGGAAAACAAATATGTCGAAATGATCCTCAATGGACTATCCACAGAATATTCTATAGCTATTAACTAACCATACATGGGCCTTCATTGAAGCATCAGTGGAACATCAACAAAACACCATTTGGACATAGAGCATTAGTTGGCCAACAGTAGAACATCAATGTGTCCAGCTAGTCACCAATAGAATATCCATAGATTATTCTATAGCTAGTAACTAACTATATATGGATCTTCCTTGAAGCATTAGTGGAATATCAATGGATCACCAACTGAACATACGGCATTAGTTGGCCAACAGTAGAACATCAATGTGTCCAGCTAGTCACCAATAGAATATCCATAGATTATTCTATAGCTAGTAACTGACTATATATGGATCTTCCTTGAAGCATTAGTGGAATATCAAAGGATCACCAACTGAACATACGGCATTAGTTGGCCAACAGTAGAACGCCAATGGGTCCAACTGGTCATCAATGGAATATTCATATCTGGACATCAATGTCTGTGAGCTGTCTCTAGAGCACAGTGGCTCATAAATGGGGTGCAGTTTGCAATCAGTGGAATACCTCCCAGCATAATTCGGTCAATGCTAGAAAATCAGTAGGGCGCAGCATAGGTATCCGTTTCTTTTTTTGTAGAATAACATTTCTCTGTGAGTGTGAAATTAGTGGTCATGTCATGCATCAGGACACTACATATGGGACATTAATTAGTGATCAGTACATCACCAACTGGACGTCAGTGGAGTATTCATAGAACATTATTTGACCTTTGGGGGGAAACCAATGAGTCCAACTGGTGGTCAGATAGTATCTTCATAAGACATTGTTTACTTATCAATTAATAATCTGTGGCCTATGCAGGAAAATCAGCGGAATGTACAGTTGGAAACCAGTTTGACATCAGTGGATTATTCACTGATCACGAATCCTTCAACACATTGAAACTCAATGGGATGCAAACTGGGCATCAGTTGGCTAGTCAGACAGTATCACTCACCCATCCCTGAGAAGTCTGTGAGTCCAACAGGACATCAGTGTCACGTGCCTAGCACACTTTAGCCTCCAGAGGGGCTTCAATGTCGTGCCAAATGGTGTATCAATTGAATATGCACATGGGATTCATTTTTAGTCAATGTAAAATCAGAGGGATATCAAGTGGTCACCAGTGGAATGTTCATATAGTTGGGATGTTTAATACTGTAAATAGACCCACTGTAGATTTTCTTGATAATCACTGACTAGAAAAATGATTGCCATTTAGGTTCTTGCTCCGTAAATTTGTATTTTTGATAACTGCAAACTGAGAGCCGCTTTCATTCTCATGAAAGCTATTGAGGGGGAGAGAAATAAATAAGAAATAAGATTCAATGACCTTAAAATATAAATAAAATAACATGAAAAGAACTTTAGAAACTACCATCACTGCATGAACTTATGCAATAAACCTACTGGATTCAAACAGAGAGGTACATCAATGCAAGGATAATGATTTAGCGACAAAATGACATTGCGTCTTGACAGAGATGGGTTGCCTCAAAACACGTGTTGGCTGGCTGTTGTTATGCTAAAAGAATTTTGGAGACTGTACAACATCAGTATCACCAAACTGGATTTATCATTAGAGGATACATTGTTTTCCTAATTAAACCTATGAGTGTGATGTTCTTCATTGCGCCTTGGATCTGATTTGGATTGATTGACACCTCCCAATGGGATACTAAGTATATCTGATACACCGGTGGGCTCGGTGTGGGAGGAGAAGGCGCCAGACTGAGTTTCCAAACCCCCAGAGTTACAAGTTTGTGGACCCAAGGTTGACACCCTTGTGAGAGAGCTTTATTTTGACATCACTAGGCCATGAACTAGAGGCTCCTGGGGTATCAGTGGTACGTCAACAGTGTATCGTCGCTGGGCATCAATAGGTCTTCCAAGGGATATCAGTTGCTTGTACAATGATCCCTCATGGTAAGTCAGTTCACACTTAAAGTGACATTCAGTGGAATATCACCAGCTCGTCCATCAAACACTAGTACAACATGAATTATGAATCTCTGATCTGGGGAACATGAGTTGAGCATAACTGGGTCACCAAAATGTGTATTTTGAAAGCCAGTGTCCAGTACTTGACTAAAAATGGGCTTATAATTGGCAAGAGACTGAAGGTAAATTACTCATATATTCATAATCCATGAAGGACAAATAGTCAATAACTGGCATTACAGTGGTGTTTGCCTTTCAATGGGTAGTCGATGGAATGATGATTGGCCACAACTGGGCACGAGCGTGACATAAATGGGCTATCGATTGGCTACTTCTGAAGTTTCATTGGAGGATAGATTGTGACACGTGGATGTTTAATGCCACATCTAATTGGTTATGTATTTACCAATTAAGGAGCCAGACTGTACTATGAAAAGAGCATCAGTGGGACGTAGGCAGGTGGCCCGTAGGCCAGGGAGGCGGTATCTGTTTTCTTGGACCAAATGGCACAATGAAACAGCCTGCATCCAGCCACCAGGACCCACCGAACCCAGAAGTCACTAACTCAACAAGTGTGTGCAAAGAGATGAGGCTTGAAGGTGGAAGGTGCACAGCTCATGGTGGGATCTCGATACAAAAGGGGATGATGGACGGAACGTTTGAGCCAATCAAACACTCACCCCCAGTCAACTGATCTGGGTTTAATCCATCATCATTCTTTAGCTCACTCCACCACCCCAGTTCAGACATGGCCATATGCAAATCAGTCTGACCCTGTGCCTCATGGGAACAGTCCAGCCCGAACTGCCAAGCCATGTCTTCCCTGGACCGGAAACAAGCATCCTAGGACCGGTTTCTGGCATTCCAGCCGTCATCAGCCAGGCTTGCTTGAATCCAGTGGCAAAGTGAGCAAGGGACCCACGTCTGGGCATACCCCGCCAACTTAGGGCGAACAAAGCGATACAAAAGGGGATGATGGACGGAACGTTTGAGCCAATCAAACACTCACCCCAGTCAACTGATCTGGGTTTAATCCATCATCATTCTTTAGCTCACTCCACCACCCCAGTTCAGACATGGCCATATGCAAATCAGTCTGACCCTGTGCCTCATGGGAACAGTCCAGCCCGAACTGCCAAGCCATGTCTTCCTGGACCGGAAACAAGCATCCTAGGACCGGTTTCTGGCATTCTAGCCGTCATCAGCCAGGCTTGCTTGAATCCAGTGGCAAAGTGAGCAAGGGACCCACGTCTGGGCATACCCCCGGTGGAGTGAGCTAAAGAATGATGATGGATTAAACCCAGATCAGTTGACTGGGGGTGAGTGTTTGATTGGCTCAAACGTTCCGTCCATCATCCCCTTTGTATCGCTTTGTTCGCCCTAAGTTGGCGGGGGTATGCCCAGACGTGGGTCCCTTGCTCACTTTGCCACTGGATTCAAGCAAGCCTGGCTGATGACGGCTGGAATGCCAGAAACCGGTCCTAGGATGCTTGTTTCCGGTCCAGGGAAGACATGGCTTGGCAGTTCGTGCTGGACTGTTCCCATGAGGCACAGAGGTCAGACTGATTTGCATATGGCCATGTCTGAACTGGGGTGGTGGAGTGAGCTAAAGAATGATGATGGATTAAACCCAGATCAGTTGACTGGGGGTGAGTGTTTGATTGGCTCAAACGTTCCGTCCATCATCCCCTTTTGTATCGCTTTGTTCGCCCTAAGTTGGCGGGGGTATGCCCAGACGTGGGTCCCTTGCTCACTTTGCCACTGGATTCAAGCAAGCCTGGCTGATGACGGCTGGAATGCCAGAAACCGGTCCTAGGATGCTTGTTTCCGGTCCAGGGAAGACATGGCTTGGCAGTTCGTGCTGGACTGTTCCCATGAGGCACAGGGTCAGACTGATTTGCATATGGCCATGTCTGAACTGGGGTGGTGGAGTGAGCTAAAGAATGATGATGGATTAAACCCAGATCAGTTGACTGGGGGTGAGTGTTTGATTGGCTCAAACGTTCCGTCCATCATCCCCTTTTGTATCGCTTTGTTCGCCCTAAGTTGGCGGGGGTATGCCCAGACGTGGGTCCCTTGCTCACTTTGCCACTGGATTCAAGCAAGCCTGGCTGATGACGGCTGGAATGCCAGAAACCGGTCCTAGGATGCTTGTTTCCGGTCCAGGGAAGACATGGCTTGGCAGTTCGTGCTGGACTGTTCCCATGAGGCACAGGGTCAGACTGATTTGCATATGGCCATGTCTGAACTGGGGTGGTGGAGTGAGCTAAAGAATGATGATGGATTAAACCCAGATCAGTTGACTGGGGGTGAGTGTTTGATTGGCTCAAACGTTCCGTCCATCATCCCCTTTTGTATCGCTTTGTTCGCCCTAAGTTGGCGGGGGTATGCCCAGACGTGGGTCCCTTGCTCACTTTGCCACTGGATTCAAGCAAGCCTGGCTGATGACGGCTGGAATGCCAGAAACCGGTCCTAGGATGCTTGTTTCCGGTCCAGGGAAGACATGGCTTGGCAGTTCGTGCTGGACTGTTCCCATGAGGCACAGGGTCAGACTGATTTGCATATGGCCATGTCTGAACTGGGGTGGTGGAGTGAGCTAAAGAATGATGATGGATTAAACCCAGATCAGTTGACTGGGGGTGAGTGTTTGATTGGCTCAAACGTTCCGTCCATCATCCCCTTTTGTATCGCTTTGTTCGCCCTAAGTTGGCGGGGGTATGCCCAGACGTGGGTCCCTTGCTCACTTTGCCACTGGATTCAAGCAAGCCTGGCTGATGACGGCTGGAATGCCAGAAACCGGTCCTAGGATGCTTGTTTCCGGTCCAGGGAAGACATGGCTTGGCAGTTCGTGCTGGACTGTTCCCATGAGGCACAGGGTCAGACTGATTTGCATATGGCCATGTCTGAACTGGGGTGGTGGAGTGAGCTAAAGAATGATGATGGATTAAACCCAGATCAGTTGACTGGGGGTGAGTGTTTGATTGGCTCAAACGTTCCGGTCCATCATCCCCTTTTGTATCGCTTTGTTCGCCCTAAGTTGGCGGGGGTATGCCCAGACGTGGGTCCCTTGCTCACTTTGCCACTGGATTCAAGCAAGCCTGGCTGATGACGGCTGGAATGCCAGAAACCGGTCCTAGGATGCTTGTTTCCGGTCCAGGGAAGACATGGCTTGGCAGTTCGTGCTGGACTGTTCCCATGAGGCACAGGGTCAGACTGATTTGCATATGGCCATGTCTGAACTGGGGTGGTGGAGTGAGCTAAAGAATGATGATGGATTAAACCCAGATCAGTTGACTGGGGGTGAGTGTTTGATTGGCTCAAACGTTCCGTCCATCATCCCCTTTTGTATCGCTTTGTTCGCCCTAAGTTGGCGGGGGTATGCCCAGACGTGGGTCCCTTGCTCACTTTGCCACTGGATTCAAGCAAGCCTGGCTGATGACGGCTGGAATGCCAGAAACCGGTCCTAGGATGCTTGTTTCCGGTCCAGGGAAGACATGGCTTGGCAGTTCGTGCTGGACTGTTCCCATGAGGCACAGGGTCAGACTGATTTGCATATGGCCATGTCTGAACTGGGGTGGTGGAGTGAGCTAAAGAATGATGATGGATTAAACCCAGATCAGTTGACTGGGGGTGAGTGTTTGATTGGCTCAAACGTTCCGTCCATCATCCCCTTTGTATCGCTTTGTTCGCCCTAAGTTGGCGGGGGTATGCCCAGACGTGGGTCCCTTGCTCACTTTGCCACTGGATTCAAGCAAGCCTGGCTGATGACGGCTGGAATGCCAGAAACCGGTCCTAGGATGCTTGTTTCCGGTCCAGGGAAGACATGGCTTGGCAGTTCGTGCTGGACTGTTCCCATGAGGCACAGGGTCAGACTGATTTGCATATGGCCATGTCTGAACTGGGGTGGTGGAGTGAGCTAAAGAATGATGATGGATTAAACCCAGATCAGTTGACTGGGGGTGAGTGTTTGATTGGCTCAAACGTTCCGTCCATCATCCCCTTTTGTATCGCTTTGTTCGCCCTAAGTTGGCGGGGGTATGCCCAGACGTGGGTCCCTTGCTCACTTTGCCACTGGATTCAAGCAAGCCTGGCTGATGACGGCTGGAATGCCAGAAACCGGTCCTAGGATGCTTGTTTCCGGTCCAGGGAAGACATGGCTTGGCAGTTCGTGCTGGACTGTTCCCATGAGGCACAGGGTCAGACTGATTTGCATATGGCCATGTCTGAACTGGGGTGGTGGAGTGAGCTAAAGAATGATGATGGATTAAACCCAGATCAGTTGACTGGGGGTGAGTGTTTGATTGGCTCAAACGTTCCGTCCATCATCCCCTTTTGTATCGCTTTGTTCGCCCTAAGTTGGCGGGGGTATGCCCAGACGTGGGTCCCTTGCTCACTTTGCCACTGGATTCAAGCAAGCCTGGCTGATGACGGCTGGAATGCCAGAAACCGGTCCTAGGATGCTTGTTTCCGGTCCAGGGAAGACATGGCTTGGCAGTTCGTGCTGGACTGTTCCCATGAGGCACAGGGTCAGACTGATTTGCATATGGCCATGTCTGAACTGGGGTGGTGGAGTGAGCTAAAGAATGATGATGGATTAAACCCAGATCAGTTGACTGGGGGTGAGTGTTTGATTGGCTCAAACGTTCCGTCCATCATCCCCTTTTGTATCGCTTTGTTCGCCCTAAGTTGGCGGGGGTATGCCCAGACGTGGGTCCCTTGCTCACTTTGCCACTGGATTCAAGCAAGCCTGGCTGATGACGGCTGGAATGCCAGAAACCGGTCCTAGGATGCTTGTTTCCCGGTCCAGGGAAGACATGGCTTGGCAGTTCGTGCTGGACTGTTCCCATGAGGCACAGGGTCAGACTGATTTGCATATGGCCATGTCTGAACTGGGGTGGTGGAGTGAGCTAAAGAATGATGATGGATTAAACCCAGATCAGTTGACTGGGGTGAGTGTTTGATTGGCTCAAACGTTCCGTCCATCATCCCCTTTTGTATCGCTTTGTTCGCCCTAAGTTGGCGGGGGTATGCCCAGACGTGGGTCCCTTGCTCACTTTGCCACTGGATTCAAGCAAGCCTGGCTGATGACGGCTGGAATGCCAGAAACCGGTCCTAGGATGCTTGTTTCCGGTCCAGGGAAGACATGGCTTGGCAGTTCGTGCTGGACTGTTCCCATGAGGCACAGGGTCAGACTGATTTGCATATGGCCATGTCTGAACTGGGGTGGTGGAGTGAGCTAAAGAATGATGATGGATTAAACCCAGATCAGTTGACTGGGGGTGAGTGTTTGATTGGCTCAAACGTTCCGTCCATCATCCCCTTTGTATCGCTTTGTTCGCCCCTAAGTTGGCGGGGGTATGCCCAGACGTGGGTCCCTTGCTCACTTTGCCACTGGATTCAAGCAAGCCTGGCTGATGACGGCTGGAATGCCAGAAACCGGTCCTAGGATGCTTGTTTCCGGTCCAGGGAAGACATGGCTTGGCAGTTCGTGCTGGACTGTTCCCATGAGGCACAGGGTCAGACTGATTTGCATATGGCCATGTCTGAACTGGGGTGGTGGAGTGAGCTAAAGAATGATGATGGATTAAACCCAGATCAGTTGACTGGGGGTGAGTGTTTGATTGGCTCAAACGTTCCGTCCATCATCCCCTTTTGTATCGCTTTGTTCGCCCTAAGTTGGCGGGGGTATGCCCAGACGTGGGTCCCTTGCTCACTTTGCCACTGGATTCAAGCAAGCCTGGCTGATGACGGCTGGAATGCCAGAAACCGGTCCTAGGATGCTTGTTTCCGGTCCAGGGAAGACATGGCTTGGCAGTTCGTGCTGGACTGTTCCCATGAGGCACAGGGTCAGACTGATTTGCATATGGCCATGTCTGAACTGGGGTGGTGGAGTGAGCTAAAGAATGATGATGGATTAAACCCAGATCAGTTGACTGGGGGTGAGTGTTTGATTGGCTCAAACGTTCCGTCCATCATCCCCTTTTGTATCGCTTTGTTCGCCCTAAGTTGGCGGGGGTATGCCCAGACGTGGGTCCCTTGCTCACTTTGCCACTGGATTCAAGCAAGCCTGGCTGATGACGGCTGGAATGCCAGATACCGGTCCTAGGATGCTTGTTTCCGGTCCAGGGAAGACATGGCTTGGCAGTTCGTGCTGGACTGTTCCCATGAGGCACAGGGTCAGACTGATTTGCATATGGCCATGTCTGAACTGGGGTGGTGGAGTGAGCTAAAGAATGATGATGGATTAAACCCAGATCAGTTGACTGGGGGTGAGTGTTTGATTGGCTCAAACGTTCCGTCCATCATCCCCTTTTGTATCGCTTTGTTCGCCCTAAGTTGGCGGGGGTATGCCCAGACGTGGGTCCCTTGCTCACTTTGCCACTGGATTCAAGCAAGCCTGGCTGATGACGGCTGGAATGCCAGAAACCGGTCCTAGGATGCTTGTTTCCGGTCCAGGGAAGACATGGCTTGGCAGTTCGTGCTGGACTGTTCCCATGAGGCACAGGGTCAGACTGATTTGCATATGGCCATGTCTGAACTGGGGTGGTGGAGTGAGCTAAAGAATGATGATGGATTAAACCCAGATCAGTTGACTGGGGGTGAGTGTTTGATTGGCTCAAACGTTCCGTCCATCATCCCCTTTTGTATCGCATGGTGGGATCTCTGCAGAATGAAGAGTAGGACACTCGCGAGCAAAGGCCCCAAGCCTGGCCTCACCTCGGAGATGTCTCTGCGCTCTTTTCACCATTCTGGGCGCACAGGAGAGGCTGCCCCCTTAGAGTGAGCAGGGGGGCTGACGTTAGTGCTCAGGCAATGCATTTTTGGACGGAGGCACGTGACAGGGACATTGCTGGGCCTTGGTGTGAGTGTCTCTGTGTGTATTCTCTGTGCGCACGGAGGAGGCCTGTAGACCACGAGCTAGGGAAGGGATGGCGAGCATCGAGCCTCCCCCACAGGGCCCTACACCCTCATTAGGACAGAGATGCTTCGCAGCCTGCCATCTCTTCCCCAGGTCATCCTATGCAGCGATTGGGGTTCAGCCTCTGAGGGTATCCGCCAAACTCCATCAGCAAGGAAGAGACACACAAGGTACCCACATTGGTACCAGCAGCCCCTGCTGGCTCTTATTCACCAATAATTACGCACGGATCCAGCTCCGTGGGCGTACATCATCCTTTGCAGGGAGTGCTAACTGAATGACAAGGTTCACCAAGATCTCGAACAAAAGCATGCGAGGCCCACACAAATCTCAGGATATTTCCAGCCAGGAAGGGATGGCCCTGCCTCTCATCCCAGCTGTGGGCCTATTGGGCATCATAGCCTGGCGACCCAGCCTGGCACCCCTCAGAGAGATGCTCAGTTGACTCAACCCCCACCCTCCCCAGGCCTGGGGATGTTTGTGGGAGGCAGGCTGTGGTCCCAGTGTAGTTAATGTATAATTTGAAGCATATGGTATTTTAAAATGCTGCCTATTCTCCGTGGAGTGCTCCAATCTGCGAGGGCCCTGTTAATGAGGCCCAATTAGTCACTGGCAGCCCATGGAGGCAGGCCTGTATGGATTTCCATTTGCTAATATTTGCTCTTCAAATATTTTGTTTGAAACGTTTACAACATATTTTATCTGCAGCCCAGGCGGGGAGACATCTGTGAACACCTCTCCTTGTCTCCATTGCTGCAAATACAGGCTCAATGGGCCATCTCCCACCCTGGCCTCTATTTGTTCAATGCAGGTAAAAAACGTAATAAAACACAATATGGGACTGGATTTATGATTTAATCAAAAGCACTTTAACATATGGCAGCTGTGTTTGCAACGGGCCTTTTTTCCCTGTTTGTTTTTGAGAAAGGAAAAAAAGCAGAAAGGCACCAGAAGTTGCCTCTATCCATCCTGAGCCCAGGAGAGACAGGGATGCTGGGTCACGTGACATATGCCAGCTCATGAAGAGAAGCTGGTGTTGTGAAGAAGAGGTCTGACAGGGCTGCATAGCCTGCTACCAGGAGCAGGCAGGACCTGAGGTAGGACTTTGAGGATCTGGTGCTGATGCTGACAGCATCCCTGCTCAGTGATGCAAAGGCTGTGTCATCGTCAGGCTCCTATGCAATGTTATGGTAGGTCTGCTGTCCACACGCTGCTGGTGCTGAAATCAGAACCAAGGCCCCTGTGGCATTTAGAAGCCATCACCCAGCATTCCTCCCACTCACGAGTGAGAAGAGGTGTTTGCCCTGAATCCTTAGCCCCATAACAAACCACCGAAGGCCTCTCAGGCAGGGAACGATTCCATCCTCCTAGGAATTGATTTACTGGCCTAGAGCTGGCTAGACAGAGAAAAATAAACTAACTCTTGGTAGCTGTCTATTGAGGTCCCCTGCTTGATTTTTACTCGTGCTCCCAGAATAAAAGAACATTTTATTCAACGAAGAAGTCGAACCTTGAACCTTAAGGTATGATTTCTTGTCCCCATTATTGCAAACGAGATTGGGGAGTCAGTGTTTTCCAAGAGGACCAGAGCTCAGCACTGTGTGTGACACAAAACCTGCCATGCACAAGCTCGACTGTCCTCTTTGTATAGTGTCCAGTGCACCTTTGAGCCTCCAATTAGGCCCTTGGACCCTTCAGAACAACCCCTCATAAGGAAGTACAAGAACCAATGGAGGCAGAGCACTGCATGCGCGAGCGGGGGTGGTAAAGCTGGGGGCGCCCGTCTTGTTCTAAATTACAACCCTCCTCCAGTGTTGAAAAGCATGCATACCCTCTGAAACTCAGGAGACTGCACCACTTGTGCCTGCCTCTTCCCAGAATTAAGTGCTTCGGATTGCTCCAGATCAGCATCTCAGACTGCACTCAAAATAGCACGCGTTTCCCCGAAAACAGTGGGTGCAACATGTGCCGCATCTCGCATGTCTGCGGGGACGCAGTTGTTGTGCCCCCATGCCTGTCAGAAGGCAGATAGGTGATCGCCTGTTCCTTTGCTCTCAAAGCCTCACTGGTTTCCACAGACCGCGCTTCTAGCAGAGAAGCCGGGTCAGAGGCAGCGACCATCACCTGCCAGTGAACACTGCACACATAGGGGGCTGTAGGGTGGGTTGGAGTCTCCTTGCTACAGATTCTCCCTGGATCTTCCTGTCCACCCCCGCCCATTCTTGGGGCTGGCTGCCTCAAGCGTAGCCATTTCCGAGTCGGGTGCACGTCTGTCGTCCTAGGCACAGCTCTGAGTACATCGCCCAGGTGACATGGCGCCTAAACTGCAAAGTTTAGGGTTTAGGAAACCTTCACTTCACATTCCGCTGCCCCACGTGACTAGTGCCCTCACTGGTATCTGATCTGTGCAGAGGGGGCTTCAGCACCAACGCGTCTATCCCCTCATGTGGAACATCTCTCTACCCTTGTCCCGCCCCTTATAAATCACCTCTCTGTCTTGGTAATTGGCCCCAAAAGACACCCTCCTGGCCTAACCCATGCCACATAAGCCTCATTTTAGCCTAGCCCACGTCCCCTCAGGAACCTCTCGCCCAGGGTAGTGACTCCTTCCCATGGTCCAGTCCCACATAAGGTGCGTCCCTTCCCTAGTCCGTGCCACTCCCCCCTTATGCCGGGCCTCCTTGCCCTGGCCAGTGCCCCCCCCCCCATAGGTGCCTCTGTGTCCCGGTACATTATCTCTTAAGGCGTGTCTGTGCCCTGGTACATGCCCAGTAAGACTCCTTCTTGCCCTACCCTGTGCCACATAAGGTTCATCCTTATCTTGGTGAATCCCCTTACGCTGCCCCCTGCCTGGTCTGTGCCATCACAAGTCGCTTCAATGCTCTGGCGCATCCTATGGAACTGCCTCCACCCCCTCCCTCTCCTGCTCATTCCCCTTTACGACCCAACCTGCCCAAGTCTAGGTCTCCAGAAGGTGCCCCCGTGCCCTGATCCATGACCCCCGTTGTGTATCGCCGCCCTGGTTAATCCTCTCTTAGTGAGCGTCCCTGCCTCTGTCCATGCTCTCCTAGGGTGCTCCCTGCCCTCGTAATGCACCACCCTGCCCATATACATCCCCCTAAGGTTCCTCGCAGGCTGGGCCATGCCCCCAAGGTGACTCCATGCCCTGTCCCATGCGACGCAATGTAAATCCCTGCCCTGGTCCATGCCGCAAGGTGACTCCATGCCCCCTTGAATTGCCTCACAATCCAGGCCCGGGCCCCACAAATGTGCCTCTAAGCCTTGGTATATGCCCCATAGTGACTCCTTGCCCTGGTCAATTTATCCAAAAGGCACCTTCTTGTGCTGGCACATGCCCCCTAATGTGCCTCGCTGCTGTAGTGCCCATCCATTCTTTGATGGTTTACGTCCCCGTCAACCCTAACCACTCCCTCCTACCTCCCAGACCTGGTCGATACACCTAGGCGCCTCCCTGTCCTAGCACATCCACTTATAATGCGATTTCCTTCCACTGTCCATGCCCACTTGAGGTGCCACACAGGCTCCCTAGTGCCTGCCCTGCTCCGATCCATGCCCCTAAGGACCCTCTCAGCCTGACCCGAACCCTCCAAGGTGACTCCATGAACTGGCCCATTCCACCAAGACGAATGCGCTCGTCTACGGCTCCAAAGCGAATATCTGCCCTGGTCCACGCCCTATAGGTGAATGTCTGCCTGGGTCAGAGTCTCGAAGGTGATTACATGGCCTCAGCCACCCCCCCAGGTGAATACCTGCCCTTGTTCATTCCCTGCTAAGTTGCCTCTCAGCCGTAGTCCACGCACCTCAAAGGGGCGGCGAGCTCCTGGTACATACCCCTAAAGTGACTCCCTGCCCTGTTCCATGAAGGCACCTCCTTACCCTGGTTCAAGCCCCCTGATGTGCCACCCTGATGCAGCCTCAGCCCACATAAGGCATGTCCCTTCCATGACCCTTGTCCGCCAACCCTCCCCACCCACCATGTGCCTCCTAGTTCTGGTCTGTGCCCCTCAAAGTGATTCACTACCTTGGTCCGTGCCCCAAAGGGCACTTCTCTGCCTTGCTCCATGGCCCCTAAGATACATCTTTGTATTTTTTCATGCCTCCTAAGGCACCTCTCTGCACTGGTCCATGTCTCTCTTCCATAGTTCACGTAGTATAAGCTCACATTAGATATGTGACCCCCCTTCAATAGTCCACCCCGTGGTGCCTCCCTACCATGAGCCACCCCCTCATCCGGTGCCTCTTTACCTAGGCCTGTGGCCCCACTGGGTGACTGTCTGCCCTTGTCTATGCCCCTCAGCCTAAACTCCCTTTCCTGAAACATGTCTCCTTCTTGACTTAATCCATGCCAATAAGGACCATTATTAGACTACTCTATGCCCGCCCTTAGTCCCCACCTGCACTAGTCCATACCTCCCTAAGGCTCTTCCCTGTCCTGGTCCAAATCCCGTACAACTCTCTCGTGTCCTTAGAGTATGCCCCTAAGGCCTTCAAAGCCCTCCACAGCCTCCTTCCTGTCAAGGCAAAGTTCCCACCATTCTCTTCTGTGTCCTGGACCATGCACCTCCTTGGCTTCAGGCCCGGTTCCAGGAATTTTTATCTGGATGGGCCACAGGTGCATTCAGATGGGCCAATGCGGGAGCAATTTTTGTCAATCCTTTTTTTCAAACCCTAGATTTACATCATATCTATTTGCAAACAGCATACAGAGCATAAAGAGCGTTATTTGAGAGTAAGATCTGATGTCTATACTTGTCAGCTCCAACCATCTTAATTTCCAGCAGTCTAGGCTTCAACACAAAGGATACCAAGCAGATTGTAATAGTAGTTCAAGTTTGAGAAGGTTCCTGTCACCATACCCACGCCTTGACATCTTTGCACTAGGAAGACTGGCTATTTACTCCTTGCAATTTGTCCAACAATTAGTTCTTTGCACACTATCAACTTTGTAACTAATTACTTCCATGTCATTCCTTTGTGGTGTATTTTCATTGATAAGAAAAGTTTAAAAACACATTTGGAATAAAGAAAGCAGTATTCTTGACAACTGGGAGCTGATACCTGACTATTGTAAAACATGTAATTGCAGTTAAAGTGGTAACCTTTTGGAGACATATGAGACAAGGTGCCCCAGGAGCAAAATGGGTGTGTGCACCCATCTTGTGCACCCCTGGGGAACGGTGGTCATGGGCGTCCGCAGAAATTTTTCCAGGGGGGGGGGGCAAAATTTTAACATCATCACCAACCTCCAACATGATGTGTGCCAGGTGGGGCACAAGAAAAAAAAGTAACAACATCCTGGAAAATGCAAACCCTCATAGGGAATGCAAGATTAAGTAAAGCATGTGAAATGTAAGCAGAACAACATGGTTATTACCTTAACACTTTTATACTCATTATTCAGAAATCAATGAGTGTTTTTGCCTGTAAACGTTAAGCACATGACTACAGGGCCCAGAAGGGACACGTTTCAATGTCCATTGCTTAAATCCTTACAAAACATAAGTAGTATAGTTTAAAAAGACAACATACCTGAACAAAGAGCAGCAGTACACATTATAAACTAAAATAAGGAAAAGAGCTGATAAGGATCACATTAAAAGTTTTCCACTCCAGTCATCAGCCAGGTATTGCAGAACCTCCAGGAATGGTGCACTTCCACACCCGGGAAAAACAATGCTGTTCAAAGAATGATGAGAAAAAGAAAGTAGCGCTTCACTGGCAAACTCTGTGAAGTGGCACTAATGTGTTTGGGTGAGAATAAACCCAATCTGGCCACTTTGCGACCACTCTGTAATGATTTATTTAGTTATTTATTTTTCGTATTTTGCACCTATTTTTCTGTTGGTCCCGTGGCTGCACTTTGTAACAGAAAAATTTAATAAAAAGAGGACATTTCCAACAAAAGGGTTTCTTTCATCTTTGGAACCATTTGACAGGGGAAGGAATGAAAGGAAAGTAGAGGAAAAAGGGGGTAAGAGACGTTTATTGAAGCAAGGTTTTTCAGCAAGTGAGGAGCTGCGAGAGGGAGCAAAAAGGGAGGGAATAAGAGGAAGAAAGAGAGAGGGGGCAGCTGACAGCGGCAGAGCAGGAAAAGTGAACACTTTGACCACTAATCTTACCTTAATACACCTGCTGGCACCTAAGGACTCCCACGCGCAACAGAACACAGAAGCAGGCTGCAGGGTCGGCCAACCAGCCCTTGCCTTGACGTTCCTGACTCCGCCTCTCGAGCTCCAGACCACAGCACTCGGAGTCTACTGCGCGCCCGCGCCAAAAGAGGCAAATGCAGGGATTAAAAAGTGAAAAAAAAAAAATGATGACAGGCCTGCCCCTCGTGAGATCATTGGACCATTCTCTCTGGGGGCAGGCCAGAAACAAGAAACAGGGCCGTCATATGTAGCGCGTTCGCGCTATGAATGATTGACGGCCGTGATTGTTATAGATCATCTGTGGGCGCCGCGGAAACCACGGATTTTGCGCACACATGGGCAAATGTCGCCCAACTTTCCGCAACCCGCCAGGGCCGTTTTTTCCCGCACAAATGGGAAAAATGTCGCCCATTTGTGCAGGAAACAGCCTAATCTGGCGACACTGCTGGAGCGGAGCCTGCGCGCAGTGTGCACTTGCTGGGGGCTGGGGCGGGGGCAGGTCGGAGTCGGACCATGATTGGTCCAGACCAGTTCTCGACTTGCATAAGTCAGGCGATGCGGCAGGCGGCTATCATTGGTAGCGCTCAGCTACCCAATGACAGTGCTGCCTCGCCTGCCTGCAATGACGCCTGAGCCTCAGGGTGGCTGTTGAGGCCCACGGCCGGGAGCAGTCCGATGTCATTAGTAGCTGAGCGCTATGCTAAATTTAATTGGTAGTAGCATAGTGCTCAGCTACCAATGACAGGCACAGTGAGGCACCTAACACCGCCTCTGCACAATGGCGCCCGCACCGCCCGGCAGTAGCCCATACTAGACACTCTAGTTACGACCCGTGGTGCGGAAGGGCGCCATTCTTTTTTGTAACATCGCTCGCACTCCAGCAGCCCAGTGAGTCACTGGGATGCTGGAGGGCCAGCATTACAAAAAAGAATGGCACCTGCACCACGGCACTACGTCCCGCACCGGCGATCCGGGGGGGGGCAAGCGCCCCTCCTTGCCCCACCCTGCGGACACCCATGACGGTGGTGTTCCTGAAGAGGCTGCAGACACTTCTGCAGCCCCTCCATTAATACTGATAATTCTGGTGCACATGCAGAGCCTGGCTCCATGCAAATGAGGGAATACCTTTGCCTCTGTGCTCACCCTGTATTATGGATGAGGAACAGAGGAAAACAGGCCCCTAGGATGCACACTGACAGTACACCATAAAAAGGTGACACACTGTTAGTGAGTCTCTTTAAGTCAGCCCTCTGGAGGGGTTAACGGGGGTCCCATGGACCCCCAGAACTCCCCTGCAGGCAGGTGCAGTCACTCATTGCACCTGCCTGCAAGACAATCTCTCTCCCCACTTTAAAGTGCAGGCAGCAGACTGCCTGTATGGTGAAACATAGGATGTCTATACTTGTAAAGAGCTGCTCTGTATGTGACTGAACGAGCTGCCCACAGGGCAAACGCAGGTTCCTAGCTGCTCAGAGGACAGTGCATTAATTATAATAGGTCTCACTGGCCCTGGTTTGCGCCCGGTGCACCTGTTGAAAGGTATGCCATGGCGCAAACAAGGACACTGTGTCCTATCTGTAATATGGGTCCTGTTGTTCTTTAAAACTTCCTTACAAAGTCATCCATGTGTAATTTTGCTGTGAGCTCTTTCTCATACTCTAAAATAGTTGAATTCTGTTCCTACTCATGAATTATTGTGTGGCGAGAAGGTGTGAGGACACGGATAGTGTCGAAAAAGAGCTCCCACAGGTTGCAGTTGCAATCTCTATAACCAGCACAGATACATACATTTCACAAAGCAATGGGAAAACTTCAGCATAATCTTGGACCAGTTCACAAAGGGTAGCAGCATCTGCACCATCCACTGTTAGCTCTACGTCAAGAGTAGCTTTACTTACAACCTTTAGGTCTAGAAGGGGTGTCCATCTGCTGACATCAGAGGCGATGAGAGAACAAAGGTAGAAATGGCTTCAATAAGTTCTATATTTTTCTGGGAGAATCTGGTTTCCATTTCAGCTACTGCTCTGTCCGGAATGTTCAAGAGGAATTTACTGAGTACTTGCTGCTGAGAAAAGGAAGTGTCATCTGCAGATTTTCCTACTGTAGAAGTATCACTGAATCTGCAAGTTCGCAGTTCAGTGTCCTCCTTCTTTTTGGTCCATGGTTAACAAGGTGGCTTCATTTGACACATTATAAACAGAAGAGCTATATTTGGTAGAAAACATTGGATCTGCACTCATTGTTTTCAGGGTATTAAGAGAGTATTGCACATGTTCCAATGCAAAAGAAAAATGTGTTTGCTTTGTCTGAAACATAGTACTGGCAGGCTTTAAGGCTAAAAGTTGGTTTTGTAAAACAATTCCCAATTACATGAACATTTTCCAGTATAGCTCCTTAAGGTGAGGTGAGGTTAGATGTGTCAGTGTCATGGGAGGTTAAGAGAGATTCTGGCTGCCGAGTTCTAGATGTTCTGAAACCTCCTGATGAAACGCTTGTTGATTCTGATGTAAAGGCAATTCTTGTAGTCAAGTTTGCTGGTAACAAGGGTTTGGATGATAGTTTTCCGGGTGTTGCCTTAGAGCCATTTAAAAATCTTCCTCAGCACTCTCAGGGTGTGGAAGCACAAGGCAGTTACAGTGTTGACCTGGGCTGTAATGTTGAGTTGGCAGGCGATGACGATACTAAGGTTCTTGGCGTGGGTGGTGAGGTTGGGAGTAGGTCCCAGCTCTGTTAGCCACCAGGTTAAGCCAAAGAGAGGAGCTCACTTCAAAGATCATGCCTTCAGTCTTGACGGTGTTCAATTTCAGGCAGTTGGACTCCATCCATCATTCCTCTGTCATTGTGATATATATTCTACGCACATTTAGCTAAGGAGAAAGAAGCACTAAGAGCTTGTGGGTCTTGCAGTTTGAGATCCTGTTTGTGAATGGTGAAAGTTTGTCCTTGTGTATCTCTTGTTTGTGGGATATACATATATACATGTGCAGTTTGAGTGAGGGTAAGTGTGTATTGTGTGTGTGCGCGCACCTGGGTTATTTTAATGCATGTGCAAGTGGCATGGCTATTATGCTGTGGATGTTTCTGTCTGCAGTATTTGTATAAGCCTGGTATGACGGGGATTATGTGTTGTGTGAATGGGTATAAAAATTGTGTTTATGCATGTGGGGGGTGCTTGTATGTGGTATGCTTTGTGTCATTAAACACCGGATGAGTGCGCAAAATGATATTGATAACATGATACAATAACTTATTTGAGGCTAGCAGACAGGATGTATTTTCTGAATGTGCATGTGATGCAGTTTTGGGCCATGAAGGTTGAGGGACTCTGCAGCTTCTGTGCATGGATCATCAGCTGTGTGACCTCTCATTATATCAGTGTGCCTTATCAAAGCTAGTCCTATGCAGTGAGATGTAAAAAGTAAACAAACACTGTTAGACCTGCCATGAAGGTTGAGGGACTCTGCAGCTTCTGTGCATGGATCATCAGCTGTGTGACCTCTTGTTATATCAGAGTGCCTTATCAAAGCTAGTCCGCTGCAGTGAGATGTAAAAAGTAAACAAACACTGTTAGACCTGCCGTCTTTTGGTGTGGTTTCCCCTGTATTTTTGCCTCTGACCTCCTGTTTTTGACTGTGTGCTGCATTTCGTTTTTGCTGGTGTTAGTACTCTGGGCACTTTACCACTGCTGACCAGTGCTAAAGTGCAAGTGCTTCCTGTCCAAAGTTTAATGGCAATTTGTTTCTCCATAATTGGCATATTTGATTTACTAGTAAAGTCCCTAGTACAGTGCACCAGGGGTGCTCAGGGCCTGTAAACCAAATGCTACTAGTGGGTCTGCAGCCCTGATTGTGCCACCCACATGAGTAGCCCTGCAAACATGTCTCAGACCTACCACTGCAGTGTCTGTGTGTGCAGTTTTAAACTGCCAATTCGACCTGGCAAGTGCAGCCACTGGCCAGACCCAAACCTTCCCTTTTATTACATTTAAGGCACCCCTAAGGTAGGGCCATGGTAGCTCCATGGACAGGGTGCAGTGTATGTACTGTTGTGTTTTACATGTCCTAGTAGTGAAATACTGCTAATTTCATTTTTCACTACAGCAAGGCCTATCTCTCCCATAGCTTAGCATTGGAGTTGCCTTGTAACATCTTACAAGTGTATCTGCCAATTGGGAGCTGATAGAAAATTGGAGTTTGGTGTCTCTGGACTCACAATATAAAAATACATATTTTAGTGAAGTTGCTTTTTAAATTGCAGGTCTGAACATGCCACTTTTAGAAAGTTGGCATTTTCTTACTTTAACCATTCTGTGGCTCTGCCGGTCTGTGGAATACACATCTGGGCTAGGATGACAGTTGGGCTGCTTGTGCATTCACTCTGGACAGTCACACAAAGGGAGCTGAGGTGTGCCCTCCATATCCTGATGACCCATCACCAGACAGATGGGTCTTCCTGAGCTAGAGTGCTTGGAAGAGTTAACACTGACACCTGAATAGGGCTGTGCCTGTCCTCACACAAAGCTGTCTCCACCCCCTGTACTGTGTCTGGAGCCACAGCAGGGAAAGGCAGTGTCTTGTGCAATACAAAGACTATCTTTTGAAGTTTGCCTACTTTAAAGGCTGAAATTGGTATAAGTACTGGACCTCTGATACAATATACTCGGAACACTTCTGGGTTGAGGACATTTTGCCAGGAAGATGAGCTGGATAGCTATCAGGAGGGACTGCCACTCTGCTGTTTGTTCTGCTGTGTTGGCCTGCTGCTTTGCTGCTTCTGTCCTGGTAGTAAAAAGACTGGACTTTGCTTTCTACAACCTGCTTCCACGGTTCTCCAAGGGCTTGAGTTGAGCCTGTCTCCTGTTAAAAAGTCTTAGGGCCATCAAAGACTTCACCTGTTTTTGCTAACAGCACTTGAACTTTTCTGCTGAGGGTCCTGTCTTGCCAAGTTGTTCAAAATCAAATTCCTGGGCCCTTGGAGGCAAGTGGTGTGCTGCAACCCAAGAAAAGCAACTCTGACACTGTCATTGACGCCGCAGCCTGCACTGGAGCCGAGGGCACCACTCATGAAGTGCACGACACACCGCCCCGGCTTGTACCGCAGCCCCAGTTGCCGACGACAGCAACTTATCGACTCCGACGTCACCATCAAGGCCGCAGCTTGCACCGGAGCCGAGGGCACCGCTCGTTAAGAGCACGATGCCCTGCCCCGACTTACACTGCAGCCCCGACTTCACCGACGACAGTGTTCCAGCATTGGCCCCACACCACTACCTGCACTGGACATGAGGGCACCGATCGTGAAGAGCACGACATACCACCCCGACTGGCACCGCAGTCCCAGCCCAGCCGACGCCAGTGCTTCTGCATTGACACCGCCGAGCAGAAGCCTAGCGGCCTGATCTTCGACACCGCTCCCCAATAAGGAACTGAAGTAGTGCACCTGCCACCGCAGCCTCACCTCACCTGCAGCAGTAAGGAACCGACGCATCACCTCTCCTACCCGGCAGTAAGGAACCGACGCCTCACCTCCCCTGCAACAGTAAGGAACCAACGCCACAACAGTCTCCGCGATGCCTCACCTCTCCTGTGTTTTGCATCGTCTTTGTTTTTTTCCTGACATCTCCAAGGTACTGTATGGAGGCCTGCCCGACTCTGTAACTGGCCCTTGCTTCATCGAGATCAGACTGTCTTTGTGGAGTCATAGATGTCGACCACGAGCAAATAGCCTCGGTTGGAGCTATTTTTGATTTCTAAAAGCCATACTTGATTCAATCTTTGAAAAGTGATATCTTTATTTGTGTACGTTGGATTTTTGTCATTTTGGTCTTGTTTTATTCAGATAAATATTGGATATTTTTCTAAACTGGTGTGGAGTCCTTTTGTAGTGTTTTCACTGTGTTACTGTGTGTGTAAGTACAAATACTTTACACATTCCCTCTGGGATAGGCCCGACTGCTCTGTACCAAGCTACCACGGGGTGAGCAGGGGTTATTTTAGATGTGTAACTTAGCCTGAATAGAGTGGTAGGTTCTGGTTGACTTAGGTGCATTCCCTAGCCAACCAGAACCGCTATTTCTAACAAACACTTTTTAGGAAATGTGACCAAATAGAATAGATTAAATTTTGTCTTAACAATTGTAGATATTTGGTTTTATTATAGCTGTATAAAGTATATGTTGCGATGTACACAGACACTATTCATTTATCTGAAAATCATATTTTGTTAGTGGCAAAACTTTAGAGATTTCCATTTTAAAATATACCTGTGCATTGAATGATTTAGCTGTGAGATAAGTTTGAACACTTAGCATTAATGCCACTGTGTGTAAATCATGCTACACTGCATAACGCATGGAAGCCTGTTGAACTGAATTACGATCAGTCCCATTGCTAGTAAATGTGATAAGACAAAGCGTAAGATCACTATAATCAGGGCCACTGAAATTATGCAGCAGAGGACCAAATTATGTGGTACGATTGAATAAATTGTGAGTCAAGAAAAGGCAAATTATGTGGCATAATGCACCACATTTTATGATAGTATTAGTTCATTATTTTTTCTTTTTTTTACACTTGTTAACACTGTCTGAGCATAGCTTGCACCTTATTAGCACACGTTTAACACCCAAGTATAACAATACACAACAGAAAGGTAACCAGTCAGTCTTTGCAAAGGCCTTCAACTTGGAGCATTTCTAGGAACATTTGATCCTTTCAGCTACAAACATTTTTTTTTAATCTGCAGATTATGCAGCAAAGGATGGATTATGTGACAAATGTGGCAAATCCATACTTATGTGGAAACACCACAGCCACAATATTTCCAATATCCCTGACTATTGTATTGTATTGTAATTGCATTTGTATAGCGCTTACTACCCCAGACGAGGCGTCGAAGCGCTTTTTCGGCGAGTAGCACGCTACTCCGGGACCCATAGAGGATTAGTGTTGAATTATTATAGTGAAACATGCAAGTAAATTTTAAGTGGTGGATATGTTAGTCAGTTATTTGGATTCGGAAGGATAGCAGAAGGATAGAAGAGGAAAGAAGGTTTGTATTTATATAGCGCTTCTAACCCCTGATGGGGTGTTGAATCGCTTTTTTTGGCGAGTAGCACGCTACTCCGGAAACCCATAAAGGATTAGTGGTGAATTAGTATGGTGAAATATGAAAGTAATTTGAGTGGTGGATATTAGTCAGTTATTTGGAGTGAGAAGGATAGCGGAGGGATAGAAGGGAAAGAAAGGTTTGCATTCATATAGCGCCTGTTACCCCTGATGGGGTGTTGAAGCGCTTTTCTGGCGAGTAGTAGGCTACTCCGGAACCCATAAAGGATTAGTGTTGAAAATTAGTATAGTGCAATATGAAGTAATTTGAGTGGTGGATATGTTAGTCAGTTATTTGGATTGAGAAGGGTTAGGGAGGGGTAAAAAGGAAAAAAGGTTTGCATTTATATAGCGCTTGTAACCCTGATGAGGTGTTGAAACGCTTTGTTGGCGAGTAGCACGGTACTCTGGAACCCATAAAGGATAAGTGGTGAATTAGTATAGTGGAATATGGAATTAGAGAAGTGAACATGCTAGTCTGTTATTTTGATTGAAAAGGATAGTGGAGGGATAGAAGAGTGAAGGATTTCTTTTTTTAGGTCATAGCAGTAGGAGGAGGTTTTTGAATGAGTAAAAAGGGTTTTTGGAGGGGAAGAGTCAGAGGGAAGAGTTTAGAAAGGTTTGTTTTGGGGGATCGGTACAGTAAAGGAGGTGTCAGAAGATGCAAGGAGGGGTAGAGTAGGAGAGAGTCAAGAAAGGGTTACTTTGGGGAACATAGTAGTGGTATGGCGTTTGGGATAAATGAGAGAGTGGGTGTAGAGGATATAATGATAGATGTATAGGGTGAGATAGGGTAGTGAATTGGAAAGAGTAGTAGAACGAAGTTTGAGATGAGTCAGAAAGTTGGGCTAGAAGATATATTGAGGGAAGTATAGGCTGAGAAATAGGGTAGTGCATTGGAAATGCTAAATTAGAAGAAAGTGATAAATATATAGATCCATAAGTACATTGAAAGTATATAACCTAGGAATGTGCAATGTACTGTAAAGAAATATCAGACTATGTAATTTTCACATTTGTAACCCTGCTGTACAGGTGAGGATAAATGTAGCCCAGTACAATATCTTAAATGTAATAACATGGTTATTTTTTTTTACCACAGCATCTGGCAGAGAACGGACAGACAAACATACTCTAGTAAGCATTGTAATTTCAAATTTTTCTTAGATAATGGTCAGACATTTATGATTCCCTTGTGGCTGCTCAGCCAATGGACATGCACTGCCACTATCTGAATTGTATAATGTGTGCCCCATATGCCCCATCCTACAGTATATTACTGCGCACATCATACACAGACTAAAATACATAAGCACTGTGAGAACTCCCACACAGAAACTGACATAATTGAGGTGCAGAAGGACACTCATAGCCCTGGTGCCACTGCACCTGCTGCATCATTGGCAGGTAACACCCTGTCCCCACTCCCTCAATACACACCGCCCTACTGCAGCTTGACCTAGACATGAGCTAGGGTTGCCACCTGGCTGTTTTTTCCCCCCCACATGACCAGTCTTTTAATGTTTCAGCCAGTACAAAAATAGAGAAAATCACCTAAAGCCGTTTTTTCCTATTACCAGTGCATGCTTAAAACAGTATTTATAGAAACAATGCACTTCAAAATGTGTTCTACAGGATCCTTAATGACCCCTGGCTGATAATTAATGTAAACAAAGTGAAAAAACATCACAAGGTTTGGCCGTCCTCATGCAGGACACCTTTCACAGGTAGTTCTCCATGGCCTCTTCTGGGAGGGCCATAGGTCATGTTTGGGTGGGCCTGGCCCACTCTCTAGACCCGGGCCTGCTTGGCTTGGTACACGTCCCTAACTCCTCTCCTTGCTCTATTATATGCTTTCCGCCCCAAGACAACTCCTTGCCCATGGACATGCCCCCTGCAGGTTGCACCCTGCCTGGGAACCTGCCTTTCAAGGCCCATTCTCGCTCCAGTCCCTGCTTTCACGAGGCCCCTCCCCCCTGGTCCATGCCTCTGACGTCCCGTGCTCTTCATAAGGCTTCCCTCCCACCTTCGGCCAGCAGTGCTCGCGCATCCCGGAGGGCCGTGGAGCTCCTGCAGGGTGTGGGTCCAAGGCTCCTGCTATCAGTCACCTGCCCCGAGGCGGGGAGGGAAGGACACCGCCCAGGACTGAGGGCCCACCCCGGAATCACTGCACAGGTAACCGACTAACCTCCCACCTGCCCCTTTCTACTCTCGTGTTCGCCTTTTAGCCCATTTCACTTCAGCTTTATGTGCATGTGTGTCCGACCGGAGAACATTTGTTCCACAAGTTATACGAAGACCAGACGCGCACTTCCTTCCGAACAATATTTCTTTTCCACTAAGCACCTGTTGACAATGCCAAGTGAAGGAAACTTTGCAGAAAAGGGAATGGCATATTTTTGCAACTTGGTAAACAACCTGCTTTGTAAATTTTGAAAAAAGCGGTTCATCAAGTTTCCACTTGCCTTTTCTGACGATTCAGGAGTTTAGTCAACAGTTGCTTTATCTCAGGTGCTGAACAAAACTGGCAATGACCAATTTTGAGGTACACTGGGTTTAGACGATGTTTGTTTAATATTTGTTATTGTGTTTGCACGAGATACACACGCAAAAAATAGTGCCCTTTCGAGATCCCACCCGCATCAGCTGCATCACTGATAGTATAGCACAGCTCCCGTTGTCATTTAAAGGTCAGTTTTATCTATAACCCTGCATATTAATATTGGACATAACACGATTTTATAAATCCATGGTTCCTGGTCTAGTAGATTCACAACAGAGACCGGCGATGTTTATTAAGATAGTGGTGCATTGCGTGTTTGGGTTTTACCCACTAACATTGAAGATTTTTTACTGTTTCATTAAAGTTGAGTTACGCATTTCGTCATTAAAGGAGCGGTCCAGGGAAGGTTTTCAAAACTGCTTTTAAAATCAACCAGCCATCATCGAGGAGACCTTCTGAAATCCTTATTGTTGGTGATTATGGCCGGTGTTGCTCTGAATAAAGAGAAGTTTGTTCACCTTTCGCATGACGTGCCCTTTAGGGAGGGCTCACGTGAATTGCGTCATTACGGGTCTCCTAACCAAACCCTACGTCATCAAAGAAACCGCAATGAGATGGGCAAACTGATGATCATGAAATCCATAGTTATCGTGGATCTAATTATAGCTTTTGTTTTTAGATCTTTTCTGAAGTTGCAGTGATTGGTTGTCACCCCCCCCCCCCCGTGGGTGTTGCCCCCAAGCGTCACTCGAGCAGCAAGCATGCTTGGGTGTCACATCCCCAAGAATAATGTGCCCAGTGAGTGATCTCCGGTGGTGGGGCGTAGGTTTATAGACACTGAGAATAATATTCAGCCTATTTAATTTGGACGATGCTTATGTCCACCTATGGTGCTGTATCTAACAATTATGGAAATGATTAGGCTTTTAGAATTTGTCTCCTATTTTCCCGTCCTTGCTCTCAAATACATGTCTAGCCTTTCATCAAGAGAATTCGCTCAGAATTAACATCAGGTGCGAGGCGACCCCCTCATACCCTTCTTGTCACTTATGTCAATGTTTTATCTAGCACTAAAGGCAGTTGTTTAAAGATAACCAGGTTTCCTCAGATGTTGGTCATTTTGACACAAAACATACGAGGAGAACATTAAAGTCAAGGGATGGAAAAATAATGGGAGAAAGTCTCCTGAATAGTATTTTTCACTTTACACTGTGTATGCACCCCACAAGGGTAACCAGAAACCTTTGCTCGGCCGGCCTCCTGCTCACCCTTGTCCCTCACATCTGGGTGGCTTTCCTGTGGCTGGCTGGTAAGTCCTGGAATGACCGCCCCTGCACATCAGAGCCCTAAGCTCAGTCCTCGAATTTTGCAAGAGACTGAAAACCTTGCTATTCCAATAGGTCCCAGCCATATTCACATCGTCCTTCTTCAGGCGCCAGGATACCCTCCCGCGTGAAATGAGCACCATACAAATACACATACCATAAGATACAGGGCTGCATCAGGACAAGTTTTCTGTTTAATCACAGAATATGTAAATACCACCCGGTCAGATCCACTGTGCAAATGTATTTCATGAATAGTCACTGTGGTTTTTGGACTGATGGGCTGGAATGAGCAACAGTTTGCTGTTTGACAGCCCCAGAGGACCCATTCCAGTGCATCAGTAAGGAGGGATTCTCAGGGTAATTTTGGGCCCGATCCGTCCGCCATTGTTTCCTATTTGGGACCACCTGCCTACAAGGTAGCAGTCCCACAGTAGGAATTACAATGCGACCACCCCCGAGGCGGTCGCATTGCCTATTTTTTGTATTGCAGCGTGAGCTGCTGGCTGCAGCACACGCCACAAGACAAAAAGGGGTCACCACACATATCCCTGCACTACGTGGCAGGCACCGTGCCTGCCACATGGTGCAGGAACATGTGCCCACAACCTAGTGCCAGGGGAAAGGGGGGGCCCGCTACGGGCCCCCAATGTCTCTTTCCGCCAGCTTTTGCATGGCGGGTGAACTGCCATGGAAAGGCTGGCAGGGAGGGACATCGTAATCCATACGGTGGTGCCTGGTAGGCACCGCCACCAATGCTGGGATTGCGAGGCCCTCCACCGCACCAGCGGGCTCAAGGACCCCATCAGATGCGTGGCGGTCTGTGTTTCCGACTGCCATCACACTGCCCGCCATCCTAATGTGGCGGGCGGTGAAGGTGCTCCCGATGGCAGTGAGACTGCCACCAACAGCCTGTCGGTGGCAGTCTCGCCACCATCGTAATGAGCCATTCACTCTAGCACTACCAGTCCTAAGTGAGCACATTTATTAACGCTCGACAGTGCTTAGCGAGGGCCTAACATTTCACTCAGAAGCCTGCAGTCGGTGCTACTGCAGGTCGGGGTGCCGAATACCAAGGATGTTTAGCCTTCATTCCACCTCATGCCTCTTTCATCCACCATCAGACACTCACCGCCCCTTTATCTCACTCTTGCAGGTTCTTTTCATTCCTGCTTTCTCACTTTATTATTTTTTTTTTTAGCTTTTTTCTTCCTTCTTTCCCCTTTTGCTTTTCTCTCTCTCTTGCCAAGGGTCACCCTGGGTCAAACTCTGATGAGGAAAAATAAGCGAAGGTCCCCAAAAATGAGTGCTGGTGGGCCCCACCTGCAAGCAGGGGCTCAAATTAAGCACTGGCACTAGCGCTATTATCTGCAGCCTGGTCCATACAAGCTGCTCCGGCATTGCCCAGTGGCACATTCGTAGCCTCAGCATGCTTCAATTAGGTTTCCCATGCACCCCAAAGGCATATTATTGCCTCTACTGGCCCCCAAAAGCTTCCAGGGCACTGCCCATGTTACAATATGGTCTTCAGCCTGGTCTATAAAAGCTCCCGGGGCATCGCACCAAGGTGTTTTGTGATCTTCAAGCAGTGAATAAGAGCTTTTGCAGCACTGTCCTAATATACTATATGGTTCCAGGGCTCCTAGAATTACTAGGTTTTTAGGGTTACTGACACGCTACTTTTTTGTAGAGAAACATTTATCGGAATTGCACAATGTTCATTGAAGGTGTACAGTGGGCGTGCTGCTTTAAATACTGCACCAAAGGTGCTGCACATTGAATTCAATGGAAAAGCTAAACCCTCAGCATGCCACGGATTGACCCCTCGACTGCACCTGGTTACCTTTCAGGGGGCAGCGGACCTTGTAGACTTTCTGGATGCAAAGCACTGTCAATGAATGTTGTTTTTAATCCCAAATGCACAATTGTTGTGCAATATTTTTTAATTGCACCTTTATCACTAAGCACTGGAGCATACTCATTGGTATAATGGCAAAGGGTCACAATGTGCAATTGATAGAAACCGTCAATAATGTCTGAAGAAGGCTTACCATGAATTGGTCATGATGGGCACCAATAGCGCTCTAACTGTGCACACAAGAACCTGACAATGTTGGCTAATAAAGCATAACGGAACCTGTTCCTGTTGGATTAACGAGGCGCTATTTAATTGGACACGAGATGCTGATTGCACAGAATTAACACTATCAAAAGTGTTACTGGGCTCAAATGTGGCCACAATGTGTAAGGGGCATAACAGAAACTTTGATATGCTAGGCAGTCATGCTGGGAGTTTTCAAAGGTCTGCTAACTACACAAGTCTGAAACTGGCTCTATTGTGCAAGGTGGGCAAATCGGCATATCGGACTCCGTCAGTGGTGTGCTAGGAGGGTATAAGGGAGAGCAGTCAGGATATGATAATGTAGAAACTGGCTGCGATGTGCCAACTGTGCATAAGGGGCAGTGGTTACAATGTGCTAAGTATTTATAGTTGGCATTATCAAAACTGGGCATGATGTGTTTTTTGAGCATAATGTAAATTGACCATGATGTACTCACTGGGCATAATGGAAACTTGCCGTGATGTGCTAACCTGGCATAATGGAAACCGACTATATACTACCTGGGCATATTGTAAGATGTCAGTGGTGCGTTAGAAGGGAATAATGATACTTATCCATAATGTGCACACTTGGAGCGACAGAAATGGTCAATAAGGTGCCAATAAAGCGCCTGGATACCCTCATGGAATATTAGTGCGCTCAACAAGTCTACCTAACATAACAACTGGGCATTAAAGAAACTTCAATGGATGTGTTAACTGGCCATAATGGAAACTAGACATGTTCGGTTAATTAGACGCAATGATAGCTGATCCAAATGTGCTAAGTGGGCATAAGGCACTCTGCTGAAGATGTACTATCCGGACCTAGTGGAAATTGTATGCCAATTAGGACCTGGCCAGTGGGCATGCAAGAACAAGAATGAAACTGTCATATTGAGCATTTTGGGTGTTATTTAAAGTGTCTCCATTGAGAATATTGGGCACTATTTAAAGTGGCTGTGATGGGGTAACTCAACACAAATGTAACTAGCGACGATATGATTACTGTGTGTAATGCTAGCCATCCATAATAGAAACTGTCAATGGCGTGATGGCATAGTGGAAACCGGCCATGATGTAGTAAGAGAATCAACATTGCAATAATGTGCAAAGTGAGCATGAAATATATTGGTAATCTGATGTGCTGATTGGGTATAATGGGATGAGGACTTGGCGTACCTCATGGACACTGTAAATGGTATGCTTGCTGGGCGAAGTGGTGGCTGTTTATGATGTGCTAACTTGTTGTTAGGAGCCCTGTCAGACGTCCTCCCAGTTGCCATAAAACCAAAGATGCTCAGAGAAGTCTCATGGGAGTGCAGGGGTTAGAGTGAATCACCCGCTAAGCCCACTTGTATACCGAAAAGTGGAAGAGGAGGGTGAATAGCCCATAAATATTAGGGCAGTGGCAGGTTAGAGATCACTCCAGTACAGACTCAGAGATGCCATATTGGCCTTCTTCCATTGAGAAACCCTCACAGAGGGGCTGCTTGTTGTACTGCTAGTAATCTGTTCCTTTGTTTCCTTGCTGGTCATTGTTAGTGGCCCCACATGTAATGGCCACCCTAATAGGTAGTGTTTCTTGTGAGGTTCCCTCTGTAGAGGTGGGTGCTTATAGAATGTCTGGTAAGCAGAATCTTGTCTGAGCTTGACATAATGTAAAGAGAAGAGCAACAACGGCGGACACTAATAATCGCACCTCACCCACAGTTCACAGTGGACGTTTGACACCGAGTCAGGTGTCAATCAGGGGGACACTACAACCCCTTTTGAAATGTGATCATTTATGTGCAATTTTGCTAGCACACAATTTCGCCAGGCTTGGCAATTGAACCGGGTGATCGCTGAATGCAATCACGTTACGAAGGAAGATTTATTGCTATACATATGAGCCCTGATGAAGTTCAAATGGTTTGAATGAAGCGCGTTGGCTGGATGCTCTCTTGTTTGATTTTATGAGACATATGGAAAGTGAATAAAGAGAGAAGTTTTTTTACAAAGATACAACATTGTGGACTTCTACATTTTGGGGTGCACTCATTCGGTAAATCAGAGGGGTTTGCAAATGCTCAAACCCTTTTTCAAATGTACTAAGCCCATTTAATGATTCAGAAAAGGTTTTCCTAATCGTTAAATTGGTTTAGAAAGCCATACTGAATCAGTATTTGGAAGGGGCATGTTTAGGTCTTCCCTTCCAAATACCAATGCTTTATGGTATGTATTAACGCTTTTCAACCAAAATCTGGTGGCAAAACATTATTATTATACCAACTACACAAAGGTAGTGATAACCCATTCAAAAATGGAAAGAGGTGCCTTTGTGAATCTTAAATCATTTTTTAAGAGTAGGCATTGCTTAACACTAAAAAAGTATGTGAAACTTTTCATTTTATTATTAAACACCTATTGTATTCCTTTAATTACAAAAAATCGGCATTAAAAAAGATGAGTGCTTTACAGCCGCGGTCCGTGCAGGTAACAGCGGTGGGGCGGTGGTGCCGTGTAAGGGGGGATTTCGAGGGACGATGCAGAGGGGAATTTAATTATTTATTTAATTTCCCTGCATCGGCCCCCTGGTTATTTATAATCCATCACAAACATGGTGGTCTGCTGACCCCAGCAGTGCACCATCCCAGTGATGGCAACGAATTATGGTGAATTGGAATTTGTGACCTATTCATTATTATACATGAAATAGGTTAGATTCTGACAAACTACACTTCAGATCTTTAAGAACAGACTGATTAGTACATATGTCGTGTAGGAAACTGGGTTACTGGCTGAGAACATGGGAGGCTGGGTGCAGGGACCAAGTTGGGCCCACTGAACAAAGTAACTTAAATCCTGGTTGCAGAGCATTGTGACATTCTGCGTCAAGGATGCATCACACAGCGACTGTTCTGGGGAGTTGCGAGATGCAATGTGGAGTCCGGTGTCAAGGATGAGTAAAGGATGTGTTGAGCAGCAGCGGTTCTGAGGAGTTGCTTTGTTGGGATGCGAAGTCCTGCATTGAGGATGTGTTGCTTGGCAGCAGTTCTGAGGTGCTGCGGGGCTTCAATACGAAGTCCTGCGTTGAGGAGGCATCACACAGCAACAGTTGAGAGGAGCTGCAAAGCCCTGCATCAGCGATGTGTCGTGCCGCAGTGGTTATGCTGCGCTGCTGCAAGGAGAAGCATCATGCTGCGTTGGTTCTGCCCACAGGACCATAGCTGGGCTGGCAGAGCACCTTCAGGCAGACTTCCAAGGTTCCAGGACTGGGGTGGCACCACTTGTGAGGCAAGACTCATAGCAGGCAGAGTCCAGTAGCAGGGTTCATAGTGATTGGAGCCTTTTCTGTTGCTGAGGCTCTGATCAGGGAGTCAGCTTACTAGCCCTTGGAGTCACTCTGGTGGTCCTGGGTTTAAGATGCAGGTTCAGTCCTTCTTACTCAGGCAGCAGGGTGGCAGAGTAACAGGGCAGCATGGTGGTAGTCCTTTTTGCAGCAGAGAAGAACAGTCTTTCTGAGTCTTCCACAGGCCCAGAAGTGTACTGAAGAGATGGGTCTCAGGGTCCAATATTTATACCTGGTGGCAACTTTGAAGTAGAGCAAGGTTCTGGAAATTTCTATTCTAGAGGTGATTGGATTTTCCAGGCCCCAGCTGGTCTGAGGGCACAAAAGACTAGTGTCAAACCCTTTGTGAGTGTGCTCAGTACTGTACTAGGGTACATACAAGTAAATCAATGTGCCAGTTGGGTATAAGCCAATGTTACCATGTTTAAAGGAGAGAGCATAAGCACTTCAGCACTAGTTAGCAGTGGTAAAGTGTACAGAGTCCTAAAGGTTAAAGCCAGCAAAATGAAGTCAGCAAAAACAAGAGGATGGAAGGCAAAAAGTTGGGGGAAAACCACGCCAAGGATGTGAGGTCCAACACGGGTCTTAAAAATCTTTACTGTTCACAAAAATATTGGTCATAAACTGTGACTAGTATTTTGCGACCATATATTAGTATATATGGCCCTAGATCACCCCGCATTACACAAAGAAAACCCACATTGGCCATTTTAATTTCTTTAAAGTGTTACAAAACCAATTAGCTACCTCTGGAAGGATAACCAGGTTGTTATTTATAAAATAGCCATTGTACAACAGGGTAAGAAGTTGGAGTAGGGGGCGGAGGTATTCACATTACATTTTCAGCCTAGCAAGAGTAGAGCTTTCAGAGTTATGGGTCACATGCCTTATTCACCATTACCTAGAGATACCCAAGATTTCCTAAGAGTGTCAAATCTTGACTATGCAGTGCAGTTTGCACTTTATGAATTATCCCATTCACATCATTTAGATAACGCGAATATACCATTTATGGTGACCAGTTTTTAGCCCAGTTAAAACACTCGTTTGCACATCATCATTTACAGTAGTTAATGTATTAATTATTTATTGGAACGCAGCAAGCAATGAGAGACTTATTAGGTTATGTTGCACATTTCATGCAGTTTGCTTGAGAAACTATTTGGAATGAAGAGGTTCAGGCTAGTGTTACAATAAGAATTCAGTCATGCATTGTCACGAGTGATCATACCGGCATGATTGAGAAGCGTTAATCGATTGAACTTTGCAACCTGAGCGCATACAAGGAGTGAGAAAAGCATAAAATGAACATTAGACATGAGATCTTATGAGCAGCCAGAACCCCTTATTTGTTCATTATTGAGGTTAAGAATCCTCAGCCAATGAAAAAAAGAATTCATAGATGGACTACATTTATTTCTCTGTTGCTGTCATGGGAGCCAGATTATTTAGCTGTGCCCATTCTTAGATGTTTGAAAGGTCCCGTTAAAGAGGTTTTATCGCTAGTGATGAGAAATCACTTAGTAAAAATAATAACTTGTTCTATGTAGCACTAACCACCACACCTTTGCTATTTCTAAGCTCTGTAAATAGCAGATTATATTATTACTCAATTTATATTAATTAATATACCCATCCTTCTAACTCATGACCCAGTGAATACCACTTTTGTCTGTGGCGAGAGTTCTGCTCACTCAGCCATCTTTCTTGAATAATTCTTTCTAAAATCCAATGTCTACATTCAGATGCACATACAATAGGGTCAAAACCCCTTTGACATATGAAAGCTTGTATTGAACAGAAAGTTTTATACACGACTGGACACGAGTCCAGATTATTGAAGGATCTGATCTGCCTCTGGGTCAGTTGACCTATCAGATTATACCATTGTTAATAGTCTATAGTGCATAACATAACGATGCTATTGTATTTAATAATATAGTAGCTCTATTCTTTGCACTTATTATGGGAATGCCAGAGTTATCTCTTCAAAATTCAAAGAGTCAATGGAAAGCTAGAACATAATGGCTCCACTCTTGCTACTGTTGATAATCTTATTATCCTTCCAAACTCTGCTCATAGAGATTATCCGTCATTGTCTAATGATATGAAGTGATAGCAAATGGGCAGACAATGTTGGAAAGTAGACTTATTCCTATGTCTTTCATTGGAAAGATGCAGACAGGGTACCCCCATATCAACCCTATGATTAGTAGGATATATTATCATCCAATCGCTGTTTCCCATTGGTAAAATACATGTTCTGTCCTCCAGATGGAATGATCTTTTGAAAAAGCACTGAAGTAATAATTTGACAAAGGCTTCATTCTACCTTTGACCCCCCTCAGCTTGGGATCTGTTTTCCTCAGTGTCAATAAAGACATCATACATTGAGAGCATGAGCTGACTATAATCAATTGAATGCTATAACAATGAAAAGCCAACATCACATGCTGGTAATTCAAGGACATTCGGAGGTTCATTGTCTGCCCAATCGGATCCATAGGATCATATTATTTAATTAGAATTCCCTCGGAGACTAATGAAACCAGTCTTTAAAATTCAATTTGGTCATCATATTAGGGTATTTGGTCATGCCCATTAGCTGCATTTCAAGCCTTTGTTAATAATATTTACACAGTATTATTGCCATTACAAGGTGGCAGACAATGATTATGCTCTGATTAACTAGACTACTCTGATAATGGGTAACACATTAAGGGTCTCTAGGAGCTCCAGAAGCATTCAAAGGATTGAATGAAATACTTATGACCGCCCCAGTGGAAAGGGTTGCTTCCTAGAATGCTGAATGTGCTGTCCCAGTCAATGGTCGCAGCTGGAATATTGCATCAGATGGATTATCATTAGAACAAACTGACAGCTTCTAAAGTCAACTGTGCACAGCATCCTTTTATTGCAATGTCAGATCATAAACACCTTGGGCTTATTTAAAGCTGCCCAATATATAAACCAGAGACAAAATTGGTGGGCAGGGTTTTTTCAAAAAGTCAATTTACCAATTAATTTCAAATCTAGGCATCAACGTTCTAAAGCAGACTCCTCATTTTTTATGCATTACGCAGTGGATGAAGTAAAATAAGTGATAATCTAATTATACCTTCAGTAAAAACTAGTTACCTTGATCTCGGAAGATGAGCATCTCAGACAGATTCAGGAATTGTATCATGGTCAAAGTACAAAGAATGTTCAGAAAGACCAGTCTTCATGTAAATAGTCACACTGCTGTTTCCCCAAGATGTTCTCTGGATATCTGAAGCACATCAGGAACAGCTACAAAGATGCATTGCTGGAAACCAACATCAAACCCAAGGAAGACAGGTTCATTTATGTCACTACCAATGGTACAATATCTAATGCTATGAAAAAGATTGTCGACAGACATTGGCACATTTTAAATCCCAATTATCTATCATTAGAGAAACCAATGTTTTCTTTTAAGAGAGCCGCCAACATTAGGAATATACTTGTACTCACTAGACCCCCAAGAACTAACCAAAACAACAGAGCCAACACTGTGGGGTCTTCTACCTGTAAATGGGCACTACCCCTGTGGGAATTGCAGGGTTTGTCATCTCACAGACACTATGAAAACTGTGGATATTGGGCTAAAATACCTTTGGGGCATTTATCATTACACGACATGAAACTCTGTGGAGATCATATATTTGATCACAAGCCCCTATGGTCTTCACTATATTGGTATGACGAGAAGAAAGGTTAAATTGAGGTAAAAAAAATATAGGAGTAATATTCATTCTAAAAAGACAGAGACAAAATTAACTTCACATTTCTTGGAAAACAATCATAGTATGGAGGATTTGAAATTTATTGTGCTTGACAAATCGAATATCCCCAGGAACACAAAGAGAATATGAAAACATTACTCTTTAAACATGAGCAGTGATAGAAATATAGGTTGGTGACCCATTTGACTGGGTTGAACGATGAGTTTTCATGGCAACATATCAATACCATATGAATTAGCTGATCTATGATACATGAGAAAAACACTCTAAGGGACCCATGGGACTGGGATTTATGAGTACATTTCCAGGCTCCATGTAGCCATTATACGAATTCTGACTGACTCAGAATACAGAATATGAGGAAATGAATTAGCACATATAATTAGTCTGTACTATAGCAGTATAAGCAGGGAGTGAACTTGATGCCTCCTCTGGACCAGTCAGAAGGGGTTTGAGATCAAGGTTTTTTTGTCTTCCTAAACATAGTAGGTATATCTATCTAGAAACATCCTGACATTACTGCCAGTTTAGAACATTTAAATGTGGGCTCTCGTAACTATAAAAGGGTGGGATAAAATTACTATATTACAGGGAAGACCAAATTAATACGGAATATGTTCCACGAGACATGGTCTGGTGCTTTCTGTCTTTTCACCGCACACTGTCCCCAACAGAACATAAGCACTCCACAGGTGTAGTAATGGAGGTAGCCAATGATTATGTTTTCTAGACATGGTCTAGTCTTTTGGCCTTGAGACACATCATCACACACTGTCCGTAACAGGAGAGAAGTACCTCATATACTCTAGTTGTTGCATAGTAGGAAGTATCCAATCAGAACACACAGCTTTAAACACAACATTACACACTGACATTACTGTGGGGAATGCACCCCATGAATGGTTATTTTAGGATGGTCACTGCTAAAAGTGGTATCGGTGTAGGGTGAGACACAGCAATTGTTGTAATCTCAGACCCTAGAAGTAAGTGGTGACCAAGGGGGGAGAGGGAACATTCTTTCTTTGGCATTTGAAGGCCTGTTTCTGGAATGGCAGGAGGCAGATACTTTGAGTATACAGGATGGATAGTACCTTTATCCAAGAACCACATACAAGAGGGGGCGCTCTGATCTAAATAACAGTGAGAGCGGGTTTTTTTCTCCAAAAACTACAACCCTCATGACTTTGAGGATGCTAACCCATTGAACTTATTTCACCCATAGTGCGTAACTACAGGGCAACGCTCCCGTGCCCTCCTTGGGTTAAAACCCTTAGTCTAATAACTGAATAGGAGTTACTTAATTGTGACAAACTTTATTGTTAGGTTTTTACTTACTAATAATCACCACAATTACATGTTTTACTTTCACTAGTTGTGTGCTGAACTTTTTCGGACTAACCTATAATTTAGTGTGGCTCATATAATGTTGTACTTAGGGTTTCCAATGACCTCCTAAGTTTTTTCATATCTCCGATTACACAATAGAGAAAATCTCAAGGATTGTAAATACTGCAAGTATCAACAAATTTCTTTTTTGCATATCTCTTAATTTCTTAAGACGGTCACAACTGACACTAAAACACTGACAGAAAAGGGATCACTGTCCTGACGAAAGGCGTCAACTTGAGTCATTAAATCAGTGGCCGAAACACTTTGGCAGTATGATGGTAGGGAGATAAGTGCCCCAAGACATCAACATTATTGTGATTTTAATTCTGTCACAGGGAGCCCCCAAATAAGTCTATCTGATTGGGTATACTTTCTAGGCAGTTTTAACTGGTTTCTTATCCCTAAGTATGTATATTTTAAGCCTGAACGACTTTGCTCCACCATGGCACGTACTGTTGTGCGATCTAGTGTTGTAGCATGCCCAATGGTGAAGCATGTCACTATAAGTGGCTGAAGGCATTGTATTAAAAAGACATGTTGTCACTTAATTAGGTGGAAACTGAGTTGGTTTCATCAGTCTTTCTGTGTGTTATGTTTAGAATTGGGAGGGTGATTTTTATTTATTTATTTAATGCGATTTTATATAGCGCGAACATTACCCGAAGGTGTCAGAGCGCTTTACAAAAGAACCAGTTCCGTTACATAAGGACTTTGGATTACATGAGTTACATAAGAGATACAAACAGAAAAAATTGCAAATGTACAAGTTGTAAAGTCACTCAAGGAAGAGATACAAACAGATAAACTCTAAAATCACATAGGAATGGTAGTAAGTACAAAGGTCTACTACATATACTAGTGGTTTGAGTTATATATATACAAATTGCAAATTCACTCAGGATTACATTTGATGATCTTTCCTCCCTCCTCTTCTCTGTGAGAACATTACTACAGTCTACATTCCTGCCTGGTAGGCTTTCTTCATCCCACTCCATTGCGTGTAAAATCCATACACAGGAGATCTAAAATGAATCCCTGCTCCTATACAGTAAAGCAGTACAGACACACTGTCCTCAAGGCCAACATGCACAACGGACATGCACTCTCCATGTAAGTACCCTGCACCCTACCCGGAACCCCTTCCCTAGCTGTGTATGGGCAGCTGGCCCTATAATAAAAGGTAGGTTATAGCTCATAGTCCAATTTTAACAGAGCTTACGGTATCGGAGACTCCATTAAGGAGGCTCTTACTACAGCAGAAGTCAAAATACCGGCTGTCGAAATGCAAAACCTGAGAGTCTTTATGGGTTAGATCCCATTTTCCTAACATCTGTAATGTTTGTTTATGTTTCACTGTGGGTTCACTGTTTGAGTGCTGCAGGTTAAACCTCATGGTGAATCATATTGTTCTGCTGTCCTTATGCTTGCTGTTTCCTATGGTAAGGGTGTTAGTAGCTGGGGACTTGTTAGTTTACTGTCCTTTAGTTTCCTTGCAGTTTGGTGTGGGATTCCCTCTTTGATGGTGCCTTCACTTGTAGTGACTTCGGCCTGAGCAGGCAGTCGTGATTATTGGACTTCTTTAGTGTAAGTGTGCTGTTCATGTCTGTTTTTGGGACTCGGGGGGGTAGCCCAATCTCGACAGTGGACACAATGGAATCTGTCGAATATGTGCTAACAGGGAAAATAGAAACTGACCATGAATAAATGGGCAGATAGTTGTAAGATTGATTCATATATCATAACTTCATCCTGAAAATTATCTGTCTGCTTTACATAGAAGAGGTTTAACTGGGTCCGGAGGTAAAACAGGGCCACGAAAAGTAAAAGAAGGGGATAAAAATCAACAATTTTAACAATTTCTTAATTAGCATGGGAGTGATTCTGAGTAATAACACAGAAATATTAGGGTAAAAAGAGTGATATTAAGAGAAAATGCACAATAATAATTGGTTGTAATGTATTCACTGGACATGATAAAAACTAGTTATGATGTGCATAATAGGGAGAGAGGTTGAGGGTCTAACTGTTTCCATTTTTAGCTTTCCCCGTCCCAAGAACACTGGCGTTATTTTAGCTATCTTAAAATTTTTTAAATTGCAATGCGTCCCAGTAGCTACTTATGGAGCGGAGATTTGGGGCACCACAAACAGTTCCTGCATTCAGCGGGAAGAAAACAGATTCTGCAGGAAACTGTTGGGCGCCCCAATCTCGACATCTCATTATGTTTGCCATAAAGAATTAAATTTAAACTATGTCACTGATTTTATACGTGCTCGCCCGGCTCTCTTTTGGCTGTCTGTCTGGAAGAATGAGGAAGCTATTCTGACTAGAGATATTATCATGGACTGTTTGAAGTGTGAGAAAGGGATGGATATCCCCTGGCTATCCGGAGTTTATCAGAGCTTATGCAGTATTAATCAGGGTTGTATTTTTAGAAACCCTTGTAAAGCTGAAACACTACGGAAAATAGATCTTAAGAATGCACTTTACCTATTTTACAGTACCGAGCGCATAGCTCAGGAATCACAGAAAACCCTTGTCTCTAGTTATATGTCACTAGTCCAATATTGTTATCCCCTACCAAACTACCTCACCTTACCTATGAGTCACTGGGAAAGAAGTCTGTTATTCCGTCTCAGAGCAGGGACACTCAAGTTTGTATTATGTTTTGCCCTTGGTTATCATCCCAAAATCGATTTGGTACCCTGCCCATGTGACGGAATTAGCGGACAGACAACCCTGCACTTTTTATTCTTTTGCAAATATTATATGAAATATAGCAAGGGGACACTCTATCCCTATTTTAAAAAAAGGAAACCTGTTAGCCTGGATCTGGCTTATACAAGCATGCTTGGTATGATCGATGAGGAGCTTGTATTCCGCCTAAGTACTTTTCTGAGAGCGGCGATCCGGGCACGTCAGTCCATGTCAGACCCTTGAATTCTTAAACTGTGATTGGTTATGTTGTAAATAATGTATTTTATTTATCATATTCTAAGATGTGAAATTGTGTCTGATAATTTTAACAGTTTTTTTTATGGTTGTACTTTTATGGATATACTGCCTATCCGAATAAAGATTATGAATTGATTGATTGATTGTATTCACTGGGCATGATAAAAACTAGTTATGATGTGCATAATAGGGAGAGAGGTTGAGGGTCTAACTGTCCCTAAAGAAAATATGCTCTGTTGTGGTAAATTAGCATAATGGAAAGTGGCAACAATGGGCTATTGTTCTAATTGAGCATACTGGTATCGGTCATCATGTGCTAAGTGGGCTTCATGGAAATTGGCCAAGAGATGATGTGCTGGTTTAGCATAATGAGAACTGTCTTCAGTGCACTAACTACACGCACTGGAAGCTGTGGATTATATTAAAACTGGGCATAATGGGAACTGACAATGTTGTGCTAATTGCACGTAATTCAAATTGTAAATAAGGTTTTAAATGGGCACAAAGAACTCAGTAATCACATGCTAACTGGTCATAATAAACAACTTGCAATAAGGCAGCAACTATTTACAAAATAATATGTGGAGGTATACCATTTCTAACACTACTACATAAGCAAACACTGATAATATTTATTCAAGCAAATAAGTTGTACCTTAAATGAGCATTTCCTTGTTGATTTCCTTACATTCTCTGAGAAATGTATTTTTTTAAATTGGTAGCAATCAAAAATATAAAGGTGGCCCTGCCTTTTTCTTTTGTTGAAGGTGATTACGAATTTCTGATTTTAAAGTCTACTGACACTGGGCTGTGCCAGTGGTCCAGTCCCTCGGTCAGGCAGGTATGTGGAAGGAAAAGGAAGCTCTTTCCTGCACTGAAAGTTCAAAGTGGCCACAGGCATGATGACACTCCCAAAGCTATGCCATTGCAGGAAATGACCATGAAGACTGAATGCCCTGGGTGCTCCTGCAGAGCACACATATCGAACACATTTGTGCAGTATTGCTTCACCAGGCAGGACATTATGGAAAGGGTCCAGAGGAATCGCAGTATGCACCATCGCCAGTTCCCTGTGATTTCTGCAGAATGTGTAGCTACCGAGCTGACAAAATGGCTGCTATGGGCTAGTCAGGAACCTTTATGGCTAAAGCCCCCCCCCACCCCACCCCACCCCCGAATCCTTGATTCAAGGGTAATGGTAATGTAATGCTGGATACGTTGCGGGTTCTAGCTATGCTGCAGAATGCTGCTGAGTTGGACACAATATGGAGCGATCCTCCTGGATCACTGCGACTCTTCTGCAGTTTCTCACAAAAGGATGGACTTCATTATTGAGAAACTGAAACAATGGGGAAAAAAGAGCCACTTAAGTTTAGAAATTCTCTGTAATAATGATATGGAATGGTGCACCCCAACAAACTTTCGAAGTCCTCAATGTTGTGTCTTTGTAAAACACTTCCTTCTTTATTGACTTTTCATATTTATCGTAAAATCAAACAAGAAAGCATCCAGCCAACGTGTTTCGTTCAAACCATTTGAACTTCATCAGGGCTGTAAATAATGCACAAAGGAGGACATACATCAGCAACATACTCAACAAAACAAATTCCATAACACAAACCAACACAAAAGCAAATACATAATGCATAAAATATAATAACAAACAAACATAAAGCAAAAATATCCTATGCCATCACTTTAAAACATTGAAATATATCCGGCACTTGTGGGAGCATAGTAGCAGGGGGACTCCACCAATGAAGGGGGCCTGCTGCATAATCTCCCATACTGCTCAAACTGCCAAAGGCATTTGTGCACAAGCTGAGAGAATCACATAATAGAAAGAGAAGCACAACAAATAAAATAATCTCATTACTATTCTTATTGTTACATACGTTGTAAATTACTTTCTTAGTACTTAACAAACCCCCTTTTTAGATCTTAAATCAACCCCATATTCTCTTATGCATTGGATCAGGCCATCATACCTCAAATGAGTAGCGATGTAGCCTTCATAATGCGATTCCATTCAATAAGTCTCCTGGTTCAATTGCCACTCCTAGCGAAGTCGTATGCTAGTGACGCTGCACATTGCTGGCCAAAAATCATATGGGGTTATGGTGCTCCTCTATTTGGCACATATAACAGAATTATTTATTTATTTTTTAATTTATAATTGAAAGAATGAACATTATAGTATTCGTAATTATTCCTTCACTTTCAGTCTGTATCTCTAAAACGGTGTCCGCCAGGTCTATATACAATGAGAGCCTATTTGCAAAATCCAGATCAACAAATGATCAAGTCAAGCATACAAAGATGCCCACATCACCAAAGCTTTACAAGTGATATCATTCACAAGCAACAAACACAGTCCCATTACAGACTAACCACTCCATCCATCAGTTTATTGAAGGATATTCCACCGGAGTGAGAGAGCCACATGACATGAGAAGGAGGCACATCGAGCAATCAGTCGGGGGTCACTAAAAGGGCCCCACATGAACAACGATGATACTTAAAGTTGTGCCTAAATATCAAGCATCAGAAACTATCTGTGGTGTGAGAGGTTGCCTCCTATGATGAAAAATATGGCGATCTCTTTATGGATGTAGAAGAGCCTGGGCTTGTCACGTTTAAGGGCCTGATTACGAGTCTGGCAGTCTTGCGACCGCCAGATTTGTGGTGGCGCAGGAGTGGTGCTCCACTGCTTTGCTGATTACGAATTACAAAGTTGTGTCAGCGGTGGACCACCTGCTGCGCCAGGGAACAGTTGTTCCCTGGCGGTGGCGCAAGAGCGCCACAACGCATTATGCTGAGCAGGGACTGGCGCAGTCCCGCTCAGCATATTTTGAGTTCTTGCACCACCAGCCTTTTCATGGCAGAGCCCCTACAGGGCCCCCATGTCCCCCATACCAGGGGATACATTCAGGGGGGCACAACATGTGCCCCCCATCTGTATTCCCCCCCAGTTCCAGCACTGCATGGACGTCACCGTCCTTGCCGAGCTGGAACATTTTGGCCGTTCCCATTGTGGTGCCTGTTTTCAAGGCACCCCCATGGCAACGGCCAAAGGACCACCGACCGTATTACGAGTTGCTCATTTTCAACTCGTAATACCGTCAGCGGTCCTTGCGCAGCTTTGGCGCAGCGGAGGCAGCATTAAGCCACTGCGCCAAAGTCGTAATCAGGCCCTGTACTCTCTAGCTCAGACAGCTTTAACTGCCTTGTGATTGATAATGAACTCAATAAACGGCAATGGCACATTGTGGATGGTTCCACTGTGCTATTGGTTTTTATAATATATTGAGGTGGGAATATAGTTCCACAATTTCACATGCATGTAGTAATGATGTAACCCAGTGTCTGCTATGGATAATAAAGATAAACATTCCTTCTTAATGCCATCCTACCGGCAGCCTTATATGACATCAATCCAATGCAAGTGAGACACGTTGGCTTTACAATGCTTACTTACAGAATGAATTCAGGCATTCTCTAGGGCAACATCAATCTAAATTAATTCTGTTTTATTTGGATAGACTTACATATTCACTTTGCTATGCATTGTATAGACCAGGCCACAGCCCCCCTCATCTAGTAATGAGACTGATAGGCTACTGCATTATTTGTTGATTGCCCATAAACATATCCTTGCACGTAGATATTTCCATTGAGTTGAAAGGCATTACAACCTTAAAGTGAGCAGTCACCATGAGCACCATCGTGAGCACTGTTGTGCGTCATTAAAAGGATGCTCTTTGTTTCAAATTGTATTCACCTTAGGCCTCACTAATCTCTGCTTTTCTAAGACACACATCACTATCACTATTTTCTGTATTTTTCATTTTCAGCCCACATATTTTGGTAATTCATTAGGCCGACCTTATAAGTATGCTCTACTGTGGGGTAGATGTTACGAATTCTGTACAGGTCCGAGCTAGCTGTGAAACATTTACACTAAAATGTATTTTCTCTAACTCGTGTCTAGTAAAGCTTCCTAATATCTCATGGTTGTCTTTGTGGCATTCCATACAAACCTCAGCTAACCTATAGTCTATAGCAGGGGTCTCCAACCTATTATGTAATAAGAGCTTCTCATGTACACTGAAAGTCATCCCAATCTTCTGATATTATAAGTTTTGTAATAGTGACAATACTGGATTGGTGACCTCCATATGCAAAATTACCAACAGTGCATCATTAATGCATCAGGCATGGCTGTCAGGAGTAGTGTAAAAAAAGGCAATAATATTACTAATAGATCTCCCCAAAGCTGCACGAATGATCACATATCAGCTGAAAATATAGTTTGAAAATCCTGCCATTTCTCTCCAAACATCTGCTGATGATTTTTGAAAATACACACATTTTCATCTTGAATACACACTTTTCAATGTTGGTATACATATATTAATTCACTCATAAACTTAGGGCACTCCTGAGGAAACATGGGTGGTAAGTATATTGGACAGACCCTGAGAAGATGGCCCAGATCTCTAGAGAAAGGGTCAAAGAAATTTACTGGGAATTCATTCAGGTGGAAAGTGTGACCAAAGCTGTGGGACCGCTCACCTTAGCGTTCAGAGATTTTAAACCCTATCCTCAATATGAACACACTATTGATGAGATAGTCCCAGCTATGGCACGGAAATTATTTCTACAATTTAGATATAAGCCACTTCCTGTCAGGGTGTTTTGTAGCAGATGCCGATCCCAAGCACCACTTGATGATAAGTGCCTAGCATGCAAAGGAAAACCTGAATCTCTGGTCCATTTAATTATTCTTTTGCGCCTACTATAAAAAATTGAGATCTAAGTGGATTATCCCTCTATGCAGGTATATTGTTTTATTGGTTCGAGACACCATCCTGAGGTGCTCTGAATTCTCAGCACTGACACTAGGAGAGTTGTAGTATTCCGTCTAGCAAAAACGTTTGATAGCACTATGGATTAGATTCTCGAAATGTATTGTGTGACCTTTTAATCCAAATCAGTACTTTATGACGGTTTTTGTACTTTTTTTATTCTTTGAGATGTATGTTTTAGGTGTTGGACTCCCTGTTCTAATATCTATGTGTGGACTGGGTAGCTGCCTCTTTTAAAAAATGTTACAACTCATAAAGAATGGTATGCGTGTGTCTCTAGGAACCACTGTGCACACGTGGGTCTACATATGATTAGTACGGGTAATAACCCCTATAGCAATGCTGTAATCAATAGGACATCTGCCACGCTCTCTCTAAGGAAGCATTGTTGTGTTTAACTGTATTTCTATCCCATTTTAATTTTTTTATATATCATGATTGCTATGTTTTAATTATCTTGTGAGTTGCACTTTATAAGATCCCAGTGATCCAAAATAAAGATTATGACTATGATGATGATATTAATTGAAAGAATCAAAAGCTTCTAAATGAGTAGGTTGGTCTGCACACAGGAGTGCACTTACAGGTAGCTGGAGAGCTACCGGCAGCTCACGAGCTAAACGTTGGAGAAACCTGATCTATAGGCTGATGCCAGGCCTTTAAGATAGCAATATTCTAGGTCAGGAAACAGACATCAATGAAGAAGGGTTGCCATAGATCTGGACAACTCAATAATTAGATTTTCTGAGTCTAAACAAGCATCTTGTTACCTGTTTTCATGTTGCACAGGAAAGCTAGTCTCACTCAGACGTGTAAGTGACAGCTTATTTTTCTTTCAAGTAAAACATGTAATCCTTACTTTACATGTTAATTTCAACTTTTTAATTTAATCTTACAGAGTTTTGTTGGAGCAAATATTTCTTGTGAGACCCACCATGCAGCACCAAGGTAAGAGGATTCTGACACTTATTTGCTTTGTCAATAACACTGGTATTTTGTCACACATTTTCACCAAAATGCAAAGGCACCATGTAGCATAAATAACAGTTTAAGGGCCTGCAAAGTTGTGAAAAGGCTTTGCACTATGATTGCTACATTCATCAGTGTATTCGTCAAATTGTTGATCCTTGAGTGAGGATGTCTAATCTACATCTGTCAGTCCAATATTGTACAATATTGATCATTAGCATTTAAAAAACCATCATAGTTACGCTTTTTCTTAATTGTTTGTATTGCGGATTGATTGTATGATGTGCAGACTAAATATTTGAGAAAAATATTGTGTTGACGAAATATCGTGTCAAGAATATCGAGGACAAATATATCATGAAGGTAAGCTTCTATAGGTAAGCAAAGTTTTACTATATATAACTCAACATATATGTACCCTGACGATATATATATATCTTCAAGGTATGTAGATGTGGAGTTAAGAATAGTAAATCTCTACTTACCTATTTGCACTTACCTTCTCGATATTTAGGTCTTCGATATTCTTTCCACACAATATTTGTTTTACCAATATTTTGTCAGTGATTCGATTGTATAATGCTGACGACAGAAATCCTAATAAAAAATAAGACCTAGAAAATATTGAGACAGATAAAGAGGAAGTGATTTCCCAAACAATTTGAACAAAGTGTGGAAAGCAAGACTAACCGTGGACAATTGCAGTGTGTGCAAGAGGTGAGTTTTCACCACTTCCAGCCACTTTTATTAGAGCTGTTTTAACATCTAGTGAAAGAGGTAGCAGGTTCTTAGAGAGAACCATTACTTCCAAAACTTTTGAAACAAGGATGCGAACATTCCTTATCAGGATGCTGGAATTTATAAATATCTCTTTTGTTTGTAGAACAGTTCCAAAAATGTGAAAAGTAGTCCTGAGACCATTGCTGAAAAAGACTACTTTGGTCAGGAATGGCCAAGCCAATTTTAGACTAAATTCTAGCTTTCTTTAGCTAAATTCCTGGGGAGAAAAGCAGTTGCCTCCATTGCAATACCATATCAGTGTTTTACATCATCTGTGAAAATCGTGTTTTACATCACCTGTGGGTAAGTTTTAACATAAATAGAGGAACTGTATCCATTTTAGATTCAGTGACTGATAACCTTAAATAGATTGGATAACAATGAACAGGGCACTGTGGTGCTGTTGGATAGTAAGCAACATTCAACGTTTAAACCATCCAGTTCTATCATAGTGAGTAGAACTAGCAGGTTCTAATCCTTACTTCCTGTCCTTCCTGGCACTATCACTGCCCTAGGCGAGCCAAACCCTTAGCCAAGTCAATGGAGTGCCGCAAGGATCATCACTCTCTACTTATTTATTGATAACTCTCTGCCGTCTCTTGTGCTCTAATTAGAGATCCTAGGTTTGATCCATAGTTGTGAGCAGATTATACGCAGATGGCTTTACATACAGAAGAGAAACTCACAGTAGATTTAAGCCACATACCCTGGCAGTTGCCTCTGGAATGCCTTAGAATGTGCTAAATCTTAACTCACTTCGATAGTGATTTTGTTGTTTACGCCACAGACTGACTCTTGTTCTTTGGCCAGAATTGATGGGACAAAGTCCAAATCTAGAGAATCAAGTATGCAACACAGGGGCCTGAGGCACTAACATCTATGGCAATAAAATAGCAGCAGTTACAAAAAATGCTTTGTCAACTCAGAATGTTGAGGAGACTACTTCCATACTTATACTTTCTGACCAGATACAAGTCATAAATGCTTTCGTGCCATTGCAGTTCTTACTGTAATCCTATTTACAAGTGCACCCAGAAGTCAGATATTGCAAAACTTTATAGCATAAAGAATGTGGAAAAATTAATCAATTTTAAAGTCCTGTGCTTGGGCCTTGTATGACATTGGACAGTGGTGTGTGAGGAACAAAGTGACTCGCCGCGATCCACGTAGATCCCTGTGGTCCACATCGAGAAGCCAGATGATGGATGCTCAGTACAAACATAGAAAATTTGGAATTAGACCCTTAACTCGTCTTTTAACACAACATAAATGACATTGCGGGGGGAGTTCAAAAATTGGACTACCATTTTCAATTAAAAAAAAATGTTAAAGCTGTTTATTTGGTAATTAATTTCTTTTATCATTTCTTAACATGCAATTTTATCATCCAAATGATGCCAACATAACATTACAAAGACATGTGCTTTCAAAAAATAAATTAACAAAACATACCAAAACATAACATCCCTTAGTTCATGGTTGTCCAGTATAGGTTCACGAGGACCAGAACAATGCCAGATGTTCAGGATAAGCAGCAGCTGTGTTAATGATTCTTACCTAAATTCATTGCATGCACATTTTCCTCCTGTGAGTATCCTCAAAATATAATATGGGCCTAGGCCTCATGGATCAACGTTGGTATTCTGCTGTAGTTACGCGATTGGCAACTTAACCATTGAACCAGATCACTTTCGCAAGGGATTGATCATAGTGCTAGCAAAGCTTTTAAATGAGCGCACTCCATTTAATCTGACATGGAGTTAGTTGTGTATCACAGGTTTTAAACATTTAATTTTGATCACAGTTTAGCCTTCTCTTGGCACCATGAAGGACATGACTTTGAAATCCATTTTAAGTTCCCTACTCCATGAGTGTTAGGTTGTTTATGGGCCTTATCTCGTGTTTTCCAGAATATATTCTTTGTGCTTACGTCACAAACAATGCAGGCTGTCCAATAGGTAAACAGAGCAGACAGCTGACATCCACTGATGAAGTACAGTGAGATGATACTTTTTATTCTCACATTGTGATACATGAATACACCAGACAAAAGGCACCCGCTCATTACCAAATATTTGAAATTTCAGCACATTGGATGTTAGGATTCCAGGGAATATCTCTGCTTTAAATTCTAGAATTTCATTTGAAAGAGAGGAGAGTGAGTGATAAATCTGTTGCAAAGTTTTCAATATCTTAAAAACGTTTTTAGGACCACTCTATCTTGAAGATTAAAGGTACAATGCAAGCTTACCCTTTCCATATTGCCAATCTTAGTTAAAATGTAAGACCATAGAATCAAGTGGTCTCAAAAACTGAGAACATAATCACTTCTTATAGAAATACAGAATGAATGTATGTATGTATGTTTATATGTTTGTATGTATGTATGCAGCATTTATATAGCAAAAACCTATCCACAAAGGTTGCAGAGTGCTGTAGAGGTTGAAAGGCAAGCATGCAGTCAACTAGTGATATAAGAGGTAGTTGGTTATTATGTTTTTACTGCACTTTGATGCATTTTTCTTTAAGGAAGTGCATATTCAACTCTTTCCTAAAATTGAGCGGCACTGGGACCACCCTTAAGGATCTAGGGATGTTGTTCCAGATCCTGGGTGTATAGGTGGATAATTACTGCTGCCTTGTTTTTTCTGTGTACACTTCTTTGTCTCCAGGCTGATGGCGGACAGGCTGAGGATGTGCTGAGAGCCACCAGAGATGGTGAGCTTGTCCAAAAGATAAGCTGGGGTGTTGGTCATGATGGCTTTGTACATGATGCAGCTGGTTTTGAAGATGGCATGGGCCAGCAAGGGGAGCCAATGGCGTTCCATCAGGGTGACATGATCATATTTCCGGCCCTGAATGAGATGTGCTGGGGCATGTAGGATCCTCTTAAGTTGTGCCAGTGGGGAATCTGGGAGGCAATGGAGGAGGGTGTTACCACTATACAGACGCAAGACGACGAGGGCTTGAACAGCACTTCTGAAGTCACTTTCTAGAAGAAACAGTTTTGCATTTTTTTAGAACAGAGAGAAGTGGTTGTTGGTAAAGTACTGTCTGCTCTTCTCTTTGATCAGTCACTGCCTGTTGTCGACACACAACCCTGCATGGTTTTGGCCTCTAGCCTTGACAGAGCTTCATTTGACTTTCAAGAAATCTCCAGAATAACATGGTAGCAACAGGGGCGTAACAGACACCCCCACATCCCCTGTGGTGCGGGGTGGGGCCCAAGTCATCCAGACACAAAGAGGGGTCCCCAGCTTGTCAGTTCGAGAGTATGGGTATTGCGAGGGGTCCTCTCACCATTCCCTGCAGGGGGGCCCCCCTAAGGTTTCCTTACGCCACTGGGGTGCAAGAAGAACATGCATTGCTGCAAATATTGATAAAAAACAGTAGAGGGGAAGATAGTCTGCTCCTTTAAAATCTGCTGAAAGTTCCTGTCTTGCATGATGGGTGGTGGGTTTTGAGGTGAAATCATTTGAAGTGATCCGAATTATAAGAGATGTTTCCATTAAGTGTAAAAAAACATTGCAAAAGGAATATCAGCTGAGATATACCAGGGTGCAAATGTTGTAACTGCCTTCCCGTACCAGCATTTTAGAGGTCTAGAAAACAGATGTGTCAGTAGTTACAGCAAATGTTAAGGAGAATTGTTTTTTAAAAAAAACACAGGGGTGAGGGGTATTCTGTTTGCCAAACTCGCTGTTTCCTGCTCTCTATATATATATAGATGAGTGACTCACCATGTTTCTGACGGAGGAGCCTGCTCTAGCTCAGCCAATGGAAACCTTTGACCAACGGCCTTTTGCATATTGGGCTGAAAGTCAGCGGACAACAGGCCATTCCAACTCCATTTTTTCTTTTTCGGGACTGCTTGGGAAAGCCTGCCAGTCCGAAACACGAAATGGGATAAATGACGCCCATGCTAATATTTGTTTGTTTTTTAAACCATAAACTCCGGCTTAAGGAGCTTGTTTTTAACAAACAAAAATGTTTGTAGCGTAGACACATTGAACATGGCACCCTGGCAGCATAGCTTAATTGCCTTCAGCAGAGCTGCTGTGGTGGGGATCTGTAAATATGGCGGGCTGTACTCTATGCAAGGCAGCAGAATACTTTCATCTGGTGCAATGAAATAAAGCCCGCCAAATTCTGTATAAAACCCTACCTCTCTGATGCCGTTTTGGGGAAGGTCTAAGGCGGGGCCTAATTTCACAGTAATCATTCACGAGAGGTATGATTTAGCCTATTCCTCCAGGGCCGAGATGGGACACAGACTAAACCAGGCATTCTTTCCATGACTTGGATTAACCTCAGTAGAAAAGAGGCACTTTCAGCAAAGACAACAAATACATTTTAATCCTGCAAATAACACAATACAAATTACCCACAGCCAGAAATAGTGCAACAGTGAGTAATCCCAGTAAAAATTCTTAAAGTTTGCTTGTTCTTCTAAAAGTTTCCTAGCAGGGAGAAACTTATATCACACCCGATGGGAAACATCATTTATCACGCGGTCGGAGCCACGCAAATACCTTTACCACGAATATGCCTTTACCACGCATCAGTAGCGGCTCGTGGAGGGAGTGCCGCGGGGCGGGGGAGGAGCAGGGTGGGGGGTAGTAAACTACGGCATACGGCCGAACGGAAGTAAGTAAACAAATAAATAAAGCGAATTTTGTTGTGCGCGCTGCATCGCATTTGGCAATGCAGCGCGCGTATTGAAATTAGTAAAGGCATTTGCGTGGTAATGGACGCGTTGTAAAAGAATGCATGGTTCCGTCTTACATCCATACCCAACTTGTTCTTCTCCACACTACAATCTGTGCTTAACTTGTTCAAGCGGGCGCAAGTGTTTCCTGGCATGACAGGGTTCAGACCAATGAGAAGACAATGATGTGCAACAATGTCGCTCTGACCTGCACATCTCACACATTACTTGGCTTCTCAGTTCTAGCCTTTGAGCTCTGGCACTTACTGGCGAAATCTGAGATAAATCGGTAACTTTTAGCTACTTCGTAAAGTCATAAACCGCTGGGTATTATACTAATAGTCTGTCACAGAACGAAAATTCATTAAGTTAGAGACATTCTTCACGCTGAGCAGCGCCTGAGAGGACGTAACCCCCAAGATGTCCCTACTGGGACGAGCAATGTGTCATTAAACTCTGAGAACATAACAATACTTCTATGAACATTTTCCTCATTTATTTTAATAACACAAATGGTGACTTTTATTTACAATTATGGAAACTTTTGAAAATCTGTCTTGGCTATTTAATTCATATCAAGTATTAAACCTATTCCTATTTGAGCCTCTGATAATGAGTAAAGAGTTCTTTGAAATATGACGGAAGCATTTTACAAAGCTGCAAGTTGCACATCAAGCATATTTCTGATTTTGAGGTAAAATAAGCCCTCTTTCCAGACCCATCAGTGAGCTCAGTCCTCTGCACCTACTGTCAGATAGAGACGACTTCAGTCACCAGTACTACCCTCCTCTTTAGCCCCTATGAGCCGCAGTGGCGGCTGATCCCTTTTTAAAGTAGTGATGCGATCAGCCGGGCACTCCAAAATGCCCTTAGGCGCAACCCCAAACCTCTCAATCGTGGTCCGTTATAAACAGTATTTATAATGGCCCACAATTAAAAGCCCTGGAGTTGAGGCAGAAAGGAGTGCAAGTTTTTCACACTGCCTTACAGCCTATAAAAACAAATTAAACAGTATAAGAAATGAAAAGAAAGAAAAATGCACTTACCTACTCCAGTCCTCTCCGGTCACAGTTCTGCAGCAAGGGGTCTCTGAATCAATCCCTTAACTAATCCAGAGGCTTGTCCCATGCTGTTAGCCAGCATGAGAGAGACACAAGGATTAGTTGGAGCGGGCTAGCTCAGCGCTCCTACAGTCACTGGAGGCCTGTGCCTGCTCTCCACCCAGCTGTCTAAGACAGCTTGGGTGGAGAAGTTTAAAGTGCGCATGTCAGGCTGGCAGCTGCAAGATAACCGGCCAAGTTGACATGCGCACTTTAGAACTTTAGGTGTGCACCATTCCTCTTCCCCTGCTGCTAGTCAGCAGTGCTGGCCCTGCACCAACACTTGGTTTGGGCTGGCTGGCTGCACTGAAAAATAAAATGGTAATAAAATTATTTTATTAACGCTTTATTTTTTTTATGTGTGCCGTGCTGGAAGCAGGGAGGGCGACGCTTCTGTGACCTAGTGGACGCACCGCTTCTGATCAGCCAGAGCAGTATGTGATTCAGGGTGGACTCCACAAGAAGAGACAAGTGTTCAGGTAAAACAACAACAAGGTGATGGATTGAATGCTTGAATCAATATCAGCCACTGGCAATCGCTGAGGGCCGCATCCCAGTCCATCTTTTTTCTCCCACGATGCACCTCAGTATGGACCCAGCCATATGCACCAATGGGAATAGTCGAGCCCGAACTGCCAGGCCCTCCCTTAACAGGAACACAAGCAACTTAGGACCAGTTTCACCCTGATTATGGCTCGTCAGCCAGATATAGCTTAGTTCCATTGGCACATAGACCCCAGGACCCACGCCCGGGTCTACCCACCACAATTAGGGCATCAACAACAACAAGGTGATGGATGGACTGCTTGAATAAGTCTCAGTCACTGGCAGTTGCACGGGCAGCAGTGTTCAGGTGTGACTTTGCTGGCTGGAGCACTACATTCTTAGTTGTATATGGAGAAAGAGGTCAGGGGTTGACCCATAGTTCGCTGTCATGCTAATGTCCCTGCATTGCCCAGAGAAGGTGAATAAGGCAAAAGTAAGTTAGACTTCCTGAGGTATTCATCCTCTTTAAATGTTAAGAACTGCTCTGGGCTGCACCAGAAGTCCTCACTGATCAAGAATGCAGATTCTGCAGCAGTCATCTCCATCATGATCTGCTGTTCAAGATTAAACAGTTATCTGAAGTAGTAAAGGCATATAGTTTCTGGCTCCCTATGGCAAAGCCCATCCTATTCCTTGATCACTTTACTAGGCAGCTCTGATTTAAGCAATAGTCCGGTCCAGATTGTGCTACTCAGACTCTGCTTATGTGTTTGTCAGTCTATGCTCTCAGTAAAAGACAGAGAGCACCGAAAAGTGCACCCAGGGCCATTTTCATATTTAGAAAAAGGAAACACAATACCCAGCAGCACACTCTACTGCACTGATTGCTAGCTACGTGGATTTAAGCTTAAGTGGCTAATATTTCTATACAGGACACACTGAGCCAAATACCCCATCTTCTCTAGGCTTTTCTCTGGATAAAGTCCATTACAGCCATTGTGATCAACCACAGCAATGTGGCTGTTATCCCTTTGTTGAACACTTTTAAATCAGATGTCAGATCACCATTAACGACTTGTGAAAAACTCTGGAATCAGGTTCCTTTGTCACTTCAGTAGGAGGTTGATTGTTGGGAATTAAGAAAGCTCCTTAAAACTAATAGTTTTAGAAATAATTTGGGAAGAACATATTATGGTATAGTGTGGAAGCAAAAACTTTACACCAATATTTTGTGACATCCCAAAATTTTGAAACCCCAAAATTTGCCTCATACGGTTCTCTTACTAGAAATAATTGAATAAAAAGGCACCCTCCCCAACATCAATTTAGCAGAGTATCAAAATAAGTAACTGGGACCACTCAAAAATTGATTTCTACATTGGAGGAAAAGTTAAAGCTTGTCGTTACAGAAATCTCAAAATCAAGTGGTACAGAATAAATGCCACCAATGCTCATATACAAGTTATGCAGAGTAGGTACAAATCAGAAATCATTCTAAGTCCCAAATGAGAAGCAAAATCAAAAAAGGTTGGACAGCATCCCTATAAGAAAAGGAAAGTCTTTTCTAAAATCTCATTCTAATCTTGGTATTCATAACAGTACAAAAAAAACATTACATCAGCTGTCTTTGCTCTGCAGAACTTGTGAAGAGAGAAGATGCGCGTAACTCCTTATTAATCCTGTTTCAACTGTAATCACATTAACTCATCATTTGCGTATTGGACCCAAATAACAAAAACATCATTCATTATTATTTATTGCAAAATAACATAGATTTAAAAATGCTTCCACAATAGTCGTATAGACAAATCTGCTCTTCCATCCTTTGTGATGCCATATACAGTACATTAGCTAGATTAATTTTTGTTCTGAATAGGCCCGGCCGGTTCTTGTAGCATGATGTCAATGACAAACGTATTACTTGCCATTATATGCCTTAGCAGACTCATTTTTGTGGGGCAGGCTAAAGAGTAGTTTTATCCAAAGATGGACGAGGCTTGGAAAGAATAACTGGGTTTCTTATAGGCTCACCCAAAATTAATTTTAGTTCTGGAAAAAGTGGGGAGTTCTGGGAAGTTTAGACTCATCCAGAACAGAATTCTGGAAAGATGTATCAGAGTATTATTGAGTCCTGAGAAGACTTGATGAGAGCCAGACCGCTTTCTAGACAGTTTTGTCCTGACACAGAGTTCTAACTTGCCTCAAGGCTAGGCTGGGGTGGGGTTTGTGAAATTGTAGAATTTCACTTCCAGATACTTCATGAAATTGTGCCAAAATGTTTTCTCTTTTCTTTCTTTTGTACAGCAGGCCATTCACATTCCTTGAATATATTGTTAGATCTCTTACAATTAAACCTGTTACCTGAAATATAGGCACTGATCCCCTATCCCTAAAACCCAAGAGATAAAAATACGCTTTTTACATAACCTGAGGATTACATTGTTTCCCTTTTATTTATTTAAAGTCCCACACCTCTAATGGCATTTTTTTGCTCCCAAACCTTGTCCACCTACATTTGCATTAACCATAATGCCCTCCCTAAACCTACCAACTGATTACCCTCCGTAGGTAGCCTCCTATTTATTTTGTATGCCCTATTGCACTTCATCTCTATGCATGGAGGGCCTAGTTCAAACAGAAGAGAAAACAGAAGAAAAGGTATAAGCCAAAATCTGCACTGTCCCCCTCATCCGCAGAAGCACTTCCCAAGCTGTTCCTTTATCTTTCATTCGATCTATTCTCACCTTATTAAGCTCAAGTACTTATTTTTACCCTCTAAATTTTTCAAAATTAAAGGCTATTGAATATTATCGAGCCTGGAAGAAGGCAATGCACAGGTTTATCATAAGTGAGATCTATCTAAATCATGGATTTCATAAAATCTAGAGAAATAACTTATCAACTTTGGTGGCTGTGAATGAGTCATTTCTCATCACTTTTAATCTTGTAGACTGTTATAACAATGCTATGATTCCATTTGCCTTGAACCTGTCCCCATACTGTTTGAGCTCCCTTCTGTGGTGGTCAATGAACTTTGAAATGTCTTGCATGATGAAGATCTTGTTCCTGTGCTATTAATTGGGTTTATGAGTTATAAAGCAAATCTTTTCTATCATATTATAGGTAAGAAAGTTTGCCAAGATCTTGTGTGGTTTCTCTAAGAGGCCCTTTTTAACTTTTTTAACTGAAGCACACAAAGGACCCTTTGAATAGCTTTAACCAAATCAATTTCCTAAATGTTGGTTATGGAGGAGAATTGAGCCCCCATTGGAGGAGAATTTAGCCACCACAGTGCCCTTCAGATCTTTATCATATTTAGAAGATTCTGGAACTCCTCTAATCATAAAATAGCTTTTCCTAGAGTGTTGTTCATAGTCTCCTGTAAAGAGGTCATCTTAGTATTTGGCTGACAAAGGAAGGTGTGAAAATCATGTTGCTGGGGGTCAATCTTCTTCTGATGTTCAATCAATTTCCTTCTATTGATTTTCATTGGTTGCTGAATTTTAAGATTGTTTTCATAACATTATTATGTGAGATGGTGGACTCCAATAGCTGATATGGGCTCTTCTACTTTAGTTTCCTTGCCAGGCTTAATCTTTCTTTCTGTTTGGGTGATTTTGCGCTTTCTTCTAAAAATGACTCTGACTCAGATTTCCAACTGGATCCTGCATCCGAGCAGTCACCCCTAAGGTCTTTAACAGGTTCTTCTACAGCTGTCTTCAACCTATTAAAGTAGGAGCACAATGTGGTGCCTATAGTTGATGATGCTTGGTTGATACATAGCTCGATTGGATGATTGTCAAGGTTGGGGCCTTCTGGAGGTTGTACATTGGCAAGGGATCCTGTGGAATTAATAATCAGTACTGTACTGTATAAAACTAGCTTGCATGATGGGTAGAGTTGGAGGCACCGATTAGATTGCCTACTCATGTTGTGCATTCCCCTGTGCTATATTTTGATGTTCTTCATTTTCTGTTATAGATTGTGCTTTCTAAATTTGAGGCTCACTATCAGTCAGCATGCCCCCATAAGAGACAATAATCAGACTCTGCCTCCTAACTGCTGATTGCTTTTCTGAGTGAGTGGACATCTTTCCCTTGAATTGGAATAACGTAGATTTTCCACAGCCTAGTGGGCAGAAAATCTGGATTTTATTAAAAACATGGAGGCTAAGATTAAGCTGTCTAATTTCATTGCTCCACTCACAGCAGCAACATTTATAAGAACTTAGAACTTTTAAAACATTCCACAACACTATAAGACCACGGAACATGCAGCCCTCTTCCTTCTTTACAACGCTGTGTGCAAGATAAAACATTGAAATCTTCTCCATCCTTAGCGATTACTTTGGGAAAAAACATCTTGTTAAGAATCTGCCTGCAAGATAATCTTCATATCGTTGATCCCTTTAATCTGTAATCCAAACAAAATTTAATCAGGGTGTGTTACTCAAAAGAGTTAGGCTAATCTTAGCTTTCATGTCTTTCAATAAAATCCAGATTTTTCAGCCCACCAGGCTGTGGAAAATCTACATTTTATGTCATGCTATAAAAGTTAACATTACACAAGTTTAAAGCCCTTCCAAAACCTTATTAATCACACTCTCCACTGGTTTAAAATAACAACTCTGAAACATTCTCTCATTAGACCAATCTGCAGCCCTAGAAATATCCTGCAGACTGCCACCAAACACGTATGCTTTTGAAGCAGAAGCTTCTCGCACTGGATGGGCTCCAAATATACTGACATCCACTACAGCATCCCTCGTCACCTCCTTCATCCATCATGCCAAAGTCACAGAAGAAACTGGTTTATGTGGATACTTGTAAGACACCTGAGCCACATCACACATCCTCAATCTCGCAGTCCTTCAGTCATAGTCCTTCAAACAGCTAACCACACACAACCTGCAATTGCCTTCATAGTAAGGATAAAATAATACCCTCAACATAGTTTTCGTTCTCCTTCTTATATAAAAACATACACCCTCAGGCAGAAAAGTCCTACTTGTGATCTCTAAAGCTTCACATTGGAGGTCCATCTACAAGATATCAAACAGAGTATTACTGTCAATTACCAAGAGGTTTGTTTCAAACTTATACTTCTATTCTCTTCCCAACTTTCCATGACAGTCAATACCATCTGAACATTCTATAAAGAAGACTATTTAGCCAAAGGAGTATTTAAAACTCTTGACCACCAAATTATGTTCAACTGTCACTCCATTAACTAAAATATGGCCCGCTACAATAGCAAACTTGTACACATTTACCATTCCGAAGACAATCCCAACTAAAATAGTTCAGTCGAATAATTCACTAAATTTACCATATCAGTTGAAATCCCCCTCTAAAGCACCAAAAACCCCATTTTCACCTAGCCAATAAGATCCTAGTTCCCGGCGCCAAGGAATCCGGTATAAGTCTGAAAGCTCCCGCCGAAAGACCAGGCATTTCCCATTGTCTCCTGAAATTTTCCATTCCATTAAAGATAGTTGACCTCTCATAATCAAACTGTGCAATTCCACTTGATGTCCTACAATCAAACCCTCGAACCTCGGAAGCCATATCAGAAAGTCCACCGCCAATTCCTTCATAATCGGAAACCAAGCCAATGACCTCTGAATTGGAGTTACCACAACCATTGTCTCCTTGTTCCTTCGAATTTATACCAACAATCTCGGCAACATCACAAATGGGGGAAAAGCATAGCACACTAACCCTCTTCAATCCTGTAAGAATGCATACAATCCCCATGTATCCGGATCTGTTCTCCAACTGAAAAAGTTTGCTTCCTGACAGTTCAATCAGTTTGCAAACAGATCCACACCAAAAGGATCCCATAATCCCTGTATCCTCAGAAACATATCCCTGTCTGGTCTGCAATCGCTCGAATCCTTGAGCTTCCTCGAAAACCAATCCACCACACCATTGCTTACTACAGGAATATGTTTTCACAACAGAAATTACTTTGTTTAAAACATTTTCTTAAAACATCTTTTCCATTTCTGCTATTCTCTTTGAAAAAGGACCTTCCATCCTGTGCACATATCTCACTGCCATCATGTTGTCCATTTGTAACATTATACAACACCTCATTCTCTCCTGAGTAAAACAAAGCATGCAAACAAACACACTAACAACTCCAGACAATTGATCTGCAAGTTCTTGTCCCGATAGGCCACCTGCAGATAACTTCCCACATCTCATACCCCATCCTTGCAAACTCGCATCTGATTCTGTCGCCATCTTTGGCTCCTCCTCAAAAATCGCCTTGCCATCCCATGCATCTATGTTCTGAAGCTATCATCTTAGCTCCTCCCTTGACTCCTGATCCAAAATTATCTTTTGTGAATACGTCTTACCCCGTCTCAAGTACCTCTTCTTCAGTCTCTATAGCACCTGATAATATAGTGGGTCTGGAAAGTTGAAGACAATAAATATAGAATTCTTGCAAGCATTCTCAAAGATACCTCCTCCAGTGCTGAAAATCTCTGCAACTCCTCAATTTCTCCCCTGGCAACCTCAACTCTGTTCGGACTGTATCTACTAAAAAATAAAAAAACGGTGTCTCCTGACTTGGAACCAGACTAGACTTATTTATATTGACTATACATTTTAAGGATTGTAGCAATTCTGCCACTAAATTTATGTGGCTGAGAAGAGTACCTTCTTGAGCCATTAACAAAATGTTGTCCAAAAAAGTCAATACAGTCTCTTGCGGCACACTTTCTTGAACAGGCAACTCCACAAATTCTATCCTGAAACCTCTCACCATCTCCAAAACCCAAGGATCTTGAGTTAATGTCACCTAATTCCCATCAAAATGGATTATTCTGCCACCCAACTTTACTGGGATATCTGAACGGTCATGTACAACACCAACCTAACGATTCCCCTCACTGACGTCTTTCTCCTCCTGTAGGCCTTCCTCTAAAGCTCTGTCTCTGTGGGAAGAAAACTTGGGAGGCTCCAAGTCCATACTGACTATAAATCTACCATAAAGGATCAAGAATTTTGCAATCCTTGGAAGGAAAACTGACCCAGTGTTCTCCCGGCCCTTCCAAAAACTTTAGCCCCAAACACTTTCTTAAATTTAATTTTGGGACTTCTGTATTGAACTAAAAACACCAACATACTTGGTCATTTCCTTTATAAAGCTATCTCCAAAAAGACATCCCTGAGAAGAAGGGACCACCTTCTTTATTTGAAAGTTCAATCAGTTTTGGCCCTATCTTAATCAAAAAACTATTCCTTTTCTTGTTTGAGAGGGCTGTATTAGCATTGCCCAAAAGACAGATTGCACGCTGCACCCAGTGATGCAATTCATCCAGATCCACAATTGATTCATTTACGTGAGCCTCCTCCACTATCTCAATTTAGTTTGTCAATGGTCCAATTATATCCAAAAGGCTATACTGGCATGATCTTAAACCTCTGTCCAGACATCTCTTTGGATGTTTCCCACCTTCTACTTATAAAGGCTAAGACTTTTGCATCTAAATCTGGTGTCATTGCTACCTTATTTGACAAAGACAGTCTAAGACACTCGGATCTTAATATAGACTGCACCTGTTTAGGTATCTCCATTATTAGCCAATAGCTCTATATACTGTGCTACATGAGGTGATGGTGACCATTTCGGAGATACAGGATGTTTAATTTAGAAAGGATCAAACATCTCATTTCCAAAAGGATCCTTTATTTTGTCTTTATCATTTTATTCCTTTCCTGCCTCTTCTTTTTTTTTTTTTTTTAAATCTTTTTATTAGCATTTTTTCTGTTACAAAAACATACAACATGAACAGTGCATTGGCACCATGTTTAACAACATCAAGGCAAAGCAGTATGGGGTACTAGCCCACGTAATACCAAGCAAGCTATCAATCAGGTCACTGAAAGCAAATAAATGACGTGGAATAATGCCACTACAATGGGTAAGGCAATGCTAAGAAATCTTATAGTAGAACAGTCTTTAAGCCTTTCAAACATGGTGTATTGCAGATCGGAACTGTGGACATAGGGTGCAACAAAATGAGGACAACGCAACCAAAAAAAGGGTAAGGTAGTCACTTTAGACCTGTCGCCGCGTGCGTTGGAAAGGGGGCCAGTCCTGACAGAGCTCAGTAATAGCTGCATGAATTGGGGTCCTGTGTCTGAGCAATTGGGGCCCATTCCATATATGTGCGCTGTGAAATGCGGGTGATGGGCATCAGTCCCGATTATCGTCCTGAAGCTCCCCTGTAGTAGTGACCATGCCCTGTACGTTCGACACCATAGCATCCAAGTGGGCCGCCAGAGGGAACTTACGGATGCCCAGCAGGTCCTCCCTGCGCAGTGCCACCCCCTCTGCCCTAGCCCAATTGGGAACGGCGCCAGGCTATTGTGCGAGGTGCCAGCTGGGATTTCCATCGCTTGGTGATCAAGCGCTTTGCTACCACGAGCCCCAGATCAAGAAAACGGGTAGTGGCCCTGTTCTTCTTGTTCCTACTGAACAAATGCAATATGTGTACCTCCCACCAAGAGGGGACATCACGGGATGTGCAGGCAGCCAATGTGGTCGTCACACTGTCCCAATATTCGCTTAAGGCAGGGCAGTGCCACTACATGTGGAGGATATCTACGTCTACCAGGCGGCACCTAGGGCAGGCCGCGTCTGATCTGAGGAAATACTTATTAATTTGGGCTGGAACGAGATATGCCCGATGTAATACAAAAAATTGAATTTGTTTAAACCGCTGATTGCGCGGAATGTACATCGGGCCACTCCGAACGGCCCCCCACTCCTTGTCTGTGAATGCCCTTCCCAGGGCTTCCTCCCAGTGTTGTTTCAGGGGGGTCAGATCCATCTCCGTATGTTGATGGAGCAAGGACGCAAACCACCGAGTCAAGTGCCCCCCAGTGCCCATCACATGTAGATACTGTATTGTATGATGTATGGGTGGTTCATGGTGCGCGTGCCCCATTTGATGTCAGCGAGGCTATAAGGGCACGGTGTAATAAGAACTGTCCCGGGAGCGGGCTCTCTTTAGACATGAGCTCCTGGTATGGGATGAGTGAGCCGTCGTGAAAGAAGTCCCCTAAGTCTTGGATGTCTTCCTTGCCCCAGTGTCGCAGTTCTGCTGTCGTGGTGTATATGTCCCCTCGCGGTGTTCCTAGTAACGGGATGGCGGGGGCATATGGGGTGATAGTTCTGGTGAGGAAGATGCATCTACGGTAGCATTTATAGGCTACGGTGAGTAAAAGCGCGTCTAAAGGTCTGTGTTTCGTGCAAGGGTGGAATATATGCAGTAGAGCATGATGTGGTATCGGGGGTTGTAGTGAGGCCGTGTCTGCCAGATGTCGAGATGACAGCCATCTGGCGATCCATTGGAGCTGAGAGGCCAGGTAGTAGTGCTCGAAATTGGGCACCGCCAACCCCCCCAATTCCGCTGGTAGATATAGCTTCCCCATAGAGACCCGGTGTCTTGACATCCTCCATATAAAGTCCCTGATAATCTTTTCCCATTTGCAGAAGAATGCAGGGGAAATGTTAATAGGCCGGGTGGTGAAGTAGTGGAGGAGACGGGGAAGGGCCATCATTTTAACAAGAGCAATCCTTCCCGTGATCGCCAGTGGAAGGGTCTTCTAGAAGCACATTTTTGATTGAATGGCTGTAGTAGCTCTGATTATGCTCCTGTCGAAAAGGTTCTCTTTAGTACGGTAGACCCGTACCCAGCCTTTCCTGCCTCTTCTGCCCATGAATTTTCCAACTGCCCTATACGTATAAACCTCTCAACCTTTCCCTCCATTACTGCCGACATCCTCTCCATGCGTTCATCGAGAGGCGAAGCAACTGTCAACATGTCTAATTAGCCTGTTGGATCTTGCACAAACTAACAACATGGCCACCTCCATTTTAAGACATTCACACTGCCCAAAGTCTCAAAATGGCAGCTGAACACATATTGCCTCTCGCATTCAGCACGCCATCATTGCTAAGGTCAGTCCTCCAAAGTATGCGCTAAGCACTTGCAATCTATTCTTCTCTCTCCTTAAAAGAAATGCAGTGCTGCTTGCTCTGGTTGCTCTAGCCCGCCACAACTACACTGAACTATTAAACTGTGCAATGCCACAGATCTCACGCGCAAAAGCCAACCAGCCAAACAACAGTAAATACAGAGCTTTACTTCAGATTGTATTTAGTATAACCCGTTCACCAATACCAAACTGTTTTAAAAACACACTTAGAGCAGCCAATAAGTTAGTTGCCTAAAATTCTAAAGCTCTCACAAGAGAACAAGAGAACATAATCCTAAATTCTTCTTCACCTCTGAAGCATGTCTAAATTGTAACCTTAACACAATACCAATATACCTGCTCCCATCAGAAATATTTACCATTCATTAATACTGCATCCCACAGCACTAAAGTATCAGCGACAAACCAGAGAAACACAAGAAGTCAAAAGCGAATACTTATCATGTGAGCAGCAACAAAAAAAGAAAGAAAAGGGATGTGTGTGCCTTGGATTTATAGTCTTCTGGAATGTTTTAAAAGTTCTAAGTTCTTATAATGTTGCTACTGTGAGAGGAGCAATAAAAGGAGATGCATAATGTTAGCCACCGTGGCTTGACATAAAATGTATTATCAGCTGCAGAATGGAATCTGAGTCTATGACTCCGATTTATTGCTCTCAACCTCCTGGCATGTTTACTCCATTTGGCCTCCTTAGCCAGTTTGTATTACAAGAGTCAATTTAGATTTAATTGAGGGCCACCACCCCTCTTTATAAACAGATCAGCGTTAAGTCCACCACCCCCGGTACCAACTCCCCTCTCTGAGATGCTACTTTGCCTTAACATCCTTTTGCAGGACGTTGTCGGATATTTTTGCTCAATGAGAGAAATGAAATGAAATTAAATTAAATTAAATGAAAATAATATTTATAAAGCGCATGGTTACCCACGGGCATCCCAGCGCTGTGGGCAAAGTCAAATCAAGCTGAGACACGATCATTTGGGGAAAAGCCAAGTTTTGAGCATCTTGCGGAATGTCATGTAGTTGGGTTCCTTTCGGAGCTGCAGAGGAAGTGAATTCCATAGCTGAGCGGCGTTGTAAGAGAAAAGACAGCCGCCGCTTCGGGCCTTCTTGATTCTAGGCACAGAAGCCAAGTGAAGATTATTTGAACGAAGGTCCCTATTAGCTAAATAGGGCTGGATCAGAGAAGAAATAATAGGAGGTCCATTCCCTCCTATCAGCCTGTGAGTAATACACAAAGCTTTAAACTGGACTCTTTCCAAAACTGGGAGCCAGTGGAGAGCCTTTAAGGCTGGCCTTGCTCTTTGGCGACTATGTATTCCCATAAGAATCCTAGCAGCACAATTCTGCACAATTTGAAGTTTAGCCAACACCAGGCTAGGGGCAGCAAGGTACAAAGCATTTCCGTAGTCCAAACGAGATAAAATAAGCGATTGGACTACAAGCTTTCTGACCTGGTGGGGTAGCAAAGGAAGCACTTTGCGCAGCATTCTTAAAATGCCGAAGCAGGAAGCAACAACCTTTCTGGCTTGGGTTTTAAAGCCAAGCTCGGAGTCAAGCCAAACACCAAGGCTCTTTATCTCTGATTTAGGGGCCGGCATAGAGCCCATACAAGTGGGCCAGGCAGAAGCTATTTCGGAGAGAGAAGGTTTACCAAGGAGCATAAGCTCAGTCTTGTCCCCATTGAATTTAAGATAGGAATATTTCATCCATCTCATCACTTCCTCAAGACATGGGCCAAGACAGGTAGATGCTTTGTTGGTATGGTTCAAAGCGACGACCAATTGAGTTTCGTCGGCATAAGTAATAATTTGCACCCCAAATGGAAGAACAATATCAGCAAGAGGGGCCATGTAAACATTAAAAAGAGTGGGGCTCAAGGACGACCCCTGAGGAACCCCACAATAAAGAGGTCGAGGAGTGGAAATGGCCTCACCCTCAACTACTTGGAAGTATCTGTCCTCCAGAAAGGATCGCAGCCAGTCCAGAGCAACTCCAGTAATACCCAAGTCCTGAAGCCGTTGGACTAAAATACGGTGATTAGAGAAGAGGAGGAAGACTTCTGTTAAGATGACTGAAGAGAGTAAGGTCTTGTGCAACTTTTCTCTTGATCCCCTGGAGGATTGGTATACTGCAGAAAGGTGCTCCACAGGTCACTGTGGCCTAGCATTCACCCAGGCATTAGGTGTGGAGCTGCTGTTGTTGAACTAATGTATCAAGCTCAACGGTCAGTCGAAATGGTGCAAGTAGCTGGAGCGACCACCTATTCTATTTTCCAGTGCGCACTATTCAGGTGCTTTTCATGCTCAGCTGTGTCTGTCGGTGGCGCCATGGCCCTTGCTGGCCTCCTCAAAATTCTGCAAAGTCAACCTGAGACAAAATTTGAGGCTCCGCCAAGTGGAACAAAATTGCAGAGGTCAGGCAAAGAGGAAAGTTCAAGAAAAATGAAGGAATAAGTGAAACTGTGGTAGGTGTAGTTGTAGAGAAATCACACAGCAAAACAAGGTTGATTAGATTTATGATGTTTATTCCAAGTGTCATTAATAGGCCCACTAGTGAAGACCGGTGCAGCACAGCCTCCTGCAACCAGCTCAGTTCCTTTCAATTTGACCTACATTCCACATCCCATACTACAATGAGTAATGACACCAACGAACAGACTGGCATGACGTGATTAGACAATCTTAACTACAGAATATGCCCTTTTTATGTATATGAATCAAACAAATAAAATAAAGCATAAACAGTAAATAAATAATGTGAAAATAACACATACAAGAAACTACTCCACTTGGTAATAAAATATATTACCTCTCTTCACCAAAACTATGAAATAAACTCTAAACCAAATCCCCGGGCACCATTCATTTCAGCCCTTAATCCTTCAATTTCTCAGGTAATTTGATATCTCTTTTAGACTGGCATTGTACCTTGCTCTCACAAGGTACATCTATGGAAACAGAAACATCTGTGGAGACATCATCCTTTTCACAAGGAACATCTGTGGAAACCGCTGCCTGCATCATTGTCAAATCTGTACAGTGTGAGTTTGCCACAGACATTTCCTCATGCACACTTCTACAAGGAACTTCTGTGAAAATCTCTTCCTGCATAAGTGGCACACCTGTACCTTGTGTTTGATCTAAAGAAATATCCTCATGTACCAGTGACTGTAGTGTATTACCACCACTAGCCAAATTCCCTGATGAACAAGAACTAATCATACCATCACCAGGACATTTTGGAATTAACACATCACTAAAATGAAACCCAGCAATACCTTTCTTTCTGAACAACTTCTCTTGATCTGGTTAAAGAACCACAACAGAGCTCTTATTCCACCATCCCTTTTTGTGTAGTAACACTGCACTTCCTGACACTTTATCCACCTGTACAGGTATCGTCAATTTCAATGCACTCTTGTGATCCACACTCAGTTTAGTAATATGCACCCAATCTCCTTTTTGAAACATTTTGGGTTTAACCCGATGCACTCTATCATGATATTCTTTACTCCTAACTAGCTTTGTACTCAGGTTATTTTTTACCCTTTTTACAGCATCACCAAACTCATCACTCTTAGTATCAGATTTACGAAAGACATGTGTCATGAAAGTATGACTTTCCCTCCCTCTCATTAGAAAATACAGGGAAACACCGGTCACCGAGTGTGGAGTAGTGTGATAACTACAAAGCTTCTCTTTGAGAAATACTGTAACATTTTGGTTATTTGCCTGTATGCCCTCTTTAAAAAATCTATTAGTCATCTCAACCTGCCCATTGGCCTTAGGACAATATAAAGGCCCCCTTTCTGCTTTGATACCACACTTTTCTAGGCAATACAACAAATTGCACCTGATTATCAGACATCAATATTTTAGGAAATCACTCAATATGAAAAGTTTCATCCAAAATCTTAATTATCTCATCTGTTGTGGGATTACTCACAAAAGTATAATAGAGCCATTTGGAAAAGTTGTCAATCAGCAAGATCAAAAACCTTTTGTTCTGGCCAAATACATTATATGGACCAGAGAATTTAATATAAACTTTCTCCCTCAGTTTATGTGGCACATCTTGAGAATTAGATGGTTCACAAGAAACTTTAAATGTTTATCTGCATTCACCCAGAAGGACAGGCATCAATGAATCTATCAACAACCGCATCCAGGCCTGGACACCAATAATGTTGTTTGAGCAATTCATCAGTACTAGGCACACCAGGATGCCCATAGTGAGCCATATCAACCAGTTTGTGTCTAAGACCCAAAAAATCACGTCTTAACAAAATACCATTCTCCACACTCAGTGCACTGGACACTTGGGCAAAACTTTGCAATTTGGGATCCAAAATTCTACTAGGTGGCCATCCCTTCCCAAGATACTGCTTTACCTTCAACATCTGTTTAACCTCCTCACATATCCTCATCCATTCAGATTCAGACACAATACTTCCACGCTCGCCCAAAACATTAACAACAGCAACAACACACTCATGCTGATCCAAAACTGCCTCATTTCTTTCAATTATCTGATGCAATCTAGATAAACAGTCAAATGTCACATTACTCCCTCCAGATATATGTTGTATTTCAAAGTTAAATTCTTGCAACCTTGCAAGAAGCCTCACCAGCCTTGTAGAAGCTTTTCTGGATCTGACACCATCCACCATATAAACCAAAGGTTTATGATCCATGAACAGCACAATAGGTGTGCCCCACAAGAACTTTTTCAACTTTTCGACTGCCCAAACACAGGCTAAAGCCTCTTTTTTATAGTGCTATAATGTAATTCTTCACCACATAAAGCTCTAGAAATAAAAGAGACTACACCTTCCTTGCCATTGACAACTTGACTTAAAATAGCTCCCACGCCAACTGAACTAGCATCTACAGTAACATAAGACTTACCACTAGGATGAAATGTTTTAAGAGCTGGTGCCTGTACAAGCAATGTTTTGACCTTTTCAAAAGCATCATCCTGCTGTTCAGTCCTGGCAAGCGGTACAACTTTCCTCAAAAGTTTTTGCAACGGCTCCAAAAAAATTGCATATCCATGTACAAATCTTGCATAATATTCTCCTAGTCCTCAGAAAGACCACAATGATTCATTTTCATACAGTTTGATAACATTAGTTATCGCAATGACCAGATCTGTTTTTGGAAGGATACAAGAAATTTGCATTTACTTTTACTCACAGTCATTCCTCTACTTTCAGAACACTATCCAACAACTTATCATGTTCCTCATCTATTTTTGGAAAAATCAGGATATCGTCTTAGAAGGCCTGCACCCCACTCAAGCCCTGGAACAACATGTCTATTAACTTCAGAAACATGCTGCTCGCTAATGCCAGCCCAAATGGTAATCTTAAAAACCTGAACACTCCAAATGGAGTAACAAAAGCTGTCAGGTCTCTTGATTCCTCTTCCAAAACCACCTGATGCTACGCTGAATTGAGATCAATAACAGAAAATTATTTGGCTCCATTAACAGCAGTAAGTAACTCCTGTATTCTTGACAAGGGGTGACAGTCACCATCATATTCTTATTTGATGATCTTAAATCAACACCGAGACACAAATCTCCATTCTTCTTCAAAGCTATGATCACAGCCGAAATCCACTCTGAACTATTTGTTGACTCAATGATACCTTCCACACATAGTGCATCCAAATGTTGTTTGAGCTGACGACGGACCCCTAACGGTGCCATACACACTCTGGGGCCGATTCCGATCTCGGTCGGAGGCGCACCCAATACCATTCGGTCGGGAAAAAAGCAATGCGAAAGCCTGTTTCCCGACCGATCCGTACAGCACACCGAACGAGCAAGTACGATGCGCACAACAGCAAAGAATCCGGCCGAGCCGTACTCACCCAAACCAGGTCCTGTTCTCCGACCGAGGCGAATCCGGAAACGCCGAATCGAGTCGCACGGAAGGAAAAATGCAGCCCCGTCCGGCCGGACAAGTACGATGCGCTTTCCGTACGCGCCGAACCCGTCGCTACGCACGGCACGTCAAAGCATCCGGGAGAGGCGCACATAAGCTCCGATTCGCGCCACAACACGATCCACGGCTCCGAGACGAACACGGCAGCGACGAGGACGAGGCGAAGCGACGAGGACGAGGCGAAGCGACGAGGACGACGCGAAGCAACGAGAAGGACGAACGACACGAACCAACCATGAATCCCTTCGTCCCGATCATACCAATATTCTACATTTACTACCGGAACAGGCACGGACGCGTACGGCGCAGAAGGTAAGCCAGACACCAACCACGAAACACATACAACAAGTACACGACACATCACACACACACACAGGGATGCAGAATATACTTACACCAGCAACAGCAGCACCATAGGGGCGGGATGCCTATCACCAATGCCACATATGCACACAGGGGCCTGAATGCGCACCACCACCCCTACCCAGGGGTGGCATGATGCCTACCACCACTACCACCCTCACCCAGGGGGGGCAGGATGCCTACCACTACTACCACCCACACCCAGGGGGCAGGATGCCTACCACTACTACCACCCTTAGCCAGGGGGGCAGGATGCCTACCACTACTACCACCCTTACCCAGGGGGGCAGGATGCCTACCACTACTACCACCCTCACCCAGGGGGGCAGGATGCCTACCACTACTACCACCCTCACCCAGGGGGCAGGATGCCCACCACTACTACCACCCTCACCCAGGGGGGCAGGATGCCCACCACTACTACCACCCTCACCCAGGGGGGCAGGATGCCTACCACTACTACCACCCTTAGCCAGGGGGCAGGATGCTTACCACTACTACCACCCTCACCCAGGGGGGCAGGATGCCTACCACTACTACCACCCTTAGCCAGGGGGGCAGGATGCCTACCACTACTACCACCCTTACCCGGGGGGGGGCAGGATGCCTACCACTACTACCACCTTCACCCAGGGGGCAGGATGCCCACCACTACTACCACCCTCACCCAGGGGGGCAGGATGCCTACCACTACTACCACCCTCACCCAGGGGGCAGGATGCCCACCACTACTACCACCCTCACCCAGGGGGGCAGGATGCCTACCACTACTACCACCCTTAGCCAGGGGGCAGGATGCTTACCACTACTACCACCCTCACCCAGGGGGGCAGGATGCCTACCACTACTACCACCCTTACCCAGGGGGGCAGGATGCCTACCACTACTACCACCCTCACCCAGGGGGGCTGGATGCCTACCACTACTACCACCCTCACCCAGGGGGGGCAGGATGCCTACCACCCTCACCCAGGGGGGCAGGATGCCCACCACTACTACCACCCTCACCCAGGGGGGCAGGATGCCCACCACTACTACCACCCTCACCCAGGGGGGGCAGGATGCCTACCACCACTACCACCCTTAGCCAGGGGGGCAGGATGCCTACCACTACTACCACCCTTAGCCAGGGGGCAGGATGCTTACCACTACTACCACCCTCACCCAGGGGGGGCAGGATGCCTACCACTACTACCACCCTTAGCCAGGGGGGCAGGATGCCTACCACTACTACCACCCTTACCCAGGGGGCAGGATGCCTACCACTACTACCACCCTCACCCAGGGGGGCAGGATGCCCACCACTACTACCACCCTCACCCAGGGGGGCAGGATGCCTACCACTACTACCACCCTCACCCAGGGGGCAGGATGCCTACCACTACTACCACCCCCACTCATAGGATGGACAATGCATGACACAACCAGCACACCACAACCTAGGGAATGCAAGAAGAAGACATCCCCCCAACACCATGACAAGCGTGTGTAGACTGTGTCAAATGCCTACAACACCGAACATGACTTTGAACATACAATGTGACCCCCTAGCACATGTGCCACACATATATGTGTGTGGCACCCACAATGCAAGCAGGCCATGACCATTGTGGCAATGGGGTCCAAACCCCCATCATCACAGTGACCAAAAGGTAAGTGTGGGGTCCTTTGCTGCAGCACATCTTGAACATTGTGGCAATGGGGTCCAAACCCCCATCATCACAGTGACCAAAATGTAAGTGTGGGGTCCATAGCTGCAGCACATTTCGAACATTGTGGCAATGGGGTCCAAACCCCCATCATCACAGTGACCAAAATGTAAGTGTGGGGTCCATAGCTGCAGCACATCTTGAACATTGTGGCAATGGGGTCCAAACCCCCATCATCACAGTGACCAAAATGTAAGTGTGGGGTCCATAGCTGCAGCACATTTCGAACATTGTGGCAATGGGGTCCAAACCCCCATCATCACAGTGACCAAAATGTAAGTGTGGGGTCCATAGCTGCAGCACATCTTGAACATTGTGGCAATGGGGTCCAAACCCCCATCATCACAGTGACCAAAAGGCAAGTGTGGGGTCCATAGCTGCAGCACATCTTGAACATTGTGGCAATGGGGTCCAAACCCCCATCATCACAGTGACCAAAAGGCAAGTGTTGACAAAGTAAGAGGTGCAACTGCCAAACTGCATGGATGATTCCTGGTCACAGAACAACAAACACATCAGTGGCAAAGTAGTGTATGTGTCCCATTGCAACATAAATTGGGGGAGCCAAATCCTGCAGTGCAAATAAGACATAACTTTGGCCATGTGCAGACAAACAACACCCATGGGGGCTGACACCGTCAACAATCATCAATGACACAATGACAGAAGTGACCATCCGAATGCAGACTCACATATTTGCACCAATGGGCACACACATGCAGATACCCTGTGGAGACTGCAGATGTGAGGCGAACAGATACCATACCATGGCAGCAATGGGACACACAATCAACAATTAGCAACAAATGAGGGCTCCCGTCCCATCAGCCTGGTCATGGAAGTGCCAACGGAATCATCAGCACAGATCCAACACACTTGTATAGCAATGTTGCACTGACAACACATATGAGTCCTTCCCCATTGATGCCCAAACCTGCATGTTCACTGGAGATGGCCACACGGTCAGGGAAGTAGACGAATAGAACAATGGCAGGCACAACAGATGTGCAGGGGTGGAAGCCACAGATGTGAAGTTGCCAATCTAAGTAGGAAATCTCATTGCCAAATACTGAACACATGACACCCTCAGATGCTGCTATGGATGACATGGATACACCACAGGATAGGACACATAACCCCTGGACCACATGGGTTCCTGCACAGTAACACTTCATTATCATGAGACCAAATATCACCATCACTGCAGCAAGGGCATGGTTAGCATCATCAACATCATGTACATCAGAAGCAAAAGCACTAGAGAACAGAAAGTTGCTTTATTCAGCATATGTGGCATTAAAAGTAGAAGTCCGGTAGAACATAAACAAAGGCCAATGGCCAGTCCATCAACAAAGTCACAAGTGGGTGACAGTGGCAGATGCCACCCTACACATGCCTGCACAAAACCAGGAACAATCCACTAGGAGGGGCAACCGGGGGGGTAGGCCAGGCACCGCAGGGACAGGATCAGGGCTCACCAGGAGGAAGCAGGGAAGGGGTGGTGGGTGCTGGAGAGCCACTGACAACTGCAGTGGAGGTGTCTGACATGGTGTGTGCCGGCACAACTGGGGGGCATGGCTCAGATGTTGTGGGTGCCGGCACAACTGCATTGGACCCTGCAGATGGAGTGGACAGGTCCGCCACTGCAGTGCCCAAGTCAGACAGGGTGGTAGTGGACTCCACTGCAGTGCCTACCACCAGGGGAGGAGAATGGGGAACAGGCAAGGTGGGCTGGACAGAGGGGGAGGACACCCTCACCACATCAGTGGCACAGACAAGCGCAGCGGGGGTGTGGTGCCGGGAGAGCAAGTGGCAGGGGGAGAAGGCCGGAGCCTCTTGGGGATGGTATATCTGTGGGTGGGGGAACCTGGGGCAGGGTGTGGCGGGGGCACCTGTGGAGTGGGGGCCTGAGGGATGGAGGAAGGTGACCTGGTGCTTGAGCTGCAGGGCGGCGGCGGGGTCTTGCTCTTACCACTCCGGGGGACTTGCGGGTGGGGGCCTCAGTCTGTCTGCGCCTGGGGGAGGGTGTCCGGGGGCGAGGGGCACTCTGCTCCGTGTGGGGGCTTCCTCTTCCCCTGGATGCTGGGGCAGCTGGATCGGAGGGGAAGAGGCCGAGGTCACTGAGGAAGAGGCGCTGGGTCTTTGGGGTTGCAGGTGAGGCAAGGGAGGGTGCTTTGGAGGGAGAGGCAACTGAGGACTGCGCAGTGCCCGTGGATGCGTGTGTGTGTACCAGGGCCCCATCCCCTGTGAGTCTGGTTTCAGTCCCCTGACTGTGCGTGCGTGTGCGTTTAGTTTGTGGCGTGTGTGTCTGTGTGCTGGATGTGTGTGTGCTGGTGTGTGCCTGTGCCGGTGTGTGTGTGCTTGGGACGGGCAAGGTGCTGGGGAGTGTGGATGGAGCAGAGGCAGGAGGGGTGAGGGACTGTCTGAGGAGGGACACTGCTGCCGTCAGGGAGGAGTCCATGGACCTGTTGCCCCTCTGTAGGTCAGACATGCCCGATGAGATGCCCTCCATGAACGACACCAGCTGAGTCAACAGTGCGGTGTGCGCATGGAGGACACTCAGCATGGCTGTCTGCCCTACATGGAGCTGGCGAAGGAGGTACACAGACTCCTCACTCAGGGCAGCAGGGGACACAGGGGCAGGGGGTGCGGTGCCTGGGCCAAAGGAGATACGCTCCCGAACATGGGAGCCTCCACGGACCTTGGGAATGGGAGCCGATGGGAGGGCGGTGGTGGTGCTGGTGGTGGCGGGGACAGCAACACTAGCTGGGGTGTGGTGGCTGCTGACACCCGCCTCCACAAGGGAGTCATCCTCCGAGTTGCTCTGGTCCTCAGCTGAGGTGGATGGTGCTGAGGATTCCTCGGTGTGGCTCCCCTCGCCCTCCGTGCCACTGGGTCCCTCCGACCACTCATCGGCTGCTGACCCAGTCTGGCTCTGCTGGCTCCTCCTGGTCCGTGGAGCTGTCCCCTTCCGTGGCCGTGGATGTATCTGCAAACAATGGGGAAACAGACAGACATCAGTCACCTGCACAAAACGCACACACCACTGTGAGCACAGCACATCACAGAGCAAGCCCTGGCATCATTAGTTGTACATTGCTAAAAGTGCCCTAACTGAACAGGAGAAGCCAATTGTCAGTCTGATGCCAAGCATGGCACTCACATCCCACATGGCCTTGCACCCATCTGTCTGGTGTCTGTTGGATTGCAACACCCCAGTGTGGACACATGCACCAAGTACACAGTAGTTGGACAGTGCAGAGGACACGGTGTGGACACATCACAGCTCTTGCCACTGAGTCAGTACAGGTTTCCGGATGAAAGGGATGCCCAGAGTCAAATAGGAAATGCATGTGATGCATACCAGCGACAGACACCATGATGCACCCATGTCCTGATAGCCAGCGCCACTATGGTGTGCATGTAGCACATGTCACTCCCCTGCAGGACCACAAATAAGTTGACACATGCCATGGCAGAGGCATGACTGTTAAGTCATACATCACTGTCTCAGTGATGTATGACTTGGCAGCCAGACAACAACACTATGCACTGTGTCACAATAGTAGGTCATGGGGAATGCAAGTCCTGGAGCTGCACAAGTGCACATGTACATCCCCCACACAACACATCATCTCAACTCTCATCTGTCCAGGTCACACCTATTGGACATATGGGAGACCTGTGACACTACCCTCTGAACCTGAGCCCCTCACAATTTGCTGTGAATGGGGAACAGCTGCCTGAACATCACATTCGCATACCCCAGTCTGCACGGGCAGCTGATCAAACACCTATGTGACACACAAGTATCGTCTCCTATGGTCACATCTCCAGGGGCATGCTGAGCCCCTACCAAGAAACACCCCAGCAGTCCTGGCAACTAATCCACAGCACACTGACACAGAGGCAGACACCGGAGGGGTCAAATCACTGTGCACAATGTGTCAGCTGATACACGGGAGTGGGAGTACAGAGTGCATTGCATGGCCTGGAGTAGGCATGACTGTCCTGCTCCACATGAATGAGGGATGTGCCCTGGACAGTGGATAGCTGGCTATGTATGTGTGACACACGTAATCTGCACACTCCTGGGGCACAAACATTGTTCCCACCCGCTGCATGGGCGTGTGCCACATACCCCAGGCACATGTGGTGGCTCAGCTCAGCAAGTGGACCGCATATCAAAGCAACACGCAGATCACATGTCCAAACCCAGGCGTTGTGTGAACAATGGACCCACCCATGATGCCCACAACAGAGTTAGGGAAACAGATGCTGTCCCCCACCTTTAGTGAAGCAAACTGCAAGGACACAGTCCCAAGTGACACAATTCCCTGACTGTAAGGGCCACACCTGGGTATCAGATGAGCAGTGGGCAGTGCACAATAGAGGGACATGGCTCCTGGACAACATGACTGCTGCACTGTGGCAGTTGAACCAGGCCAGAGGAGGGCACAAAGCATGTAATACAGAGTTCACAGTGCAGTCTTTGACTCACCCCCTCCTTGCTGCTGTCTGGCCTTCAGCTGCCCATCCAGGTCTGGAAAGACCACCGCCAGGATCTGGAGCATGTGGGGGGTCAGGGTCCGTGTTCCGCCCCTCCTGCGAGGAGGCGACAGCTTCAGCTGGACCCGTGCAATCCTCCGGGTCCAGCCCCGAAGGTCCTGCCACCTCTTCTGGCAGTTGCGGATCCGGCGCTTGTAGACCCCCACGGACCGGACAGCCCGGACGATGTCCTTCCAGATTTCCTGCTTCCGATGGGCATTAACCTGTGAGGATGACAAAGTGAAAAGGCCATTACCACACATGCAACATATCCGTGCATGACACAGTTGTATATACATGTCTCAATCACAGGGGCACATGATGTACACAGGCAGTGCAAAGCTGACCATGGACAGTTTGCCAGACGTCACTACATGGTATCATTGCATGGGAAGTAAAAGCATGTTCAAATGCACTGTCACTGCACCATACCTGTCCAGTGCAAGTCACTACACACTATGGGGGTGACAACTACTCAGTGAGCCTGCTAGCCAGTGGCGTGCAGACTCTCAGCCTTGCTAGTCAGACGAAATGCACATTCAGAAGGCAGTGCACAGAACACTCACCTGCTCCCCTGGTGTCCCATACAGCTTGCTGTACTGTGGAAGTAGGCTGTCCAGCAGGGCCTGGTTCTCTTCAAGGCTGAAGGCTGGGGCTCTCTCCACAGTACGTGCCATTGCAGGGTCCAGAGGGGCAGAGACAGCAGCAGTGCAGTGGCAGATGTCGTCTTGGAGCATGTAGTGCAGGCAAGTGGGCTCTCAGGGGAACAGCCAGCAATATATATGTGCTGGAGAGGCAGATACTGTCCCTTGTGTCCAAAGTGATAGGTCCAAGTCGTTTGCATCTTCTGAATCTGGCCAATCCATGGAATAGCAGCACCAAAACACGCCCACAGCATCCTTCAAATCTTCAACTTCATGACATACATGATTTTGCAACATTGTTGTGGGTGACCAACTGATTTTCCAGCAACCGACTCGTTCGAAATTCGAAAACGCGTCCGTTGCCAGGCAAGCCCATTGTCAATGGGTGCGCACCGATCGGTCCATTGCGGTACAACGCGCACAGGGGTACAACGCGTACCCGCACACATTGAAAGCAATGGGCCGGCCGGAGGCACCGATCGGTCCATTGCTGTTCAACGCGCACAGGGGTACAACGCGTACCCGCACACATTGAAAGCAATGGGCCGGCCGGAGGCACCGATCGGTCCATTGCTGTTCAACGCGCACAGGGGTACAACGCGTACCCGCACACATTGAAAGCAATGGGCCGGCCGGAGGCACCGATCGGTCCATTGCTGTTCAACGCATCACTGTACATGTGACTGGCATATGTCAGCATGCCTGTCTCAGATGGACATATGCCAGCCACAGATAGCTCCCAGGGAGTGAGGGGCACACCTACATCACGACAGCCTGTCCAAACTTTATCATAAGGCATGTAAGGCTGCATTTCCTATTGTGTGTATGTTGGTGTACATGTTGTCCTGTGGGTGTCACCTGTGGGCAGCCACCCCCAGGCTGTGCACGTGTTCATGGGGACAGGATCCTGGGTGTTACGTGTACGTGACCACTGTGATGTGCAACTGTTCATATCTGTGCATGTGCCATGGTCACATTTCACAGTGGTGTATGTGTATGTCATGTCACATACCCCGTGAGTCCCATGTGGGACGGTATGTTTGAGCCAGGGTGTCCCAGTGGCACAATAGTGATGGTCCTCCACAGTCTTTGTGCATGTGGTGTTTACAATGTCTCTGATTTCATGTGCACAATGGGAGACAGTCTCCACATCCACGTTGTGTGTGCATGGACTCTGATGTTGTGCGTGTGTGTCACAGACGTCCATGTCTGTCCTGCCGTGGCAAGTGGGGCCACTACCTGTGGGGGTCATGGTTGTTTTGCTGTGGTGTATACATGATACTCCATGTAATGCCAGTGTCCATGTGGCATTACAGGGTCCCTGGGAATGTACCTGTCGTTGAGCTGTGGTGCCTGGGGCACATCTGTCCTCACATGTCCCTGTGGGGGGTTATTGTGACACGGCAGCAGGAGATGGGAACTGTGACACGGCCTCATGATATCCAATGGGCCAACCTGGGACTAATTGATGCCACCTGTTGGACCGTGTTGACAGATGTTGGCCATGTATGTACCATACATGTCCTTCCGGTACTGCACACTTCATGTAGTTGTGCCTCATAATGATGTATGTTGGGATCTTGAGTGTGTTCAATGCCGCATATGTGGGGTGACTGACAATCTTGCTTACTTCTCCTCTGCACTGCAGGGCTCCTGCTGTCCATCGGCCATTCCCAGACCTGGCAACGATGGTGGAACGGGACAGCATCCGACGGTACCGCTTCACCAGGCAGCTGATTGAGGATTTGGCAGTGCAGTTGTCCCCACATTTGCAGCCTGGCCGGCCGTATCCTACAGCGCTGACCCCCAAGGTGAAGGTGATGGCAGCCCTACACTTCTTTGCCACTGGTACCTTCCAACATACTGTGGCGACTGCTGGTGGGATGTCACAGACCATGTTCAGCCGTGTGCTCCGCGATGTTTTGGCGGCAATGTTGCTCTTCCTGAACCGGTACATCTATTTCCCTAGACTGCGACGACTCACTGACGTGAAGAGTGACTTTTATGCCCTGGGGAGGATGCCGCATGTAATTGGCTCCATTGATGGGACACATGTGGCTTTGGTACCACCACAGGCCCAGGAGCAGGCCTACAGGAACCGCAAGCACTACCACTCGGTCAATGCACTGGTGGTGTGTCTTGCAGATATGACCATCTCACACGTGTGTGCCCGTTTCCCTGGTTCAGCACACGATGCCTTTGTGATGAGGAGTAGTCGCATCCCCAGGATGATGGCACAGATGCAGAACCAGCGTGCCTGGCTTGTCGGTGTGTACTGACTTTGTGCCATTGTGTGTGATCTGATCTGTAGTATTCCGCCCACTTTTCCAAGTCAGCTAATGTGCACTTGTCTGTCCGTAGGTGACTCGGGATACCCCAACATGCCGTGGTTGCTGACACCCCTCAGGAACCCTGTGACACCTGCCCAGATGCGCTACAATGAGGCACATGGTCGGACCAGGAGAGTGATTGAGCGGACCTTTGGTCTCCTGAAGAGCCGCTTCCGCTGCCTGGACAAGACCGGAGGGTCCCTCCCATATGCCCCTGCGAAAGTGTGCAAGATTATCATCGTCTGCTGCATGCTCCACAACCTGGCAGTGCGGAAGGAGTTGCCTCTCATCCAGGATGACAATGACCAACATCCGCCACCTGTGGAGGATCCTGGCCTGGACCACGATGCCAGTGACGATGATGATGATGATGGTGATGGTGATGTCCGCACACAGCTCATCACCAACTTCTTTAGCTGAATGTGAGTATCCTGAGGTGTCATGTCAATGATGTGAGTTGGCATGATGTGTGGGTGGTGCTCTGGTGCTGTGGGAGTGTGTCCATGGGCCACTTGACTGGATGTGTGTTGCGATGTGTGGTGACAGGTGGGCTGTACTCCCCAACAGTGTTGACATGCTAACTTGGTTCTGGGTGGGTATCTTGTAACATGTATTGTGCATGTGTTTTGCTGTTCTGTCCTGTACTCCATTGCTTTTGACTGTGTGTCATTTCTGTCCTTCACAGGGTACTTTCAGATTCGTTTGGTCAACTGTGTCCACCGACGACGTGATTGCACATCCAGGCTGGTAGCTGTTGTGTCCCTACAGGTGATGTGCGCCACACCCATGGACTACCTTCCGTCTACAGTTGTTGACTGTGTGCCCGCTGCCAGGTGGGGTTACCTTGCATCTGTAGTGGTTACGGCATGTTGCAACTGTGTAATAAACCTGTGCTTCACTTTGTGATGTGCGTTGTCTGTGGTCACACATTTGACTGCCATTTGCTTACTGCACCTGTGGGCTACTTGACTACAACTGGGAATGGGTGTGGTGTCTGTGCATTGCACCGTCTTCCCTGGCAACATCAGTGTAGGCAATGAGTCAGATGGCCTAGGTGTGTATGTGTCGTGTAGCCCTGGTGGTGTGTCTCCCTCATGTGTGTCACGTTTCCTGTACTCACATGCCTGTGTTGTCCTTGCTGTTGCAGTTCGCATACACAGTGTAATTTTGCAGTTCATCATCCCCATAACAGCACCCACGTTGGAATCACGACAGAGGCAAGTATGGTGTATTAGTGTGTTTATTGTGATACATTTGTGTTAATAGTGCATAGGATGGGTTGTGCTGTACATGAATCTTGCAATCCCAAGTTCCTAGGTGAATTGAAAGTCCGGGTAGACAGGATCCCCAGTATCGGGGCCACAGTTGTCTGACACATTGGTCCAACTTGTACTCCCCATGCAATGTGTGGGAGTAGTGTTGCCGTCAACAGGGTGAACAGTCTGTGCACAAAGGCGAACATCCAGAACAGGTTCAGGCTTCCTGGGAGTTGCGCTTGGCCATCGGCCTCTCACTTTTCCCTCCTCGGACGACCCCTCTTCTTGGGGGGGCCCTCAAGTGCAGGCTGCTGCGGTGCAGGGGACTCTCCGCCAGAGTCCTCCTCCCTCCCTGTGGCAGTTGCAGTTTGTTCGGCACCAGATGTTGTTGGCACACAGGGAGGTGTGGACTGGTTGCTGTTCATCTGGCGGAGGCATTGTAAAATGTCCCTGTGCACCGCCGTCATCTCATGCAGTGCATCCCACTTGGACTCCACGCGGGACATGTGTGAGTCCACACGGGACATGTGTGACTCCACGTGGGACATGTGGGAGTCCAAGCGGGCATGATGGGCAGCCTGCTGCTGTTTAATGTCTCTGAGGAGCCCCACTACCTGGCTGAGCTCTCCGGTGCTGGACTGGTACGCATCAGCTATGCGTACCAGTTGTGGGTCATCATGCACACCAGCAACGTCTGCAAGCAGCGACCTCTGTCTCCCACCCCTCCCACCACCCCTGCTGACATGTGCAGTGTGTGCAGTGGCACGCACAGATAACCCTGGTCCACCTTGGGGGTTGGTGGTGGTGGTGGTGTCCATGGCCCCAGGTTGGTCCAGGGTCACTGTGCTGGTGTTGCTCCTTATTCTGTCCATGTCGGCAGGGATGGTATTCGTGGTGACAGTCGTTGTAGGGGTGGGTGCAGGGGGTGCAGCTGGTGGTCCTGCTGGTGCTGCAGCTGGTGGTCCTGCTGGTGCTGCATGTTGACTTGCACCGGATGTGCCAGGTTGTTCTTCATCGTCCGAGGAGGACAGAGGCTGTACGACGCCAGTGAGCTCGGCATCCTCTTGAGCCTGGGACTGGGACTCCTCAGCGTCTGCTGCTGTGTCCCCATCATCACCTGTTTTTGGGAGACACAAACAATGTATGTCATGTTTCTGCAGGCATCAATGGTTGACACACATGACAGTTGTGACTGTGCCTCTGGGTGCGGGCCTGTACATTGCATTGTCCTGAGTCGTCACAGTCAGGGGTTGATATTGGTGTGGCACATTGTCCTGCATTATTTGGGCATTTCTATGTATTTTCTGGGGTGTGAACATGGTCTGCATTGGTTGTGTTTGGTTGGCAGCCGGACCTCCTTCCCACCCACCCAGCCAGTCAGTTATCCCACCATGGAACGTGCTTGCGTTGCAGGGAGTGTAAGTTGTCTCTCAGGATGTCAGTCAGTGGTGTCCTGCTGTTTGTTGGTGCACAGTTGGCAGCAGGGCCTTGTGCTCCCCACAGCAGTAGCCAGTGTCAGCCATCTTGTGAGTCCTTCTCCACTCCCTGTGATGTGAGCATGGTTCAGGGTGGTGTTGATGGGACAGTTGTGGGGGTGACCAATATCAGTGACTACGACTCCCATCATGCTATTGCCTCCACCCCCTTCCCAGCATGCCCATGCTTCCTTCCTTTTGACTCTGCTTCCCTGTGGGGTGGGCTGGCTGTGCTGACAGGATGGCTGGGAGTGTTGTCCTGGCAGTTGTTTGGCTAAGAGTCCCAAGAGTGTCCCTGTGCTTCACACAACATAACCCAGGGTGGTGGTTCTTTGTGGGATCTTGTGTTAGGATGGAGGGCATTGCATTCTACCAGGTGGGTACTGTGGAGTTTGTGTTGGGGGTGTGTGTGAGGGGAGGTGCTTGTGACTATAGTCAGTGCTGCAAGTCCCCCTTCCCAGCCAGCCAGCCAGCCAGATATCCCACCATGGAACGTGCTTGCATTGCAGGGAGTGTAAGTTGTCTCTCAGGATGTCAGTCAGTGGTGTCCTGCTGTTTGTTGGTGCACATTTGCCAGCAGGGCCTTGTGCTCCCCACAGCAGTAGCCAGTGTCAGCCATCTTGTGAGTCCTTCTCCACTCCCTGTGATGTGAGCATGGTTCAGGGTGGTGTTGATGGGACAGTTGTGGGGGTGAGCTATGTCTGTGACTACGACTCCCATCATGCCATTGCCTCCACCCCACTTCCCAGCATTCCCATACTTACTTGCTTTTGTGTGGAGTTCAGTGTGTGTGGGTGTGAGAGCAATGGCAAGATGGCTGACAGTGGTGTCCTGCTGTTGGTTGGTGTGCAGTACCCAGCATGCCCTTGTGCTCCCCACGACACAGCAACAGTGTCAGACATCTTTGATGGGCCTTTCCACTCTCTGTGGGATGTGCATGCGTGAGTGTGAGCTTGCTGGGCCATGTGGTGGGGGATGTAGAGCTGTGACTACGACTCCCATCATGCTATTGCCTCCTCCCCCTTCCCAGCATGCCCATGCTTCCTTCCTTTTGACTCTGCTTCCCTGTGGGGTGGGCTGGCTGTGCTGACAGGATGGCTGGGAGTGTTGTCCTGGCAGTTGTTTGGCTAAAAGTCCCAAGAGTGTCCCTGTGCTTCACACAACATAACCCAGGGTGGTGGTTCTTTGTGGGATCTTGTGTTAGGATGGGGGCATTGCATTCTACCAGGTGGGTTCTGTGGAGTTTGTGTTGGGGTGTGTGTGAGGGGAGGTGCTTGTGACTATGGTCAGTGCTGCAAGTCCCCCTTCCCACCCAGCTAGCCAGATATCCCACCATGGAACGTGCTTGCATTGCAGGGAGTGTAAGTTGTCTCTCAGGATGTCAGTCAGTGGTGTCCTGCTGTTTGTTGGTGCACAGTTGCCAGCAGGGCCTTGTGCTCCCCACAGCAGTAGCCAGTGTCAGCCATCTTGTGAGTCCTCCACTTCCTGTGATGTGAGCATGGTTCAGGGTGGTGTTGATGGGACAGTTGTGGGGGTGACCAATATCAGTGACTACGACTCCCATCATGCTATTGCCTCCACCCCCTTCCCAGCATGCCCATGCTTCCTTCCTTTTGACTCTGCTTCCCTGTGGGGTGGGCTGGCTGTGCTGACAGGATGGCTGGGAGTGTTGTCCTGGCAGTTGTTTGGCTAAAAGTCCCAAGAGTGTCCCTGTGCTTCACACAACATAACCCAGGGTGGTGGTTCTTTGTGGGATCTTGTGTTAGGATGGGGGGCATTGCATTCTACCAGGTGGGTTCTGTGGAGTTTGTGTTGGGGGTGTGTGAGGGGAGGTGCTTGTGACTATGGTCAGTGCTGCAAGTCCTCCTTCCCACCCAGCTAGCCAGATATCCCACCATGGAACGTGCTTGCATTGCAGGCAGTGTGAGTTGTCTCTCAGGATGTCAGTCAGTGGTGTCCTGCTGTTTGTTGGTGCACAGTTGGCAGCAGGGCCTTGTGCTCCCCACAGCAGTAGCCAGTGTCAGCCATCTTGTGAGTCCTCCACTTCCTGTGATGTGAGCATGGTTCAGGGTGGTGTTGATGGGACAGTTGTGGGGGTGACCAATATCAGTGACTACGACTCCCATCATGCTATTGCCTCCACCCCCTTCCCAGCATGCCCATGCTTCCTTCCTTTTGACTCTGCTTCCCTGTGGGGTGGGCTGGCTGTGCTGACAGGATGGCTGGGAGTGTTGTCCTGGCAGTTGTTTGGCTAAAAGTCCCAAGAGTGTCCCTGTGCTTCACACAACATAACCCAGGGTGGTGGTTCTTTGTGGGATCTTGTGTTAGGATGGGGGCATTGCATTCTACCAGGTGGGTTCTGTGGAGTTTGTGTTGGGGTGTGTGTGAGGGGAGGTGCTTGTGACTATGGTCAGTGCTGCAAGTCCTCCTTCCCACCCAGCCAGCCAGATATCCCACCATGGAACGTGCTTGCATTGCAGGGAGTGGAAGTTGTCTCTCAGGATGTCAGTCAGTGGTGTCCTGCTGTTTGTTGGTGCACAGTTGCCAGCAGGGCCTTGTGCTCCCCACAGCAGTAGCCAGTGTCAGCCATCTTGTGAGTCCTTCTCCACTCCCTGTGATGTGCGCATGGTTCATGGTGGTGTTGATGGGACAGTTGTGGGGGGGCAATATGTGTGACTGCGACTCCCATGATGCTATTGGCTACACTGACTTGGCCAGCATACACAGAATTCCTTCCTTTGAGTGGTCTTCACTGTGTGTTGGTGTTGTTGTGGTGGCTACATGTCTGGATGTGTTTGTTAGTTCTATTTGTGCCACTGCCTAGCTGTAGTTGTAGTTGTTTGTACATGTGATGGCACAGTTGGATGTGACTTTTTTGATGGCATGTGTTGTGTTTATCTGACTGACATACACATTTTGGGATGATTCTGTTCTGGTTGCTGTGTAATTGCTATGAGTGCATGGTTTGACTCTCCCCTTGACAGTGATGTGTGTGTGTTTTGTGGCAGTATATTGTGTACATTTGTTGTGTACTCACCAGGCTCTGGGATGTCCTCTAGTCCATATACGCTCACTGGCGGAAGGATGGCCCGCACCTTCTCCTCCCAGGGCCTGAGGTATATTGGCTTGGCAGGAGGGCCACTGCCGGTGTGTTGGCTGTTGATGTAGTCTTGCTTCAGCATTTTCCGTACCCTCCTGCGCACGTCATACCACCTGTTCTGGATGTCCGTCTTTGTGCGCCGACATGGTGATTGGGCGTTCACCCTGTTGATAATCCTCTCCCACATCTTGGTTTTCTGCGACATGGGGGTCTGTTGGACCAATGTGCCAAACAGCTGTGGCTCCACCCTGAGGATCTCGTCTACCATGACTTCCAATTCACTATCTAGGAACTTGGGATTCTTCTTGGGGGCATGGTGATGGTTGGTGATGGTGGGTGATGTGTGTGTTGGTGTGCAGGTGAGGGTGTGTGAGTGTGTGTTTTGCTGGGTGTATGTGAGGTAGGTATTTGTTGGTGTGCTGATGGTGTGTGGCTTGTGTGAGGGATGAGCTGTGGGTGTGTGGTTGCTTTCTCTTGGGTGCTGGCAGTGGAATGGCATTTGCAAAGGCTCATGGTAGTGATTTGTGTCCTTTATATAGGTGGAGTTGTGGGTGTGTCTTTGTTCTCTGTCCCCACCCCCCAGTATTTATTGGCTTGGTAATTGCTTGTTTGGCCTTTTTTGGGTGATTTTTCCTTTGTGCTGTTTGTGTATGTTGGAAACGTTCTTGTGACCGAGTCGGACCCTGCATTGGTCTCGTACGGTGTTCTCCGTTTCGTTCACGCTGTGTTTGTGCAGTTTTCTATGCTGCGTACGCGTCGGTCGCGGTGTATTGTGTTGCTTCGGCTCGGTTTTGTATGCGTGTCGGTCGTACGGCTTGGCCTCCGTCCGACTCGCTCGTGGTTTCGCGCCTTGCATCGTACTTTGCGGTTTGGAGTTCGCGTGTACGTTTCGGTCGGATTTGTTCCGGGTGCGTGTCGGTCGGTTGGATTCGCGTGTTTTTCCGGCCGGATTGCTGCTTTCCGTGCGGCTCGGTCGGTCGACTTTGTTTCGGTACGTGTCGGTCGGATTTTTCGCGCCTTGCATCGTACTTGGCGTGTCGTGCGCCACGGGTACGTGTCGGTCGGTATTTTTTCCGGATCCGAGTCGGTCGGTGCTTTTTCCGGCCTGAATCGGAATCGACCCCTAAGTGTTGTACTGGAATAGCCCCTTTCTTGAGCTTAATACGATGTGTGATTCTTTTCACCTGACCTACTTTATCAACAAATACAGCATCATAATTCCCAATCACCCTCTCAACATTATTTTGCTGAATTTCCACATGAATCAACGACACATCTCTTAATACAATCGAACACTCAGGGGCCAAATCCGATTCGGGCCGGAAATCTCTCCGACCGAGCCGGACCCGGAGAGAATTCCGACCGAATCAGACCCTGGCAGTCCGACCGAACGAGTACGATGCGCACTCATGCAATCGGACTCGAGTCGGTCAGACTCCCATTGAAGTCAATGGGAGCCGGACGTACAACGCGTACGCGGGCTCCCATTGACTCAATGGGTGTGAGGCGAACAAGGGTGCCCCCTACAGCGGGTACGCCTCGAAGCGACTCACGGCATACATGCACAGGTAGGGGGGAACCATGGGTCCCCCCTGTGTGCGACTCGCGCGGCTATGCGTACAGGGGGGTCCGACACGGACCCCCAAAGTCCGGCTCCGACTGCTCTTTCGAGCCGGACGGCGTGAGTCGGGCGGACTGCTCGAGGCGCGCATCATACTTGCCCGGCCGGGGAACGTCTCCATTGCGCGATGCGAGCCGTGTCCGTGCGAGTCGGTCGGAGCGCTTCAGACCCGCGAATGAGTCGGTCGGCGATTTCGCGTGCGCTCGCATCGTACTCGCTCGGCCGGACGCACGTACGAATCGGTCGGGAAAGAGGGCTCCGAATCGGATCCGGTTAAGCCGAATCCGATTCGGAGCCCTACCGGCCGAGATCGGAATCGGCCCCTAAGTGCCTGGACACTGCATCACACCAAGCTTGCCCAAGTCATACTATCAACCAATATCCTTTCCATTATTAGCAACATATATTTTGATATTATGACTGGGCCTGAAACTTCAAGCTGTCATCAAAATATCCTAACATGTTAATATCAAAATTGCCAAAAGCTTTAGGGTTTATGTCCGCCTTTTTCAAACACTAGTCTTTAAAACTAACTTCTGAAAGTTTAGTAATCGGGGAACACGAATCGGCCATTATGTCTATTGCAACATTTCCAATATGTACCAGCCCCAGTGGTGCTTTAAATCTAGAATTTATAGCATTTACACTACAAGCAGAGTTAGCATCATATAGCATGAGACCCAAATTTTCCAGTGTCACTAACCATCCACTGTGTTGACACTTATTCCACTATTTGATTTCGAATTTATACAGACACTTTGAAAATGTCCAACTTTATTGCACTTATTACATTTCCTTTTAAGCGCAGGACACCCTGGATTATAACTGAGATGTGATTTATAACCACATTTGAAGCAGCTGAGATTTAGCTTATTGCCATTAGATTTAAAAATGTTCCTCTTCATTTGAATAGCACACACAGGTAAACTAGCGATAACCTCCTCAACCATCAATGCTTTTGATGACAAGATAGACCTGTCTATGCTCTTGGCAATTTTGAGTAACTCAGAAAGTTTTGGATTCCAGCAAGCTAATAGCCTTTCTTGAATTTTCTTGGATTCACCATTAAACACAAATTGGTCTCTTATACACATGTCAACATTCTGCCTAAACTCACAATTTGTGGCTAGCACCCTTAAAGCCGCCTCCACGCACTCTCCTCCAGACTGCTTTCTCTTAAAGAAACTATGACGTTCAATAATTTCATTTGGTTCGGCTATGAAGTGTTTTTCAAGCCTTGATACTGCCTCCTTGAACACCACACCCCACATCCTCACCTTCCGGTGCAGGAATTGGTTGCAGGTTTTCAAAAATGTCAATGGCAGCATCTCCCAAGAAACTAAGGGGGTCATTATGATGTCAGGCGGATCGCCACCGCCCGACCAGCGGTGGCAATCCGCCCGACATCTTTCCCCGCCCACCCTCCATTTACCCCCCGCCATATTACAATGGTGGGGGGGACAGCGGCGGACGGAAAGACCGTCCGCCGCATTTCCGCAGGCAGGCAATCGTTCCGATTGCCTGCCGGGCGGAACTCGGGCCTAATATGGTGGCGGTGTCTGAAAGACACCGCCATCCATATTAGGATGCCTGGCGGTGAAGGCCTTTCCATGGCGGCATTGCCGCCATGGAAAGGCATGCGGGAATTGCTTTGGGGGCCCGTTGCGGGCCCCTGGGGGGGGGGGGGGTGGGTGGCTGCACTTGGGGGGTACCATTGGCATGCACAAGGTGGCAGGCACCGCGCGGTGCCTGTCACGTTGTGCATGCCAATGCACTGCATGCATTTTTTACATTGCGGCGGGTGCTGTTGACAGCACCACCCGCCGCAATGTAAACAATGCGGGCTAATGGGCACAGTGGGACTGCCGCACCTCTGGCGGTCGGTCCCGTTTACCGTTACGGTGGCGGTCGGACTTTGTCCGCCCGCCATCGTAATGGGCCCCTAAATAACTATTGCAGTTTCCTTTCTGCTGAAAATGCCTTGCCATCTTTAGTGACTAGATAGTTCTCAAAAGCTTTAAACCATTTTTTCGAAATCAAATCAGGTTTACTCGGCACTGGCAAAAATATAGAAGGTCGATTGAACTACTGTGAATTAGGCATGACACACTATAAATTATACAGCAAATACCCTATGAATTGAAAGTCAACACTGTAAGCACACTATATTTACCTAAACATAAGCCTAATATGAACTAATATTTCTGTCAGATTGTCCAATAAATTTTACTTTTCAGTACACAGTGTGCACATTGCTGAGCTTGACAGACAATGTGCACATCGTTAATATCTTTAATAAAGGTGTGCGTATCACTGTATATGGTCCAATGTACGCCAGTATGGTTTTCAAGTGTGTGTATCACTGTAGAAATGAAGTATACGCAAGGCTAACAATGTTCGTATCACTGAAACAAATAAAGCAGAACATCCAAATGAAATGCTGGAAGTGTGTGAGTCTCTGACAAAGTAACCCGCAACTAAGCCGATGTTCAGATTCAATAAATAAAGTATGCGTGTCACTGACCCAGCGCACTGCAGACAATGCGTAGAAGTGTGCGTGTCACTTATCCAACGTGCTGCATACAAAGACAACGTATTTTCACACTGAAGATGTCAGCCATGTCCAACCAGTGTGCACTAACGCCACGGGTGCTCTTTGTGAGAAATCTTTCCATCTCCGAAGGCGCTGTATGTCACAGAAAGCTGATGCGCTGTCTGCCCTCATGCAACTGTTCCTACATGCAACCACCCTCACGGTAGTGCTTTAAATGGAGCGTGAGGCTACTGACAACCATCATTTCAATGTAAAGCCCCCAAAATTTACAGTACCTTAAGGGGCCGATTTCGATGTGGTCGGACGTGGCTCCAACCGTTGGTCGGAGCCGTTCCAACCGCATCGAAATGTCCCGTTCGGATTCCTTTCCGACCAAGCCATTAGGATGTGGTCGGTCAGAAAGGAATCTGAACGCGTTTTCCGAATTGCTTCCGACGGGCTCAGAGAGCCCGTCTGCCATTCGGAAAGGGGCCAGTAATCCCAAGGGCAGCTCTTTCTGCCCGAAGCCTCTCTATGCCTGCCTTTCCGACAAAGAAAGGCTGTCGGAATCCGACTTTGGGGGACCCAGCAGGGCCCCCATGGGTGCAAGGCCTCCGGATGGGGGCCGCCCTGTTGATTCATGCACCAGGTGGCAAGCCCCTTGAGGTGCCTGCCACGGGGTGCAGGGATGTACTGCACCTCAGCTCTTTACAATGAGAGAATGCATTCTGGTCGGAATGCATGCTCCCATTGTAAAGAATAGGAGTGCTGGTTTGGGACCTCCGACAGGAGTTCGGTCGGTCCCAGTTCCAGATCAATGTCGGACGGACTCAGGTCCGTCCAACATCGAAATCGGCCCCTTAGTATAATAACTTGCTAAAAAGTGGCGAGGTTCTCCAATATAATAAAGGTTTTGACCTGAAATGTCCAGCATGAAATCCTGACGATCCGTTGAAGATCAACTTGCCTCTCCTGAGCTTCTCCTGACAATCCGTAGACTGTCGACTTGCCTCCCCACAGTGGCCAGACACTTTAAAATCGCTCGTCGACAATTGTAGATAAATCACACGGCAAAAGGAGACTGATTAGATTTATAATGTTTATTCCAAGTCTCACTGGTGAAGAGTGGTGCAGCACAGCCTCCTGCTACCAGCTCAACTCAATTCAAGTTGACCTACATTCCACATTTCATACTACAACATAAGAGTGTACTGGATCCTACGAACAGAATGGGTTCACTGACAAAATATCGACCCCCAAAATATCCCCTCTACCAAAAATATTGTGACCAAAATATCGATGTCAAAAATATCGTCATCCTATATATATATATATAATGGTAAGTGCAAAAATATCAGGGAAACAATTGATGTCATTAATATTGCTGTATTCAATTTCGTTTTTAAATATATATAACATAATAAATATTAAATAGTAACAAAAAAATAGATTTAATAAATATCTTAACAAATATAACAAATAAACTTAATTTAAAACAGTTAAACACACATATATAATAATTAATATATATATTTACATATATCTATTTAAAAAACAATTATTAAATTAATAATGTTAATGTGTATTATAATTTAAAAATAATATAAAAATATAACCAATAAATATATATGGGTATATATATATATATATATATATATATATATATATATATATACATATACCAATAACATAAACATTTAGAAAACAAACTGTTTTAATTAAATGAAAAAAATTAAAAACATATTTTTTTTAATTTAGGAAAAATTATTTTACACATTAAAAATATTAATAATTAAAAATATTATAATTTTAAATAAACAAAAACATAATATAATTATAGCAATATCAAATAAATTATTAAATATAAAATGTAATACATATACTATTCCCACTACAATACAAAACTATGCAAACTATTAAAGTAAATATATAAAAAATGTACTACTCCCACTTCACGCAATGCAAAAATAATAAAACTGGGTAAAATATCCAACTCTCCCTCCAATAAATGCAGCAGTAGTAAAAGTGTTGGATTGCAGATAGGTAATATTTACTATACTCATTCCAGCCAGTACAACAGAAGGCAAACTGTTGAAGTGCGGAGAGGTAAAATTGACTATTCCCACTCCAGTCAGTACAAAAGTAGGGAAAGTGTTGGGTAGCAGAGGGGTAAAATGTACTATTCCCACTATAATGAGTGTATCAGTAGGAAAAGGTTTTGATAGCGGAGGGGTAAAATTTACTATTCCCACTCCAGCCAGTACAACAGTAGGGAAAGTATTGGATGGCGGAACAGTAAAATTTACTGTTCCCACTCCAGTCAATACAACAGTAGGGAAAGTGTTGGATTGCGCAGGGGTAAAGTTTACTATTTCCACTCCAATAAATGCAACAGTAGGGAAAGTGTTGGATAGCGGAGGGGTAAAATTTATTGTTCCCACTCCAGTGAGTTCAACATTAAAAACAAACAAAATATCTTGAACAAAATACAATTATTTCAAAAACAAAGTTAATGTTGAAAAATAAAATACAAATATATTTAATATTAAAAATAAAAGCATATTACAATGTTAAATACATATCACAAATACCTACAAATATTATTCAAAATAAAATTCAAACATTTTCATACAAATAAATATGTTTATTTACAAATTAGTTATTAACAAAACCATTATGTATTACACACATTTAATTTAGTTACTTCCTGCCCTAATGAACCACAAAGCTCACAACCTGCACCTAAAAGTTAATTTAAAAAAAGAAATTATTTACACTATTAAAAATATTTTTCAACACACTAAATAACATGAATTAAATATGAATTATTAATTATTTATAATTAATGTACTTCCCACAATATACACCCAGAAAACACACAACACACTCATAAAACACTAAATTATTTACACAATTAACATAACTAATTACTTAATTATTAATTAATTTTAATTAAAAAATGACTTTTAATTGCTTAAAAATTAATTTACTACCCACCTCATACCCCTACAAAACCTACAAACCACATCTAAAATCTAAAAACAAGTACATTTAAATGCACAATTAACATTATTAATGATCAATTTAACAAATATTATTAATTAAAAACTAAGGGCCTCAATACGATGTCGGGTGGAGTTTCCTCCGCCCTACATCGTATAGGTCAAGGGACTGACCGACACCCGGTCGGCGGTCCCGACCGACTAATTAAGATGCGACCGAACACTGTTCGGTCACATTCCTATACTTTACAATGGGAGCATGTATTCCGGCCGGAATACATGCTCTCATTGTAAAATAGGAGGTGCAGTTCATCCCTGCACCCCGTAGCAGGCACCTCAAGGTGCCTGCCACGGGGTGCAGGGATCAACAGGGGGGCACCATAGGTGCTAGGGGCCCCCAAAGTCGAGTTCCGACAGCCTTTTAGTGTCGGAAAGGCAGGCACAGAAAGGCTGTCAAAACCCGACATCGTAATCCCTAGGGCGGAAAGAGCCGCCCTATGGATTACTGGCCGCATTCCGACTGGCTGACGGGCTCTCCGAGCCTGCCAGAAGCCAGTCGGAATGACCGATCTGATTCCTATCCGACCGCCTCTATCATAATCAGGCAGCCGGAAAGGCTCCGACCGATGGTCGGAGCCATTTCCAACTACATCGTAATCGGCCCCCATATATTAATTCATTCAAATTAATTAACTTCGCACCTTTACCCCTATAAACCCCACAACCTGCATCTAAAATTAAACTTAAAAATAAATTAATTGCACAATTAAAATAATTAATTTTCAATTAAATGTCTAATAGTATTTAACAAAAATCAAAAGATTCGAAGAAAACCTGCCCAGGGAGTTGGTGTGTTGGATACAGCGAGATTCCACTGTGATCACTCTGGGGTCGATTCCGATCTCGCTAGGAAAGCTCTCCGTCTGACTCAAATCCGGAGTGCTTTCTGACCGACTCGTGCTCCGGGGCTCCGAGCGCCCGAGTACGATACGAACAAGCGCTGACCGACACGGGTCGCTCGGAGCCCCATTGAAGTCAATGGGAGCCTGTTGTACGATGCGTACACAGGCTCCCATTGACCAAAGAGGTACGTTGCGCACAAGGGCGTCCCCTGTAGTGGGGACGCGTCTATGCAACCTGCACCGTACAGGCATGTGTAGGGGGAACCCTTGGGTCCGCCCTTGTGATTGACTCGTATGGCTTCGGGTGAAGGGGGGTCCGGCGCGGACCCCCGAAGTCCGCTTCCCGGAGCGTTTACGTGTCGGAGGCTCTGACTCGATCCGGCTGTCCGAATCGTGCATCGTACTGGCTCGGTCGGAAATCGCCTCCATTGCACGGCACAGATTGCTTACGGTCAAGTCGTACGGAGCGGTTCGGAGCCGGAAACGATTCGGTCGGTGATTTCGTGTATCTCGCATCGTACTTGCTCGTCCGTACGGCTGTACGAGTCGGTCGGGAAACACGCGTACGGCTCGTGCTTTTTCCGGCCGGTTCGCTTTCGGAGCCCTTCCGAGCGGGATCAGAATCGACCCCTCAGTAGGAAAAAATGTTTTCCTAGTGACCTCTCACCCACCAGGGTTTCCCCTTGGTGGCATGCTTCATCATTGGGGTTCATCCCAATCCTCTACGGATTGAGGCGTGCTACGACTTAGCGATTACGCAGGAGCACTTATTGGTGTGTTAAATGATAATGATAGTAAGGTGGGGGGGAGAGGAAAATAGAGTTAAAAATACCTGACTAGTAGGACAAATGTTTTATTCCCGCCCCTAGCCGGTAAGGTTAAAATCAGGGGTTATGACTGAAGGCACAGACTTTTATGAGTCCGTTTGCTTCAGAAATAAGCAGTCAACATGTTTCGAGCCGTTCCCCTATTGGCTCTTCTTCAGGACTTACTGGGAACCTAGCCCCAATAGTACCACTCCTCTAGATGCTCTGATAAGGAAACACTGGGTCACATGCCATGCGCATGCACCTAATATACATACGGTTACAAATGAGTCATCCCGTATCTGTAATGACAAGAAGAAGAAAATGTAAAAACAACGGCTCATCAGCCTAGCTAACAAATCGAAATGCTGTCTAAAGACATTGGTATGCAACACCCTTATCATGTGGGTGCTCAGTAAAATAAACAAGTGATCACTCCTTGCGTGTGAAAGTCGTCGTTCAACTCTGTGGTTGTGAAAATGTCTCCACCGTGAGGTGAGGCATTGTGAAACAGAACAAGACAAAACAACACATAAACATGTAATATATCATATATCAAATTTACATACATTTAGGACGCTATACTATTGCGTTATGGTCTTTGCCAGGGAAGAGGGGCCTGTAGTCAAACCCTATTGAGGACAAAACGAAAGTGTGACCCAAGATCGTTTAAAATCGGTGTTGAATTCAGGCAGAGAAAATAACCGCCGCTCGCGGTCATCGCGGAATATGCCCCGCAATGCTCTCCCAGTAACTTACTTCATCAAGGCCGTCCTCGGCTTACTTGCCTTCACAATTCCCTGGAGACCGCATCGTAGCGATGTGTGTCTCCGGTTGCTGATATCGACTGAGCTCAGGCTGTGATGTTGTGAGCGTGCCGGAGAAGTGGAAAAAGAGTAGACGGCTTATCAATTCTAAAATGGCGGCTCGTCGTGGTGCACTGATGGGGCCATCTTGAAGGAGTGTAATATGCTGAAGGGGATGAGTGACAGTTAACCTTGGCGTACATAGTGAATAGATGTAAATTCTGTAAAAGATTTTTTGGGGAAGATTTACACTAAGGGCCCCATTCCGATGTCGGACGGACCGGAGTCCGTCCAACATCGGTCAGGAACTGTAACCGACCGACCTCCTGTCGTCGGTTACAGACCTGCAAGTAGGATGCGACCAAACCCTGTTCGGTCGCAATCCTATACTTAACAATGGGAGCATGCATTCCGAATGGAATGCATGCTCGCATCGTTATGTGCAGAGGTGCAGTTCATCTCTGCACCCGGTGGCAGGTACCCCAAGGTGCCTGCCACCAGGTGCAGGGATCAACAGGGGGGCACGGCCGCCATTCGGCAGCCACGCACCCATGGGGGCCCTGCTGGGGGCCCCAAATACAGTTTCCCACTGCCTTTTTGTGCCGGAAAGACCGGCACAAAAAGGCAGTGGGAAAGTGCCATCATACTCCCTCGGCCGGAAAGAGCCGGCCGGGGGAGTACTGAAGGCTTTCCGGATGGCGAACGGGCTCTCCGAGCCCGTCGGAAGCCATCCGAAAAACCGAGTCGGATTCCTTTCCGACCGAGGCCATTGGAATGGCTCGGTCGGAAAGGAATACGAACGGGCAGGCCCGATGCGGTTAGGATGGCTCCGACCGAGGGTCGGAGCCATTCCTAACCCCATCAGAATCGGGCCCTAAGTGGTTACATGATCGGTGAGATCCATGTATTAGTGTTAGTACTCCCACAGTATGGCAGCCGATGTGGGCAATCTTTGTTTCCGATGTGCCGGAACAGAACCCTTGTGTGATTCAAGATGTATCAGAAAAATTCCCCAAATTCTTATTTTCTTTGACATTACGTCCCCTGTGAGAGGAACTTGAAGGGGTAGCTTAACCTAAGCAAGTGTCATCAGAGTGGATGTATTGGTGTTAGGTATGCCACAGTATGGCAGCCGAGGTAGGCAACCGGTGATTATCGACGTACAGGAACAGAACCATTGTGTGACTTAAAAGATATCAGAAAAAATCCCAAAACCTTTTTTCTGACATTATCACGTCCCCTGTGAGAGGAACTTGAGGGGGTAGCTTGACCTCAGGAAATGCCATCAGGGTGGATGTGGGATTCATGTAGTGGGAACCACAGTGTGTTCTTTGGTCGTTATTGCCCCCGTGATGGTTGCTATCATGTTCAGTAAGACCCGCGGTTGATGCACAATAGTTGGTTAGTGGTGCAGGGTGGTAGCCCATTCTACCCTCAAGAAGGAGTTACCCAGTCCTAAGCTCATAGTTGCTGCCCTGTTCATTCTGACCAGTGGTGATGGAGAGATCAGGTGAAGAGGCCTCACAAGATATTGTCATTGAGACCCTGTGTATCTGTTCGGAGTTTGAAAACCAATTGCTGCTCTTTGTCCAGAAGTCGATCACAGTGGAATCTCGCTGTATCCAACACACCAACTCCCTGGGCAGGTTTTCTTTGAATCTTTCTATTTTTGTGTGAAAAGTATCTGAAAGGAGGATAAACCTAGCCTCTACCTCTACCTCCCCCCATTTGTTTGTAGCATAATAGTATTTAACAACCAATTATTATTTAATTAAAATTTACTACCCACCCTTTACCCCTATAAACCCCACAACCTGCACCTAAAAATAATATAATTAAACAATTGACATAATTAATTATAAATTAATTAATATGAATTAACAACTAATTATTAATTTAAAATAAATTACTTCCCACGCTTTACCCCTATAAACTCAACAACCTGCAGATAAAATTTACAAAAGAAAATTAAAAGCAAAATTAACATAATTAAATATCAATTAAATAAATATTAAATAAAAAATAATAATTTATCATAATTAAATTATTTCCCACCCCTAATTAAATTATTTCCCACCCCATGCCCCTATAAACCCACAACCCGCTACGGAACTAAAAAACACAAAATTTAATTAAATTGAATTTAATAACTACAAAAAATGTAACACATATATTAAAAAACATAAACAATAATGATACAAATAAATTACATCGTATAGATTTAAAATATATAGTAAAATACATAACAATAATTAAATGACATTTTAAATAACTATGGGGCCCATTACGATGGCGGGCGGAAGCACAACCGCCGTGCTGGCGGATGCAAAAACCACCAGTTACCGCCGGCACGCAGCAGTCCACACGCCCGCCCAATTACGATGCGAAAAGCATGCCAAACACCGCCGGCAAGCCAGCAACACCGTCCGCCATCAAAGTGCGCCCGTACACGTAGCGGCGCAGCCTAACTGACACACACCGTCCGACGAAACACGTCCCGCCCGGCGCATAAATTACGATGCCGCAAACAAACGGCTCCCACGGCTAAGAGACACCGCACGTGAAGAGAGGCGGTAACACGGACGCAGAGCACGGACAACGAAGAAGCGGCACCCCGGGCATGAATCCAGCACTGCAGGCCCTTCCCATGCTTCTGCTGATGCACCACCAAGGACGCAACGTACCGCGGAGACGCAGGTAGGCACACACACAACAAGTGCACGCAAACAGCGCACACAGTGCAAGGGCGGAAAAAGCGGACAACCCCCCACCAGCGCGTGTACACTACACATCCACCATTGCATCCACATATGACACACAGGCCAAATCCTAACATCGCGGAACACATGTGTACACACCACCTGGGACTAGGAACCAACCACCCCGTCACGGCCACAAAGCGCCGATGACGCCGCCACACATGCGCACAACGCAGAGGCCAACCGCAGCGCCATGCATGCGTCGCACACAGACACAGGGACACAACCAAGCAGCACACACATCAGCCCCACCCCGAACGCACATGACACGTGACAGGCCTGCCACAGACATGTCCCCAACGCCCAATTCACGGACAACACCCAACGCCACACAACCGACGCACACATGTCAGTGAAGTCACGCAACAGCAGGACACACCCCAGTGTAACAAACATGGCGTAGCACACAGCGGCGGCAACACCAACTAGGAGAAGCAGGGCCCCTTCGGGAAGAGGAACGCCAGTACCACACTGAAAAACCCATACCACCCTGCACATATGAACAAGACATATGAAACGGAACACCAAAGAGCCCGGGGACCGACAACAGGTGGCCCAAGAATAACATCCACACACAAGGCCCAACGCAGAGCGGAAAGGCAGCCTGCCGCCCACACAAGGGAGAGCAGACAGCACTGAATGACCTTCCATTCCAACTCCGAAACCACAGCCCTACGACAGAAGCCGGTGAATACAGCCATTGTCCAAGAATAGACCAACACAGGCATGCCGAGGAGACCGACCACAGGGCAGATAGCGCATATCACAGAAGCACACAACGGACGGGGAAGAAAGAAGAAAACACTCCCCCATGTCGGCCACATGCAAGTTAATTGGAAGGAGTCACACAGCACTGACCTTGAACTGTCTGAGAAGCATGTGGGAAGAGGGCCCGTGTCCTCCAAACAAGCCAACAGAACACAAGTCCTGTCTCCCTACGACTACACAGAGCTCACAGCAACCCCGGAGCGTGCACATTGCAGACTGCACACACAGCCGGAGCACGCCATCTCAACGAACCGCTGCGAAATGGCAACCGCAACACACCTACCCAACTACGCCGAACAGCTCAAGCTGTACAAAACCAACACGATACATACATTGGGATGCGATCTCCTGTCCCTGCTGAACGTAAGTTACCGACTGACTTACCGCATCACATTGTTCAGCTGCGTCATGCCCGTCTTCTACTGTCGGAGGTGTCCCTACCAGCATCCCGTCGAGATATGCCTCTCCAACCCGGCATGTCTGAAGGCGGACCTGCTACCACTACTCCTCCCTCTGGACGCACACGACAGGGCCTGCTCTGCCTATGGGGGCATGGCGTATGTGGCCAACATCGCACCCGCACTGAAATGGGACCACTGTGCCTCCACACGACGGATCATCGAGAACAGCTACATCGAATGTCACCCAGCATGCCCCATCATGGTCCTCCAAGGGACAACTTACGAACAACACCTTGAGAGCCACCATCCGCTTCATTGGCTGGCAAACATGTACACCACCAATGACATGGAAGCCCTGCTGGACGGCATCGCATACCTGACAACCTGTAAATACGTCGGACCACAACGCAGGTTCCCCGAGTGACCTATGAAGTCCAACCCCGCACCCATGCTCAGCTTCCGCACGGACTGGCCAGTCACCACCACAACAGCCATACCAAACGACCGGCAACTGTAACCACACCATCAACGACATCGCCATGACATCGGATATGACCGGGACATGCACACTGTTCCCCATCACATCCAGGAACACCGCATGCATCGTGGGAGGCAGTGGCATGGGCTCTGTGTATCGCACCCACATGGACGGAACTGCACGAACAACCAGGACACGACATGGATCCAGCGCACATGGACACACACACCGCTCAGTGGACATGAATAGGTCGCCTGGAGTCTGTGGGTGCTGCACCCCTCCCACCCCCGCCCCGGGAATCCCATACCAGGACCTTTGCATGGACGACAAGTGCATACAACAACAACACGACCCCAGTGACTGTGACATGTCCAGTAACCACCACAGTGCAACAACAAGTGGCACGCCGCTGCATGCACGCAAGCACATGCCCTGATGTCATCTCACATGCACGCGTGCATGAGGAACAACCGCAGCAAACCTGTCACATGGAACTGAGATGGACTGTGCCCATGATGCCGAGCGGTCTGGTAGGCTACATGTATACCGTCTGTGTCAAAGTCTGCAGCTCCGCAGCTATACGTAAATGTACATTAGCACAGCCTTGGCCAAGCAGATGTAACTCTGAAGCCCACATCCCACATGCAACAGCCAATCACATGTAACCCCACACCCTATCCAATTTGTAATCATGCTCAGTATATCCTCAACATGTATTCCGCTGCCAGTAGTGTCCACTATACTGCATCACAGAGGACAGAAGACTCAATATAATGTTTGAAACCAAAACTGTCTCCGCTGACTCATTTCACAAGTACGAATGAGAGAGGATGAGAGTATGTGAAGTACACGGCAGTCGTGACATGACCATGTAGTCCACTGGTATTGGATGTCAACGCAAATGAGTAGCACTACTGTGGAAGACACACATGTGTCGTGTGAAGTCGTATGGACGCAGTGCTCAGGTGGGTGGGTGCGACGGGTAGATGCGCACATGCCAAGTTGGAGCACGCCGTGTTGGGAGGGGTCATGAACAGTACACCACCGCTTCCCTGGGCATTGTGAGAGGACACCTGTCGGGGGGAGTGAACACGTGTGTGCACAGCAGCCGGGCACACGTACAAAGCGGTACCAGGCGCACCTCAGCCCACCCTCTGTGGACAAGCTGGATCCTGTTGTGCGCCCGCCATGCCCCTTGACAAGGCACACACAGCCCCAGTCGACCAGGTGTAACCCCAACATAGTCAATCCGCACAGGCGATACAGGGCACGGGATGGCAGTGGAGCATGGTGTGTGAGAGGTCTCCTCGCGCTCCTCCTGGTCATATCACGCAGGCAATAGAACCTCAACGTCCAGCATGGCAAAAAGTCAAATGGAAGTGTAGGGGGGACGCACCACAGCACGAGCAGCACTGACGTCACGGGAGGTGGCTCGCACCATCCCATCCATTGCCCATCATACCAACCACGCCACATGCCATTGCGACTAAGTGCAAGCGCGTGCGCCACCACCCCTGAGCCCTCCCCAGAGAGGCCAAAGAGTGAATGTGTGGGCCATCAGCCACAGACGGACGCGGCCTGGCCGCAAGGGCAGCCACAGCCACTGGGTGTCGCAGGTGGCGGATCCGGAAGGCGAAGACTGTGATGCATAGTCCATGCAGGCCGGGTCTCCATTTGGGGCACCACGCAGGTGGACGGCGTCCCGCCACACATCATACCCTGAGACAGCCCACTCGTGCAACTGGACCCACACATACACTCCTTGCCCTCTCTGGTGCGAGCTTGGGGCTGCCTGTGCAAGCGCTAGCCTCGCAGGTGAGCATGCATATTGGGGGGCGAGGGGAGGACATGAGGGCTGGGGCGAAGATGACTGTATCACTGTCAGTTAGTACAAGGGATGACCCAGATGTGGAAAGGAAGAGACGTGTCCCGTGTGTACTGCAACTAGTCGCCAATCCAACTACCCCCCATGTCCGGAATGTAAGCCCGCACCTAGGCCCGCCCATCCGCCACATCGAACATACCACCAGCACGACAACCTTCCCATTCGAAACACTGACTGGGGGTGGCGACCAGTGAACAATCATGTGTAGCCTACCCACGCGTACATGTGGGCCCTCCATGATCCATGTCACCTGCGGCAAAGACATGACATGCGCAATGAGGGAAGTGAGGAGAGCTGTCCGCCCCACGCGCAGAAGGTGCATCAGCTCCACAGACCCAGCAGCGAGTCCAGCAGGGGTCACATGTGCAGGGGCAGCTGTGCCTGGTGTGAAGGCACATGCATATAGACAGCACATCGACCAATGTGTAGTCTGCCCACATCCACAGTCCATCATCATGCGGACATAGGAATTGAACACAGGGCAACACATCTTAGTTGGTGCACCCACCGTGACCAACAATGCGCAATCATCGACGTACCCGCCCTGTGCATGGCCCCCACCCAACGGAGGCACATCCAGTGCCACCATCCCAAACACACAAGCCTTCCACGGAACATGCTGTGTCCAATGGTCAGTACAGAGTCAGCGCCCATCTGGTGGATCCTGAACAGGAGACACATGCACACACATGCCAGCTCCCACTATGTACGTCTGCCACCTGGCACGTGCAATGTAACCTCTCACCTGTGACGTGTGACTGCAAGCACACAGCCGTCTTGGCATGGGGCTGTCAATGTGGACACCAGTCAATGTTTCGGGAGCTGTGATCCGTACAGTGCTGTACATAGGGTGCAGTGCTGACACCTACTACTGTCTCATATCCCCTCGTGCCACAGGTCCCACTTGTATTGGCCGCTCAGCCCGTGCCCACATCGTCGTCGTCGTGTGCCATACTCATCCAGCCTCGGAAGCAGTTCCATGCTCAGCAGACACTCATGTTGCCGTGGCGTTGCCGCTTGACGAATATGCAGTCAGTCCCCATCAGCACGCCCCGCAAGTCATTGGGGCCTAGATCCCCATGTGCATGCACATGGCAGTGGTATGTCTCACTTGCCATTGCCATTGTTGGGAGACCTGTGTAAGTGTATTGTGGCCGTGCCGTCCCAGCTTGACAGCTGGGCTGTGGCTCATGTGCTTGCTCAGTCATGTCAGTGATGTGTATGCGAAATTGCTATGTGCCGTGTTGCTTTGACATGTGTCCTCTGCCATTTACCCCAGGCGGAGACCGAACATTGACCGCCCATACCAATTGCTGGCGGACATGGACGATACAGAGGTTATCAGGAAGTTTCGGCTGGACAGGCCAACCCTGCATCGACTGTGTGCCATGTTAGAGCCCCATCTCCGTCCCCGCAGGGTGTATCCGACTGCTGTCACCCCCACGGCTAAGGTGATGGCCGCCATGCATTTCTTCGCCACTGGGTCATTCCAGCACACAGTGGGCAGTGGAGGAGGGATGTCCCAGCCCATGTTCAGCAAGGTGCTGAGGGATGTACTGGCAGCCATGATGCTGTACCGAAACAGGTACATCAGATTCCCCAGGGCTCGTGAATTGGCGGCAGTGAAGGGTGCATTCTATGCCCTTGGCAGAATCCCACACGTCGTGGGAGCCATTGACTGCACACATGTTGGCCTTGTTCCACCACAGGCCACTGAGCACCTGTACCGCAACAGGAAGCACACGCACTCCCTGAATGTGCAAGTGGTGTGCCTTGCGGACATGGTGATCACCCACGTGTGTGCCAAGTTTCCAGGCTCGGCCCATGACGCACACATAATGCGCAACAGCATCTTGCCACGACTGATGTCCAATATGCAACAGGATCGTGCCTGTATTGTCGGTGAGTATGTGGAGTGGTGTAGCGTGCTGGCTGTGCGATGCTGTCCCCTGTCCAGTTGGATTAGCAACGGTTCTCTGTGTCCCTCACACCCAGGTGACTCTGCGTATCCGAATGGGGCATGGCTGCTCAGTCCATTGAGGAATCCTCGCACCCCAGCAGACGATCGATACAATGAGGCACATGGGAGGACCAGACGTGTGGTCGAGCGTACCTTTGGCCTCCTCAAGTCCAGGTTCAGGTGCCTGGACCGCACCGGAGGTGCACTGGCGTACTCCCCACAGAAGGTGTGCCAGATAGTGGTGGCGTGCTGCATGCTGCACAATCTGGCCATTCGGAAGCAGATCCCCCTCATTGTGGATGACGGAGATCAACCAGGGCCCCAGCCCGCAGACCAGGACAGCTCGAGTGAGGTGGACAGCGGAGAGGAGGAAGCTGGGAATGTGCGCCAGCAGCTCATCGCCCGCTACTTCACTTGACGGTGAGTGTCCATGTACGACGGATGATGTGTCTGTATCTGTGCAGGTGTGTGTGTGCTGTGTCAGGGTGGCCGTATGTTCACTGCGTGCAGTGTGTCAACGCTCCATGGCCAGGGTAGTATGCCACTGTTGGTGACTGTGGCATTGTGCCCTATTGCTCTGTGCGATGTGTGTACATTGCTTGTAGTTGTTGACATGTACTGTGTGATGGGTGTGTGACACACTCATTGAATGTGCTCCTGTTCTGTCTCCCACCCCTAGGTCCCTACAGGCCCTCCGGATTCCATTGCCATGCCACGCATCAGGTGCCTTTCCGCCCAAGGTGGCCGTTGTATTCCGTACAAATAAAACACAGGGCACAAACAGCAGTTAGTGAAAAAGGTGCATTTATTCCAAACTGTGACATGTGATTGTGTGTAAGGTGATGACAAAAGTGGTGCGTGCAGTGACAATGAGCTGTCGGTCATGGCTGCGTGAAGCTCAGGGTGTACCCACTGGTTCTATGTCCATAGTCCAACACACACATGCCATCCAGCTGGCTGTGTGGAGTGGGATCGTAGAGCAAGTCAATGCAGTGGCTGGTCAAGGAAGGCTGGCGGAAGGCTGGCTGGCTGCCTCACTTGCGACTGGAGCGTGCGAAGTCCTCCCGGGAGATCTGTTTCCTCTTCGGACGGCCCCTTCCACGTTTGGGAGGGGGTATGTGGTGGCGACCTGCTGGTGGTGGGTGAGGTGTGCTCACTGGCTGTGGACGCAGGGGAAGTGGACACTGCTGCCCGACCCTGCGCCCTAGCAGGTGGTGGCGGAGGTGGTGTTGCTGGCCTTGCCTGTGACCCCACCGCCACCACCAGCTGGCCCATGAGGTCCACGAGTTGGTCCATACGGGACACGAATTGGCCCATATGGGCGTCCATGGACCTCAGCACCCCTAGCACCTCCCGCGTGTCTGTAGCAGACCTGACCCATTGTTCTTGGGCCTCCTCATAGGCCCCAAGGACTCTGGCCATTTGAGGCAGGGCATGGCTCCCAGGGGAGGCTGGCGTTTCCCTGACCCTGCTCCTCCTACCAGTCCTGCTGCCACCGGCCTTGCCCACTAGCCACATTGCACACCACGGTCCTCGCTGTGGCTCCCAGGGTGGATCCAGTCGGCCGGGCCACCACCTGCGCTGGGGCTGGTGCCAGCGAAGACGTGGTGGTGGTGGTGGCGGTGGTGGTCGGTGCGGCGATGGTGGCGGTTGCGGCAGTGGTAGTGGCCGCAATGACCGTGGGTGTGGCCGCAACGACAGTGGCAGCAGGGGGCTGGGACTGTTCAGCATCCCTGGATGATGGGTTGGTGGGTAGGAGGGGTCCTGGGGAGCGGCTGGGCCCTGCCACACCAGATGGGCCTGCTTGGTGGTCCGTGTCCGAAGAGGAGGACAGATCCTCCAGATCCGTGTGTCCTCGTTGGGGGCTTGTGGGCTGGCTGTGCTGGCTGCTGTCTCCATCCCCAGCATCCGGCAGTTCGTCACCTGTGGAGAGAATGAGATTTGTTATTGTGTTGCACCTGGCGAAGTATGTATTTGTCGTCTGACATTGGCAGTTCGTGCAATCTCGTACATGGGTTTCCCGGAGGCGAGTGTGTGGCTGTGGCATCTGTAGTTGTGTGTGCTAGGCAATGGGACTGTGTGCTGTGCACATGTGGCATGGGACGGATTGGCCATGCCGATGGCTGTGTTGCTGTGCCCCTACTCATTGTGACTCTGGTGTATGCGGGCTCCTGGCCCATCCTGGGTCTGGTTTGTACTTTGCTTTTGGGGTTCATATGGAACGCTTAGGCACCCATATGGCAACATGGGGGCCATGCCCCAGATTCACATTTGGGAGGGGATATGCTTTTGGGGTACATGCTGTAAGCCATGGGTGCCGAACGTGACATGTGTTGTGGCAGCATGACAGTGCATGGTTTGAGGTGTGTGCATGCTTGACATGGCCTGCATATTTGCTGTCTGTTGTGATTACTGGACATGGCATTGGACGCATCGTTATGAGTGAGTGTTGGTTGTGTGCCAGCCAACGTATTGCAGTTGTCCCATCTCCTTGGTGTGCGTGCTGCCCTGTGCCATGTGCATCACTGCAGTGCTCGGGGGGGCCATGTTGTGTGTTGTTGCTCACAGTGTGTCGTGCGCTTCATTGACTTCTGGCACATGGTTGGTCATGGGCATGTGTCTTAGCGTGACTGCTGTATATGTGGCAGCTGTGCGGATGACATGCCTTTCATGAGACTGGGGCTGACGGATGGGATGGATGGTATGTTGTATGTGCATGGTGTGTCTGTGTGTTTGATGGGTTCAGTGGTGTTCGTGTGCATTTATGTAGTTCCGCTCTGTTGCGTCTAGTGTTGTTTGTCTTACATAGGCGTAGTTGTGGGGTGTGTGGTTGACAGGCAGTAGGGGCTACATGGACTGGACTTCAATGGTGTTTCGGTTGTGTGTGATGGGTTGCACAGTGGCTGCCGTGTGGTACTATGTTCAGTGTGGCTTGTGCATGCAGACGTGGCTCCTTGGGTGTTGCTGTGTTTGTGATGGGTCATGTGGGGTGTGAGTCTGTTGTTCATGTCCGTGTGCACATTGTTCACTTGTTCGTGACGGTGGGCGGTGCTGCGTGTTCGTCTGCTACGTGACATGTCCCATGTGTTGGTCGTGTTACGGCCCTCATGCCTCCAGTAATCCAGCCCTGTCCAGTTTCCCACCTGCAGGTTGTTCGGGCGTGCACTGTACTGGATGCCACATGGTTCTAAGCGGGGGTGCTCCATGTTGCAGGTCTGTGGGGGTGTGGGGGTGTTGTGGGTCGTGGGGGTGGCTGGACACCCACTGACGCCGATTGCTGTGGACCGTGATGTCTGCCTTTCGGCTGTCATTGTGCACTGCGGTGGCTGACACGTGGCTGTGGGGGATGCTCCTCCTTGCTGTGCTGTGGGACTGGGGCCTGGTGTGTGTTGTACTTGGGCTGTCCACCCTCCCACCCACTGCACTTTGTGTTCCTGCCACTTACCTGTTACTTGTCGGTTAGTGCAGCTGTGGCGGACACATGGGTGTGGTGGGTGCTCGTTGTGGCGCTTCTGGCATATTTGTGGACCTGTTGGTGGTTACGTGGCTGGCTTAGTGTACACATGTCCCCACGCATTTTACAGTTGTTCGGTTTGGGCTGTGTGTGGTAGTGTCTGTTGCATGTGTGTGTGATGTGTTGTGTATTGTGTGCTGGACATGGGGGTGTTTGTCCCTGGGAGCTGTGGCATGGTGGTAGTGCATGTGAGTACATAGCGGTGTGCTGGTATACATTAGTTTGTACTTACCAGCCTCCACTCCCCCTGCTAATCCGGCGAGGATCTCCGGATGTATTACGACTCGCACCTTCTCCTCCCACGCTTTGAAGGTCTTAAAGAGCGCGGGATTCCCTCCGCCAGTGACGGCAGCCAGCTCTCTGTTTTTGCCCTCCTTCTTCTTGACCAGGCTCTTTACGTCATTCCAACGTTTGTTAATCTCGACTCTGTTCCTGGGCAGGGTCCCGACTGCATTGACCTGGTCTACGATCCGGTTCCACATTCTGTTTCTGGTGGCTAGTGGTGTGTGCTGGACCATGTTCCCATAGATTTGTGGGTACACCTTGATGATCTCGTCGACCATGACCGTCAGCTCCATGGGCGTGAACTTGGGCATTCTTTGTGGTGCCATGATGTTTGTGGTGCTGGTGCGGTGTGTGTTGTGTAATGTGCAGGGGGTTTGTGGTGCCGGTGTTTGGTGGTGGTGGTGGTGTTTGGTGGTGGTGGTGTTTGGTGGTGGTGGTGGTGGTGGTGGTAGTGATGTGTGCGTTTCTGTGGTGTGCTGCTGTCCTTGCTGTGTCACTGTGTCCTCTCCTCTCCTCTCTGGTTTGCAATGTAGCAAGGGGTTGTGGTCTGTGGGAGTGCTGCTTTTGTACTCACCTATGTGGGTGTGTCCTAATGGTCTGTTGTTTTCAGGTGTGTTGTGTCTGGGGTTCTGGCCTTTGTATTTTTTGTTTGTCCGGGGGGTGTTTTCGGGATGTGTACTGTGCTTGTGTATTTGTGCGTGCCTTGCTGTGTGGACTTGTTGGCCATGTTGTGTGCTATTGGTTTTGTGTGCGGATGGTTTCTGTGCAGGTACGTTGGCGCCATGGCTTCTGCCGTGTCGATTCTCATCGGCGTTGTTTGCGCTGGCGGGCGGTATATTTGTGGTTTTTCCGCGCTCATGTCGGTGCGATCGTAATTTCACGTGCGGTGTGTCGGCCGTGAGGGCGGGCGGTTTTGTGTTGTCGTGCGTGTTTCCGTCCGTGGCGGGCGGTTTGACTCCGACTCGGACGTTGGCGGGCGGTATTTTGTGTGCTTTTTCCGCCGATGGCGGTATTCGGTTTGTGTAATCGTAATGGCGTGGTCGGTGTTCAGGCGGTGTGTGCGGGTGGATTTTTGCCGCTTCCATGCCTGGCGGCTTTATTTACGCCGGGTATCGTAATGGGCCCCTATATTTTTGCAAACAGTATTAATGACTTCGATATTTTAAAAATCGATATTACATACCTTAAAATCGATATTCTTGACATTGATGTTCTTGTTGTGATATTTCCAAATCACAATATTTTAGACTCGATATTTTGTTATGGGGATATTTTTCCGATATTTTGTCTGAATATCAACAGAATGGCATGACATGATTACACATTCTCAGCTACATAACAGTAGTGTTACTTGAATGTGTGACCAGATGTGGGGAAGGGGTGAGGGAAAGTCACTCACCTGTTTTGAGCATTTTAATGCATCTTGACCACAGCCTGCACATAATCGGTGAGATCCTCCAGAGTTCTGTGCTGAGCTGGCTCAGCCATCCTCCATCTTGACCCCCGGTCACTGTTGTGACAATTGGAAAATGTTTTCAAAAGAAAAGAGGAACGTGCTCATCATAAGTGAGACAGTGTTCAGGGTATTCACCTAGAATTGGGAAGACTGTGGTAGGACTTATCTAGAGAAGAGCAGATACCTGAGTAGACCGACACGTAGCAATATTGGGTTTTGTGCCATGTCAACATGAGAGAAAAATTCTCCAGATAAGACTCGTTGCTGGATTCCAGGTCAACACAAAGTTAATCAAAGAAACACGCTGCAAAAACTTATAAGCTTTGTAAACTTATTTGTATACTGTATTTTCCAACCAGCTAGTAAAATATATTTACTTCTTGTTCTCTGTCTTTCAGTTGGTTCTATTTGCCCAAAAGCTGCAACACCCAGGTAGCATTGGGTCATCCCTTAACTGAGATATTTTTTTGCCAGAGAGTGAGCTCCAGTTTGGTGTTTCTCTCACTCCTCTTCCCTGTTGTTCCCCATATTCCTAGAAAGGACAGCAAATTCATCTCTGCTCACCGGCAAACGGTATTCATGGGGTGGCAGGGGCTTTAAGAGGGTCCACAACTCTGGAACCTGAAATGCGGGCACATGAAGACAGAGCCGGTGGTGGCCTGAAGAATTGCAAAGGCTGGAGGGTGCTGTGGCCTTACTGCCGTCACTGCTTCCTGCCACTCTGCTTGTCGGCAGTCGTTTAGAACGCAGCCTGCTCTCTTCTGAATGTCCTATGATGCTGCTGGGTGCTTCCTGATCCTAAAACCTAGCAGCAAAGGTGCAGTATTTGCACCATGTGTCAACGCTGGTAAGATCGTGGCTTTTCCCTCCTTCCCGTTTTCTCCTCTTTTGATCTAGCCTGAAGCTATGACCATGGTACAGAAAGATGAATCATTCCTTGTTTGCGGAGTCTGGAGCTTGTACCATCTGGAATAGGTATCATTTGACAATCTGGTAGGCTTTTCACTGTTTTCCCTTCCACTTTGGAGCAGTATTTGGATGAGCTGAACCTTTGATCTGTGGTTCGTCTATTCCATCTACCATGACCTCATGGAGACTTTTGACTTGCTGGGTGTTCCCTCTTATTTGGAGGAGAGTATTTGACTATTGGACTGGACTTACTGTTTTACCTATTTTTTGCTTCTTATATGACTGCTGTTTGCTATTCTTAACATGTCTTGAATCTTTTGTTTTTCTTCTTTCCACTTGATTGTTCTCTTGGATCTAGCTAGTTATTGCACTGCATTTATTGTACCATATTCATTTTTGCAAAACAATTTGGACAAAGTGGTGTAGTGAAATCAATAAAAACATAAATTAATCTCCACTGTGGCCAGACTTACATTTGTGAGAGGCTTCTCGCTGGTATTTTATAAACCACAACATCCCCAATACTGCGTTTTGGCAGATTGTCTCCTTTTATGGCACCCAGAGAGCAATCACACTCCAGCAAATCAGTGCCTCTCTGCAGCTCACTTTCCATGGTAGATTATATGAATTGCAAGGTTTAATTCTGTTGGCATAGTCTTGACACACATGTCTATTCTTCGTGCAGAGCAGTGCAATGTATTGTTTGCATGGTTCAGGTTCGCATTAGCCTCCTAGTTGTGGTACGCACACATGCACCTCATTTGCTCTCCATCTTGGGCGCAACGAGCCTGTGGGCCCACTTTGTGCACCCCGAGACACTGTGGTATTGCACATAGGGCTGCGGATGCTTGTGGGGCCCCTTCTGTAATACTGATAGCGCTGGTGCATATGTAGTGCAAACACTATTGTGAGAGGGCATTTCCTCATTTGCATGGGGATGTAGTCACTCACTGCACCCGCCTGCAGGGGGATCTCTGTCCCCTCTTTAAAATTCAGGCCACATGCATGGAAGCAGCCACTCTGTATTTCACTGACTGAACACACTGTCCCCAGGGCAGCATGAGTTAGCACCTGCCCTATGGGCAGCGTATTAATCACAACAGGGCGCACTTACCCAGTCTGCTCCGGCACACTCTTTGAAAGGTCAGAAATGGCACAAACAAGGACATTGGGTCCCAGGTATAATACAGGCCCTGCATTTCTTGATTTTAGAACCAGATGTAAAGCAAAATGCCTTCTACCTAGGTGTAACCTTGATTCTGCTTGTCCAAGATTTTTGAGGACTTGGGGTTGTACTCTTGCCCTACCATTGTCATGATTCTTCAAGCTCCCCGCCGTATTGCACCACCTGCTCCTGCTCCCACTCAGACCCCAATATCTGCACCAAATACATTTTTCCCTTAGGATTTCACTAATTGTAACTCAAAAACACTGCTAGCACTCTTCTCTTCTGTACCGTGAAGCATACTAAAACTATAATTTGTACCACTAATATTTTTAATGTAGACATTACCTGTGTGTGTACACTTTTAGATTTATGTAATTCAATTATATTTCATAAAAATAACTTATTTTGTTCAAATTTCACCAGATTTAATATTTCCTTTACTTTAAGATGGAGGCAGGAGTTGGGGTAAATAAAATTCCTTAACATTGCAGATACTAGCTGGAGTTACTTTACTAATAAACACCACCAAAACAATATACAAAATTAACACATCTCCATTTACTCTTTTTATATTAAATACAAACCTTGTCATGATTTGGCAAATGGCTGATATTGATAAAATAAGAGTGAAACCGTCAATTTATATTCCGAATGGCATTTCCTAAATAACATCCGCATTGATGTCGCATAACCATGCAACATAATAAAATAATAATTTCAATGGCCCCAATTACGAGGCTGGCGGTCCACTGACCACCATATTTGCGGGGGCATGGCGGTGGCACTCTTCTGACCACCCGATTATGACTCATGTGGCCAGACCGCCACAGCTGCCAGGGAACCGGCGTTCCCTGGTGCTGTTGTGGCGGTCAGGAGGCATGAATATGCTTGACAGGACCGCTGTTCCCACCAAGCATATTATAAGTTTCCTCTCTGCTACAATTTTCATGGCAGTTCCACCGCCATGAAAACCGCGGCAAAGAGGAAACAAAGTGGGCCCTACAGGGCCCCCGGTGCCTCACGCCCTGTGGATGCACCCAGGACATGTGCTCTCACACCAGTTCCTGCACGGCATAGACTTTTCAGTCCATGCCGTGCAGGAACTGTTTTTGGCATTCCCATTGCGGTACCCATTTTCAGGGCACTACCATGGGAACATCAAAAACCAAAGCCCGCCAGACAGGAGGAAACCAAAGTCATATCGGGCCCAATGCGTGGATTAAATCCCAAATTCTCACCCAAGTAGAGGAGATTCTGAGATATATATTTTATTTTAACATTTCCCCCAGTAAAAAACAACAAAAATCAAGAAAAAAGCTGAAACGTATTAACAGGTGGGAGCGCTTCCACTATCGTCAAAGTTCTGTTATGCAATCAATTCTCCTCACACAGTCAATCACTCATTCATCTATTTAAATTCAAATAACAAACATGCCTGGAAGTGGAGTAGCCAGCAACGTATGGGACCAATATACATTAACTCGTTTACCCCAAAATACTTTTTATAACCATGCAAGACTCTTGTTTTCCCATAATGGGTCCATCTAGCTAACAAAAAACAATCCCTTTTGATAAAAAATGCTGAACCATTCCATCTTACACAGTTCACAATGTTTCTAATTTATGTAAAACCTGGCTGATTAGAGTCAATTCAACGTTTAGAAATTAACTGTTAAATTGGTAATATCAATCTTGCAATATTCTCTCATATGCCTCATTAACATCATGCATTCAAATTGAGTTGTTAGCTTATAAAGAGATCTTATGTTCCCTGCATTCGCCTGGCTAGCATGTATCTCCTGATCCTTACCAGTATCCATCATAAAAGAATCAATTTCTAGGGCAAATGATGACAGAAAATCTACACCTATGGGGCGATATGTTTGAGAACGATATTTAAGCCACAAAATTTCTATCTGAAGATAGTTTTGCTGAAGATATTCTGACATACACCCACTCAGTCTTAATCTTTTTGATCAAGAGGTAAAATTGGATGTCTTTGGTCGTAGAAAAGATTTAGCTTTCAAAACTTAAGACAGGTTTGTAATCCTCACTCTCTTCAGCCAGCATCCCAAGGCTTTCTAACCTTCTTTCTGTTTTCTATCCCAAGTTTACTTTTCACTCTCAATTCCCCTTGTTGCAGTGTGGCTCAGAGAAATTGTATTTGTCTTCTTCCACCCTACCTTCTGACTGTGTGGCTGCCATGGCACGTTCACAGAGTATGTACATGGATTTAAACTCAAGAGAAAAAAAGCATTAGCAAAGCAAATAGGTCTTGCCTTTGGGATCAGTGTAGTTTGCCAATACTTTTTAGACATGCTGTACACCCTCCTCGATGCTGTGCAGCATGGCTTAATAAGAAAAAAGCACATGCCTTCATTTTCTAGTCATTAGTAAATGAACAGTAAAAAGCGCGCAATGCGTTTTTTTAGAAAGTGGTTTGAAAAAGCAACATGGGCAGGGGTTTAAAGCAACAGGGGGTCAGAGCGGGTGGCGGAAGCAACACTGGGAGGGCAGTGTGGAAGCAAACCGGGGGCTGGTGGGGGTGGAAGCACCACTGGGGCCGGGAAGCAATACAGAGGGTGAGGGTAGTGGGGAAGCAGCGTGGAGGGCACAGGGTGAGAAAACTGGTGAAAGGGAGAGCAGCGTGGAAAGCGGAGGGTAAAAAACCAAAAGGGCGCTAGAGATAGAGCAACATAGGTGCTGGGAGGTGGGAGAATCACACAGATGAAAACGCAATGCAGGCGGGGGAGCACCCAATGGTAAGCACATCACGGAAGGGTGCAGGGAAGAGCTACCCAGGTGATAGAGAGAAGTGCGGAGAAGGGAAGAGAAGCACAATAGGGAGACAGCTAAAAACATAAGGACTCCTGTGGAGTGCTTAAACAGCAAGAAAATAGTAGCTCCTGAAAAAGTGAGCAGTATAGGGACACACGTAATTCGTCCATGCTCCAGGGGAAGAACAAACACAAGAAGAGGAATGAAACCCCACGCAGACTTACATATATGAAGCAAGCAAATGGAGAGACAATGATGCCAACCAATGGTCAGCAACGGCCGGGTTCTAAGCCCACTGTAAGCCAACAATACATCTTGTAACCGACAGCGCATGCGCTGTGTAGTAGGCGAGGCTATACTTTCAAATGTCTGTCCTCAAATGTAAAGTTGATGAGCATGCCAATAAGCCAAAAGTGGCCAAAACACATTAAGTCACAAATACATATAAAATAAACACAACAAAATGAGTCAACATTTACAAGGTTTTCCTGAGGGTTCCCTGCCCATAATGTCAGTGAAATTTCCGAAATGTATCTGAATGCATTTGAGAGGTTATTTTTGCACTGGAGCGGACACCGCAATTGTCACACCACCGGTGAAAGGTCACCTGCCATAACTGTGAAGTTTAGGGAACATAGGTATGCTTTGCGTTAACTTGGTTAAGACGGACGAGATCAAAATACACAATGTGGATCGACTAGAAAAGTGGGACGAAAATGTGCTTCCCCATCAACCTTATCTTTGGGGCCGTGGGGGCAGAGGTGAGTTTCACCAGTCTATGGGGCCGATTCCGATCTCGGCCGGTAGGGCACCGAATCGGATTCGGCTTTACCGGATCCGATTCGGACGCCCTGTTTCCGACCGATTCGAACACCCGTCCGCGCGAGCAAGTACGATGCAAGCGTACGCGAAATCCCCGACCGACTCGTTCCCGGCTCCGAACCGCTCCGACCGACTCGTACGGACTCGACTCGCACCACGCAATGGAGACGTTCCCCGACCGGGCAAGTACGATGCGCGCCTCGATCAGTCCAACCGACTCGCGCCGTCCGGCTCGAAAGAGCAGTCAGAGCCGGACTTCGGGGGTCCGTGTCGGACCCCCCTGTACGCGTAGCCATGCGAGTCGCACACAGGGGGGGACCCATGGGTCCCCCCACACATGCATGTACGGCGCGAGTCGCACCGACGCGTACACGCTGTAGGGGGCGCCCTTGTTCGCGACGCACCCATTGAGTCAATGGGAGCCCGTGTATGCGTCGTACGACCGGCTCCCATTGACTTCAATGGGAGTCCGACCGAATCGAGTCCGATAGCATGCGTCCGCATCGTACTCGTTCGGTCGGACTGCCAGAGTCCGGTTCGGTCGGAAATCTCTCCGAATCCGACTCGGTCGGTGAGATTTTTGGCCCGAATCGGAATCGGCCCCTATGTATCAGAACATAAGCATATGAGATAGGTCCACATGCCATCAAGCTAAAAGGTGTGTTACTATCAGACACGACTTCAACTGTGAACTTTGGTTAATTTCATTAACTCAGCTGCATTTTTTGTGGAATAAGTTTTTAGTTCATAATATTTACACTTTGCACTTAGCGCTTAGAATCAAAAGCAATTTGATAAACAAACGTCTATGCTGGGCACATTGAAGGGATTTCCGAGTTGGCAGGTTGTGGGCGAAGTCAATATCCTGTAAAGTTTCTGGTATAGTGAACCTGAGTAGGTTTCCAAGTGCTGCCATCTTTACTCCATGTGCTCAGGTACAAGAGTGTCGGTTCTGTGTTTTGTCTGCCCTTGGCATTGCACTTGGTACTGTACTTAAACACCACGGTACATACTGACCAAATACACAGCGAGGTGCAGTTGAAGCACTGTTAATTATATATGGGATCTCAGGGTGCTCTACACTGTACCACAGATGTGAATACAACCTTTATATTTAAAAATTGTAAGGTCCTCACAATCTCAACACTGTATAATACTTAATAAACAGGCCAATGCACTGAATAGTGTACTCAGATCTTTAATCTATACACAGGACTGTCTCAACACTCACTCATGGCTGCTTCCACTCAGACTACTGGCCAATCAGCTCAGCCCAACAAAGCCAAATAGACATCGCAAACGCTACAGAATTCTGAGCCACTACCAGCTGGTATTGGTTTTGCTAATCTGCGTTTGCCACATAAGCTTTTGGCACGGCTATAGTGTCTGGTGTCCATCTTGGAATGGTATTTTCTATACTTTATTATTCTTATATTCCAAGATGGTGTCTTATTGCATGTACAGGCCACATATCTTTTTTAAAACTCAGCTTCTAGATTCAGGGTGACACTATCTTGGAATGGTACACCAATATAAAACTATAGAAAATACTATTCTAAGATAGCTGCTTGAGGCTTTTCACCTTTGCCAATGCTTTCATGGCAAACAAGCATTAGCAAAGCCAATATCTGGAAGCAGTGGGAGGTGGGCAGAGGATGGAGGGGTGCTATATATTGTTTGTTCTTGGGCATGGAGAAACAGGCAGGGATAGGTGGGAAAACACTTGTATGCAGCTTTGAATCTTGAAAACAAACAGAGAGTGGGGGTGAGCTAGTACAAGAACAGGAAGGGATCAAAAGTGGGTAGGGGCTGGCCGGCGATTAGCAGGAAGCAGTGACAATAAGAGAGCATGAGATCACACAGAGAAAAAATAGGAAAGACCATGAACTCCCATCAAGTGCAAAAATTAAAATGCCATGAAGACCTGCAAAGGGAAAGATCATTCCCTGATGGCAGCAGTACCAGCATACAACTCATCCAATCAAAACACTATGAGACCAAAATGCTCCACTGTGTGGGACAAACCCAAGAGTAGAGAGGAAACCCATCAAATCATGATCAAGGAGCTGAAATAGACAAGTAAGCCATCCAGTTGTGAGCATGGGGCAGATCGAAGCTTACTCTGAGTTTAAGTTAAAGTATTGGTTACAATGCTGTCTGTGACAGACAGCTAAAGCTTTTTGTAGTGAGACTGGAAACAATGTGCCACTGCAGCTGCATTCACGCAAATGGAAAGGACTGAAAGTAAAATGTAATTATTGCTACATTTAAAGATTTCATATTTTTCAACCCACCGATTTCCAGATATAGCTTGGACATTTCACGAGGCTATATGCTTGTAATATTCTTATCTTTAACTAAAAACAGTGTTTATTTTAGGTAAATAGGTAAGCATGTGCTTCAATTAGGGTCCTGCATCACTAGGGTTCCCCTCCTTCCAGGGAGATTCTGCTCACCTCAAGACCTTTTAGGGGCTCGCCACAAAATTTGAAGGATGACTCCTTTATTTCACTCTACAGCATTGTAGTTAGGGCATTATTGTAATATGAATCATAAATATGTGTTATGTGGCTGTTTAGACATTCCTAAGAAAATGCAGTCACAAACTGTTGTTAAGTAGTATCGAGATGATTGAGTGTATACCCTCTTGGTCCTGAAGAAAGCACAACACGGTTGGTGACAAATGACGGTTCTGAACCATGTAGACGGTGCATGTGATATTGATTGTGAGTTTCTTGGTTTTAATCTGTGGAGAGGATTGTGCATAAATGAATAAAAGTAGATATCTGCATCCTCTAATCCAGTATTTATATGTGGGCAGTGTTACATGTGATTTTGTGAACCGCTTCAAAAATCCATGCTTGGCACACATAGATCCACCCCTGTACATGGAGGGACATAGTAGTAAGGACTACTGTTGAAAGGGAGCAACAACAGTGTTTTCTAGATGGGGGCAGTGGTTGCACAAGCTAGATGTTGGGATTGCACCATGCAGGTGAGGTTTGTGGAACCGGAGTGGTCTCAGAGGTGGTACCAATAATGACATATATTGGGAGTGACTAATTGAAGTCTCCAGAATGCTCGCTGGGGTTCATGAGGTACCATACCTTAAATTGTTTTCAGTGTTTGTTTGTGCTTTGTGAATAATTGTTATACAGCTAGCCATAGTGAGATATCCCAGAGGAAATAATTCTTACTCTTTGGGTAAGGTGGAATAATACCCCAGAGAATGATTTATTATCACATATAGGGTTTACCTCTGTCTCACCAACACTGTCTCTTTTTCTCTATATGAATTTGTGTAAACTTAGTCGGTCATTCGGACCCCTGCATGCTGATGCCGGACAGCTGGGAATTTCCACTGAAAGTTCTCCTGTAAATACGACAGACCCTTAACCCCCTGATCAGAGCTTATTTTAATATGTAGTCAATGTACGAATCAGTTATGTAATTAAGAATTGACATTGGTCATTCAGTTTCACAGGTTGCTATCTTTTAGTCTAAGGGAATTCAAATGTAGATCCAATGTGATATTTTCGCAATTTGGTGACTGCATTGATCCATCCAGGTTCTACTGTGGATGATATTGTTCCTTAATGCACCTGCTTAGTGATGCTTGCACTCACGCATTGAACCTGAATGTAGATTTTTCTGTAAACCTGTCAGTGGTGCATTTGCTTGCTTTCATATAAGTTATGCTTTTGTCTAGGTCCAAGCAGTGTAAACCAACTGGGAGGGATGTTTGTCAACGGCCGACCTCTGCCGACATGTAAGAGAAAGAGGATCATTGAGTTGGCGTGCACTGGGATTCGGGCATGTGACATTTCCAGGATCTTACAGGTGAGGCCTTTGGAAAGGCTTGTCATGGGGATGGGAACAAACTTAAAACTTATCAATTTAGCAGGGCACATTTTCTTAAAAAAACTATGTGGTTCTATTTGTAGACCAGCAGACCCTTGGCTGAAGTGTGAGCTGATATTCACCCCTTTGTAAAGATCATGGGATGAATAAGGAAGATTTTAGTGTAAGTGCCTTGGGCACACCGCAGTCATTTCACCTAAACTGTAAGAGTAGGGAAGAGCTATCAAATGCATTTGATTCCCTGATGACAAACAAGAATTGAAATCACTAGACCTTTAATGCCAAAGACATCCTAAGATATTACATCATTCAGAATTTAAAACCTTGGTATAGATACTGAAAGTCCTACGATAAGTGTAAACAGGTAGGTATTGCAGGTACCAGGGTGCCATGATAGGATCACAGTTGCAACCCTTGTGCCTTCAAATAACACATCTGTCATTAGTCACAGTGTCACAGTATTCCTGGCCATCAGTTCCTGACGGGTTCCTTCTGGACCAGATAGAGGACAAATTTGGCTGTATCACTGCTCCTGTGGGTACCTGAAACTCAGGAGCCAGCTCATATTAAATGTTCTGGATATTGTAAGAGGTTCAATGATGTATGTACTAAACTAGTGAGGCTGAGGGCAATCCATTGACCATCTGTCCTACAGGACATTAGAAATGGGTAAAAAACACACACATACGTCTCAGAGATTCTTTACAGTTTCTCAGTTTGTATTTTGCTGATAATAGTGCTGGGCAGAAACTACAAAGAATGAGACATCCTCTGTTTATGAGCTGCTTTTGGCCTTTAGTCTCTAGGAAGAAGACTGTGTTGCGTGCATGTTAGAAATGGGATCTCTAGTTGGCAAGGGCTTGCACCTTTGTCCAAGTAGGGACCCTTCTTCCTAGTCAGGGTAAGGGTTGTTACACTCGTGAAGTAACCCCTGCTCACCCTCGTGGTAGCTTGGCACGAGCAGTCAGGCTTAATTCAGAGGCAGTGTGTAAAGCATTTGCACATAACCAACAGTAATACAGTGTAAGCACTACAAACGGACACCACACCAGTTTAGAAAAATAACCAATATTTTATATACTCAAGACAAGACCAATTACGGCAAAAATCCACAATACTGTACTTTAAAAATGAATGCTTGATACGGTAACTTCTTCTTTGCAGGAATAGCACAAAAGCAAAGTTCGTACGAGTCGGTAGCTCCGTCCGAGCCTACCGTGATGCTGAAAACCACAGAGTCTAACAGTTCCAGCCGACCGCGTCGATACGGGCCAGCAGAGTCGTGAACAGACTCGGTTACAGTACCTTTTCTCGTTGTGGCTGGTACGGAGTGTACGAGCCGGTCGGCGTTCGTCGCGGTTGCGGTGCAAGACGGAGCGATGCAAGGTGCGGTGTCCCTCTATGCGGTGCAGGCAGCGGCTCGATGAGCGTCGTGCAGACGGAGTCGGTGAGTCCAAGGCGTGCGATGCAGGGTGAGACGATGCTCGATGCGGTGCTGACAGATTGCGATGCAGGCGACCAAGCCGGAGTGCGGGAGCTGGCGTCGGACAGCGGTGCGAGTCGGAGCGGTGCGTCGCAGACGTGCGAGCGGTGCCCCAACTGCGGTGCGGTCTCGACTCTTGAGCCAGTTGCAGCGACCGCGTCGGTCGGGTCCGGTTGGTTCAGTGAAGCGATGCGATGCGAACTGCGGTGCCCACAGGTCACGGTGCAAGCAGCGGCTCGATGTTGGCGGCGTCGGACGTCGCCCACGGTGAGACCAGGGTTGCGATGCGAAGCGGGGCGATGCGGTCTGCGGTGCAAACAGGTCACCGGCCAGGGATGGATTCGGTTGACGGAGTCGGTTGCAGTTCCCTTCCTCTGTGGCGACTGAAACAGCGTTCCAGAAGCGGTACCCAGAGGCTTGTGAAGTCTTTGCAGTCCCTGAGACTTCTTAACAGGAGGCCAGCTCGGTTCCAGGCCCTTGGAGATACTCAGCACAAGTTTGTAGAAAGTTCAGTCCAGTCCTTTCACTGCCCAAGGCAGAAGCAGCAGCTGCAGGCCAACCCAACAAAGCAACAACACAGCAAAGGGGCAGTACTCCTCCTGGCAGCTCTTCCAGCTCTTCGTCTTGGCAGGTTCCTTGATTCCAGCGAGATCTCAATTCATGGGGTCAGGGCCCCAATATTTATATCCCAAATTCCTTTGTTCTCTGAAGGCAGAGAGGCCTTTGCCTAGTCCAAACCAGTTCTGGAGCACTTTGTTGACAAGTCTCCGTCCCTTCTTTCAGTGAGTAGGCCAGGGACATCAGACGCACCACAGGAGGTGGAGCCAGCATTGTGGAGGGAAGGCACTGTCCTATTCAGGGCCCAGGTGCGACCCCTCCCACCCATCTACATGTAGATCTTGCTATTCAGCCCTGTGCTGACTCACCCTGTCTCCTGGCATCCCCCAACCCCTGTCACTCACATTCCAGACAAGGAATACACAACCTCGCAGAGGCAGGCTTGGATGGTTAGACAAGAAAATACCCACTTTCTAAAAGTGGTATTTTCAAACACAGAATGTCAAAACCAACTTCACTAAAAGATGCATTTTATCATTCTGAGTCCAGGCATACTAAACTCGAATTTCTACCATGCTCCCGGGGTCAGTTAGGATTATAAGCTGTAATAATCAAAACTGACCGTTCTGACTCTAGGGGAACAGGTAGCCTTGCAATAGTGAAAAACGAACTAGGCTGTAATTCACTATCAGGACATGCCGCACACACCCGGGCATGTCCTACCTTTCGCATACACTGCACCCTGCCCACAGGGGTACCTTGGGCCTACCTTAGGGGTGACTAACATGTAGCAAAGGGAAGGTTTGGGGACTTGCAAGTGTGTGCACTTGCCAAGTCGACATGGCAGCCCCAGGCTGCGCACAGGCTCTGCGGTGGCAGGCCCGAGTTACACTTTACGGGCTGTTTGCGTGGGTGGCACAATCCAGTGCTGCAGCCCACCAACAGCATTTGGTCTATAGGCCCTGGCACTCGCAGTGCACTTTACAAGGGACTGACACATAAACCAAATAGGCCAATCATGGAAACACCAATCCATAACACATTTTATACAGGAGCACTTGCACTTTCCCACTGGACCGCAGTGAGGAAAGTGCGCAGAATCATTACACCAGCAAAAACAGAGTCAAAACCGGGAGGTCAGAAAGCAAAAAGTCAGGGGAAACACGCCAAAAGATGCCAAGTCTAACACATGTCCCCTCCAGCTGAAAGTAGGGAGAACTACCCAACCCCATTGGAGTTCTCTTCACTAAGGCGGAAGAACCTGGACAGACCATCTGCGTTGGCGTGTTCTGTACTCAGGACGGTGTTCCACCGTAAAGTCCATTCCCTGTAGGGAGATGGACCACCTCAGCAGTTTTGGATTCTCACCCCTCATTTGCATCAACCATCTGAGGGGCCTGTGGTCTGTCTGAACCCGGAAGTGAGTCCCAAACAGGTATGGTCTCAACTTCTTCAGCGCCCAGACCACAGCAAAAGCTTCCCTTTCTATGGCACTCCACCTCTGTTCCCTGGGAAGTAGTCTCCTGCTAAGGAAGACTACAGGCTGATCCAGGCCCTCTTCGTTCAGTTGTGAGAGCACCGCTCCCACACCATTCTCTGAAGCGTCAGTCTGCACGGCGAATTCCTTGGAGAAGTCAGGTGCCTTGAGCACGGGCGCCGTGCACATGGCTGCCTTCAGGGCATCAAAAGCTTTCTGGCAGGACTCAGTCCAGATCACTTTCCTGGGCTGCCTCTTAGAGGTCAGCTCTGTTAAGGGAGCAACGATGGTGCCATAGCCCTTAACAAATCTCCTATAATAGCCGGTGAGACCTAAGAAGGCTCTCACCTCTGTCTGGGTCTTGGGGGCTCCCAAGCCAGAATGGTGTCAATCTTGGGTTGTAGGGCGCCACCTGGCCGCTTCCTACCTGGTGTCCCAAGTACACCACAGAACCCTGCCCGATCTGGCACTTACTGGCCTTGATCGTGAGGCCTGCACCTTGCAGAGCCCTCAACACTTTCTCAAGGTGCTGTAAATGTTCTTCCCAGCTGGAACTGAACACAGCAATGTCATCCAGGTAGGCAGCACTGAAATCCTCCAGCCCAGCCAACACCTGATTGACCAACCTCTGAAAGGTGGCAGGGGCATTCTTCAACCCAAAGGGCATCACCCGGAATTGGTAATGACCTTCTGGGGTTGAGAATGCTGATCTCTCCTTGGCCCCATCGGTTAAGGCAATCTGCCAGTACCCAGACGTCAAATCAAACGTGCTGAGGAACCGGGCAGCTCCCAACCGATCAATGAGCTCATCAGCTCTGGGGATGGGGTGCGCGTCAGTCCTGGTGATGGCATTGAGCCCACGGTAGTCCACACAAAACCGGAGTTCTGGAGTGGCACCGGGCGCCGCAGCCTTTGGGACCAAGACCACTGGGCTGGCCCAAGGACTGTGGGAGGTCTCAATCACCCCTAACGCCAACATCTTAGAGACCTCCTCCTTGATGCTACCTCTGACCCGGTCAGTCAACCTGTAAATTTTGTGCTTCACAGGATGGCTGTCACCGGTGTCCACGTCATGGGTACACCAGTGAGTAACACCGGGGTCAGAGAGAACAGTGGGGCGAACTGTCCCAACAACTGGCGACAGTCCCCCTGCTGCTCCTGAGTCAGAGTAGGGGAGAGGATCACACCCTCTACTGACCCATCATGCTCCTTGGTAGACAGGAGGTCAGGGGAGAGGCTCACTCTCCTCTTCCACCCCATCATCTGTCGCCAAGAGCATACTCACTTCGGACCTCTCGAAGTGGGGCTTGAGGCGGTTCACGTGAAGGACCCTCAAAGGGTTCCTTGGAGCCTGCAAATCCACCAGGTAGGTGACGTCACTTTTGCGCTCCTTTACCTCATATGGCCCAGTCCACTTGTCCTGCAAGGCACAAGGTGCCACTGGGGCCATGACCACACTTTCTGCCCAGGTTGAAATTCGACCAGAGTGGCATTCTGGTCATACCATCTCTTCATTTCTTCCTGGCTTGCTTCTAGGTTCGCCTGAGCGAGTTTCCTGAAGCGGGCAGTTTGGTTTCGAAAGGCCAGCATGTAGCTAAATACATCCTGGGGAGTTTTCCTGGGAGCTGCCTCCCAGCCTTCCTTTACCAAACTCAGAGGTCCTCTGACAGGGTGGCCATACAGGAGCTCAAAGGGCTGTACCCAAGAGACTTCTGAGGCACCTCCCTGTACGCAAAGAGTAGGCATGGCAAGAGGACGTCCCACTTACGCCTCATGGGTTCTGTTAGACCCTTGATCATGCCTTTCAAGGTCTGGTTGAATCTCTCCACCAGACCGTTTCCTTGTGGGTGGTAAGGAGTGGTGAACTTGTATGTTACACCACACTCCTTCCACAGGGATGTCATATACTTCGATATGAAATTGGTCCCCCTATCAGAAACCACCTCTCTGGGGAATCCCACACGGGAAAAGATCCCCATTAACGCCCGGCCCACCACTGGCGCCGTCGTTGTCCTGAGAGGGATTGCCTCCGGGTACCGGGTGGCATGGTCCACCAAGACCAGGATGTACCTGTTGCGCATGGCTGTCTTGGGATCCAGTGGCCCCACAATATCCATCCCTACCCTTTCAAAGGGTGTTCCAACAACAGGAAAAGGTTGGAGAGGAGCTTTGACCTTCCTCCCACTCTTACCACTTGCCTGGCAAGTTTGGCAAGACCTACAGTGTGCATCTGACTGCCTTCGCATTTGGGGCCAAAAGAAGTGGGTGACAAGCCTGTCAAAGGTCTTGTCCTGCCCCAAATGTCCTGCCAAAGGCACGTCATGAGCCAGACCCAGTAGGAAGGTCCTGAAGCGCTGGGGTACCACCAGCACACGGGCTGACCCAGGCTCAGCAACCTTAGGCTCACTGTATAGGAGACCGCTCTCCCAGTAGATCAGATGTGACCCGGACTGATTACCAGCTGCCTGGTCTGCAGCCTGCCGCCGCAGACCCTCCAGAGTAGGGCACTCGTTCTGCTCCCTGCAGAACTCCTCCCTGGTGGGACCCCCTTCTTGCTGCCAATGGGTCAGCTCAGAGATGTCTCCCAGTTCGGCTACCTGCTCCCCTGTAGGCACCGGGGCGTCCCCCACGAGGTCCGCCTCCTCCCGGTCCGTGGGAACTTCGGGGGCCGGTTTCCCGCGCCCCCTGCCCTTTCTCTTGGCAGGGACTTGGGCCACTGTTTCAGGCTCCAAGTCCTCTTGATCACCCTTTCTGGCTGCCATTGACCGAGTAGACACGCATGCCCACTCTGGCAACCCAAGCATCTCCAAGTGAGACCTGAGCTCAACCTCCTTCCATGAGGACTGCTCCAGGTCGTTTCCTAGCAGACAATCTACAGGCATGGTTGGGCTCACAACCACCCTCAAGGGACCCGAGACCTCCCCCCCATTCAAAGGGAACCTGCGCCACCATACATTGGCGCTCTGAGTTGTCTACAGCAACTACTTGGTGGAATGCTCCTGGGACTACTTGCTTCTCAGACACCAGGTGACACCGGACTGAGGTCACACTGGCTCCAGTATCTCTGAGAGCCTCTACCCTGTTCCCATTAATGGTCACCCAGGTGCTATATTTCTTTGTGTTAGGGGGCACCTGGTTTCCTGGGACCATCTCACTGTCCCCTAGTGAGACAAGGGTCATTTCTGCGGGATCCCCACCCTCCTGTGGGCACCCCTCCTCCCCAAGCGCTACACTAGCCAACACTTTGGACTGTCCACCGGTGGGTGGCTGTGTCCCCTTCGGGCACTTGGGGTCCCCCTTAAAGTGACCTACCTGGTCACATGCATAACACTGCGGGGGCCGGTCTCAACAGGCTTCCCTGTAGAGACCCCTTTCTTCTTATCACCGGGGGCTGGGAACCTTTACCCTGGGTACTAGTTTGGGGCCCTTTAGAGAACTCCTGTGCTTTACCCTTGTCCTCCCCACTTTTCTGCTGGGGACCCTGCCCACCTTTGGCTGAGTCTCCCCCAAACGCTTTCTTGTGGACCCTGGTACTCACCCAGCGGTCCGCTTCCATAGCAAGCTTCCTGGGGTCAGTTAGCTTACTATCCACTAGGTGCTGGCGCAGATCTGCAAAACATAGACTAGACAAGTGCTCCCATGCAATCAAGTTGTAGAGCCCCTGAAAATCTGTTACGCTACTGCCCTTCACCCAACCATCCAGAGACCTGCAGAACACATCCACACATTCCAACCAAGTGTTGGCATCAGACTTCTTACTGGACCTGAACTGATCCCTGTACTTTTCAGAAGTAAGACCATACTTCGTGAGAAGGGCATCCTTCATGTCAGCATAGGTGAGGTGATACCCCTTACCCAAAGCTATCAGAGCATCCCTTGCTTCTTCCGGGAAAAGTGGCCACAATCCTGCTCCCCAATTCTCCTCAGGGACCCCATTCATGTGTATGGCTGCCTCATAACCCTGAAACCACCTTTGTATGTCATCCCCCTTCTTGAACTCCTTGCCTACGTTCTTGGGAATGTGCACAATCCTGTCTGCCTTTCTGGACGAATTGCTGCCACCATCTGAGCCTGACTTACTCCTAAGTTCTAGCTCCTTCAGTTCTCTCTCATGCTCTAAGAGCATCTTCCTCTCCTCTATGGCCAATCTCTTCTCCTCCCGCTCACTCTCCAGCATGAGCTTCTGCAGCTCAAACTGCCTTGCCTCCCGCCTGTCCTCCAGCTCCTCTGGGGACAGACTGCTGCTGCCTGACCTGGCGGGTTCCCCCCTACCCAAAAGCACATCCACCCTGGAAATAGGCTCCTCCACCTCCTCACTGAGATCACCAGGCTGCCCATTGGCATGTCTGGCTGCTACCCAGGCCCTCAGCGCCTTCTGTAGCTCCTCCTTCCTTGTGAGGCCTTTAATTTGGACTTTCAGGTTCTTACAAATCGCTCGTAGCTCCTTTACGGCGTAGGATTCCAACCTATCCTCCTCAAAGATAATTTCCAGAGATGCAATGGATGATGCAATTGATTCAGGCATGACAAAAGTCGTGAGTTGAAAACTGGCACGATCAAAAATAGGCCAAAGAAAAAGAACCAGTATGTGGTACGTAATGGTCTGCGATATGGTAGTAGTGCACACCAATCACTGTAAGTCAAGTGCAAACACAAGTCCTATCCTCACCGCTGACAACCAATGTTAGAAATGGGATCTCTAGTTGGCAAGGGCTTGCACCTTTGTCCAAGTAGGGACCCTTCTTCCTAGTCAGGGTAAGGGTTGTTACACTCGTGAAGTAACCCCTGCTCACCCTCGTGGTAGCTTGGCACGAGCAGTCAGGCTTAATTCAGAGGCAGTGTGTAAAGCATTTGCACATAACCAACAGTAATACAGTGTAAGCACTACAAACGGACACCACACCAGTTTAGAAAAATAACCAATATTTTATATACTCAAGACAAGACCAATTACGGCAAAAATCCACAATACTGTACTTTAAAAATGAATGCTTGATACGGTAACTTCTTCTTTGCAGGAATAGCACAAAAGCAAAGTTCGTACGAGTCGGTAGCTCCATCCGAGCCTACCGTGATGCTAAAAACCACAGAGTCTAACAGTTCCAGCCGACCGCGTCGATACGGGCCAGCAGAGTCGTGAACAGACTCGGTTACAGTACCTTTTCTCGTTGTGGCTGGTACGGAGTGTACGAGCCGGTCGGCGTTCGTCGCAGTTGCGGTGCAAGACGGAGCGATGCAAGGTGCGGTGTCCCTCGATGCGGTGCAGGCAGCGGCTCGATGAGCGTCGTGCAGACGGAGTCGGTGAGTCCAAGGCGTGCGATGCAGGGTGAGACGATGCTCGATGCGGTGCTGACAGGTTGCGATGCAGGCGACCAAGCCGGAGTGCGGGAGCTGGCGTCGGACAGCGGTGCGAGTCGGAGCGGTACGTCGCAGACGTGCGAGCGGTGCCCCAACTGCGGTGCGGTCTCGACTCTTGAGCCAGTTGCAGCGACCGCGTCGGTCGGGTCCGGTTGGTTCAGTGAAGCGATGCGATGCGAACTGCGGTGCCCACAGGTCACGGTGCAAGCAGCGGCTCGATGTTGGCGGCGTCGGACGTCGCCCACGGTGAGACCAGGGTTGCGATGCGAAGCGGGGCGATGCGGTCTGCGGTGCAAACAGGTCACCGGCCAGGGATGGATTCGGTTGACGGAGTCGGTTGCAGTTCCCTTCCTCTGTGGCGACTGAAACAGCGTTCCAGAAGCGGTACCCAGAGGCTTGTGAAGTCTTTGCAGTCCCTGAGACTTCTTAACAGGAGGCCAGCTCGGTTCCAGGCCCTTGGAGATACTCAGCACAAGTTTGTAGAAAGTTCAGTCCAGTCCTTTCACTGCCCAAGGCAGAAGCAGCAGCTGCAGGCCAGCCCAACAAAGCAACAACACAGCAAAGGGGCAGTACTCCCCCTGGCAGCTCTTCCAGCTCTTCGTCTTGGCAGGTTCCTTGATTCCAGCGAGATCTCAATTCATGGGGTCAGGGCCCCAATATTTATATCCCAAATTCCTTTGTTCTCTGAAGGCAGAGAGGCCTTTGCCTAGTCCAAACCAGTTCTGGAGCACTTTGTTGACAAGTCTCCGTCCCTTCTTTCAGTGAGTAGGCCAGGGACATCAGACGCACCACAGGAGGTGGAGCCAGCATTGTGGAGGGAAGGCACTGTCCTATTCAGGGCCCAGGTGCGACCCCTCCCACCCATCTACATGTAGATCTTGCTATTCAGCCCTGTGCTGACTCACCCTGTTTCCTGGCATCCCCCAGCCCCTGTCACTCACATTCCAGACAAGGAATACACAACCTCGCAGAGGCAGGCTTGGATGGTTAGACAAGAAAATACCCACTTTCTAAAAGTGGTATTTTCAAACACAGAATGTCAAAACCAACTTCACTAAAAGATGCATTTTATCATTCTGAGTCCAGGGATACTAAACTCGAATTTCTACCATGCTCCCGGGGTCAGTTAGGATTATAAGCTGTAATAATCAAAACTGACCGTTCTGGCCTAGGGGAACAGGTAGCCTTGCAATAGTGAAAAACGAACTAGGCTGTAATTCACTATCAGGACATGCCGCACACACCCGGGCATGTCCTACCTTTCGCATACACCGCACCCTGCCCACAGGGGTACCTTAGGCCTACCTTAGGGGTGACTAACATGTAGCAAAGGGAAGGTTTGGGGACTTGCAAGTGTGTGCACTTGCCAAGTCGACATGGCAGCCCCAGGCTGCGCACAGGCTCTGCGGTGGCAGGCCCGAGTTACACTTTACGGGCTGTTTGCGTGGGTGGCACAATCCAGTGCTGCAGCCCACCAACAGCATTTGGTCTATAGGCCCTGGCACTCGCAGTGCACTTTACAAGGGACTGACACATAAACCAAATAGGCCAATCATGGAAACACCAATCCATAACACATTTTATACAGGAGCACTTGCACTTTCCCACTGGACCGCAGTGAGGAAAGTGCGCAGAATCATTACACCAGCAAAAACAGAGTCAAAACCGGGAGGTCAGAAAGCAAAAAGTCAGGGGAAACACGCCAAAAGATGCCAAGTCTAACAGTGCATGTGACAAGAAAGGATGTGTTGGGATTAAGAGACATGGAAGCAATAAAGCTGTGCCCAAGGTACTTACATACCTCCTGGGAAGCATTGATATTATACACAATTTAAGAACGACCATCATGGTGCCTAGTTGGAGTGTAGCAAAACTGGTTATAATCAACTTCCTCTAATTTCTGTAATGGGTTGCACTCATTTTCTGGAAGTATCACCCTTCCCTACCCAAGTGAGTCAACTTCAAAATACTATAACCAATGCACACAGCACTTTATTGCAAAAAATAGAAATGAGAAACTTGGAGCACTCAAAACTATGCAGTTGCCTAAAAGAATTTCCCATATAACAAAGTGAAGAGGCCTTGGCAGATACTGTTTCTAAGTTTACATTGGGGAAAACCTTGCACAGACTACAATTCTTACTTAGAAAACCTAGCTTGGGTCAACGGTCACCTGCTCTAATACACTTGAAGGGTACCAGCTAAAATGTGGCAATCCTTATTTTCTGAAGAAAATACAGTTAATCTGCCAACAGGCTTTGAGTAGATTGTGGTGTAAAAAGAGAAACATGTCACAATACTTGCATCAATATCAAATTCCAAGTGGGGGCTAATCCAGGGTGGTCTAAATCTTCATAACTATACAGAGTGTAGGCACATTTTCTGTCCAACCATTAAAATAGAGCTACTACTGTACGACTATTACCTGTTGTAGCATGTAAACTTTTAGGTGGCTCTGGCATTTTCACTGAACGCTTTTAATGTTTGCAGCTCTCTCTTAATTGAAGATAAAATGTAAATCTACTAATGACCAAAGTCAGAAAAACTGCAGTCTAATTGTAACAACTTGGTGACAGTCTATCAAGTCAGTCTGTTATTCTAGCTGCATTACAAGGTATCAGAAGTGATCAGTTGGTGAACCCTATTGAGGATATTATCATTGAATATTTTGTCTACAAACTTAAAGATTTTGAATCATTTTTCATCCCAGATAATCAGTCTATCTGGACTTTTTGAACCAATTGCCAGATGTACTGAACCCTTTTGCATGCAAACACTGCTATTTGCAAGATTACATTGTTCACACTGCAAAATAAGTTTTTTCTATGCAACAAATTTGTTTTGTGAGTCTAAAAAGCCTTTCCAACTTGCAAAATGGCTTTTTGTAATATATTCTGAAATGCAATTAGGAGACGTCTTGAAAGGGGCGTCCCCTCCGTCAAGTTGCAATGGTATGTATCAATGGTTTGTGACCACAATTGCGGTTGCAAACTATTGATCAATTACCAATATCTAAAAGGATGTGCTAACTGATTTGCAAAGGGGACAGTGTATCAGAGGTAAATTTTGTGAGAAGCCTCAGGAGGCCTCTGACTCCTCCCCTGATATTTTTCCAAACTGGAAACTTTTTTTTTTTCTTTTAAATCAACACAGGTTCCTTTTAGGAGCACGGGCAACTTAAAAATTCCCGTTTGTGAATACACATGCAGGGATGGTGGTCTGCTGTTTCTTGCAGGCCACTATCCCTGTGTTTGTAGACAATAACAAGGGTTGCAAATAGCGACCTGCCTAATTAATATTCATTAGACATATTGTTCTGTGACTCTCTGTGAATGGAGTTTTTGCAACACAACTGTAGGAAGCTGGCTCTGTATATACTATACCAAAGTAAGGTATAGTGTGCACAGAGTCTAGTGGAACCCCAAAGGTAGGCAGAAGTAAAAGTAGATAATACCTTACTCTCTATTTGTGGTAGTGTGGGCGAGCAGTAAGGCTTTATAAGAGGGTAGTGTTAAGCATTTATTGTACAAACTCAGGCAAGAAATGATGTCACACACTCAAAGACTGAACTCAGATCAATGTTTGAATAAAAATATTATTTAGGTATTTTATTTCTAGAACCAAACCAGGCCTGGCGCAGTTAAGTGAAATAATACTTTGCAAGATGTATGCAGTGAATTACAGTTGAATGCAGGTTCAAATGCAGTTGATTGATTTACAGGTAAGTCAATAATCAAAATTACTTTTCAGTTACTTTGTAGATTACAGTACACGTTACTTCTTGGATTACTTTTTAAGTTACTTTTGCTAATCAGTGTGATATGCCTAGATATCACACTGAGACATTTCCTAGACAAATGGTAAGTAGTTTGACTTTTTGTACATTTGCAGTTTTTCAAGGTTTCATACAAACCAACTCCACAGTTAGAAGAATTTTCAAAGAAAAACAGTCAATGCAATCCTATGGGAGGAAATGAAGTTATCGGTTTGCAGGTAAGTACTTGGTTGTGGGAGTTGGGTTTCTGGGGTTAGAACCAGGGTTCCCCCAGGGTCAAGGGTGCACTTTCAAAACACCCTCAGCTGCACTAGGGCGGCCGGGAGCAGAGTGCTGAGGCCCAATGTTATCCAATGGGGGATAGGGGGCCCCTGGTTGGTGGCTGCTCATGAGCAGGCCACAAGGTTGTGGGAGCAAAGCTCCTGGTGTGAGGCTCAGGACAAAGGGGGATCCAAGCTAGCACACAAGGTGCACCCACAGCGGCACAGGGGCAGCAGGGTGCTGTTTTGGCGTCCGGTGCCCTGTCTTTTTCAATGGGGATTGCCGGTTTTGGTTTTTTGCTGCAGGCTCGGTCCAGGAAGACTTCTGGGAGGAACCAACAGCTAGGCAGGTAGGTTTGAGGGCTCGGGGACGTAGGTGCCCGCCGGGTTCTCTTCTCCAGGGCGCAGGGCGGCTGGATGCAGTGGTGTCTTTTGAGGTCGGATTTCATCTTACTGGGCCACTTGCGGTTGGAGGGGTCTCCGTGCAGAGGCTGCAGGCGACGTCGAGGAGTCCTGGAGGTATCAACCCATGGTGTACTCGGACTCTGGAGTGCTGGGGGCCTCGCTGGGACCGGTGGGCCTCTCGAACTTGGGCCGTAGGGTACGGGTGCAGTGGTGGTTCCAGTCCTCGGGTTTCTTTGTGTTCAGCAGACTCCGAGTCTTGCTTTGGAGATTCTTTTGACAGAGCTGCTGTTCACAGGAGATCCGGTCTTTGTTGAGGGCAGTCAGTACTCCCAGGGTTCTGGAGGTCGCTGGCTGCAGGACAAGGCGATTTTTGGCACAGGATCTCTGAAAACTGCAAACGGGCCGGTAGGGCTGGGGCCATGGCAGTTCTTCTCTGCAGTCTCCTCTGCTGGGCGTCTTCTTTCGTCCTTCTTCTTCGTAGGTTGCGGGAATCTGTCTTCTTGGTTTAGTCCTGCCCCTAAATACTGTCTTTAGGGGGCATTTTAGGGGTCTTGAGGTCAGTAGCCAATGGGCTACTGACCTTAGGGTGACTACACCCTTGGTGCGCTCACCCCACCTGGGGGAGTGGGCACAATCCCTAATCCTGATTGGAGAGTGCCTGCCATCTGCAAGATGGCGGGCACTGAAGAGTGGGCTTCAACTCGCCTCCCCCACCTGAGGGGTGGGGTTGGCAGAGGTGGCACACCTTCTGGCCTTTGCTAATTTTTCCTGCCTGTCTTCCCACCAAAAAGTAGGGGAGACAGGAAGGGGCCTCGCATTACAAAGGCAGCAAGGCCTTTGAAGCTCCCCTGCCACAGATGGCTCTTCCTGGCCTGGCGGAGGTGTGACCACCTCCGCCCCGTAAAGGCTTTGTTTCTGGGCTCAGGGAGCGACAGCTCCCACCCCAGGGGTCCAGAAACATGTCTTGTGGTGGGAGGCTGGTGTGTACCAGTCAGGGAACCCACCAGAGGCTAGTCGTTTTTCAGGGGGCATCTCTAAGATGCCCTCTGAGCGCATTGTATAATAAATCCCACACTGGCATCAGTGTGGGTTTATTATACTGAGACATTTGCTACCAAACTTGCCAGAATTCAGTAAAGCCATTATGGTGCTGTGGAGTTCGTAATGACAAATTCCCAGACCATATACTCTTTATGGCTTTACTACACTTACAATGTCTAAGAATGGACTTAGACACTGTAGGGGTATAGTGCTTATGCAACTGTACCCTCAAGAGTGGAATAGTGCACCCAGCTAGAGGGGTCTCTTACCTATACCATAGGCAGTGGGTTGCAGGCATAGCACACAGGAATGTGTGCCATGTCAACTCTTCACTATTCTCTGCACCAAAACACGCAGCCTGCAATGGCAGTGAGTGTGTGTTAAGGTACAGGACCTCTAAGGGTGGCACAATATGTGCTGAAGCCCTTAGAGGCCTTGCCTGGTCACAGTGCCCTTGGTACGATGGTACCTTCAATTCAAATAAGTTTTATTCAATTTCTACAAAGGAAATCACAAAAGCAGATATAAATCAAACAATAATATTTACATAGTAAAAAAATCTCATATGTTGACATAGATAAATATACAACTATCAATAAAAACTTAAAATCTTCTCCCACATCTGATTAAAGTGCAGGCTAATATGCATTCATGATTATGTATGCAGAAATTCCTAATATAATCGTTTTCCTACATCTAATAACATTTTTTAAAAAGATTGTGACAGACCTCATAACGTAATTATTTTCAAGAAGTTGGAGAAATAAAAATGCCGGACGGCATTGCCTAAAATCATACAACTTTAAGATTGGTAAAATCCACCTCTTTCTTTGCACTTCATAAAATTTACAGAAAAGCACTACGTGGATAGTTGATTGCTGGGACGTTACATCACATGGACAGTGGCGCAGTAATTTCATCCAGTCGTTAATAACAGGAAAACTTATTACACAGTGGAAATTGCCAAGCCTAAGGCGAGTTAAAACAAATCTATCCGGCATGCCTTCAGTGTTTTTGAGGTAGGGCTGCATACCAGAAGTTGTCAATATTAATTGATTGGTCTGAACGGTAGACTTTGATATTTCCACAGATAGTCTACTTGTCTCCAGGAGTGTCATACTGTCTATTTTAAAATCTTTTCTGGTAACGGATGTTATGGATTCTGGGTCTTCATAATATTCCGGATGTTCCAGATCATTCATAACATTTCTTACATATTTTAACTATGGGATAGTAAAGGCCCGGTGTAAATTGACATAGTCTTTTATGTTCTCCCTATTAAGGGTGGTTTTCTCCGAGGTTCAAATCCTATGCCACAGGAGAAGTAGTTGGATTTTTATTAAGTCCGCTATGTAAGGTAGTCATAACTCTGTATGACATATGTATATAGAACAGCTACCTGGAGCTGCCAAAAGAAATCGTAAAAAGGCATTCTCCACCCATTGTAAAGGCTGCAGGTCACTGTAGCCCCACACACCTGCTCCATATATAGCTGTTGTCATGCATTTTGCCTTATATATGTTTAGCAGCTCTACAGGCGGTCTTTTGCCCAGCTTTCTTGAGAAATTGATTAAGGCCGCAGTGGCTTTCACAAATAGGAGCTTTCTTGCTTTAACCGCCTGGGACCATGACCCCTTTTCATCAAAAAGAATGACTAAGTAGGGAAATGTCCTAGTAGCTTCTATCCTTTTATTATATATATATACATCCCTACACTTTGAACCACCTCTACCGCATTTCATTATGTAAGTCTTTGCTACTTTTATTTGGAGTCCCAGATTTTCCATATACTGTGTAAAACTCGTGAGGACTCGTTGGAGCCCCAACTGTGTACGTGCCATCAGCACGGCATCATCCTTGTAAAGGAGGGAAGGTATAGGGCGCTTCTTAATTTGCAGTAGGTCCTGGCACTGATCTGCCAAAACCTGTCCCAAACCATTCATATAAAGAGTGAATAGGAGAGGTGCCAGGACGCAGCCCTATCTTACCCCCTCTCCACAGTGAAACTTGTGGTACACTCGCCGTGCACCCCGTAACGGACCCTAGCTTTCAAGTCAGATAAAAGCTGCCTCAAAAAATGTAAGAGTGGTACTTCTACACCCAGCTTTGAAAAGATGGCCCATAGCTTATTGTGTTCTACACAGTCAAAGGCTGAGGTTAAATCTACAAATGCCAAGTATAATCTACCCTGCTTGGCCAGGGTACATCTCCCAATTAAAATATTAAGATTTAATCCTTGCTCCACTGTGCCTAGGCCTGGGCGAAAACCAAACTGTAACTCAGATAAGACCTCATTTTCTTCAGCCCACTCTTGGAGCCTATTAAGTATAATGCGGCCAACCTCCTTGGCCAATGAATTGAGTAATGAAATTGGTTGATAGCATACAGGGTTCTGACGATCACCTTTTTTAAAAATCGGTACCAATAATGATTCTGACCAGGTGGGAATAAAACCTTTAGTACTGCAAGGTGCGATGACTTGTGTCAAAAGAGGGCCCCATAGCGGTAGATTGGTTTTAAAAAGATCTACAGGCACACCTTTAGGGCCAGGTGCCTTACTTCCCTTGCTGGCTTCAATAGCTCAGTTGACCTCGTCTAGAGTAATATCAAGGTCAATAGGAAAATTCCTTAGGGGAATAATACTTTGTGGCAACTGCGTATCACCTGTGTGTGCCGTGTCTGATGAGGGTTTCAACATATTTGAATAGTGTTTCACGCATTCGTTCTCACTGATAGCAATTTCTATGGTGGGAGTATCGTTCGATATCAGGAAAGGAGCGTTTACTGCCCACCAAAAAGCTGTATTATCTCTGGCCAAGGTTCCTTCATGCAATTCTCTCCAGGCTTCCTTTCTAATATCCTGCTTACGTTTTTTCAGAGCCTGATTATACTCCAATCTACACATTTTTATATCTTCTCTGTTTCTTAGTGGCTTGTGTAGAGCGTACTTGAGTTTGTTATGGGCTTTTGTGTACCTATTGTTAAACCACCCTTGGTTTTTCTTCCTTTCTCTTTTCTTCTCCCTCGTTAAAGCTTCCTTGATTTCTCTAGAAATCTGTTGGAAAGATTCAAAGATTTCGGAGTGGGGGGTTGACTCGTCTAAGCAGGATAAAAAGGCTGTGTTATATTTGTCCACTATGTTTTTAGTGAAATCGTCTGGGTCCACTTTGGACCAACGGAGGGCGTAGCCGTTGATATTATTTAGGGCGATATCCTTGACCATATTCTGCTTTAGACCCTTGTTTTTTATTACCTTACTGGGTTGTTGAAAAGTTGCACTCAGAGGAACATCGCTTAAGGCGTTCTTATGTGTTTTGAACCCCTTTATTCTTAGTGAGTGTCTATTAGTTGTGATTATGTAGTCAATGGTTGAATTCGCACCTCTCCCATTAAACGTATACTCAAACGGAACAGAAGGAATACATGGGTCATTGGCAAAACCCAGGTCAAATGTAAACAAAATCTCGTTCAAACAGTCCCCGTAATTCGAATGCGGGTGGGTATAGCATGTGTTCTCATTAAATGATATTCCACAGTTATTTCCCTCATGGGGCAAACACAATCCAGTACTGAAATCCCATCCCCAAAGAACAAACATATATTTTTCATTTTCATTAAGTACATGATTAAGATCATTGCTCAGTTTTCTAAGAACCTTCGGGATCTGATCATGTGGAGCATTATTGTAATAATTTATTACAACTACACAGTGAGACTTATCAATTTCGATGTTGGTAATTTGATAGTAAATTTCAGAAACCCTCAGGATTATCCTGCTTACATTCATATAGTTTGACACAAATGTACATAGCCCTCCTTTAGGTCTTCCACGTGTAGATGGTACAGCTGAGGTATGGAAAGTCTTATACCCACTAATGTGTATTGTGACTGTCCAGGTTTCTTGCAGACAAAGAATAATAAATCTCCATACACAATCCGTCCATTCTGGAGTTAGGACTTTTTTTGCGCAAACCTGCAACATTCCAATATAGAGCCGGACATAAGTCTACTCTGTTGTTGTCTTCTTGATTAGTTCTATTTGCGTTTTTGGGAGAGCTTAGTGTCGTGGAAGGAATATGTGCCATTAATACGTTTCCTAAGTTTGTTCCTATGTCAGAGCTATCAGGGTCTGTGAGGAGAGGACAGAATGTCATGTCTACGATTGATCCATTTCCTAGGTTAGCCCTAATATCCTTTTGCGCTGGTGTTTCACGACCTGTATGTGGGTTGTGTGTGTTAACTTCTGGGTCGAAATTATCTTCTACGATGAGTCAATCTACCTCGTCCAATATTGGGAGTCTGTCAAAGCGATTACTCACTGGAATCTCATATATGATCTCAAGATGGTCATTCTTATTAGTATCCCTTCTATTTCTTATCAGACTCCTGTTGGGTTTTTAAACGTAAGTACCACACAATCTCTGTGTAGGGTTTTTTTGCCTCTCCCAATCCAGCTAACCCTTCTGGCCATTTTAAAGTCGGTAAAAAGGGCCTGTGTTAACCCTGTTTTAGTGCTTAACCAATGTAGTGCTTTATTTCTCAAAGTATCCCAAGATTCTATTTTCGGGGCCGGTAAACTCGGTACATTAGCTAACACTATTGTGTTGGTCATAGCTGCTGGCGGTAAGTCTAAACAATCAGTATGAGGCGGATTCCTGTATTGGGTGTTGCATTGATTAATATCTATATTATTCAAGCCTGTTGTATTTGTAATATGCATTTTGCCACTCTTTTTTATGTTGTCTCTCATATCTGTATCATTAATAAGTGATGAGGTCTTCGTAAGGCCTGAGGGTGTCTTTGTGCCAGCTTTTATTCAGCATGCGTTACAGTATGCCTCTGTGGGTTGTTTGTCTGTCGTATGAACAGCCTGTCTAGATGCAGTAGATGTAACCTCCTTATTATCAGGCTCATCTAGTCCCCTTAGGTTTTGTGTTGCTTTGTCGGCCCTGCCTGTCCTTACGTTTACCACGTGAATGTTTAGCATGTCCTCAATCAAACCCACTCTGGTGCTTAATGTGCCTAGTACTTCTCTTAAAAATGTGTCTAGATCTTCCACTATTGTAGTTAGTTTTTTAATTTCAGTTGGAGGACTTTTAGGTTGTCTTTTTACTTGGGGTCTTTTCTTTGGGCCCACTATAGGTAAAGGTGTTAGAATGCTAGATTTTTAGCATGTGCACTTGTAATTGTGGTCTCACCCCTACTGTCTCTAGGAGTTTCCTCTGGGTTTGTAGGGCGTTTCAGAGGTGGTTGTATATCTGATTTGAGGTACCTAACCGATATATGTTCTGATACATTTTGTACTCAGCCATTACGAGTTTGTTGGCCCTCTGTAGTCTCGGCTATGGCAGCCGAGTCAGTTACTTTATTCTTCCTCAGAAGCCCTGGTGCTCCCACCCCTCCTGAGTTCAATGTCTCTTCCACCATTGTAATTTGTTTTTCAATAGCCCATCACCCCTGTAATATAATTCATTAGCGTTAAACGTGGGGGCCCTGAAGTTTTTTGCTTTGGTGGCGGCTGGTTGTTTCTCGCCTTTCTTTTGCCCATCTTGTGGAGGGTGGTTTAAATAGTGTAGTTAGGGGTGTCTGGATATCCGCAAAGGAAGCCACAAAGTCCACCTTGTCCACAATGTCCACTATATCTGTAAATTCTCCCCTAGAACATCAATATTCGTACTCAATTATTGTGATGTACCAAAACAAATATCTTTTACAGCATAGATATAAAATCACAAAATAAAAGGCCTTTAGGCCACATCACCTGAGTATGGAGTGCTGTGGCTTTAGTCCAATCACCATTAACTACCCGAAGACTTTCAAGGAACAGAGTCTCCTTGCCAACCCCAAACTTAGCTGTTACGAGATGGAAAAGCCACGGGGTAGCCTTGCCCTGCCTCTTCCTGGCAATGACGGGCCTGCCCTTGGCCTGGGCTTCGTCCCGCGCCACGGGGGTCGAGGCAGAGCTAAATGGGCATTGGTGGAGCCTTCCCCTTCTCTGGCAAAGGACCCTGGGACTAGGAGTCCCACCAGGGCACCGGCACAAACAGCAGCAGGCAACAGCGGCAAGCAGCAGGAGGTCTTGCGCCATGGTGGTCGAGGCTTCACTAAATGCGCGTTGGTGGAGCCTCCCACTTCTCTGACAAAGGATCCTGGGACTAGGAGTCCCACCAGGGCACCGGCACAAACAGCAGCAGGCAGTGGCTGCAAGCAGCAGGAGGTCCCGCGCTGCAGGGGTTGAGGCAGCACTAAATGCCATGGTACCTTTTGCAAGGGACTTACATGTGGCCAGAGAGGTGCCAATTGGGGGTACAAAGGTACAGTTTTGGGAAAGAACACAGGCCCTGGGAACCTGATTGGCAGGGACCCAGGGCACATCAAGACAAAGTGCATCAGAAATCTAGCAAAAAGTGGGGGGGTTACTGCAACAGAAACCCAGCTTCCTACACCAAGCTATTAGTGCATAGGTCACATCGCAAATTAGAGACAGGTTGCAAATAGTTGGTGCACAATTTGGGACTTTACATTCTTCTATTCCTGAGCCTTTCTACATCCTTCGCCATGGTGGATCATCCAGTACCCCTACACTGGGAGGGTGAGGTGTTTAAGTTTCCGGGCCAAACTTAAAATGATCCTGTAGTTCTGGAGGAAAAACATAAATTATTATTACCACAGGTTCCTTCTCAGCTCCCCCTGATTCAACTGATTGTGAAAGCCGCAAAGATCCCTGCTAATTTCCATACTTTTGAATGTTTGCATAGTCTTCTTAAAGCTATCTTCGGCTTTTATACATGTTGTCATTTGTGCTCGGACAACACCTCAAACTTATCTCCATAGATATCTAAGTTGGTAGTCCTGCCCATAATAAGGGTGAAGGCTATTATTAGTGCAGGGGCAGCAACCTACCTCATTAACATCTTTCTCAAATTATGCCAATTAGGAGAATAAGAAGTCTTGAGCAGGAATGGTAAAGTACATCTAACCAGATCCCCCCGGGATTTTGCGGCCTGGGATGGCAGAGTTTGCAGCAAAAAAAGCAAACTTTGCGATCCCAAACTCCAAAATTTGCAGTATTTTTGCAGCAGGCAGAACATGTGCTTGTCACAAAAACATTGCTTGGTCTTTGGCCTTTCACTACTGAAGACTCTGACAAGTTATTTGCCGTGACCTGGCAAGGCGTTTAGCAGCATCGTGCCTCGGAACAGGAGGGTGTCGATGCCAGAGAGTACATATCTAAATTTGAAAACTCTGCTCTCTCTGACATCGGACAACCATTATTTCAAAGATGCATGGGCAGAAGGGGGTGAATGGAGTGGCGGGTACGCAGGAAGTTCGGAAGTGGGAGGGCAAATGGGGGTGAGGAGAGGGGCACGGCATAATGAGTGTCCTGGAGTTGTTGGGGAGGGATGTTTACCATGGGAGAGTGGGGGCACAGGAGGGGGTGACGGTGTAAAGGAGAGGATGTGGCGTTATGGCCAGAGCTACCGATTTTGGAGCTGGGCAACCAGGTTTGAGTCACGGCATCAGCTCAACATCCTGATTCTGGGCAAATCACTTAATCTCACTAGTTCTTTAAAAAAAAGTAACTTTGTGTAATGTAAGTGGAGCTCATGTAAAGAACTCCAAAGCATTTCAGGTTCCCGCTATATAAATCTGCAAAAAAAAACATAAAGGGGCAGCAGGTCCCACAAACACAAAGATTAGGGGTAGAGCGGGGGCGTGTCAGCACAGGAAAGCCCTGTGCATTTTAAAGGTAGGCAACAGAGGAACTGAGGACAGCTAACCTGTTGCTAACCCTCTTTTTATTGGCTCAGCAAAGCGCAGATCGAATAAAAGGAGGATCAACCTCAATTGTTTTTAAATGCTGAGTTTTGTGGGCATGTTGGTACAATTGCGGGATTATTACAAGACTGCTGATTTTGTGATTTTTTTGCTAATTGCAACATCACGATATCCAGGGAAGCGGGGGGCAGAGCCGGACTGGCCGTAGCGGGCACCAGGTGTTTACCCGGTGGGCCGGAAGGGTGGGGGCCCGTTTTGGACTGGCGGGGCCGTTTTTGTTACTGGGGGCTGGTCCCTTGTAACAAAAGAGCAGCTGCAGTGTTCCCACCATCCTCCCGCCCCTCCCACCCATCCCCCTCCCACCCACCTCGCCAGTTGGACGTAATTGCCAGGGCTGGTTGGCGATTCCAGTCCGGCCCTGGAGAGGGAGGGGCGTTTGTCTAACAACCCCCGAGACTTCTATGAAAGGTATCTGTTGTTCTCCAAGAGTTAAACAGCACCTCTGTGAATCTCAACAACTCTTCCTCCCTGTTCACCCTTTCCTTCTGGCAGGCCAAACCCTTCTTTGTGTGTTCAATGCATTTGAGACCAAAAACAAATGTAAATAAAATCAAAAGCCTTATGGGAAGTGCTATTCATGTGACAACTTATATACCCTCTTCGCATGATATTGTAGTGTCCACGGTGGCTACACTGGTCACCCATGCCTTGAATAAGCCAGTGATGCTAATCCTTGTTGGCAGCATTACCATTCTGATCAATATGGCTAGACTGAAGCTGTGTTGGCAGTATTAGTACCCATTTGGGAGGTAAATCATTCTGCATTGTGCTTTGTTGGATGTAATTCCCAGAAAGAGTGCATTAGGTCTTCTGTTGGAGCTGCATAATACTTCTTACTGTTGCATTTTTTAAGCTGCTTCTACGTGTTGGTTTTGCAGAGGGATGGGCAAGTATCCCTAGTGGCACTGAAGCATTCCGAGGAAATGTAAGACTTCGCCATGCATTACCTCCTCGCCTGTCTTCCTCATCCCCTCCCTTACAAAATAGGTTTGGCTCACTAAAAGTGAAAATATTACCCCCATGGTCCCCAGGAATGGGCCTCTCCTTCATGACTGCCGTAAGAAGGGGCCAGGGGCAGCACACTTCCAAGCAAACTGTGATGAGGAAGACGTGACTACGGAATAATAATGAAGATTACTGATCCATAATTGGCACTTTTATCTTCAATTTATTTTGAACAGAAAACCAAAAGATCTTACGCCAGTGGTGCTTGCTGCTCCATATCCTTCAGACTGAAGGCTGTAAGTTGTCAAGCTCTGCGTGAAACTTCACATATGTGCAGTGTGATTTGAACACTGGGGGAAATGCAGGGGCGTAGTTTCAGGGGAATAGTGGGGTGTGACACTCCCCACATAAATGCATTCTTGGCCTGGTAGCTGGGTCGGGGGGCGGGGGCCTAAGTCGGGTCTGTTATTTCTGTTTCGGTTTTTCGTTATGGGTCAAGAATAAAAGGCAAATCAGTGACCTTTGCTGTGAAACAGGAAAGAGGGAGTGACTGAGACAGAGATATACATCTGGTGGCTGAATTTCAAAATGTGAAACCATATAATCTGTAATCTATACTGACTTCCCTGCTTGTCCATATTGTGTGATTCTAGGCAAACATTTTATTTCAGAGTCTCCTTGTACTTTATTATCAGATATGAGAGCACTTTTGAATACTTGAGGTTAGGATGTGCGCCTTAGAAGCACCTCTTATGATTGATTCAATAGACATTAATGTTGCTCCATCTACAATAATAATCTAGATCACATTTAGGGTTTACAAGATGGGCTTGGGGCTATTCACAAACTGCATTTAGTAGAACATTTTGTAGTACTACAATAACAGTACAAATGTACTAGAAATGCTATTCACAAACTGCACTTCTAAAGTATCACTTTTTTTACAGTAGTAATTTAGAAGCAGTTTGTGAAAAGCATTTTGTAGTGCATTTGTAGAACTATTGTAGTACTACAAAACATACAACAAAATGCAGTTTGTAAATAGCCCCAGGCTCTTCAATTTGGTGGAGGCATGTAGGTTACACTTCAGGAGTAAATTTACACTCAGATGTTGTGAATAGCCACACAGTAGTAAGCCTACTCAAAAGTGCAAATTACTCAAAAGAAATGTTACCGTTGTGTATTATGGCCATACAGTGATTGGTGTACCACCAAAAATATAGTAAATCTACACCCATAGAAGTACTCCTTGAATGGGTGTCAATGTATTACTTTTTGGAATCCACAAACATTGGCACCCTGGAAAGCTCTGCCAGTCTAGGGTTTCCAGGCATAATACTGACAATCAAACACCCAAAAACTGATGGGATAAATACTTGCAAGAAGTCTAACCAGTGCCAATTACGTGGGGTGGCATTCCAACCCATTGCTTTTCATCAACTGTGCCACTTTAGACAGAGGCCCACCTAATGCAAATCAGTACTTACGCTGTAGCTCATGGAAAAAGTCCATCCCAAACCTTCATCATCTCACCCCTCCATCCTGCAGCCCACTGCTTTTTAGTTGGAAAATTTGAGATACACTGACCCGGAATCTCATTGACTAAGCTACACCCCTGTGGAATGCCCTCCTTTAGGAGGAAAAATCCATAATACTGTAGGTTTTTATGATAGATGAAGTAATTCAAAAAGCAGTGAAGAAATATTTTTTTTACTTTTCTGCCTGCTGGCTTTTCTGTGAGCTGTGTGCGTCTTGACTGAGAGTCACCACTCTTGCCATATACATGTTGCTCATATCTGATGTCTCCTCACTATCCCCTGGTGGAAGTGCTGAATAAATGGAGGCTTTGGAGGACTGCAGTTCCTCTAGGACATGAGTGGCCTGGCCAGGGCTTCTGCATCTTGTATACCTTGCTTCTACTGGTGCTGTTTACAGCATCTCACTTGCTATGCTATTACGCTGTAGTGATGTGTTTCTTGCTTGTCTCCTCCCCGTGGAAGTTTGTTGATATCTGATTGTTATTATACCAGTTTAGATGCCTCCTTGTTTTGGGATAGGATGTTGTTTCTTGGTGGCTCCATTGCTTGCTGTGCTGGTCTCTTGAGTCCTCCTTCTCTCAGTTGCTCTGCTCCCTTCCTCCTCTTTTGTTGGACTTCTGTGTTCTCTCAAATGTTAGGGATTGTCAGATCTGGAAGCAGGCGGAGCAGGAGGCATGCCACTGACATGTTGGGTAAGTAGCTTGGGACTCACTTCCCTTTTCCCATTCACACAGGTATTAGCCATTAGATGTGCAGGTGTGCTTATATTGATGTCATATAGTGTAAGTAGTAATATGGAGTGTGACCTTAAGTGCACACGGACTAATGCTACACATATGCTCACCTACCCAGCTTTACATTGTTGAAGTTATAAGAGTAGTACAATGTTTAACCTAAGAGTGTAAAGTCACTTTTTTGCTATGGACTATATGTGCAATGATGCATTGCACTAGAGACCATTCAAAGATAGATGTAATGGATCTAGGAGGTAGTGTGTTTGCTAATTGTTTAAGTGACTGGTTGCACAGCATGTGAGTATGGTGTCTGATGTACCACTATGCGTCTCTCCTTTAACACATATGCCACCCAGCAGATCATGTATGTCACTTACCTGCTGTACTGGTTGTAGTTGGTTGTAGCCAGTGTGTCTCTGCTGCTTTCGCCTGTTACGCATGGACCTCAATTCACCAAAATGCCAGGGGTAGAGGAAGTGACATTGCACGACATTTGACCTTTACTTTGACTCCCAGACACATGCTTACATATACTAACACATTCACACACTTGTGTGCACATAAACACATTATCTCCCACAAGCATGCATACAACATACATTTAACAGCATTTTTTACTTACCTTAACTTCCAGAAAGGGTCATATTCCAGCTAATGTACTCCATTTTTTTATTACACTAATAGTGAATAATATTATTCACTATTTGTATAAAACCATTGACAGAAACCAGGCAAGTGGAGCTCCAACCAGCGTCTGGCACTGATTTTGTTACCTCTGAGGCCAGTGGTCGTAAAAGCAGTGCCAGGGGTAGCAAGGGGCAAGCCAGGGGTCGCAGCTGCGACCCCTGGCGACCCCTAAATGACGTCCATGCTGTTACACTCACTGTCTCGAAAGTGGAATCTATGAATTGTCCCAGAATTGTGGGTGATGGTTCTCTACTTTGGCCACCTCCTGTCGATGCGGCCTCTTGGCTTCTGGAAGAAAGTTTTTTCTTAATGCGTGAATGAAGGTCATATCGTGATTTGCAAATCTCTTCCATGCTCCTGTTAGTAACCCCGGTAGCACTGATGAGGTCTTGTAGGATGGCCATATCTGTCTTTTTTTGGGCCCTGACACAATAAGAGAGGTTTTGACAAATAACTTGTCATCGCTTGCAGCTCACTTCTCAGTCAACAGTTCTAGCTCCTCGTCACTGAATGTTGTCTTGTGCTTCCCGCCACCATCCTCCTGGGCTCCTGGATACCTAGTGCAGCATGACAGTGGATGGTAGTGGATTACACTTGCGCACTTCAGCAGGGCTCTTCTCCTGTGCCCTGCTGCCCTCCTACAGGCTCATTTCATCATTCGCTCATGTTATTACTGTGAGACTGAGCAACATTCTCAATTTGAGAATTACATCAGTTGCTTAGTTTTGAATCGCTATTCTAAAATAGTGAATTCTAAGGAACCTGTACTTCAGGCCTTGGTCTCTTTGTACATAGCATTCGTGATTTCGTGTTAGCAAGTCACTACTTTTGCTAATAAGGGATTTAAAAATCCTATGTTTGCGCATCAGGCCCCTGGTACCCTCGATTTTGCCAAATCTTGCCACGCCTTGTGCTACTTTCCCTCCTCTCTTCTCTGGCTCTGACATGTGGATGTTACAATTTAGAGGTGTGGCAATGGTAACTCCAAGACAGGAAAAGCTCTTGATTTTTTTCAATGGCATTCCTGCCGTTATAATATTTTTCCTTTTGACTTTAGTGGACACATTTCCCCATGCCATCGCTTTGGATTTAATGCTCTCAGAAGTAGCACAAATCTATTTTTGAAACCGAAAATACTGAATTTCAAATTCGAGTAGTTACAGCAATAAATAATTCTACAACCATAGCCTCCACCTTGCAAAATCTCGTTTCTAAAACCCCCACAAACCCAGGCTTTCTGCTCCTCATTGGCTTTCTTTCTCAAGAATAAAATCCATGTTCAAATGCGTTGTTTAGGCTTCTGAGCACTAAATAGAAATTTACTCTCCAGGTCCTTGTTTTCACCTATTATCGGCTCATAGAAGAAGTTGTTGAGCATGTGTTAAAAAAACAAAAACCTACCCCATATCAAGATTGTTTCTGGGACTTTTATAATGCTTTTGGCCCTCCCTTTCAATGAAATTATGTAAAGTCGACTCAAAAAGCATGGTTTCCTGCAAGTAAGTACTAGTTCAGCCCCTTCCTGAGAAGGACTCCTTGGGCCACCAAACGCCAGCCAACTATTGTCTCTTCATCCTCTTTCCTAGGGTAAAATCATAGGAAAGATTGTAACTTCCGAATCACTTAGAAAAAAATCAATCTTTTGCTTCCGGTGCAATCAATGCCTCAGGATAATTCGGCTAAAATTCTTACTAATCAAGTTTATTGAGATATTTGCATGCTTATTTCATTGTGAACATCTCTGGAGCCTTCAAAATGGTGGTTCATCCACTTCTATATTGAATGTAGAATGTTTTCTAGGTTAATGATCCAGTTACTGCCTTTTCTAGCTGGGAACACAAGTTATTGCCTCCTATATAGCAGCATGCTGTAAAACCAATAAAGACCCACTTGGAATTTTTTTTTTAGATAAGGTCTGAAAGGACTTCTAAATAATCACCATCACCACACAGCCCTCCTACTGTTCTTCTGTTCTTTATCTGTGCTGGTGTATGGTCTAACCTAACTAAGAAGGAACAAGGCCATTGCAGTCATTTAACAGCTCAACATGTGATCTACTATTTAATTTGAGTTCTCTGTAGCTCAATTGCTAGTGGGGGGCTTCACTTTTTCTAGTAGCGGCCTTTGTGCCTCCGGCGATGCAAAAGTGAACTCCATCATATTGTCCCTTGACCTTTTTTATTGTACCATTTTCAAAAACAGACTTCACGGCTACTCCTGCCCACCAGGTGTCCTAAGTACACCACAGACCCCTGCCCTATCTGGCACTTACTGGTCTTGATAGTCAGGCCTGCCTGTTGCAGATCCTGAAGCACTTCCTACAGGTGGAAAAGGTGGTCATTCCAGCTGCTACTTAAGACAGCTATGTCATCCAAGTAAGCAGCATGGAAGGCCTCATACCAGCCAAAACCTGGTTCACCAGCCTCTGGAAGGTGGCAGGAGCATTGTTCAGTCCAAAGGGTATCACTCTAAACTGACAGTGGCCCTCTGGAGTGGAAAAGGCTGACCTCTCCTTGGCTCCCTCAGTTAGCTCAATATATGAGTAACTTGATGTAAGATCAAAGGTATTTAAGAACTGGGCAGCCCCTTACCTGTCTATCAGCTCATCAGCCCAGGGATGAGATGAGCATCAGTCTTGGTGACTGAATTGATCCCCCTGTAATCCACATAGAGCCGTAGTTCTGGTCTGGTGCCCGGTGGGCAGCTTTTGGTAACAGTATCACAGGACGGGACCAGGGGCTACTGGAGAGTTCAGTCACCCCAAACTCCAGCATCTTAGAAACCTCATCTTTGATGCTGCCCCTCGCGTTATCAGACAGCCAGTAAGTTTTATACTCGACAGTGAGGCTGTCTCCTGTGTCCATATCATGGGTACACAGGTGGGTAGTCCCAGAGATGAGGGGAAACAAAGAGGAGTACTGCTCCAACAACTGGTGGCAGTCCCTCTGCTGTTCAGAAGTCAGAGTAGGAGAAAGATTCACACCTTCCACTGACACATCCTTCTCCTTGGAGGCTAAGAGGTCAGGGAGAGTTTCACTCTCCTCTTCCTCCCCTCTATTTGTCACCAACAGCATTGTGAGCTCAGACCTCTCAAAGTGTGGTTTGAGACGATTGATATGGAGCACCCGCTGGGGGTACCTGGGGGTCTTGAGGTCTACCAGGTAGGTGACCTCCCCCTTCCTTTCAACCATCTCATAGGGCCCCGTCCAACTGTCTTGGACGGCCCTGGGCTCCACGGGTTCCAACACCCACGCTTTTTGACCAGGTTGTAATTCCACAGGTGTAGAATTGTGGTCATATCACTGCTTCATCACTTCCTGGCAGGCCTCTAAGTTGCCAGAAGCTTGTTTCCACAACTTGGCATTTGGCGTCTGGAGGCCAGCATGTAGCTAACTACATCCTGTGGAATTTTCCTGGGAGCAAGCTCTCACCCTTCCTTCACTAAACTGAGAGATCCCCTTACACGGTGTCCATACAGAAGCTCAAAGGAACTAAAGCCAACCCCCTTCTGTAGCACCTCTCTGTAAGCAAAGAGAAGGCATGTCAAAAGGACGTCCCACTTATGCCTCAAGGCCTCAGGCAAGCCTTTGATCATGCCTTTTAGGGTCTTGTTGAACCTTTCAACAAGCCCATTGGTTTGTGGATGATAGGGGGTGGAGAACTTGTCAGTCACTCTACACTCCTTTCATATTGACTGCATATAAGCAGAGATGAAGTTGGTGCCCTGTCAGACACCACTTTCTTGGGTAAACCCACTCTGGTAAATATCCCCATTAGGGCCTTAGCCACTGCAGGTACAGTCCTCATAAGTATGGCCTCTGGGTATGTTGTGGCATGGTGCACCAGTAACAGTATAAACCTGTTAGCAGAGGCAGTCTGAGAATCCATAGGTCCAACAATGTCGATGCACACCCTCTCAAAGTGTGTACCAACGACAGGCAGGGGATTAAGGGGTGCTTTCAGCCTTTACCCTGTCTTCCCACTGGCCTCACAGGTCAAGCAAGTCCTACAGAATGCATCTGAGGAAATATTCATCCTAGGCAATAAATGTGGGGGACAACCCTTGCAAAGTTCTTGTCTTGGCTCAGATGTCCTGCCGGGGGTATGCTGTGAGCCCGCTCCAGTAGAAAGGCTCTATAGCTTTGGGGGACCATCAGGGTACTTGTTGTCTGAATCACAGGTTCCTTAGGCTCACTATAAAGGAGGTTGTCCTCCCAGTAAATGTGGTGATTCTCAGAGGCATTATCTGCTGCCTGGGCTTCGGCCTGTTGGCTCATGCCCTCCAGGGTTGGGCACTCTCTCTGTGCCTTACAGAACTCCTCCTTGGTGATTCCTCCTTCCACTTGCCATCCAGCAAGCTCTGACAAGTCACCAAGAGAGGCAATGTCTGCCTCAGTGGGCTCCGGGGCAGCCACCGCAGGTGCGCCATCCACCTCAGCTGGGAGACATTCAGGGGCTGGCTTCCCACGCCCCTTGCCCTTCCCTCTTCTGGTAGCTGGTTGGGCCATTCTTCCAGGATCCAGCCCTCCTTGACTCCCTTCCTGGGCATCAATGGAGCTGGTGGTAGCGCATATCCACTCAGGCAACCCTAACATTTCCAGGTGTGCCTTATGCTCCACTTCCTTCCAGGCAGTGTGCTCAAAGTCATTACCTAACTAACAGTCCACAGGCATGGCAGGGCTCACTGCAACTTTCAGAAGACCTGAGACCCCCACCCCAATCAAATGGAACAATAATGACTGAATAGTGACCCTCCCAGTTGTCAGCCACTTCAACCTGGTGGAATGCATTGGGTAGCACCTGCTCTGGGGACACCAGCTGACTCCTTACCATAGTCATACTGGCACCTGTGTCTACCAGAGCCTCAACATCTTGCCCACTGCTAACCCATTGCCTATACTTTGCAGTATTTGAGGGCACATGGATTTCAGGAACCATCTCACTGTCACCCAGGGACACTAGGGTAACCTCACTGAACTCCCCTCCACTTATTGGGACAAACTCCTCCTCCAACACTACACTCACCACCCCTGGTGTCTTGCCTCCAGTGGGAGGCTGTGCTCTTTTTGGGCACTTGGGATCCCCCTTGTAGTGCACATAATCAAAACACTCATAGCACTTGGGATTCTTTGGCTGACTTTTGTCAGGGAAGCTATTCTTCTGGTGGCCAGTTCGGAATTGGACCCTTTCCCATGTGAGTTGTTTTAGGGGCCTTGAGAGAACTCATTCTTTTTCTCCTCCCCTCCTTCTTCTGGTGGGACCCTGACCACCCTTTTGGGAGTCCCCCCCGTTGCTCTCTTGGACACTCAGGTGCTGACCCAGATGTCCGCCTCCACAGCAAGCTTCGTGGGATCAATAAGCTTGCTATCAACTAGGTGTTGGTGCAGCTCTTGAAAACACGTATCTAGCATGTACTCCTTCAAACTTAAGTTGTACAGCCCAGAATAATCATCAAATAATCATCAACCTTGCTGCCCCTCACCCAACTCCTCAGTGCCTTGCTTGCATACCCAAAGGAAATGTACCCATGTTTGTGAGGAATTCTTGTGACTGCCCCATAACTTGTGCCTATACCTCTCAGGGGTCATCCCAAATTATTAAACAAAATGCCTTCAAGGGGTTGTACTGTGTCTGACCCTCTACCTCTAGTGTAAGGAGTGTGTCCCTTCCCACCGTAGGCATGTACATCCACAGACTACCCCCCGGGACGCCTCAGAAACCTTGTGCACCCTAAGAGCCACCTCATAGGTGGGGAACCACTTTTCTATGTCATCCCCCACCACAAAACTGGGTACCACATCCTTTGGGATGCAAACCTTTCCTTCTTCAGCAGACACTTTAGGTATGCTGCCACCACTGCTGGACTCCCCCTTCATGGCTCTGATGTCCAGCTCTCTCAGGCTGAGCTCATAGGCTCCTCTGCTCAATGGCCAGCCATTCCTCTTTTAGTGCTTGCTCCTTCTCCAATTTAGCAAGGGCCTGCTCCTTCTCTAGCTTGGCAAGGGCCTGCTTCTTGTCAATCTTGGCAAACTCTAGTTTCAATTTCCTCTTCTCCCTTCTGGCCTCCAACTCCTCCAGCTCCTCTGGGGACAGGTTACTTGAAGACATACTGCTCCCTGCCCTGCGGTGGACTTCCAGTCCTGGGAGGATGTTACCACTCCCCCCCCCCCAACTCAGTAGGCTGAATGACGAGACCTCCAGACAGGCCCTGCTCCAACTCCTCCTCCTCCTCCTCCTCAGATCCTTATCATCTGGGTTGGTCTGGTAGGCTGCTGCCCTTGTACTAAGGCTGTTTCAAGCTCTGTCTTCTTGGCTTTTCTCTTAATAAACAGCCTCTTCTCCTGTCAGAACTCCTTCAATTGGACCACTGTGTAGGTATCCAGATTGGCCAGCTCAAATTCCATTTTGCCAGACAAGGTTACAGACATTGCAGAAAAATTGGGAATTGGGCAAAAAAAGACTTTTGGAAAAATGAAAAGTGTCAATTAGGGAGAATTGGCTTTAATTGGTCTCAATATGGAGTAATAGTGTACACTAAGTCACTGTATGGCACTGTACCAACACAAGTCCTATCCTCACTGCTGATCACCAATGTTAGAAATTGGGTCTCTAGTTGGCAGGTATATGCACCTTGTCCAATTAGGGGCCACAGTCCTAGTCAGGGTAAGTCAGATATACACCATAAATTAACCTGAGCTCACCCTGTGGTAGCTTGGTACAGAGCAGTCAGGCTTAAGTTAAGAGGCAATGTGTAAAGTATTTGTGCAACACTTCAAAAAGTAACACAGTGGAAACACCACAAAAAAAAACTCCACACCAGTTTAAAAAAATAGATTATGGTTTTATAAATAAAACAAGACCAAACCGACAAAAATGCAATAAGTTGGAGTCGAGATATGAATTTAGAAAAAAAAATGACATGTAAAAATTACACTTGGAAGCAATAAGCGCCTATGGGGGTTATCTGGTTGCGCTGAACCAGGGAAAAGTCAAGAGTTCAGGCCGACCACGATGGAGCACTAACAGGAGCCACGCAAGGCTCGCTGAACAAAGTACCTTGATCCTGGTCACAACAGTGAGATGCAGGGTGCAGCTGAGCGATGCGTTGGTGTCGATCCCTGCAGTTCTCCTCACAACAATGGTGATGCGCTGGTTCCCAAGATGAATCGCCAAAGCCGAGATGCGCTGGTTCCGGAAATGATGCACCGGGTTTCTCCTCGCAGTAGAGGAAATGCGTCAATCTTCTCACACTGCAGCAGTGGTGAATCCGGCAGTTCCGATGCATCGGTTTCTGGAGGCAATGCGCTGGTTCAGAGTGTGATACACTGGTTCTGTTCCAGTAACAGTGGCGTTGCGTTGATTCTGCTTCACACAGCAGAGGATGCATTGGAGGAAGCACCTGGATCCTCTTCCAATGAACCAGGCACAGGAGCAGGGCGTGAGACTTTAATATCCTTGAGTCTCAAAACAGGAGGCAAGCCAGCATGCCCGTGGAGATTACTCTGCGTTCAAGGAAGAGTCCAATTCTTGCAGGGTGCAGCTGAGCGATGCGTTGGTGTCGATCCCTGCAGTTCTCCTCACAACAATGGTGATGCGCTGGTTCCCAAGATGAATCGCCAAAGCCGAGATGCGCTGGTTCCGGAACTGATGCACCGGGTTTCTCCTCGCAGTAGAGGAAATGCGTCAATCTTCTCACACTGCAGCAGTGGTGAATCCAGCAGTTCCGATGCATCGGTTTCTGGAGGCAATGCGCTGGTTCAGAGTGTGATACACTGGTTCTGTTCCAGTAACAGTGGCGTTGCGTTGATTCTGCTTCACACAGCAGAGGATGCATTGGAGGAAGCACCTGGATCCTCTTCCAATGAACCAGGCACAGGAGCAGGGCGTGAGACTTTAATATCCTTGAGTCTCAAAACAGGAGGCAAGCCAGCATGCCCGTGGAGATTACTCTGAGTTCAAGGAAGAGTCCAATTCTTCCTCAGCAGGGGAAGATGGTAGCAGGCAGCAGGGCAGCACAGCAGTAAAAAGGTTCTTCAAGAGCAGCAGTCCAGCAGCACAGCAGTACTTCTTCCTGGCAGAGTTTCTTTAGAGGTCCAGAAGTGTCTGATTAGTTGGGGTCAGAGACCCAGTACTTATACCCAGTTGTGCCTTTGAAGTGGAGGTCACACATTGTGGGGCTTTGAAGTGCACAGAGGTCTTCCTATCCCAGCCCTGGCTCCAGACTCACTACAGGGGGGTAATCAACCCTTTGTGTGGGGAGAGGACACTGCCCATTAAGGTTTAAGTGTCGGCTTCTCCCTCCCATCCTGCCCAGGATGAGCTATCAGGATGCAGATGGGCAATCAGTCACACCTACCCTTCCTTTCCTTTGTGTGTGCCTGTCTAGAGGGAATGTACAAAGTCCAGCTGTCACCCATCCCAGAAGTGCATTGGAGACCGGCTGCAGGCACACAGTGCTTTAAGAGCAGAAAAATGCCCTCTTTCTAAAAGTATTCATTCCTACAATAGTAATATTAAATCCAGCTTTGCCAGCAAAGAGGATTTATTTTTACCATTCCAATGATATGAAACATGACAGAGCTATCCCTTCTCGATCATGAATTACAGCTTAAAAGTGTAATAAGGAATTCCCAATGTTAAAATATAGCGGGGTAGACCTCACAGTAGTGTAAAACAAATGTATGTTTTTTTCACTACCAGGATATGTAAAACTTAAAAGTACATGTCCTATCTTTAACTTACACAGCACCCTGCCCCATGGGCTACCTAGGGTCTACCTTAGGGGTGACATATATGTAGTAAAAAAGGAGAATAAGGCTTGGCAAGCAGTTTTAAATGCTGAGTCCACATGGCAGTGTAACTTGCACACCGACTCTGCAGTGGCAGGCCTGAGACACATTTTAAAGGGCTACTTGTGTGAAAAGTGCCATCAGTGCTGCAGACCCACTAGTAGCATTTAATGTACAAGTCCTGGGCCCAGGTAGTGCACTCTATTAGGGACTTACAGATAAATTAAATATACTAATTGTAGATAAGTCAATGAAACCATATTTTAGGGGAGAACACATGCACTTTAGCACTGGTTAGCAGTGGTAAAGTGATCAGTCCTAAGGTCAACAAAGAGTACAGCAAAAAGTGGAGGTAAGCAGGCAAAACATTTGGCGAAGACCACCCTAAGTCTGTCGGCTCTAATAACATGCTTTCACCATTGCTACTGATTAATTAAATGCTGCACTACCGCATTATACCATGAATGTTAACTGCTGCAAAATGCTAGTGTAAAGTGGTGGAAAAGATGCTATAAAATGAGCCTTGGAGCATGTGTAAATTTTGCACCTGCTGTTCCTCTTGCTTTCCTGCCATTTCTGTTTTTTCATTGGGACCCTAAACCCATGAGGTAATAACCACCTCTGAATTATGGTAATGTTACTACTGTTTAGTGCCCCAATCTGAATAAGGACTGAAGTGTCTAAAGGTGGATATTGGATACCTTCAATCATAACTCATAACAAGGTGCCAAGAGTAAGATCTTGATTCTTGCTTGGTGAAGATAACATAATCTTCAAATATTGTTTTTATTTAGCCAGGCGAGAACACTAAGAAAGTACCATTCTTTCCCAGAATGATCTGTTTGGGGAAACAAACTACCTATGCACTCCTGCTTCCTCTCCTGTTTCCAATTCTAACTCCTGCTTGGAAAGTGAACCTTGGTACAAGAGAACTGATAAATGTTCTTTCAGAACGCATTGACAAGTTCTATTTGCAATTGATAGTTTAAAAGATAATATTACAAAAGATAGTCTGTGAAATGTGAAAGAATACCAAATATTACTCTCAACAACAAAAGAATAATAATTTACAAGGCTGCCATATGGGCTTCTGTGCAGACTTTCCAAAGCAATACTGTGTTGCTATGCATGTGAGCTGTTTCCAGGTTTCACTGAGCTGCCCTGCAACATATCCATTGAGTCCTGCTATGAGAATGGTTCCAATATTGGAAACCTGTATGCATAATGCAATGAGAGTGACAAATGTGGGAGCAAAACCGTACCCCAAAATTTTGGCACCCCAAAGTTTGGACACCCCAAAATTTATTTCAGTTGGTTCCCACACAGTTTACTAGATCAGAGATGGTGTTAAACCTCAATTTCATGAGGCAGTGTGTCCCCGCATTAAGGAACCTCTCAGAGTCAATTAGCAGAGAAAAGCTGCAGGATCTTTGTGGTATGAGCAAAATAATACACATCATTACCTTAACACATAAGCACCATCCCATTTCTAGAAAATTAATTCAACACCTTCTATTCTAATGTCATCTGGAGATGTTCAAACAAATATGAAACATTTAGACAATAGGACTATCTCCCAATGAATACACTAGTGATCACAAAGGAAGGCAGCGGAAGGACCTTGACAAATGTTACAAATCACAGGGAGCAGGGAAACGTTAATCAAAAGCAATATAATCATAACAGTGGAAATAAACTACTACATGTCAGGTTGTTTGTGTTCTGAGGAGCCTGTGAGAAAGAATATGCACAGGGGGAGAAAGCAGGAGTGAGCGACAGAGATGGTATCCATCGTCTTCACAATGGAGATCTATATAGACATGTAACCTAACTAAAAATCATTCATAACTTCACTTGTATGTATCATATGACATTTGTTTCAGTTACAACTATATTAATCTGGTCTGTTGGATTAATAAAGTTATGCAGGAAGATGTGTAAAATTGCATATCACATGTTCCTATTAGTGCATGAAAATATAAACTTAAAACAATCCCACAATAACCCCCTCTAAATTTTTTATATTTACTAAAATAATAATAAAACTTTATGAATCAGGAATTTATTCAGTCTGTCTTCATCCTTTTCCGTTTCTATCTGGAACTCTCCTCCACCATCTTTAATTAGTTACCTACATGATCCTTGATATTCTCCATCTCGTAATTTTCAGACCATTTCCTCTTTAGCAGTCTCTCCTTATTCTTGTGCACTCAATTTTTACACAAATGCCAAGAACATTTAAATAAAAGAAACAGAACAATTGCACAAATCATTATAATTATTATAGGGGTTGAATAATGCGTATAGTCCCCCCACCCAAATGATCAATTCATTCACTAACCTTAGTAAAACCCTTCCCTATCTCACTAACCCAGGAACCTATAGTTTCCCATGCCATGCTCTTCCAAATATTTAAGATCATGATAAGTGTTCGCTAAGTTTGTGATATAAGAATTAATGACAGGGCTGTTATCTGGGTTCTAATTTCAACACCTTCTAACTTTTAGCACTTTGCAAACACCGCCTTCCTTCACAAGAAGGAAATCAAATTCTAAGCAGTTCTGCATCACCCTAGCTCTAAAAGCAATTAGTTTTGAATTAATTTGGGTTAGTGTTTCCGCTGTACTTAAAGCAAGTCTATCCACCAATGTAGGTAAATGTCTTATTTTCACATCATTCGGTACCAAAGTTATAGGTGGAATAATAGTACCTAATATATCTAATACTACCTGTCCAAATCCTCGCTACACTCCCCTCAAAACGACTGCATCATCCACGTCAATCAAATGATAAACTCTAGGAAACACCAAAGCAAGATAACAAGATTCAACCCAGTTACATGGCAAATAAAAATAAGCAGTCTTACCACACACACAATAAATTCCACTCAGAATCGGCTCTCCATCAACCAAATAATCACCATTTAAAACATAACTACTGTCACACCAACTCTCTCCCACATATTCTCACCTCCTCCTTCTTGCTCTATTGTCAAAAGAGGGTGTATATTCAACAGTCTGAATTCTTCTTCTTTAATTTGCCCTCTTACAGCTTTTTCATCTCTCCAATCTCTCACAATTTTTACTCTCCTCTCATTTTATTCTTTAATAAATTCATGCCCTTCTTCACTTAAACCAAGCATATACCCCTGTTCAATAGGTTTAGTTTCATGCTTAATTTGTGCAGTTGGTTTCAGAAACTTATCATAGTTAATACCATTGTTAAATTCTTCATTCACCGAGATAGGCAAATCCTCCAACGGCACGTGAAATCCGCCAAGGAGACAAAAACACATTATTATTAAATATACTAACAAACACTGTACATGACAAACCATATGAAACTGGTAGTTGTGATTATGTAACACCCTCTTCTACAGAAGAAGGAAGGAAAGTGCAAATAGAGCAATTCCTGACCTTTATGATGTCAGAATACTCCTATGTCATTTTAGTATACATTTTATCTTGAAATCCACTAACTAAACTCTTTTAATGTATTATATTTTTCTTTACTGTGTGCTGTGGTTAATTCAACCCTTGTGGATAAGTTTCCCAATGGAGATAGTAAGCACAACAATAGGCTAACTGAAACTATTAATATTATTAATAAAACAATTAAACTAATACTTTTATAGCATTTGCTGTACTCCATCTGCTACTTACACAAACATTTGATTGTGTGGCTCAAAATAAATTCATCTTTGGTTCTTATTTCTTTAAAACAATAATCAAAACAAACATTTCAAAAAAATCTTTTTTTTCAAAAGTCTTTCCATATTGGTCTCTCAAACAAGAATCATCAACAAATAAAGTCAGATCAGCCATTCACAAAGGAGTTTCTTTAATATCTGGTGGTCTTGGTTTGGTACATAATTCAGTAACAGAAACAGAGTCATGTTCACTTTGATTATTCTCATCTTCATTTTCATCAGTACGCCTGTCTTCACAACCTTTCCCTGGAACCGGAAGCAGTGTTGCCGGATTGAGGGTATTGGATCTTTTAGTTGAAATGGTCCCTGCTGCAAGAATAACTTGCTCGTATTTTATCAGTTGACTATTTGTCATGTTCTGAGTCCTTGTACATATCAACAGGATCTCAACTGAGTGTGGGTCATATACAATTAAAGTATGGCCCATCACTATTCCTTCATTTTGTTCAATTGCGACCCAAGCAGCTGCAATTGATTTCATATAACCAGGAAGATTTACAGCCAGTGGACCCAAGACAGGTGAAGGATAGCCTATAGTCTCATGGCTCAACCATGTCTCTGTGTAAGAATTGATAATGCACACCCACTCTTCTCATGGGAGTAAAAAAGAAGATTAAATTAAAGTCAGGCATTCCAAGGCCAGGTGCATTGCATAAACTCTGTCTCAGTATGTGGAATGCCTTTGAACATTCTCTGTCAAATGGTACTGAATCTTTTATGTCACTGTGAGTCAACTGTATAAAAGGTTTGGCAATGAATGAAAAATTTGGAACCCACTTACAACAGTAGCCAACAGTTCCCTGAAACACCCTCACCTCCCTCTGGGTGGTAGAAGATTCAGTTTCAGAATTGCAGACGCACGTTCCTTTGAAACTTTCTGCACACCTTTCTCATTATGGTGACCAAGATAAATTACTTCTTTTTTACATTAGTGCATCTTCGTTGGGGAAACTTTATAACCACTGTAAGCTATGTGATTCAGGAAAGCAATTGTATCAAGTTTACAGACCTTTTTTTTTCTTTGTAACCAATAAATCATTGATTTACTGTTCTAAAATTGAGTTATGTGGCAACCACAAATTTTATAGCTCTTTCTTCAGAATTTGGCCAAAAATTGAAGGATTTTTAGTACACCCTTGTTGGATTCTACACCACACAAGAACTTTATTTTCAAATTGGAACGCAAAGAGAAACTGACTCTCCTTGTGAAAAGGAATTGAGAAGATTGCTTGGCATAAGTCATTGGCTGTATACCGTTCTGCAACCTCAGGAATTTGGAACAAATCACTGCTGGGCTCAGTACCATCGGACAACATTGAATGATAATTTTATAATGTTGTTGAAGGTCTTGAACAATGCGCCATTTCCTACTGGGTTTCTTCATTCTCATCACTGTAGAACTGCAAGGGCTGCTAAGCACACAGAAGGATTCCCTGCTTACTCATTTTGTCAATAACGGGTTTAATCCCTATCTCTGCTTCTCTTGAAAGTTTAAATTGTTTAATTCTTGGAAAAATGGCATTAGGTTTAATTTTAATTTTAATCGGTTCTGCACTTTTCATCAGTCCTATCCCTTTACCAGAGAAATCCCACACCTCTTCTTTGACAGCATGTCTTGAATCAAGAGTAAGATCATCTTTTGTTAAAGCTGGAAACAATTGAACCCTTGAAGCTTATGATTTGATTTTGAACACTGAATCCTCATATTGTGTTTCAATCACAACCCCATCCAATGTGCAGTCAATCACACAATTAATCCTACAAACAAGTTCCTGCCCAAAAAAATCACAGGACTTGAATCACACAAAGTGAACTAATGCTTATTCTGTATTTGTCCTATTTTAACTAGGACTGTAACCTGAGTAACAATTTGTTTATTACTGATCCCAACAACTTGGACTTCTCTTTCCAAAAGGGGTAGGTTTGGCTCTTTCACCGAGTAAACTATAGAATGGGTAGCACCTGTTTCAATTAAAAATGAAACGAGGTGGCTATTGACTTCACCATCATAAATGTATGGCCACTTTTATCTACCTCTATCACTGCTTCAAGTACGCAATCCTCCTCCCCTCTCAGGCACCATCATTGTAAATTACTCCCTGAAGAAAACTGAGAAGAATCATTACTGAGAATCTGTGGATTCTGCTGGTACCATGGACTATATGGTATTTTATTCTTCATGTTTTGCTGCATCACTAGGGCTGAAGGCATTGTCATGTGAAACTGTTGCTGATCATGCATAGTCTGCACACAAGTCAATTGGGTTGGGACCATGGACAATATATTTTTCTGCATCTGAGGGACAAACTCATTCGGGATTCTATCTGGATTGAGTCTGCATTCCCGTTTCCAATTCCACAGTTTACCATGGAAAGGACAAACAGTGCTTGTCTTCAACATTTGTATTCATTCGAAAATCATTCCCCATTATTCCTTTTCTACCACCTTGCATTTGCATTGATCAATTTCCCATTCTAATACCTTGCATTTGAGTCATTCTGTTCATTCCAGCATTTCTAGATTTAATTTAACCCATGTCTGCACCCATCAGCAGACTTTGTCTGGTCAGCCATCAGCTTCTCTTCGATTCCATTCACGCAGATTTTATTTTGATAAAAAAAATTAAAAGCATATTTACAGCTTAAAAAATACACAAAGCTAAAATCAATGCAGTGTGTATGCAAGTGATCACACTTTCTATAAAATTCAGTCAGTGTACATAAAAGAGAAATAAGATAAAATCATGAATTAGTACAATCATAACAATTTAAAATTTCAAACCCACCTTTTCCCACACAAATCCTACTGCTAATACAATTTCTACCTAAACTAAAGACTACATACGGGGTTGTGTCATGTTTTAAGACTCTTAAAGCTTCTAAGTGCTTCCTAAACACCATTTTACGACAGATCGGGCGGATCCATTTCCTTCTGAACTTATCATATGCCGTACAAAAATAAAATACGTGCAAGGCTTTCAGTGGTGCCCAGAGTGCATAAGGTGCAAGTTGAATCTTGATCAGTATTGTTGTACGACTTCTACCTTGCAGTAAAAGCTCTCATCTGGGGAATTTCAAAGCGGAATTTCATGTATAATATTTTTGCTAAATGAGGTAGGACGACATCTAAATAGTCATTGAAGCTTGGCTTCGGCTTTACAATAAGGAATTGTGTGGTCAGCATGCCTAGTCGGGGGTTCTGGTGAATGGTGTTCAAGACATGCACCCAGTAAGTCTGCTTTAATGTTTTTTTTTAGTTTGATGGTAATATTTGGGGATCATTCCAATACGAAAGCAGACCAAGTTTGCCAAACCAAGTCTGGATGTGTTGGAACTAGGGAAAGGTCACTGACCTATCAAGTTCCAATAATTCCCAAAGTCCCTCTCTGTAATGTGCCAGTTCCTGCATTGTTCATAATCTTATCCAGTAGAGTATAGGTCTCAAGACTACTATATGCTCTGTTTGTTTGATATTTAGTTCCTGGTACATGGGTATCAGTGGTGTAGACGAGAGGAGGCCCAATAGCCCCCTTATAAACTTCTTTTCACTTAACGTGAGCTGGTGGGATCTTTGATTCCATGCTACTTTGCATCAAGCCAATCAGTACTTTATTTGGCCAGTTTCAAGGTCTTATTTATACTCTTTGTCTGCTAACACATTTCACTTTGTTGTATATGATTACTTAATTCTGTACGTAAACCCATAACGAAAGCAGGAATTAAACCACTGACACCATCTTTCACAGGATGATCAACTCCCACGTGCCTCTTGAAAATCTACATGACCCTCTCATAATAAGCATGCACTAACTCTGTCAGTTCCTTTGAAGTTGTCAAATTCTTTGGCCAATTAATATTTTTTTCGAACACCTTCTTTTTCAAATATTCAATCACCTGCCTGTATATATTAAATGCCTCCTCAGAAAGAGCATTGTTAGGAGCCACTCTAGCTGGTTCTTCAGTTGGCCATGCAACAGCAACCTTACATTTGGACCACAAATCACTATCAATTACAATCTCAAATAATGAACTCAAGTCGGTCCACAGCATTTGTGAAATTGTTGTCAGCCTGTGAACCTCTTTGCACCACCTTTCAAGCTCTTCACACAGTTTCAGAAAATTTGTAGCAAAATCATAAAGATCAGCTCTCATCCATGGCACTTGTACTAAATTTCCCTCATGTACTTCTCTCAATGGAAATTCCAGTACCATTCCTCATCCCACTTCCGAATTGCTTTGCTCTCTTATTCCTTGACTTTCTTTTTACTTGCTGTCCTGCTTTTACATTTGACCCTGTATTTCTTCAAAAGACTCTGCTCCCTTGTCTTCTCAATTAAATCTTTAATATGAGCACATACTGCATCTTACTAATGTCAATTTCACATCATCAGCTAATTCTTCTAATTGATCTCGTGGTTCATTTGCACATCTGGCTCCTTCTTTGATCAAATACCTAATTTCGTCAATATTGTATGACAATCTATTTAAATCAATTATCCCTTGTAACATTTCTCCAAATTCAATTTTCAAAAGGCCATCATTAATAGTTCTCTCTTTTGGAGTCTCTTGAACCAGAACTGTAGTAACAGGTAGACTGATTTGAATTTGAGAAACAACTGGGGTCTCTCTACTAGTATTTGATATTGCTGTCATTGCTGTTTCAAATGGGGCACTTGTTATTGTACTAACAACAAGAGCTGTAGGTGGGCTCTAGCTGTACTGCACTAGCTCCTGCTGCACCCATAGCTGGTATACCCCCAGCACCAGCAGCAGTTCCATGTGCCCTGTTGTATATGGAGGAGGTCTAGAATTCAAAAGGTCATTTAAAAAGTTATCTTCCTCATCTGAATCATGATTCTGATCTTTTCCCTCCTTATTTTTCTTTCTGTCTCCAGTTTCTTTAATTATTGCAGGAATAACTCAGACACCCTCCATCATATCCTCCATCCAACATTTCTCTTGTCGATCCAACTTGTTCTCTAACCTCTGTCTAAACAACCCTTCACTTTGTCATTTTCTTTCTTTCCTTCTCTGCAGCGATTCAATTCCATTCGTTTCATACCTCAAGCTGTGTAGGTCTAGGCAAATACTTTTTCTTTTGTTCATTGTTTGTCTCAGGAAATCTAGCTTTCTCAGCTCCCTGGCTGACTGACCAATCACAGCACGACTTTTCAGGGAATGAGAAAACCAATTGCAAAACCTTTCTCACTTAATTTGACACAAAATAAACATTGTCTGCTCAACCTAAATAGGAAGAAAATCAGCAAGTTAAGGTAAGAAAAATCTCACAATCAATAGAGGCAATTACAAAGAACTGCGCCCTTCATGGTACCATTTTAAACCACAAATCACACTAGATAGACTCCCATCCAGTGGTAATCCACCCTGGCAAATCTCAGTTTCATTGTGTCCCTGCATTAAGGCACCTCCCAACATGCCAATTATGTAGACAATAGAACTTTCTCCCAATGAATAAACTAATGATCACTTTGGAATGTAGCGGAAGGACCTTGACAAGTGTTACAAATCATAGGGAGCAGGGAAAAGTTCATCTGAAGCAATATAATTGTAGTGGTGGAAATAAACTACTACACGTAAGCTTGTTTGTGCTCTGCAAAGCCTGTGGGGGGAGAGGATGTGCTTGGGGGAGCAGGAGTGAGTGACCGAGATGGCATCTATTTTGTTCATACACTTTGGGGCCGATTCACAGAACTAATCTGAGATAAAATACTAAACTTACTACTTTTGGTAGAATATGACACGTTATTTCGCATGCCATTACTTCGCATGCCATTACTACGCGGTTATTACTTAGCAATAACCGTTACTACGCAAGTTTTTAGTTCGCATACCATTACATTGAAAGTGTTAATGTATACGAAGTAAAAACTTGCCTAGTAATAAAAATGGTATGCGGAATAACGTGTCATATTAAAAAAAGACATTTAACCCCTTTTTTAAAATGTTTAAAACACAACACTACTTTAAATAATAAATAGAAATACACTACCCTACACATCTAAAAATGGAAAACACTACCAAAACACTCAAACACTACACTAACCTACACTACTGATACACCACTACACTACCCTTAACCCTAAATCACTACCCCCTGCACGAACATACGCATTCCCCCACTCCGGTCCCCACACTTATTCACTACCCATCACAACCCCCGACACTACACTAAACACTAAAACATTAACCTACACTACACTACCCTAAACCCTAAAACACTACCCCCAGCACGACACTACCCCTAGCCCCAGTGCTGTCCCTACTCCCAAACACTACCCTACACGACATCACGACACTACCCTAAACCCTAAAACACTACCCTACACTACCCCTAGCCCCAGTCCTGTCCCTACTTCCAAACACTACCCTACACGACATCCCGACACTACCCTAAGCCCTAAAACATAACCCTACACTACACAAACTCCACACTACCCTAAACCCTAAAACTGTACCCCCAGCACGACACTGCCCCTACCCCCAGTCCTGTCCCTACACTACCCTACACTACACAAAACACTACCCCTCATGACCCCCTACACTACCGTAAACACAAATACACTACAATACACTACACAAACCAAACTACACTTCCCTAAAACAACGCCCCCGGCTTACCTCTCCTGGCGGCCTTCTCGTAGGTGTTGAACACTCCCTCCATGACGGCTGGTCCCGCTCTCACAATCCTTAATCCGCCGCTCCTTGTCACCACTCCCCCTGCCTGGGACGTCACGTGATAACAGTGGAAACAAAGGTAGGAAATTACTTCACGGCAGTTAGTGCGAAACGTACAACGCACGAGTTGTAACAACGCGCGTAGTAATGGCTACGCGTTGTTACAACGCATGCGTTGTAAAGCTTGCGTAGTAACGGTATGCGCACTAACAGCCGCGAAGTAATGGCTGTTCACCCTTTTGGTATTCACAGAAGGCATTTAGTAGTAGTAAAGTTAGGACTCCTAACTTTACTACTACTAAAATGAGACAAAATCCTAACTTTACGACTTTCGGTATTCACAAAAGGCATTTAGTAGTAGTAAAGTTAGGACTCCTAACTTTATTACTACTAAAATGAGACAAAATCCTAACTTTACGACTTTCGGTATTCACAAAAGGAATTTAGTAGTAGTAAAGTGAGGAGTCCTAACTTTACTTCTACTAAATGCATTCTGTGAATACCAAAAGTAGTAAGTTTAGGATTTTATCTCAGATTAGTTCTGTGAATCGGCCCCTTTATTATTAAAATATCAACGTAAAACAATTCCAAACGAACAAGCAACTTGTCTCTAACTTTTGATCCCAGAGCATTCTGATATTCTCACATTTCCACTTTTCTTTCACTGCCTTCACCTATCAGCTTTTAGAAAAGCTGATTATTCACTAGTAATGGGATTTCAGAATGCCGGGCAAAGTCAGAGAGACCATTCAAACTCCCCAAATGGAGCTCAGGTGGGGATTTTCCGGGAGTGGTGGAATGTTGTGGAAAATTATAAATTTGTAATATTTATTTTTCAGCATAGTTCTCCTGTCTGCTGCATTTATTGTCTACATTTAATTTTGACTGAAAGTGTCACCTTTACATGTAGGAATATTCAAAGAGCATCTCCCACAGGGCGGGGTATCCTTAGTCATCTAGGTAAGTAAACTGCACTGTTAAGACTGTGCAGTGATGCTCTCTGAGAGTAGCCAACCTAAAATCTTTAGAAAAATAAGAGGGGGAATGGGGAAAATTGCATTTGACGTTTGAAATACAATTATAAAAAACATTTCAAACCATGTTCACCGTGATAAATAATGAACGTTGCGTTGTGTCATTTGATGTGGATAGCTGACGTGCATCCACAACTAACTTAGCACTAAAGTAAAATCTGTGTCATTTAAGATTGGCTACTATCAATGTAGGCACCCCCCTGATATCCATCTCTGAATATCTTATGGCAGGTGTCCAATGGCTGCGTCAGTAAAATAATGGCTCGCTATTACCAGACTGGCATTGTGGAGCCCAAGACGATTGGCGGGAGCAAGCCGCGCCTGGCCACCCCCGATGTGGTATCGAAGATCGCCCAGCTGAAGTGGGAGCAACCGTCCATCTTTGCTTGGGAGATCCGTGAGAAGCTGCTGTCTGAGGGAGTCTGCACTGGAGACAAGATCCCGAGTGTGAGTCAGAAACATTGTGACAACTTGTGTTTTTTGTGATACAAGTAGAGCATACCCTTACAGAATGTAAATGAAGTATGTCAGCCGAACCCAGATTATTCAACTGTGGAAAAGGCACCTTTCACCTGTATCGAATAAGAATAACTTGTGTTTTACATAGAGCTAAGTACAGCAATCTGCCGTTACTCAGCACTGTATTGCCAAATTATGATGCTCAGTTCTCTAGTAGTTATTTTTATCAAGTTGGCAATGGCATTTCTGCTTGTCACATGATGCGCCAGGCACACAGGGACATATTCTTAGATATGGGATATCAGAGGTGCCAAAAAGAAACCTTACATTAAATTCTGCTAAAACAAGAAATTTTGAAAATGTTTGTTTGAAAATGGAATTCAGTTGCCACACCACACAGCTTTGTTCAGTGGTATAATAATAATGTTAAGAGAGACGAAAATCTCGGCTTGGCCTCTTTGGATTTCATTAGTGAAAGTGATTCTGCATCCGAGGTCGTGTTGTGCATAGAGTGCATTACTTCGTACTGAGCAAGACTGGGACAGTGCACCCTATTAGAGTCAACAATAAAGTCCAGGGAAAACGTGCTCCTGAACTCTGAAAACTGCATTCGTGCAAGGCTGAGAGTTCTTTGAAGCTGCTGATCCGCCTTTCACTGCAGGTTTCATAGGGGGCAAAGATCCCCCTGCAGGTTGGAGCAGTGAGTGACCGCACCGGCCTGCTGGTAGGTGTCTGAGAGGATCCCTTTATCCGTCTCACAAGGAGAACCCATGGACAGTGCACTGTGTGCCACCTATATGTGGCTCACAGTCAGTGTGTCTCCTTACGGCCTCTTGGACTCTGTGGCTGTGTCTGAAATATGACATAGGCACAGAGGCAAAATAGGTCCTTGTTTGCCTGTTGCCACGCTTCCATGCAAAAGAGGGCACATCTCCTTGCTCTCATTTAGTGCCTAATTTACCACTGACACGATCCATATTACGTAAGGGGTAGCACAAGCATCTTCAGCCCCTACTGAAACATCATAGTGCCCCAGAGGTAAAAATAGGGCAATACATCCCCAGGGGTTCAACCTAAAAAAATAGCGGTAGACTTTGACAGCTAGCTGCAAAATGACCAAGGGGTGTTGTTGAATCACTATGTGATACCACAATAAATTAACAAATAAATAATTAGCCCCTTTGCTGCTAGGCCTCCCCCCCCTCCCCGCCCCCCCCGTGCTAAGCCTTTTTTTGGCTATTTGAGGTAGTTCGCGCTTTGGCCCCTGTAACGTTTTGACCACATAAGGTATCCACGCCAAATTTGCGTCCTTTTCTTCCAACATCACAGGGATTCTAAAGGTACCCAGGGTGTGTGGATTCCCCTGGAGGGGACCTAGAAATTAGCCAAAATACAGCTAAAAACTTTTTTGGGGGGGAAAAAAGTGCTGCAAATGAAAGCGTCTGGTTTTTTTCCCTGCAAATGGTATCAACAAAGGGTGTGTGTGGCCGAAATCACCATTTTCCCAGCTTTCAGGGACTGACAGACTTTTGTCAGAAAACCAACATTTTTTACACAGTTTTGGCATGTTACTGGGACATAGCCTATTTTTGCTATTCTTTGTGGTTTCAACCTTCTTCCAGTTAATGGTAGAAATGGGTATGAAAGCAATAATGGATCCTGGAAAGCTATACATTTAAAAAAAGTAGACAAAATTCTTAATTCAGCAAGGGGTCATTTGTGTAGACCCTTCAAGGTTTCTTCATAGAAACTAACAGTTGAAAATAGGAAAAATTGCAAATGAGTTGAAAAAAACAGCCACTTGTGCCAACATTTTCACCTGTAACTTCTTCTAATTATGACAGATGTTTGAAAGCAATATACCGTTACATCCGCTGGACCTTTCTGGTTGTGGGGATATATAGGACTTGCAGGTTCACCCAGAACCCGACGAACCCAGAGCCAATAACTGAGCAGCGTCTTGCAATGGTTTTTTATTATGAACCGGGTATATAGCAATTCATTTGGGAAAGTATATACAGTGAAAAATTGGGATGAAAGACACCTATGTATTTCTGAAATTGGAACAAAATATAGAGTTTAGAAGCAGTAGCTATTTGCACATTTCCGAAATTGTGAGTACCCATACTAGCATGAGAATGATAGGACATTTTTCAAAGTGACTACTTTTTTACACATTGTCTTTCATTTGGAAGGCAGAAATGCATTGAAAGTCAATAGGTAATAACAGTTGCTCTACAATTCTGTGTTACCCTAGGTCTTCCGATGAAAATGGTACCTCACTTGTGTGGGTAGGCCTAGTGCCCACGACAGGAAACGGCTCAAAACGCAACGTGGACACACTTCATTTTTACAGTGAAAACTGACCCTTTTTTTGCAAAGTGCCTAGCTGTAGATTTTGAACCCTAGCTCTGCCGGCACCTAGGGAAACCTAGCAAACCTATACATTTTTGAAATCTAGACACCCAGGGGAATCCAGGATGGGGTGACTTGTCTGGCTCTCACCAGGTTCTGTTACCCAGAATCCCTTGCATACTTCAAACTTTGTCAAAAAACCCACATTTTCCTCACATTTCTGTGTGGAAAGTTCTGGAATCTGCGTGGATCCACAAAATTCCACCGACCCTGCATTCCCCAAAGTCTTCCGAGAAAAATGGTACCTCACTTGTGTGGGTAGGCCTAGTGCCTACGGCAGGAAACGGCCCAAAACGCAACGTGGACACACCACATTTTCACAGTGAAAACGGACCCTTTTTTTGCAAAGTGCCTAGCTGTAGATTTTGAACCCTAGCTCTGCCGGCACATCGGGAAACCTAGCAAACCTATACATTTTTAAAAACTAGACACCCAGGGGAATCCAGGATGGGGTGACTTGTCTGGCTTTCACCAGGTTCTGTTACCCAGAATCCATTGCAAACCTCAAACTTTGTTAAAAAAAACCACATTTTTCTCATATTTCTGTGGTGGAAAGTTCTGGAATCTGTGTGGATCCACAAAATTCCACCCACCCCGCATTCCCCAAATTCTCCCAAGAAAAATGGTACCTCACTTGTGTAGGTAGGCCTAGTGCCCGCGACAGGAAACGGCCCAAAACGCAACATGGACACACCACATTTTCACAGTGAAAACTGACCCTTTTTTTGCAAAGTGCCTAGCTGTAGATTTTGAACCCTAGCTCTGCCGGCACCTAGGGAAACCTAGAAAACCTATGCATTTTTGAAAACTAGACACCCAGGGGAATACAGGATGGGGTGACATGTCTGTCTCTCACCAGGTTCTGTTACCCAGAATCCCTTGCAAACTCAAACTTTGTAAAACAAAAACACATGTTCCTCACATTTCTGTGGTGGAAAGTTCTGGAATCTACGTGGATCCACAAAATTCCACCCACCCCGCATTCCCCAAAGTCTTCCGAGAAAAATGGTACCTCACTTGTGTGGGTAGGCCTAGTGCCCGCAACAGGAAACGGCCCAAAATGCAATGTGGACATACCACATTTTCACAGTGAAAACTGACCCTTTTTTTGCAAAGTGCCTAGCTGTATATTTTGAACCCTAGCTCTGCCGGCACCTAGGGAAACCTAGCAAACCTATACATTTTTGAAAACTAGACACCCAGGGAAATTCAGGATGGGGTGACTTGTCTGGCTCTCACCAGGTTCTGTTACCCAGAATCCCTTGCAAACATCAAACTTTGTAAAAAAAAAAAAAACATTTCCTCACATTTCTGTGGTGGAAAGTTCTGGAATCTGCGTGGATCCACAACATTCCACCCACCCGCATTCCCCAAAGTCTTCCAAGAAAAATGGTACTTCACTTGTGTGGGTAGGCCTAGTGCCCGCGACAGGAAATGGCCCAAAATGCAACGTGGACACACCACATTTTCACAGTGAAACTGACCCTTTTTTTGCAAAGTGCCTAGCTGTAGATTTTGAACCCTAGCTCTGCCGGCTCTTAGGGAAACCTAGCAAACCTATACATTTTTTAAAACTAGACACCCAGATGAATCCAGGATGACTTGTCTGGCTCTCACCAGGTTCTGTTACCCAGAATCCCTTGCAAACCTCAAACTTTGTAAAAAAAAACACATTTTCCTCACATTTCTCTGGTGGAAAGTTCTGGAATCTGCATGGATCCACAAATTTCCTACCACCCAGCGTTCCCCCAGGTCTTCCGATAAAAATGGTACCTCACTCACGTGGGTGGGTCAAGTACCCGCGTCAGACAAGGGCCCAAAACGTTTTGAGGATACATCAAAATTACCTATCACAAAACAACCTGGTTTTGCAAGGGGGTCACCTGGGATTTTGGCCCCGGGCTCGGCAGCCATCTTGGGAAACCTACCAAACCCACACATTTATGAAAACTAGACACCTGGGAAAGTCAAGCGAGGTATGGCTTGCGTGGACCCCCCAACGTTTTCCTGCCCAGAATCTCCTGCAAACCTCGAATTTAGCTGAAAAAAATCAAATTTTTCTCAAATTGGGGTGGACTGAATTTGCCCAAAGAAATTTGGGGAGAGCAAAGGCCCTTGCCCAAGGAGCCGCTACCCCCTCCCTGGTGCCTAGTGGGCAGATCCCCAAGCAGGGATCCACTAGGGAGGGGTGCCATTGGAAAGGGGAGATTCTCCCCTTTCCAACGATACCTCTCCTGACTTTCTACGTGCTCAGGCGGCTGAGATAGCCCCCTGAGCACGTAGAAAGTGAAACTGAAATGAGGCTCTTGGTTCATTTCAGTTTCGGTTTCACTGAAATGAAGTCAGCGCGACGTGCGCGCTGATCGTCATTTCAGGGAAACAAAGCAGGCAGCCTCTGGAGCTGGGGAAGCTCTTCCCCAGCTCCTGAGGCTGTTGAGGGGTAAAGGGAATCCCTCTGGTGCCCGCACCAGAGAGATTACCTGTGCCATGTGCGATGACGGCCAGGGGTCGTCCGACGCACATGAGCACTGGTGCATCGGACAGCCCCCGGCCGTCCGCCGCACCGAAGGGGTTAGGGGGTGAGAAGTGTTGATGCCAGAGCCACTGTTTAGAGACACCCATTTACACTTTGTTCGTGGTACTCAAACTTGCCAACTTAATTATCTAAGCTGGCTAGGACTGGTCTTTCTGTCACACACTCTTGTCATAGAAGCCTTATTTTGAGATATTTTTCAAACAAATTTTATGATTGCAAATTAAAACCAATGTCAGAGTAACGAAAGGGGTTCTAATGCATTACAGAAGACATGGATATATGCAGGGTATATCCTTAAGAAATGAAGGGGAATAAAGAGAGATCGTGATGAAAGGCAAGTGGAGTGGTAACAAGGGCGATCGATGTAAGTAACAAATACCAAAAGACTTGCCTTGAAATTATGGAAGAGCAGTTTTGATGGCACTGGTTGGCTATGGCTGAGGTTTTGATCTCCCAGTCTGCCTAATGTTATCAAGAAATGCTTTCTTGAAGACATTTACTTGATTTGGAAATAAAACCAAATATAAAATTGTCTCAGGTGTAATTACAAATATCTTCATAATCTTATTAATTTAGCAACAAGAAATAAGGAGAGAAGCTGAAGCGAAATTATCTCAAATAAACTGTCACCTAGGAGTCTAGGGCGAAAGCAATTTGTTCTTATCTGTGGGCACATGAGAGACTGGACATGAGTAAAAGGCTTCTATTGGAGTAATACTAACACCAGCAGCAAAAGGCCCTAAAGCAGCAGGGGAGTTGCTTTGCAGTCCCTAACCTTTTACTGCTGGCAGTGCCCCAACAAAGTAATTGTGACATAGGAAGGGAGGAGAGTATGGATCAGAAAAAGGCCGCTGAAGATGAACCGTCCTGCCCTCAGACACTGAAAAGAAAGTGTGAGAAAGGGAAGAGGCGGAATTTCTCTAAGAGTTTGCATGCCCACCTACAGGCACTAGTGTGTTATGCATTTTGGAAAATGTCCAAGGGTGTCCTCCTCTTCTCTGTTTCTGTGTTCCTCAGAGCTGATGTCTTTCGGGTAGTATCTCTAGCTGGTAAAAAAACATTCTGAGGACAATGAAGCTCTGTGTAGCACAATCAGGGTGGGGGGGGAGCTGGAGGGCTATAGGAGGGTAGCACAGCAATCCACAGAACAGGATTGTAAACTGAGAACACCACAAACTGTCTGCTTTAGTGTGCATCCCATTACTATGCACTACATATTTTAATAGCTCCCTAGTCACAATTTCACCTAGAAAGTGTGACATCCACCCCTCCCCTTCACAAATAATACTTTTGATATATTTATTGTAGAAAATGTGCCTCTTCTGCATGGTCACCCGAGTTTTCCTACCTTTTGCTGGACCCTGTTTTTGCTGGCTTTAGAATTCTTTCAGTAGCGGCTGGTGACATTTGAAAGTGGTGCGGCGTAAACGTTGGGCTTGACTTTTATATAGTGAGCGATGTGAACAAGTTCAATGGACAAACCTGGGGTCCAGAGTGAGTCCCTCTCCCGAGGCAGAAAGGAAAAAAAGATTGGCAAATAGTGCATTTTAAAGCAAATTAATGTAGCGATAAAGCAAGGCTTATGAAGCAGTGGGAACGTATAGTCTTGAAATATTAAACACATTAAAAACTGCCCCATATCTTCTTGCATTATTATGTTCAACAGTTACTGTAATGTGTAAATTGTACAGCATGACAACTTTACCCTTTAAAATGTATGCTTACCCAGTGTCTTGCACTGCATGCAGCATTAACTTTGGAAAAATATGCTCTAACCAGACTTCGAGAAGAACCCACAGCTGCTGGCTGCCACCAGTGATATAGAAATATGCGCAGACAGGTCTTTAAGTGGAATGAAAAAAGTGGGGGGTTTATATAAAGGAACATGTCAAATAAATTTCTGTGATTCCCATAGTGTGCACCTGACCGTATTTTGGTTTCTCTCTGAGATGTAATTCTATCAAGATAAATGTTGGACTTGGCCCTTTTTGGCAGGTTCACCCCTAAACTTTTTGCCTTTTTCTCTGACAGGTGTTGGTGGTTTTAGGCCTCTGGGCACTTTAGCACTGTGGTCCAGTGTAAAGTACGTGCGCTCTCTGTGTTACATTGGTGAGATTGGCCTGCCCTCCCATAGGAATGCATTGGGGATTCCCTGATCAGAGTGTGTCAGTGGTAATTCCTGGAATGGGAGGAGCAGCGTGGTCAAGTTTAGTATGTATGAAATTGTGAGAATAAATGCTGCGCAATGGTGTGCGCAGATTTATTATGACTGTTGGAGAAATGCCACTTTTAGAAGTTGGCATTTCTGTGTGCTATGTGTCTGCCTGCCTGATGTGAATTGCATGTCTGGCTTGTGAGTGACAGGGGCTGAGAGGTGTGTGTGGCTCCAGGAGGGGCAGGGTGAGTCAGCGCTAGGCTGAATGGGACATCTGCGGTAGGAGTAGTGGGAGGAGTAATCCCCTGACCCTGAATAGGACTGTGCCCAGCCTGCACAATGCTGGCTCCGCCCCCTGTGGTGTGTCTGAGCACCTAGCCCCCACCTGACAAAGGGGAAGAGGAGCTTGGAAAACAAAGTGCTCCAAATCCCCCCTGAACCAGTTGCATCTGGTTCCCCCATGCCCTGTCCTGCAGACAAAGAGATTTGTGGTATAAATATAGGGGCTGTGACCCCATGAAATGGTTCTGTACTTTGGTGCTGTTCATGCGGGGGCGTGCTGCTGCTGGGGCCCAGGAGGAACCGCCATGAGGGCTTGCCTCCCTGGGCCCAGCATGGCCCCCTTGATCCCTAAAAGAACTTTCTGCTTGGACCCTTGTACTTTTCCTTTGTTAGTCCAGGACCCAGGATTTTGCACCCTGTGAGCGCTTTATTTTGATTTGCCCAAAGAGAGGAAAAGCGTGGGCTGCGCAGCGCTGAGCTGCGGCCCTTTGAGAGGGAATCCCCATCGTAGGGATTCCCCCGTGATGCCGTCCCGAGCGGGAGCCCACCCCGCTTATGATTTATTGGAATTACGGGTGCCCACCCCGCATCTGTGCTGTTTAGGATGGCAGGTGCCTACCCCGCGTTGTTTGCTTTGACGGGAGCCTACCCCGTATTGCCACCGCAAAAAGAGAAAAGAAACGGCCGCCGCGATCACGCGGCGACCCGGAAGTCAGGCGTTGCCTTTGCCTGGTTGTGGGCAGGGCCTCGTGATGGCCGGAAGCAGGAAGGAGCCGTCCGGAGGAGCGGGAAGTCCGGGGCCTCGTAGGCTCCACATCCAAGCCCTGGGTCCCAGGAGGGGGCCCGGGTGAAGTGAGGAGAGGCGGCCGAGGCCGCCGATGGCTGCGTGGGGCTCCCGTGAGCGAGGGAAGCCCCGCGCACCGGAGAAGTCCGGAGTGCGGACCAGCAAAGAAGCAGCCTTCCGCTGCGTCCGCAGCAGGGAGATGAGCGGCACCAGTGAGTACCAGTGAGTAGGGGCTCAAGATGTGCAGTGTTGGTATCTGAGCGGCCCGCCTGGTAGAGGGCCGCTCCAACGAGGGGGTATGTTTGTTTGTTCTAGAGCACCAGAGAGTCCCGAGGGCCAGTAGTGCCCGTGCCCTCCAGTTTTGGCTATGTTCTCCAGCTGCCCCGCTTGCTAGAGGGCAGCTGCAACGATGGGGGCAAGAGTATGTAGAGAGCCCCAGTGAGGCCCCGAGGGCACAGTTGTGCCAGGGCCTATTTGCTTGTCCACAGCTGCCCCGCCAGACAGAGGGCAGCTGCAACGTTTGGCGCATTGTTGTGTAGAGAGCCCCCGTGCAGGGCCTCTCTAGTTGTTTCCCAGTTGCGCCGCCATAGCGGGCAACTACAACGTTTTGTGCCTATTGTCCAGAGGGCACAGGGAATGCCCAGGCCCACGTTCTGATCACAGCTGCACGGCAAGTAGCATCAGCTGCAACGTTTAGGCCAACAGTTCTTTGGGGGCATTTTTCAGTGAGATGCACTCCTCTGCCCCAGCGCAATTGCGCACGTGGATTCTGCTGCATTGGCAGCCGCCCTGACATTTGGGACATAGGGCATTTGAGCCCCTTTGAGAAGGCCAGTTGGCCAGGGGGACTGTTAGGTTTGTAGGGCGCCAGGCCCTAAGGTGATTTATGTGGTGCTAGGAAATGTGATTTATGTACTGTGATTTATGCACCGTGATTTATGCCTCTAATGTGGTTTATGTATGAGGTTATTTGCATACTGTGGTTTATGCTTGTGAGGTTATTCTCTACTGTGAGCTATGCCCCTAATGTGAGTTATGCTTAGGAGGTTATGGTCTAATATGTTTAGGCTTATGAGGTTGGCGCAGAATGTATTTCACGCCTGATGTGATACTGTGCATAATATGGTTTATGTTGCAGGAGATAATGCTGAGTACAGTGTTTGCCAGTAATTACTGGTTGTGTTCTACGTTTATTATATGTTCTACATTTACTATCTTTACTAAGTGATGGTTCTGACAGTGGCCCAATTGGCCCTGTCAAGTGTATATAAGCCCCTGTAAATACTGCCTAGTGCCAGTTGGCACAGTGTATATTGTGTGATTACTATCCTAATGTGTTTATGGTAATACAAAGGCTATTTTTGATATAACCTTGTGTGGAGTTCCTTTTGTGGTGTGCCTGGTATGTTGTTGCTGTGTGGTGTTGCGCAAACGCTTTACACATTGCTTCCGGGATAGGCCTGACTGCTCGTGCCAAGCTACCAAGGGGGTGAGCAAGGGTTATCTTCGGCGTGTAACTCCCTTGCCCTGACTAGAGTGGTGGTCTCTGCCTGGCTTTGGCGCAAGCCTTAGCCAACCAGAGATCCCATTTCTAACATTGGTTGTCAGCGGTGAGGATAGGACTTGCGTTTGCGCAGTACCACAGCGACAACTGGTTGCACTACAAGCTCTGCATTTTAGATAGTCACATGTATGGGGATTATTGTTTCTGAGTTTGTTTTAAGTATCATTTCATTGAAATGTGTTTTATTGCACTATGAGTTGGGGGTCCTGCCAAGGACAGAAACCAGAGAATCTGGAGGAGTTTTGTACTGCCCTTGTGCAGACTGCTATTTCTTGGGTTGGCCTGAAGCTGAAGGAGTTGACTGCCCTTGTGCCATCGTGCTATTTCTTGGGTTGGCCTGAAGCTAAAGGAGTTGTACTGCCCCTGTGCTGTCTGCTATTTCTAGGGTTGGCCTACAGTGGTAACTTAATTGGCATGGAGTAACTAGCTCGGGAGGGTAGATTATCCCCTAAGTGCAGTTTTAGTTTTCTGGAATCCCCAGTAAGGGTGGGATCCAGTGGTGGCAGCAATATGAAGTCCAGTGCAGGAAGTCCCATTCCCAGTTCCCAGAGTATGGTACCTGGTTCCCAGTTAAGAGGGGGACAGGTTGAGATTCAGGGGCAGTAAGATGCTGTCTCACCAGTCTTGGGGGGAGTGTGGATGAATGTGTGGTGCACTGGATGTTTGGGTGATTGGTTAGCACGGTAAATGGTGTTAAAGGGCTGTTCAATCCGTTTTGTCAGAGAGAACACGCCCCGTAATTGTTTTCCGGAGTCGCGCCAACCCCTGTTGGAGTGTGTAAGTTCTTTGATTCTAGGGAGTTTGCATTGGGGAGTGATACTGGAGGAATGGTGCAGGTATCTTCCAACCCAGAGTGGTGGAAGTGGTTCAGAGTAGCCCAGCTAGGTAACCTTATAGTGAGGAGGTTGTAGGGACTCACATCCTGTCTCGCAGGAGAAGGAGTGAGATTGGGCTGTGTCTCGAAGTGCCCGCACCTCAGTCTCCAGTACTGGATGGTTCTTAGAGGGAACACCAGGTAGGGAGCCTAGTCTGTCCTGTTGGACCATTCTTCGAGGGGGATCTCCCCTTGTTAGGTGAGCTGGGAGTGTCTGTAATCAGGCCCCATCAGTTCTGGTGTCTGGCAGTGCCACTCCTAAGTGGAGGGTGCAGAAGTCCAGATTGAGGGGTGAGAGGGGGAAAGAGTCCCCAGTGGAAGAACCATTGGGTCAGGGGCCAGCCAGAAGGGCTGAGTCACCAGTGATTGACCATGGTGACGCCACTTCTGTCCTGGGGCATCTTCACGCACTGTCAGATGGACAGGAGGTCGTGAGCTCTGCGCCAGGCAGACTGTCACACGACACATTAGTTATGTGTCACCCTCGGGGGGGGGTATATGTACTCCCCAGGAAGTCCTTGTTCGCCGGGCAATTGTCCAACCAAAGGGTACCGTCCCTGGGTTGGGGAGCCAGGTTCAGGTGTTTCCTGTTCTGGACGGAAGGGCAACTGTAATCAGTGTCCTGACCGGTTTGCCTTCTAGGGGTACCACTCCAGTTGGGAGGGTATAGGGCTCTGGAAGGGGGTGCAGAGGGAGGGAGTCCTCGCCTCTGACCCCGGTGCAGCCGGTGAGTTTAGATCCCAGGTGGTAGACCAGTTGATGGAGAGAGGTCCTGAACTGGTGAGTGAGTTGTGTTCTGGGGGTGCTTCTCCTGGGAGAGTGCTGAACCCCAGAAGGGAGGTAGGGTGAGGAGACGCTTCGCCTGTGACCTCTGGTCAGCCTGAGTGTGCGGACCCTAGGTTGAAGGATCAGTGGCAGTTTGGAACTACACTGAGAGGGAGAGTGGAGAATGGCTATTATGTGCCAGGGGTTACTGCCCCCCACTCTGTGGATTGGCAAGGACCAGTGACATCTGGATGGCCTAGGGCCTGGTCCTGGCTGAGGACAACTAGGGAGTACCAGTGGGGTAGCCTAGTTGGTCCTGAGAGTTTTTCCAGAGGGAACCACATGGGTTCAGAGTGGCGTAGAACCGGAGGGTGTCCCTGCAGTTGCGGGCCCGAGTCCGTGTTCTATCGCCCGAAGCAGGGAAGCCCATCAAGGTAGTGATTGGTCTACCCTGCGTTTTGGCTGGAAGGGGGTTGTGTTGGACTTGGCCCTTTTTGGCAGGTTCACCCCTAAACTTTTTGCCTTTTCCTCTGACATGGTGTTGGTGGTTTTAGGCCTCTGGGCACTTTAGCACTGTGGTCCAGTGTAAAGTGCGTGCGCTCTATGTGTTACATTGGTGAGATTGGCCTGCCCTCCCATAGGAATGCATTGGGGATTCCCTGATCAGAGTGTGTCAGTGGTAATTCCTGGAATGGGAGGAGCAGCGTGGTCAAGTTTAGTATGTATGAAATTGTGAGAATAAATGCTGCGCAATGGTGTGCGCAGATTTATTATGACTGTTGGAGAAATGCCACTTTTAGAAGTTGGCATTTCTGTGTGCTATGTGTCTGCCTGCCTGATGTGAATTGCATGTCTGGCTTGTGAGTGACAGGGGCTGAGAAGTGTGTGTGGCTCCAGGAGGGGCAGGGTGAGTCAGCGCTAGGCTGAATGGGACATCTGCAGTAGGAGTAGTGGGAGGAGTAATCCCCTGACCCTGAATAGGACTGTGCCCAGCCTGCACAATGCTGGCTCCACCCCCTGTGGTGTTTCTGAGCACCTAGCCCCCACCTGACAAAGGGGAAGAGGAGCTTGGAAAACAAAGTGCTCCAAATCCCCCCTGAACCAGTTGCATCTGGTTCCCCCATGCCCTGTCCTGCAGACAAAGAGATTTGTGGTATAAATATAGGGGCTGTGACCCCATGAAATGGTTCTGTACTTTGGTGCTGTTCCTGCGGGGGCGTGCTGCTGCTGGGGCCCAGGAGGAACCGCCATGAGGGCTTGCCTCCCTGGGCCCAGCATGGCCCCCTTGATCCCTAAAAGAACTTTCTGCTTGGACCCTTGTACTTTTCCTTTGTTAGTCCAGGACCCAGGACCTTTGCTGCATTTTGCGCCCTGTGAGCGCTTTATTTTGATTCGCCCAAAGAGAGGAAAAGCGTGGGCTGCGCAGCGCTGAGCTGCGGCCCTTTGAGAGGGAATCCCCATCGTAGGGATTCCCCTGTGATGCCGTCCCGAGCGGGAGCCCACCCCGCTTATGATTTATTGGAATTACGGGTGCCCACCCCGCATCTGTGCTGTTTAGGATGGCGGGTGCCTACCCCGCGATGTTTGACGGGAGCCTACCCCGTATTGCCACCGCAAAAAGAGAAAAGAAACGGCCACTGCGATCGCGCGGCGACCCAGAAGTCAGGCATTGCCTTTGCCTGGTTGTGGGCAGGGCCTCGTGATGGCCGGAAGCAGGAAGGAGCCGTCCGGAGGAGCGGGAAGTCCGGGGCCTCATAGGCTCCATATCCAAGCCCTGGGTCCCAGGAGGGGGCCCGGGTGAAGTGAGGAGAGGCGGCCGAGGCCGCCGATGGCAGCGTGGGGCTCCCGTGAGCGAGGGAAGCCCCGCGCACCGGAGAAGTCCGGAGTGCGGACCAGCAAAGAAGCAGTCTTCCGCCGCGTACGCAGCAGTGAGTCCCGGTGTGTAGGGGCTCAAGATGTGCAGTGTTGGTATCTGAGCGGCCCGCCTGGTAGAGGGCCGCTCCAACGAGGGGGCATGTTTGTTTGTTCTAGAGCCCCCAGAGAGTCCCGAGGGCCAGTAGTGCCTGTGCCCTCCAGTTTTGGCTATGTTCTCCAGCTGCCCCGCTTGCTAGAGGGCAGCTGCAACGATGGGGGCAAGAGTATGTAGAGAGCCCCAGTGAGGCCCCGAGGGCACAGTTGTGCCAGGGCCTATTTGCTTGTACACAGCTGCCCCGCCAGACAGAGGGCAGCTGCAACGTTTGGCGCATTGTTGTGTAGAGAGCCCCCGAGCAGGGCCTCTCTGGCTATTTTCCAGTTGCGCCGCCATAGCGGGCAACGTTTTGTGCCTATTGTCCAGAGGGCACAGGGAATGCCCAGGCCCACGTTCTGATCACAGCTGCACGGCAAGTAGCATCAGCTGCAACGTTTAGGCCAACAGTTCTTTGGGGGCATTTTTCAGTGAGATGCACTCCTCTGCCCCAGCGCAATTGCGCACGTGGATTCTGCTGCATTAGCAGCCGCCCTGACATTTGGGACATAGGGCATTTGAGCCCCTTTGAGAAGGCCAGATGGCCAGGGGGACTGTTAGGTTTGTAGGGCGCCAGGCCCTAAGGTGATTTATGTGGTGCTAGGAAACTGCCTAGTGCCAGTTGGCACAGTGTATATTGTGTGATTACTATCCTAATGTGTTTATGGTAATACAAAGGCTATTTTTGATATAACCTTGTGTGGAGTTCCTTTTGTGGTGTGCCTGGTATGTTGTTGTTGTGTGGTGTTGCGCAAACGCTTTACACATTGCCTCCGGGATAGGCCTGACTGCTCGTGCCAAGCTACCAAGGGGGTGAGCAGGGGTTATCTTCGGCGTGTAACTCCCTTGCCCTGACTAGAGTGGTGGTCTCTGCCTGGCTTTGGCGCAAGCCTTAGCCAACCAGAGATCCCATTTCTAACAATAAATGACACAACAACTGACATACACCTAAAGCCTGTCAGTATGATTGGCTTAGTCTATGGGTGTTAGCTGTGTAAGATAAATGAGTAACAACGATTTGTTATAAATAATTAACATTGGAAATGTTTCAATTCTGAAACTGTGAGTCTGTGAATTAAATAGTATTGAGACCTGTGGAAGGAGTTTTGGCCTTCAGTTATGTGTGCTTTAAGTTAGATATGTATCCTCCTTTTTCTGCATATCTTGTCCATCTGCACATCTTCAACCTCCTCTTTCCTCTTCAGCATCCTCTTTTCACTCTTCCCAGAATGCCCTTCCTCGCATCTCTGTCACTTCACTGCCTCCAAACATGCACTGCACTCCCTCAAATGTAAGCACTTTAATTTCTCTTACTTTTGCCTTGCAAATATTTTGACATCTGTGTACCCCCTTCAAACACAAATCCACAGAATGTCAGTTGCAAATGGAATACGTAAACATTGTTCTGTGTGCTCTGCAGAGAGGCCTACCCACTGACAGGCAACTTGTTTGGCTTCAGCCTTAGCACCTGCGCGTCAATCAAAGCCCCTCATAAACACCTGGCATGGCTCAAGCCTCAAAGTATGCACAGAAAAAACACAGATAAACAACATTATAAAATAGCTAACTCTTGGGAATGCAAGATTAAGTAAAGCATGTGAAATAAGAGAGGAACTAAATCGCTGAAATGCATTCCCTTAATGTTTTTACATTCATTGTTTGCAAGTCAATCCATGTTTTTGGCATCAGTGGTAACTTAGGGGCATGAAGACACGGCCAGTTTCAATATCATACATCAGAGAACTGTCCACTGTACGCTCATATTTCTCTCCGTGCTTGACTTGGATATTTGGATCAACTCTGCAAGGGAACGAGAACCCTGCTCGTTATTTGGATCCATTTTGCAGGTAAACAAATAGAGCAGCTCCACTTCTAATGCAGCCAGCAATCTGAAGCAAGGGCCTGGGGTGTCACAGTGGGGGAGGTTAGTGTGATGAGGGGTCTCAGCACAATGTACATAACACAACATTAGCATGCAAACACTTACCATTACCAAGAACAAGGCACCAGATCAGACGTGCTTGCATCCACTCTCACGATGACGAAATGGTGGGATCTATGCCTTTGAATGATGCATGTCTGAAATCACGCAGGGAAGAAGTCTCCGACGCCCAAACCTGTGACGCTGATTGCGTCACTGGCCTACAGAGTGCATACAATCATAGACCACAATGGCAATGAAGGGCTTTAAAACGGAAAGCCTGTGTTGTGCATCACAGTTCAGAAAGTTGATTTACAGCCTGGTTTCTGTCTCCTGCTTCAGAGCGAGGCAGGGCAGGCAGCCTGAAACAGACAGCCCAGACTTAAGTACCTCAATTTATTTAGAGATACGATTGTATCTCTAAATAAATCGATCTATTTAATATGTTTTTATGTAAAGGTGTAGGAATTTCAATGGGGCACAGCCCCTGAGCCCTAATGGAGAAACCGCCCCAGAATTCTTTGCACTTTACCCCTTCAACCAGTAGGAAAGTGCCTGTGCTTCCCCTTTAAACACGGTTGGCTTATTCCTAATTGGCACATTTATCTTGCCCATAAGTTTCCAGTATATGGTGCAGAAAGTGCACCCAAGGTCTGGAAGTTAAATGCCACTCATGGACTGCAGCGCCTATTGTACCATACACTACATTGGCAGGGCAAACATGACTTCAGGCTGCAGTGTAATACCTGCAATGCGACCTGTCAAATAGCCCTTTTTTACTTTTAAGTGTTAAGTCACCACTTTGTAGGACTTGCAGCCCACAAGGCAGGGTGCATGGTATTTAAAAGTAGATCAAGTAGAAATGTAAAGTGAACATGTCCTTTCAGTGATTAGCACCCAAAAGTTATTTTCACTGTAAGAAGGCTCTGGCTGCCCAAAGAAAACAGTGGGAAACACGACTAAATATGAATTCTGCTATCTCTGTATTGGGACCAGATTGAAATATGATTAAACCAATCCTTTTAATATTTATTCAAAATCCAGCTTAATGGTGAAGTTGGCTTTTTAATAAATATTAAGGAAAAGTAGCTTTTAGAAAGTTACCCTTCACCCTGCTGGAAGCTCCTGGAAGCTAATTTGCATTAGCTCTCCTGCAGTAGCCCAGTGGGTGATTAACCCTGATAAGATGTGAAAACTGCTCCTATAGCAAAGACAATGGCATGAGTGTGTGAAGGTGTTTTGTCATTCCCTGGTAGGAAAACCAGTTGGGGTGCACTCAGGAACTTAATTTACTTCAGAAGGGCCTCCTCTTTCACAAGCATATGTTAGGTGACACCAGGAAATGCCCTAGCTTTTGTCCTCCCAGTCAGGCAGGCAGCAAACCCATTGGAGGGGGAACGCTGACAACAAAGGAGGGGGCTGCTCAATGCCCTGTCAATACCTCTGGATGGGCACACAGAGTCTGCACAAGGAGAGAAGGGTTTCTCCATTCAGAGCAGTAGGGCAAACAAGAACTGCTGCAGAAGTGGCTAGGTAAACCCCTGGAAACCTTTACCCATTGGCAAGGGAGTAACAAGGAGCCACTCTCACCCTCTAGCTGGTGTTAGGCATAAATATAGCACAGAAGTCTGGAAATCCTGTCTGTGACCTTTGAGGAGCCCTGAATGACTAGACCTGCTCCCTATTTTCCAGGACAAAGAACTGGACTCCATGAGTCAGTTGACTGACCTCCAGTGGGGCTATAGGGCTACAAAAAGTGCAAGAGCCCTTTTCCTAAAGCTCCCACCTGACCAGTACCAACTGGACTTGAACAAAACCATGCTGGTGGCCTGTGCCAGAGTGAGTCTTACCCCAAGTGCTCTTTCTGAGGTCCTCGGACCCTTGTTTTGTCTAATTGAACTTCTCCTACCACCCATGCAAAACCTGGGACTTAAAAATTGTTTGAATTTTCAGACCTCTGGAGGGTCAGAACAAACCACCCTAGCCTTTCTGACTAAGGCGCAACTTCGCTGGGCATAGAAAACAGCTTTCACTTGTTTGGAGCTTCCCCGCAGCAGCAATTCCAATTCAGCGGACCCTCGGCAAAAAGCTATCCCTCCTTCTGGAACTCATTTTCAGATAAAACTGTAGCCTTATCCCACTGGAGGATTCTGAGCTCCAAATAGGAGACTAAGGCCTGATTTAGAATTTAGTGGACAGGTTACCCCATCACAACCGTGATGGATATCCCGTTCTCCATATTACAAGTGCATTATATGCAGTGGAACTTGTAATGCGGCGGTTGGGATATCTGTTACGCTTGTGATGGAGTAACCTGTCCGCTGAACTCCAAATCAGGCCTCAAGTCAAAAGATAAAAATCTTGACTGGGCGAAAGTATCTAAAGTATTTGACAGGTGAGAGGGATTCCCTGGTGGCAAAATTTGAATTTCTCCCACTCTAAGCTTTTTCTACCAAAACCAACGGCTTCAGCGGTACCTCTTCTAACACCTATCCAATGTCGTGAAGACTTCCTTAGATACACCCTGCTGCCTGCCTTGCCCTGCTGAAGAGTTTGACTTCCAGAAAAAAGATGAAGTCCCAAGGTAATACTTCTGACTTGGCCAAACCTGGTTTGTGTATCCCACCCGGGTTCCATCATGCTCAGCCTCCAATCACACCTAGATCGCAGTCTACCATTACCATTGTCTCTGATTGGATCTTTGTGCCTTTTTGAGCTATTTTGACTTAGAACTTTAAAAATCCATATCGCCTGTTCCCTTTATTGGCTTTTTGTAATTTTGGTGTCATTTTGTTAATTAAATTGTGCTTTATTTTTCTAATCCAGTTTGGGATTTTTTATTGTTTGGTGTTATGACTTCGTTTTGGTAGTGCATATATACTTTACACATTGCCCTAAGTTAAGCCTACCGGCTCTGATCCATAGCTACCAACGGTTGAGCTCACGTTTATTTGGTGATTTCGAGGGTTCGCCCTGACAAGGGTTGAGTTTATTCCTTAAAGTGGATAGTCGCCCACCCCAAATAATAATCTAGTTTCTTACATTTATAATTAGTTAAAACAATATTTTTAAAATATTCCTTGTGCGTGGCATGTATTACCTTTCAATACCATATATAAATACAGCCTTGGATTCTTGACCTCAGCAAATTAGCCATACGCTCCCCATACAAATAACGTTTTTTTCAGGTCATAATTGTGCACTCACAAGTCATTGTTTCCGATTTACTTCCACAAAATGGTACCATGATGCCTACCTGTGAAAAAAGATAATTTGTATTACTAAAATGGAAATCCTTTTTGGGATAGGGTCTCATATCCCTTATAACATTGTATGTCGAGCAGATGGTGGCATGCAACCTTTAAGCCCTTAAGCTGCTGCCAGGAAGGAAAGTGTCATCTTGTCTTTCACTAATGTGCAAGTGCTGACAGGGAAGGCATTATAATCACCTGGCAAAGGCTCTTCATCGACTCAATACATCCACTTGTCTAAAATATGCTTCTAAGACCCTTTGGGTGATTTCTATTCCCTTCTGTATCTACGGTGCTCTGCTATATTTTTCCTCCTAATTTAGTAGGACAATGCAACTACGTTAATAACAATGTGCTGCTGCCATCTAGTGGAAAAATATCAGTAGTATCCAATTTCAAGTGAAAAAAAATCCAGATTTCTGTCCTGTGTGGTTTTTTTATGTTTAAAAAGCTTTATTTGAATAATAACAGAAAATACAAAAGGCCAGCAATACAGAGAATAGCATATTGAAATAAGTATATAATGATAAAATGGCTAGCGGGAGAGGAAAAAGGAAAGCTATTTAAGTTTTATAAGGAACTAAGGGAGGGAAGGGGGAGGAAGGGGCAACTCTTACATATTGGTAAAATATGAAAATTGCATATCTACAAAAGAATGTGAACAATGAGTATAATATAATTAATAAAAACACTAAGCCAACAAGGTTTTAGAAAAAAAGAACAGAGAAGCTAAATATTTAAGGAGGCTTAAAATTTTCCGCATTTAAACGAGAACTTTCTGTTAACGCCAGTTTGTCTAAGTAAGCAGTAAGTGGCAGCCAAAAGAGTTCCTTGTTAATCATCGGCGTGCAAGAGGAGGCAAAAGCAATATCAAGTCTGTGAAAATGGCATAGACTATTCCACCAATGTTGTGTAGAAAGCTTTGCAAGTGTTTTCCAATTTAAAGTTATGTGCTGAAAAGCTAAAGCTAACATAAGGTCAAAAAGACCATGTTTATGAATAGGAAGGTGTAAGGAATCAGACAAACTTCCAGAGAAGAGGAGAGGAATAGAATAAGGAATGAGAATGTTAAACAAGCGAGAAATGTAAGACCATATCTTACCCCAAAATAGAGAAACTAAAGGGCAAAGAAAAAGAAGGTGCATGAAATCAGCGTTAGGAGAGCCACAAGACCAGCATTTTGCATCAGTAGAGTGGGTAAATCTAGCTATAGAGACAGGAGTGAAATAAAGTCTATGATAAAGGAAAAACATAGATTGAGTAAGGGAGGCAGAACGAGAGATTTTGAGAGAGCGGGACCAAAGTTTGTCCCAAAAGTTGATAGTCCATTCACATTCCAGGTCAGATTCCCATGCGCGTTCCAATTTAGTTTTAGTACGATCAGGATTAGGAGCTAATGAGAGTTTATAGATGAGAGAAACTTTGGGTAGAGCAAGAAGAACTTTGAGAAAAGGATTTTGATCAGCGGGAGGAGGGAGAGAGGGAAGAAAGTAGAAAGTATCAAGAACAACCGCCATTAGAATAGAGAATTTCTGGAAGAAGGAGCGGGGACAATGAAAAGTAGTTTGAAATTGGGGGAATGGGCACGGAGATAAGCCATCAAATAGGTCCTTAACCCAAATTATTCCCTTTAGTCTCCAGGATTTCCAAAAGATGGGTCTATTATTGATAGTAATAAGGGAGTTATGCCAAATTGGGGATTTTAAAAAGGATTCTCTAGAGACAAATTTTGGTTGGGTTAAAGGCTTTAACAGGGAACAAGTGTGTTTGAACAAGGGGAGAGAGGTGTGGAAAGCCAAAGGGGAGTAAAATCAGAAGGTTCGGTTAGGAGCCACTTTGAGGCCTGATGGAGGCAAAAGGATTTATGGTAAATACGAAAATCAGGGAAATTCACACCTCCATTAGATTTGGACTTGCGAAGAAAAGATAAGGAAATCCTGGCTTTTTTGTTTTTCCAAAGAAATTTAGAAAGGCGAGAATAAATCTTCTTAAAATAACAGGCAGGAATATGGACAGGAAGCATGCAAAGAACATAAATCAATATAGGAGTAATCATCATCTTAATTGAGTCTACCCGGCCCCACCACAAAAGGAAGAGAGGATTCCAAGAGGAGAGTAATTTGTCAACCCAAGAAAGAACTTCAGTCATATTTAATTTAACAGAAGATGCGATGGAGTTGGAGAACCACACACCTAAATATTTGATTTTGGAATTATTCCACGTAAAACCAGTAGAAGAGAAGGAATGTGGAAGGCAAAATTTCGTAAGAGGGAGAATTAATGTTTTGTCTGAATTAATTTTATAGCCAGAAACTAGAGAAAATGAAGTGAATTCATGTAATAAGGGAGGAATAGAGGTTTCGGGATTAGAAATGAAAAGAAGGATGTCATCCGCATAGGCGGAAAGTTTTAAATGTTGCTCACCATAGGAAAAGCCAGAAATAGAGGCATTGTTACGAATTGAGGATAAGAAGGGTTCAAGAGCTAAGATAAAAAGAAGGGGGGAGAGAGGACAGCCCTGGCGAACCCCATGTTGAAGGGGAAAATAAGAAGAAACACATCCATTGACTAGAACCGAGGCTCTGGGGGCAGAATATAATAAAGAAATAAGTGAAATCAACTTGGGACCAAAACCATGCCACTTCAAAGATGCAAATAAAAAGAACCAGTCAACCCTATTAAATGCTTTTTCAGCATCAACAGAAATGGCGCCAAGGATGTGGAGAGAGAAGGGATTTTGTTCAAAACATTCAGAAAGAGACGAGAGTTATCCGAAGTCAATCTACCTTTGACGAAGCCACACTGTTCCTTACCCACCAGGTGAGGCATAAGAGGGTCGAGGCGTAAAGCAAGTATTTTGGCAAACAACTTATAATCTACATTGACCAGGGAAATCGGGCGATAATTTTTACAAAACATAGGATCTTGACCTTCTTTATGTATGAGGCAAATCGTGGCCTCTTGAAAAGTGCCCTCCGTCTTACCGGAAAGAAAGAATGATTGAAAAAGATGTAAGAGTTTAGGAAGTAATAAGTTAGAGAAATGTAAATAAAATTCAACTGAAAAACCATCTGGACCGGGGGTTTTCCCTTTCTTTAAGACATTTAAAGCATTAGATAATTCATTAAGGGATAGATCTGATTCAAGGTCAGAAAGATGAAGGTGATCATTAGACGTGTTAGGGAGTTTATTGAGATAAGATTGAATAAGGGTGGAGGAAGGGGGAGTTTCCGGGGTATAGAGATCCTTATAAAATAGCATAAACTCATTAAGAATGTCCTGATCTTTGTGCATGAGGGTACCATCTGAGGAGTAGATAGTATCAATTAGAGTGCGATCTTTACAGAACTTGAGATAATTCGCTAAAAGTTTACCCGCTTTATTACGCCCACCGTAGTATCGAGTACTGCTACGAAGAAGTATGGAAGATGCATTATCAGTCGTGGTTTTGTTAAAGGCTAATTTAGCAGGGACAAGAGCTGGTAAGACTGAGGGGCCGATTCCGATTCCGGCCGGAAAACGTACCGACCGACTCGGAGCCGGAATTAATTCCGACCGACACGTACCGGTGCAGCCCGACCCGCCAAGTACGATAAGAAGCGAGCAAAACCCGACCGACTCGTACGGAACACAAGCCGAAGGACCGAGCCGCGCGGAAAACAGCAATCCGGCCGGAAAAACACGCGATTCGAACCGACTGACTCGCACCCGGAACAATACCGAACGAGACGTACCCGCGGACTCCCACCCGCCAAGTACGATGCAAGGCATGGAAAACACGACCGAGTCGCACGGAGGACAAGCCGTACGACCGACACGCATACAAAACTGCGAGCCGAAGCAACCCAATACACCGCGACCGACGCGGACGCAGCACAGAAAACAGCACAAACACAGCGTGAACGAAATGGACGAGCCCGTACCAGACAACTGCAGGGTCCGACTCGGTCACAAGAACGTCTCCTACATGCACGGAAAGTACAAAGGGAAAATACACAAAAAAGGCCAAACAAGCAATTACAAAGCCAATAAATACTGGGGGAGGGGCAGGGAACAAAGACACACCCACAACTCCACCCATATAAAGGACACAAATCCCTACCATGATCCTTTGCAAATTCAAATTACCTGCCAGCACTCAACAGACAGCAACCACACACCCACAGCTCATCCATCACACAAGCCACACACCATCAGCACCACAACAAATAGAAACCTCACATACACCTAGCAAAACACACACTCACACACCTTCACCTGCACACCAACACACACATCACTCACCATCACCACCCATCACCATGCCCCCAAAGAAGAATCACAAGTTCCTAGATAGTGAATTGGAAGTCCTGGTAGATGAGATCCTCAGGGTAGAGCCACAGCTCTTTGGTACACTGGTCCAACAGACACCCATGTCACAGAAAACAAAGATGTGGGAGAGGATCGTCGACAGGGTGAACGCACAATCACCATGTTTGCGCACAAAGACAGACATCCAGAACAGGTGGTATGACGTGCGCAGGAGGGTCAAGGAGCTGCTGAAGAAGGACTACATCTTGAGCCAATACACCGGCAGTGGCCCTCCTGCCAAGCCAGTATACCTCAGGCCCTGGGAGGAGAAGGTGCGGGCCATCCTACCACCAGTGAGCGTCTATGGACTAGAAAACATCCCAGAGCCTGGTGAGTACACAACAAATGTACACAATATTCTGCGACTACACACACACATCACTGTCAAGGGGAGAGTCAAACCATGCACTCTTAGCAAATACACAGCAACCAGAACAGAATCATCCCAAAATGTGTATGTCACTCAGAGAAACACAACACATGCCATCACAAAGTGACATTTAACTGTGTCATCACATGTACAAACACAACTACAACTACAGCTAGGCAGTGGCACAAATATAACTGACAAACACATCCAGACAAGTAGCCACCACTACAACACCAGCACACAGTGAAGCCCACTGAAAGAAAGGAAATATGTGTATGCTGGGCAAGTCAGTGTAGCCAATAGCATCATGGGAGTCGTAGGCACAGATATTGCTCACCCCCACAACTGTCCCATCAACACCACCCTGAACCATGCGCACATCACAGGGAGTGGAAAACAACTTACAAGATGGCTGACACTGGCTACTGCTGTGGGGAGCACAAGGCCCTGCTGGCAACTGTGCAACAACCAACAGCAGGACACCACTGACAGCCATCTTGCCATTGCTCTCACACTCACACACACTGAAGTCCACCCAAAAGCAAGTAAGTATGGGCATGCTGGGAAGTGGGGTGGAGGCAATAGCATGATGGGAGTGGTAGTCACAGATATTGGTCACCCCCACAACTGTCACATCAACACCACCCTGAACCATGTGCACATCACAGGGAGTGGAAAACAACTGACAAGATGTCTGACACTGGGCACTGCTGTGGGGAGCACAAGGCCCTGCTGGCAACTGTGCAACAACCAACAGCAGGACACCACTGCCAGCCATCTTGCCATTGCTCTCACACTCACACACACTGAAGTCCACCCAAAAGCAAGTAAGTATGGGCATGCTGGGAAGTGGGGTGGAGGCAATAGCATGATGGGAGTGGTAGTCACAGATATTGGTCACCCCCACAACTGTCCCATCAACACCACCCTGAACCATGCGCACATCACAGGGAGTGGAAAACAACTGACAAGATGTCTGACACTGGGCACTGCTGTGGGGAGCACAAGGCCCTGCTGGCAACTGTGCAACAACCAACAGCAGGACACCACTGCCAGCCATCTTGCCATTGCTCTCACACTCACACACACTGAAGTCCACCCAAAAGCAAGTAAGTATGGGCATGCTGGGAAGTGGGGTGGAGGCAATAGCATGATGGGAGTGGTAGTCACAGATATTGGTCACCCCCACAACTGTCCCATCAACACCACCCTGAACCATGCGCACATCACAGGGAGTGGAAAACAACTGACAAGATGTCTGACACTGGGCACTGCTGTGGGGAGCACAAGGCCCTGCTGGCAACTGTGCAACAACCAACAGCAGGACACCACTGACTGACATCCTGAAAGACAACTTGCACTCCCTGCAATGGAAGCACGGTCCATGGTGGGATATCTGGCTGGGTGGGAAGGAGGAGCGGATGACAACCAAATACAACCAATGCAGACCATGTACACACCCCAACATTCACATAGAAATGCCCAAATAATGCAGGACAATGTGCTACACCAATATCAACCCCTGACTGTGACAACTTAGGACAATGCATTGTACAGGCCCGCATCCAGAGGCACAGTCACAACTGTCAGGTGTGTCAACCATTGATGCCTGCAGAAACATAACATACATTGTGTGTGTCTCCCAAAAACAGGTGATGATGGGGACACAGCAGCAGATGCTGAGGAGTCCTCGTCCCAGGCTCAAGAGGATACGGAGCTCACTGGTGTGGAACAGCCTCTGCCCTCATCGGATGACGAAGACTTACCTGGCACCTCCGGAGCAAGTCATCATGCAGCACCAGCAGGACCACCAGCTGCACCCCCTGCACCCACCCCTCCAACGACTGTCAACACACATACCACCCCTGCCGACATGGACAGACCAAGGAGCAGCACCACCACCAGCACAGGGACCCTGGACCAACGTGGGGCCATGGACACCACCACCACCAACAACCCACAAGGTGGCCCAGGGTCACCTGTGCCTGCCACCTCAGGTACTGCACGTGTCGCCAGGGGTGGTGGGAGGGGTGGGAGACATAGGTCGCTGCTCACAGAGGGGTCTGGACTGCATGATGACCCACAACTGGCACGCATAGCCGATGCGTACCAGTCCAGCACCGGAGAGTTCAGCCAGGTAGTGGGGCTCCTCAGGGACATTAAACAGCAGCAGGCTGCCCATCATGCCCGCTTGGACTCACACATGTCCCGCGTGGAGTCCAAGTGGGACACACTGCAAGAGATGACGGCGGTGCATAGGGACATATTACAATGCCTCCACCAGATGAGCAGCAACCAGTCAACACCTCCCTGTGTGCCCACAACATCTGCTGCTGAAACAACTGCAACTGCCACAGGGAGGCATTATGACTCTGGCGGAGAGTCCCCTGCACCGCAGCAGCCTGCACTTGAGGATCCCCCCCCAAAGAAGAGGGGCCGTCCGAGGAGGGGCAAGTGAGAGGCCGATGGCCATGTGCAACCCCCAGGAAGCCAAAACCTGTTCTGGAGAATAACCTTTGTGCGCAAACTGTTCACCCTGTTGACTGCAACACAACTCTCCCACATGACATGGGGAGCTCAAGTTGGACCAATGTCTCTGATTACTGTGGACTTTACTCTGGACATTTCTGCTACCAGGACTTCCAAATTATCTAGGAACTTTGGATCACAATCACAATGTACAGCACCCAACAACCTGTGCACTATACTCACACATGTATGTCAGTAAACTCACTTATACACCATACTTGCCTCTGTTGTGATTCCCATGTTGTCTCAGAAGTTGCGATGATGATCGGGGAAATGATACTGTGCATGCTAACTGCTACAGCAAGTACAACACCGGCATGTGAGTCATGGCGACTTCACACATATGGGGAGGCACACCACCAGGGCTACACAACACATACACACCATGGACATCTGACTCATCGCCTACACTGGTGTTGCCAGGAAATACGTTGCATTGCACAGACCCAACACCTATTCACAGTCTGTGTTAACTAGCCCACTGGTGCAGTAAGCAAATGTCAGTCAGATGTGTGACCACAGACAACGCACATCACAAAGTGAAGCACAGGTTTATTACACATTTGCAACATGTTGAAACCACCACAGATGCAAGGTAATCCCACCTGGCAGCGGGCACATAGTCAACAAGTGTAGAAGGAAGGAAGTCCATGGGTGTGGTGCACATCACCTGTAGGGACACAACAGCTACCACCCGGGAAGTCGAATCACGGTGTTGGGGATCACAGTTGACCAAACGACTCTGAAAGTACCCTGTGAAGGACAGAAATGACACACAGTCAAAAGTACTGAAGAACAGGACAGAACTGCAATACTCATGCACAATACATGTTACAAGATACCCACCCAGAACCAAGTTACCATGTCAACACTGTTGGGGAGTACAGACTACCTGCAAGGACACATCGCTACACGCATACAGACATGTAGCCCATGGACACACTCAAACAGCACCAGAGCACCACCAACACATATCATGCAAACTCACATCATTGACATGCCATCTCTGGATACTCACATTCAGCTGAAGAAGTTGGTGATGAGCTGTGTGCGGACATCACCCTCAACATCATCATCATCATCACTGGCATCGTGGTCCAGGCCAGGATCCTCCACAGGTGGCGGACGTTGGTCATCGTCATCCAGGATGAGAAGCAACTCCTTCCGCACTGCCAGGTTGTGGAGCATGCAGCAGACGATGATAATCTTGCACACCTTTGCTGGGGCATATGGGAGGGACCCTCCTGTCTTGTCGAGGCAGCGGAAGCGGCTCTTCAGGAGACCAAATGTCCGCTCAATCACTCTCCTGGTCCGACCATGTGCCTCATTGTAGCGCATCTGGGCTGGTGTCACAGGGTTCCTGAGGGGCGTCAGCAACCACGGCATGTTGGGGTATCCGGAGTCACCTACATACAGACAATTGCACATTAGCAGAGTTGGAAAAGAGGGTGGAACACTACATAGCAGAACACACACAATGGTACAAAGTCAGTACACACCTACAAGCCAGGCACGCTGGTTCCGCATCTGTGCCATCATCCTCGGGATGCGACTACTCCTCATCACGTACGCATCGTGTGCAGAACCAGGGAAACGGGCACACACGTGTGTGATGCTCATATCTGCAAGACAGACCACCAGTGCATTGACCGAGTGGTAGTGTTTGCGGTTACGGTAGGCCTGCTCTTGGGCCTGTGGTGGTACCAACGCCACATGTGTCCCATCAATGGAGCCAATGACATGCGGCATCCTCCCCAGGGCATAGAAGTCACTCTTCACGCCAGTGAGTCGTTGGAGTCTAGGGAAATAGATGTACTGGTTCAGGTATATCAACATAGCCTCCAAAACATCCCGGAGCACACGGCTGAACATGGTCTGTGACATCCCACCAGCAGTCGCCAGAGTGTGTTGAAAGGTACCAGTGGCAAAGAAGTGTAGGGCTGCCATCACCTTCACCTTGGGGGTCAGCGCTGTAGGGTACGGACGGCCAGGTTGCAAATGTGGTGCCAAGCGCACTGCCAAATCCTCAATCAGCTGCCTGGTGAAGCGGTACCGTCGGATGCTGTCACGTTCCACCATCGTTGCCAGGTCAGGGAATGGTCTATGGACAGCTGGTGCCCTGCAGTGCATAGGTGAAGAAAGAAAGATTGTCAGTCACCCCACATATGTGGCATTGAACACACTCAACATCACATGATACATCATAATGAGGCACAAGTACATGATGTGTGCAGTTCCGTACGGATATGTATGGCACATACATGGCCAATATCTAACATCACAGTCCAACAAGTGGCATCAATAAGTCCCAGGTCATGCCATCGGATACCATGAGGCCGTGTCCCAGTACCCATCTCCTGCTGCCAAATAACAAACACACGCCACAGTGACATGTGAGGACTGATGTGCCCCAGGCATCACAGCTCAACGACAGGTAGATTCCCAGGGACCCTGTATTGCCACATGGACACTGGCATGACATGGTGTATCATGTATACACCACAGCAAAACAACCATGAGCCCCACAGGTAGTGGTCCGTGTTGCCTCGGCAGGACAGACATGGACGTCTGTGACACACACACGCACAACATCAAAGTCCATGCACAAACAACGTGGATGTGGAGACTGCCTCCCATTGTGCACATGAAATCAGAGACATTGTAATCACAACATGCACACAGACTGTGGAGGACCATCAACATTGTGCAATGGGTCACCCTGGGTTGAACATAACGTCCCACATGGGACTCAGGGGGTATGTGACATGACATACACATACACCACCGTGAAATGTGACCATGCCACATGCACAGATATGAACAGTTGCACATCACAGTGGTCATGTACACGAAACACCAAGGATTCTGTCCCCATAAACACGTGCACAGCCGGGGGGTGGCTGCCCCCAAGTGACACCCACAGAACAACATGTTCACCCCCATACACGGAATAGGTAATGCAGCCTTACATGCCCTAGGATACAGTTTGGACAGGCTGTGGTGTTGTAGGTGTGCCCCTCACTGCCTGGGAAGTATATGTGGCTGGCATATGTTCACCTGTGACAGGCATGGTGACATATGCCAGTGACTTGTACAGGGATGCGTTGGACAGCAATGGACCGATCAGTGCGCACACATTGGCCATTGCATTCAATGTGCGCTGGTACGCGTTGTATTGGCAATACGCCTTGGACAGCAATGGACCGATCAGTGCGCACACATTGGCCATTGCATTCAATGTGCGCTGGTACGCGTTGTATTGGCAATACGCCTTGGACAGCAATGGACCGATCAGTGCGCACACATTGGCCATTGCATTCAATGTGTGCGGGTACGCGTTGTATCCTATGTACGCGTTGAACAGCAATGGTCCGATCGGTGTGCCCGGCCGGCCCATTGCATTCAATGTGTGCGGGTACGCGTTGTATCCTATGTACGCGTTGAACAGCAATGGTCCAATCGGTGTGCCCGGCCAGCCCATTGCATTCAATGTGTGCGGGTACGCGTTGTATCCTATGTACGCGTTGAACAGCAATGGTCCGATCGGTGTGCCCGGCCGGCCCATTGCATTCAATGTGTGCGGGTACGCGTTGTATCCTATGTACGCGTTGAACAGCAATGGTCCGATCGGTGTGCCCGGCCGGCCCATTGCATTCAATGTGTGCGGGTACGCGTTGTATCCTATGTACGCGTTGAACAGCAATGGTCCGATCGGTGTGCCCGGCCGGCCCATTGCATCCAATGTGCGGGTACGCGTTGTATCCTATGTACGCGTTGAAGAGCAATGGTCCGATCGGTGTGCCCGGCCGGCCCATTGCATTCAATGTGTGCGGGTACGCGTTGTATCCTATGTACGCGTCCAACAGCAATGGTCCGATCGGTGCGCACCCATTGGCTATGGCCTGGCCTGGCAACGGACGCGTTTTCAAAATTTGAACGAGTCTGATGCTGTAAATTCAGTTGGTCACCCACAACAATGTTGCAATTTCATGGGTGTCACGAAGTTGAACATTTGAAGGATGCTGGGGGCGTGTGTAAGTGGTGCAATTCCATGGATTGGCCAGATTCAGATGATGCAAACGACTTGGACCTATCACTTTGGACACATGGGACAGTATCTGCCTCTGCAGCACACATATAATGCTGGCTGTTCCCCTGAGAGCTCACTTGCCTGCACTACATGCTCCAGGACGACATCTGCCACTACACTGCTGCTGTATCTGCACCCTCTGGACCCTGCAATGTCACGTACTGTGGAGAGAGCCCCAGCCTTCAGCACTGAGGAGAACCAGGCCCTGCTGGATGGCCTCCTTCCACAGTACAGCAAGCTGTATGGGAAAGCAGGGGAGCAGGTGAGTGTTCTGTCCACGCCACTGGCTAGCAGGCTCACTGAGTAGTTGTCACCCCCCATAGTGTGTAGTTACATGCACTGGACAGGTATAGTGCAGTGACAGTGCATTTAAACTAGGTTTTACTTCCCAGGCAATGATACCATGTAGTAACTGCTGGCATACTGTCCATAGCCATCGTTGCACTGCCTGTGTACATCATGTGCCCCTGTGATTGAGACATGTATATCCAACTGTGTAATGCACGGATATGTTGCATGTGTAGTAATGGCATTCTCACTTTGTTATCCTCACAGGTTGATGCCCACCAGAAGCAGAAGATATGGCTGACCATCGTCCGGGCAGTGAGATCCGTGGGGGTCTACAAGCGCCGGATCCGCAACTGCCAGAAGAGGTGGCAGGACCCGGAGGATCGCACGGGTCCAGCTAAAGCGGTCGCCTCCTCGCAGGAGGGGCGGACACCGGACCCTGACCCCCCACATGCTGAGGATCCTGGCAGTGGTCTTCCCTGATCTGGATGGGCAGCTGAAGGCCAGAGAGCAGCAAGGAGGGGGTGAGTCCATGTCTGCATTGTGAACTATGTCTGCCATGCTATGTGCCCTCCTCTGGCCTGGTTAAACTCCCACAGTACATCAGTCTTGTGGTCCAGGACCCATGTCCCTCTATTGTGCACTGCCCACTCCTCATCTGATACCCAGGTGTGGCCCTTACAGTCAGGGTATTGTGTCACTTGGGTACTGTGTCCTTGCAGTTTGCTTGACTCAAGGTGGGGGACAGCATCTGTTTCCCTGACTCTGTGGTGGGCATCATGGGTGGGTCCATTGCTTACACATTGCCTGTGTTCTGACATGTGTTCTGCGTGTCATTTTGATATGTGGCCCAATTGCTGAGCTGATCCACCACATGTGCCTGGGGTATCTGGCACACACCCATGCTGCGGGTGGGAACAATGTTTGGGCCCCAGGAGTGTGTATATAACGTGTGTCACACATACTTAGCCAGCTGCCTACTGTCCAGGGCTCATCCCTCATTCATGTGGGACAGGACAGTCATGCCTACTCCAGGCCATGCAATACACTCTGTACTCACACTGCCGTGTATCAGCTGACACGTTTTGCTCAGTGATTTGTCCCTTCAGGTGTCTGCCTCTGTGTCAGTTTGCTGTGGCTTCGTAGTCAGGTCTGCTGGGGTGTTCCTCGGTTGGGGCTCCGCATGCCACCGGAGATGTGACCATAGGAGATGATACATGTGTGACACATAGGTGTTTGATCACCTGACCGTGCAGACTGGGGTATGCGAATATGAGGTTCAGGCAGCTGTTTCCCATTCACAGCAGATTGTGATGTGCTCAGGTGCAGAGGGTAGTGTTACAGGTCTCCCATTTGTACAATGGGTATGACCTGGACAGATGAGGGTACAGATGATGTGGTGTGTGGGGGATGTACATGTGCACTTGTTCAGCTCCAGGACTTGCATTCCCCATGATCTACTATTGTGACACAGTGCAGAGTGTTGTTGTCTGGCTGCCCTGCCCATGTGACTGGAGACAGTGATGTATGACTTAGCAGGCATGGCTGTGCCATGGCATGTGACTTCCTATTAGTGATCCTGCAGGGGAGTGACATGTGCTACATGCACACCATTGTGGCAATGGCTATCAGGACATGGGTGCATCATGGTGTCTGTCGCTGGTATGCATCACATGCATTTCCTATTTGACTCTGGGCATCCCTTTCATCCGGACACCTGCACTCACTCAGTGGCAAGAGTTGTGATGTGTGCATGTCCACATGCTTCACCGGGTTCACTGCACTGTCCAAATACTGTGTAGGTGGTGCATGTGTCCACACTGGGGTATTGCCATCCCACAGACACCAGACAGATGGGTGCAAGGCCAGGTGGGATGTGAGTGCCATGGTTGACCATCAGACTGACAATTGACTTCTCCTGTTCTGTTTGTGCAGTTTTAGCAATGTTCAACTAAGGATGCCAGGGCTTGCTCTGTAATGTGCTGTACTTACTGTGGTGTGTGCGTTCGGTGCAGGTGACTGATGTCTGTCTGTTTCCCTATTGATTGCAGATACATCCACGGCCACAGGAGGGGACAGCTCCACGGACCAGGAGGAGCCGCAGAGCCAGACTGGGTCAGCAGCCGAGGAGTGGTCGGAGGGACCCAGTGGCACGGAGGGCGAGGGGAGCCACACCGAGGAGTCCTCAGCACCATCCACCTCAGCTGAGGACCAGAGCAACTCGGACGATGACTCCCTTATGGAGGCGGGTGTCAGCAGCCACCACACCCCAGCTAGTGTTGCTGTCCCCGCCACCACCACCACCACCACCGCCCTCCCGTTGGCTCCCATTCCCGAGGTCCGTGGAGGCTCCCATGTTCGGGAGCGTGTCTCCTTCGGGCCAGGCACCGCACCCCCTGCCCCTGTGTCCCCTGCTGCCCTGAGTGAGGAGTCTGTGTACCTCCTCCGCCAGCTCCATGTAGGACAGACAGCGATGCTGAGTGTCCTCCATGCACACACCAGTCTGTTGACTCAGCTGGTGTCATTCATGGAGGGCATCTCATCGGGCATGTCTGACCTACAGAGGGGCAATAGGTCCATGGACTCCTCCCTGACGGCAGCAGTGTCCCTCTTCCGACAGTCCCTCACCCCTCCTGCCTCTGCCCCATCCACACTCCCCAGCACCTTACCCGTCCCAAGCACACACACACTGGCACAGGCACACACCAGCACAGACACATGCAGCACACGGACACACACGCCACAAACAAGACGCACACGCACGCACCGTCAGGGGACTGCAACCACACTCACAGGGGATGGGGCACAGGCACAAACACACGCATCCACAAGCACTGCGCAGTCCTCAGTTGCCTCTCCCTCCATAGACCCCTCCCTTGCCTCACCTGCAACCCCAAACACACAGCGGCTCTTCCTCTGTGACCTTGGCCTCTTCCCCTCCGACCCAGCTGATCCAGCATTCAGGGGGAAGAGGAAGCCCACCCACACGGAGCGGAGTGCCCCTGGCCCCCGGACACCATCCCCCAGGTGCAGACCGACTGAGGCCCCCACCCGCAAGTCCCCCCGGTCCCGGAAGAGCAAGACCCCGCCGCCGCCCTGCAGCTCAGGCACCAAGTCTCCTTCCTCCATCCCTCAGGCCCCCACTCCACAGGTGCCCCCACCACACCCTGCCCCAGGTTCCCCCACCCACAGATACACCATCCCCAGAAGGGTCAGGCCTTCTCCCCTGCCACTTGCTCTTCCGGCCCCACACCCCCGCTGTGCTTGTCTGTACCACTGATGTGGTGAGGGTGTCCTCCCCCTCTGTCCTGCCCACCTTACCTGATCCCCATTCTCCTCCCCTGGAGGTGGGCACTGCAGTGGAGTCCACTATCACCCTGTCTGACTTGGGCGCTGCAGTGGCGGACCTGTCCACTCCATCTGCAGGGTCCACTGCAGTTGTGCCGGCACCCACAACATCTGAGTCATGCCCCCCAGTTGTGCCGGCACACACCATGTCAGACACCTCCACTGCAGTTGTCAGTGGCTCTCCAGCACCCACCACCCCTTCCCTGCCTCCTCCTGGTGAGCCCTGATCCTGTCCCTGCGGTGCCTGGCCTGCCCCCGTATGCCCCTCCTAGGGGATTGTCCCCGGTTGTGATCAGTGCAGGCATGCGTAGGGTGACATCTGCCACTGTCACCCTGTATAGACTTCCTTGATGGACTGGCCATTGGCCTTTGTTGATACCTTGCAGTTCTTCCAAGTTTTGAACCCACATGCTAAATAAAGCAACTTTCTGTTCTCTAGTGGTTTTTGCTTCTGATGTACATGATGTTGATGATGCTAACCGTGCCCTTGCTGCAGTGATGGTGATTTTTGGACTCATGAAAATGAAGTGTTACTGTGCATGAACCCATGTGTTCCAGGGGGACAGTGTCCTATCCTGTGGTGAATCCATGTCGTCCTTAGCAGCATCTGAGGGTGTAATGTATTCAATATTTGGCAATGGGATTTCCTACTTACATTAGCAATGTCACATCTGTGGGTTCCACCCATGCACATCTGTTGTGTTTGCCATTGTTCAATTAGTCTAGTTCCCTGACCGTGTGGCCATCACCACTGGACATGCAGGTTTGGGCATCAATGGGGAAGGACTCTTCTGTGTTGTCAGTGCAACTTGCTATACATGTGTGTTGGATCTGTGCTGTTGATTTCGTTGACATTCCCATGACCAGGCTGATGTGACGGGATCCTTCATTTGGTTCTAATTGTTGACTGTGTGACCAAGTGTTCTGCTGACATGATGGAGCCCTACTGATGCGACATATGGCACAGCTTTCCTCACACAGGAGTGGAGTCCCCTCATGGCAGTGTGTACTCCTGTGACATCTTGTGCGCCCAAGGTGTGTGTTGTATGAGCATGTGTGTGTGTTCACTTCCATGTTGCTGTGCATGCTGGGATACCCTAGTGATGTTCCTGTTTGTGATGCTTGCTGAGTTGAGCTATGTTCCCCCAAAGTCTTCTCCCTGGGTTCTCTGTGATGTGGGTGCATGGCACATTACTGGTCATCAGGGTGTCACCCATAGGTGTGTTTGCTGTCAGGGCTGAGTTTGTGGGCAGACGCTGATGTGTCACAGTCCGGATTCCCCTTTGCACTTGTTGTTTACACCTGTCATGTGATTTCTGGTTTGTGTTAGCTTTCATTGGTTGTGACACGTTGTGTGTGTGACTGCTGGCACTCCTCAGGGCTGCAATGTTGGTAGTTGTCTATGTGTGTTCTTTGTGGGTGACCTTGGCTTCTTCATAGGTGTGTGACTGTGGCTGGGATCCCATTGGTTGGTGTGGTATTGCCGTCATGTCCATGTACAGCGTAGTGTGCAGTGTGTCAGACATTCAGGAGTCTGGTAGAGTGGCCATGTGTGATGTGTTCCTGCACCTTGGTTCCCACCACCCCCCCTGGGATTGTCATGGGTGCATGTGCAATGTCACCAGTGCATGTGAACTTCACTGCTGCACATTGTTGGAGGTCGAGGTGTGTGGTGTTGAGTGTGTGCAGATGAGAGTTGTTGCCCAGCTAGACCCCTGCCTCCATGTTGGCCTTGGCTGACAGGCCGTGCTGGTTGATTTGTGCTTGTGTAGGTGTGATGGTAGTTTGTGGCTCAGGACACATGACTGTGTTTCACAGTGTGAACGACATCTAGCTTTGTCATCACAGTGGGATTGTAATGCAGCCCAGGGTCACCACATTGTGGGGGCCCTGGGTGTGGTGCTGTGGTGTCTGTGTGTCTTGCTGTGTCAGTTGCTGTTCCTACATGCTTGTGTGACATGTGTGATTTGTGCTCCCTCTCATCTGACAAGGCCTGATTGCCCACATAGGGGATTTGGATCCATGAGTTACCTTAGTGTGGCACTGTATGCACGTCTGTGTAATTGGTATTCAGGCCTCCTCATGTGTTGTGTGTTTGCCTGGGGACACTGGTTCCCCCCCCCCTCAACTGTTGTGTTTGATGTGCAGTGTGGGTCTGCCTGTTTGTGTTTGTGCATCTGCACCACTGCATTTGCATATCTTTAGTGTGCCATTGGCTGTATGTTGTTTGGTGTGTTTGCCCTGCTGTCCCTGGGACTCCTAGGTCATCAGTCAGCACAATGATCATTGTGTGTGTGTCCCATTGCTGCCATGTTATGGTATCTGTTCACCTCCCTTCTACAGTCTCCACTGGGTATCTGAATTTGTGTGCCCATTGGTGCAAATATGTGGGTCTGCATTCTGATGGTCACTTCTGTCATTGAGTCATTGATGAATGTTGACAGTGTCAGCCCCCATGGGTGATGTTTGTCTGCACATGGCCAAAGGTATGTCTTGTTTGCACTGCACTGTTTGCCTCCCCAATTCTATGTTGCTATGGGACACAAGCACTACTTTGCCACTGATGTGTTTGTTGTTCTGTGACCAGGAATAATCCATGCAGTTTGGCAGTTGCAGCTTATTCTTTGTCAACACATACATTTTGGTCACTGTGATGATGGGGGTTTGGACCCCATTGCCACAATGTTCAATTTGTGCTTCAGCTATGGACCCCACACTCACATTTTGGTCACTGTGATGATGGGGGTTTGGACCCCATTGCCACAATGTTCAATATGTGCTTCAGCTATGGACCCCACACTCACATTTTGGTCACTGTGATGATGGGGGTCTGGACCCCACTGCCACAATGTTCAATATGTGCTTCAGCTATGGACCCCACACTCACATTTTGGTCACTGTGATGATGGGGGTCTGGACCCCACTGCCACAATGTTCAATATGTGCTTCAGCTATGGACCCCACACTTACATTTTGGGCACTGTGATGATGGGGGTTTGGACCCCATTGCCACAATGGTCATGGCCTGCTTGCATTATGGGTGCCACACACATTTATGTGTGGCACTTGTGATAGGGGGTCACATTGTATGTCCACAGTCCTGTTCAGTGTTGTAGGCATTTGACACAGTCTACACACGCTTGTCATGGTGTTGGGGGGATGTCTTTGTGTTGCATTCTTTCTGCTGGTGTGTGCTTCTTGTGGCATGTATTTGCCATCCTGTGAGTGGGGGTGGTAGTAGTAGGCATCCAGCCCCCCTGGGTAGAGGTGGTAGTAGTGGTAGGCACCTGGCACCCCCTGGGTAGAGGTGGTAGTAGTGGTAGGCACCTGGCACCCCCTGGGTAGAGGTGGTAGTAGTGGTAGGCACCTGGCACCCCCTGGGTAGAGGTGGTAGTAGTGGTAGGCACCTGGCACCCCCCTGGGTAGAGGTGGTAGTGGTGACAGGCATCCAGCCCCCCATGGGTAGAGGTGGCAGTAGTGGTAGGCACCTGGCACCCCCTGGGTAGAGGTGGTAGTAGTGGTAGGCACCTGGCACCCCCTGGGTAGAGGTGGTAGTAGTGGTAGGCACCTGGCACCCCCCTGGGTAGAGGTGGTAGTGGTGACAGGCATCCAGCCCCCATGGGTAGAGGTGATAGTAGTGGTAGGCATCTGGCACCCCCTGGGTAGAGGTGGTAGTAGTGGTAGGCACCTGGCACCCCTGGGTAGAGGTGGCAGTAGTGGTAGGCACCTGGCACCCCCATGGGTAGAGGTGGCAGTAGTGGTAGGCACCTGGCACCCCCTGGGTAGAGGTGGTAGTAGTGACAGGCATCCAGCCCCCCATGGGTAGAGGTGGTAGTAGTGACAGGCATCCAGCCCCCCATGGATAGAGGTGGTAGTAGTGGTAGGCACCTGGCACCCCCATGGGTAGAGGTGGTAGTAGTGGTAGGCACCTGGCACCCCTGGGTAGAGGTGGTAGTAGTGGTAGGCTCCTGGCACCCCCTGGGTAGAGGTGGCAGTGGTGGTAGGCACCTGGCACCCCTGGGTAAGGGTGGTAGTAGTGACAGGCATCCGGGCCCCTATGTGTATATGTGGCATTGGTGATGGGCATCCCGCCCCTATGGTGCTGCTGTTTCTGGAGTAAGTAATTTCTGCATACCTGTGTGTGTGTGTGATATGTCGGGTACGTGTAGTTTGTGTTTGTGGTTGGTGTCTGACCTACCTTCTGCGCCGTACGCGTCCGTGCCTGTTCCGGTAGTAGATATAGAATATTGGTAGGATCGGAACGATGGGATTCATTGTTGGTTCGTCTCGTTCGTCTTCGTCGTTGCTTCGCCTCGTCCTCGTCGCTGCCGTGTTCGTCTCGTAGCCGTGGATCGTGTTGTGGCGCGAATCGGAGCTTATGTGCGCCTCTCCCGGATGCTTTGACGTGCCGTGCGTAGCGACGGGTTCGGCGCGTACGGGAAGCGCATCGTACTTGTCCGGCCGGACGGGGCTGCTTTTTGGCTTCCGGGCGACTCGTATCTGCGTTTACGGATCCGGCTCGGTCGGGGATCAGGACATGGATTGGGTGAGTACGACTCGGTCGGAATCTGTGCTGTTGTGCGCATCGTACTTGTTCGTTCGGATTCATGTGCAAATCGGTCGGGAAACAGGCATTCGCATGGCTTTTTTCCCGACCGAATGGCGTTGGGTGCGTCTCCGACCGAGATCGGAATTGACCCCTGAGTCTGGTGATGAAGTATAGAATTTATGTTCTAGGGTTTTAATGTGTGCTAGAGTAGCTTTTTGTTGGAGGAAACGTTTCTTTTTTGGAGACAAACTGGCACATGCATCAATCGAAATACTGGTCGCAAACGGGCAGATTCTCAGAATCTGCCCCTTTGCGACCAGTATTTTTGCATTTGGGATGCATCATCCCAAATGCAGAAATCGCAATTTAAGGAATCGCAAAATTGCTATTCCTTAAATTGCAATTGCATTTAAGGAATCACAAATTGCTATTCCTTAAATGCAATGCATTAAAGTTAAAAAATTGCGATTTCGCTAATAGGAGAGCAAATTACCATGAAGTTAAACTGCATGGTAATTTGCAAAACTTTGAAAAATGCACTAAAGTTCATTTTTCAAACTTCCATTTACACACACACATGCCCTTGGGGCATGTGTGTGTGCAAGATGTACTCATATGCAGATTTCAGGGTGCAACAGGGTGTCCTTTTGACACCCTGGCACCCTTGAAATAGCTCCCGCTATTAGCCATTCTTTAATAGCGAATCGCTAATAGTGAATATCTTCCCATTCATTCCTATGGGCCTCATGGCCCATAGGAATGAATGGGTAGGTATTCCTTAATTGCGACTCGCAATTTGCGAGTAGCAATTAAGGAATGTTTAGGAATCGCTATTTATTGAGCGATTTCTACATGCATAGGCAATTGCGATTCCTTAATAGCGATTCCTTAATAATAGCTATTAAGGAATCGCAATTGCCTAGCTTGATGCATGTGCCCCAAAGTCTATAATAAAGCCTCTTGCTGTAGCCTTAAAGGATTCCCATAGTATTTGAGGAGGAGAGTTGGGGTCACTGTTTAGATAAAAAAATTCATTAGCAAGAGTAATAAAAGAGGAAGAAAAAAGCGGGTCAGGGTGAAGAGAATTATTAAAACGCCAGCAGGAGGACCTGGGATGTGGAGGGAGCAAATCAAGATCCGCTACGATTGGGGCATGGTCAGAAATAACAATAGGTTCAATAGAGGAAGATAATAGATTTTGAGATAAAGATTGAGAGAGAAAAATATAGTCAAGACGGGAGAGAGAGTTATGAGGAGGGGAAAAGAAAGAGAAGTCAAGAGCATCAGGATGGGAAAGTCTCCAAGCATCTACAAGGTGTGTATGGGAAATAGTGTCAAGAAAGTGTTTATGCGTTTTAAGAGGAATAAAGCGTACCTGAGATTGGCGGTCAAGAAATGGGTCAACAACTTGATTGCAATCACCTCCTAGTATAAAGAAATCATCTCTAAACTGAATACATTTCTGTGTAACCATAGGCCAAAAGGAACAGTCAGGATGGGTAGGGCCATAAACATTGAATACGGTCAAAGAAATTTTATCAATTAACAATTTCGCTAACAACCATCTACCTTCTGTATCAGTCTCTTGCGAAATAACTTTACAACGCAGCTTCTTGTGATATAAAATAACAACTCCATTTTTCTTATTGGAAGTAGGGGAAACTAAAACTGAACCCACCCAGCCTTTTTCAATTTTAATGCTTCGGGCTCTGTCAGGTGGGTTTCTTGTAAGAAAACCAAATCAGGATTGTAAGAGGCAAGATGGGATAGTATTCTCTGTCTCTTAATTGGGCTAATAAAACCTTTCACATTCCAGGAGATAACTCTGAATGTAAAACCATCAAAAATACATAAAGAACAATATATATAAGAAGGGTATTATGAAGTAAGAGATAAAAAAAGAGAAAAGGGAGAGATAGTAAGAAATCACATTAGGGAAGGAAGATACAGGAGGAAGAATGCGAGACAGATAAGAGAAAAAAGGGGAAAGATAAGAAAGAGAGGAAAGAGAGGGAGGGGATAAAGAATAAAAACAAGAGGAGACAGTACATGTCAAGGAGACGACTGTAATACATACCTTACGAGGAACAAGGGAAAGGATGAGAAGCGGCAACGGACAATAGAGACAGCAACACATCACACCAGGACATCAAATAAAACAAGAGCAGGAACGGGAACATGGAGAGGAACATAGTAAATTTGCAATAAACCTGTAAGAGGAAACAAAGAGTTATACAAATAAAACAAGAAGAATAGTGGAGACCAAACAGAATAAACTATACCATCAAATTCAATGCAGTAGTATAACAAAAGGAGCACTAGAGTCAAGATTCAGAAGAAGGAGGAGCCGTCTCCATTGAAGCAGTAGAGTGAGAATGAATAAATCTTCTGAGGTCAGCAGGCTCCTCAAAGGTGGAAGTCTTGTTGAGGAAGGTGACCTTGAAGAGGCAAGGATGGAACAAACCGTAGCGTGCACCCAAGGAGCGAAGAGCCGGACGAAGATCCAGAAATTCTTTTCGCCGTTTAGCAGTCATTGAAGAAACATCTTGGGAGATAAACACTTTTGTACCATGCCAAGATAGTTGCTTTTTGGACCTGGCGGCATTTAGTACCAGCAGAAGGTCGGTGAATTTTAGGAATAAAATAATTATTCCACGAGGTTTAGATGGGGCGACTGAGGAAGATAGACGAGGACCCAGTCTATGTGCTCATTGTAGATTCAATTTGGTTGTAGGAGGGAGACCCAAAAATTGTGGCAAAAAAGAAGTAAAGTACGCAACAGGGTCGTCACCTTCGAGTCCCTCAGGAAGACCATAAATGCGTAGATTATTACGACGATTTCTATTTTCCAAATCTTCAGTCGCTCTTCTCATTTGCAAAACTTCCTTCTCCAAAGAGGAAATTCTAGAAGATGAGTCCTTTACCTCGTCAAGGTGTTGTTCCACCACAGTGAGACGGGACTCCATAGATGACCATTTATTGTCCAAGGTTTGTAGACGAGAGTTGGTTTCCTCAATAAAGGGTCGGAGGGCACGTATTTCCTCCAGAACAATGTCCAAGGAAACCGGAGAGACAGATTTAGGAGGAGAGGGAGGATCTTGTTTAAGTCTCTTGCCGGTAGACGAAGGTAACTGTGCCTTAGATGCCATGATTGTGAGATTCTGTGCACTAGCAGGACAAACCCCGTGTGACGATATCTCAGATATATATGAGAATTTGTTAGGGGTAGTGTCGTTGGTGTCACAAGTAGCAGGAGCGTTCAACTTCGATTTTTTGGTGTGATGAAGTAAACGTTTGCTCCTACCCATGTAGCGTGGCACAAAAAGCACAGAAAAGTACTGGCATCATATAGCAGAATGTGCAAAAATACTTCACACAAAAAAAAAAACAGCAAATGCAAGAAGATAATGAAGACCTCCAATGGTAAGTAAAGGTCAGTCACAGAAAATGCACAAAACATGCAGGAATCATCGAAAAAAGTGAATAGGAGGGCGCCATGTGAGGAAACATGAAGAAAAACGGCTGTGAGAAAAACAAAATGGCGGCCGCTAGGCATTAAAAAATAACCACCTGCAGAACTTTGTCACTTCTCCATGAAGATAGAGGGAGAAAACAATACCCTTCTGAAGAGGAGATATTCCGATTCAGGAATATGTCATCATAATGTGTGGCAGGGCGCTGGAACCGCTCCGAAATGAAATACGAAGTCCGGCGCGATGCGGAGCTCCGTCGTCAGGCGGCCATCTTGGGTCGCGGTGCGCGCGACCTCCCTGTCCTGTGTGTTTTAACCGTAAAAATCCGTTGTAACGGACATACAGAACGTCCACGCGTATTCACTGTTCACATAATAATCAAATATGTTTATTTCGGTTGAAAAAAACATAAAATAGTTCAAACGTTCTAGAGACATATCATTTCACAATTCTCTCCTGCAATGATACATGTCTGACTAATGCACACCAACTTCTCTCACTCCGGACTCAACCCACATCTCTCTTCCAGTTCAGAAGTGAGCTCAAAACACAACTCTTCAAGAAGCATTTCTTCCTGAGTCCCTGTCCACAGGCATAACCATCTGAAATCCCTGCACTTGGCCATTGACAGCACACCTCAACACCCTAGCATATGTGCACAATCTCTGCACCCACATGTTTAATTTCTCTTGTATGCTAGCGGGGGATTGAAAACAGTTTAAGAACATTATAATTACCTTTTATGAACGTTTGACACAATTTCCATGTTGGTTTTTCTCAGGGTAATTGTGTCAGGCATTGGAACGGATCATTTACCCTAAAGAGGGTTGCTGCTTCCACACCTTTTCTGGCATAGTTGCAACCACACCTTGACGAACATCTTTGTGGAGAAAGCAATGTCTTTAGTGGTGAGGAGTCCTAGGCCACCAGAGTCGTAGACGATCTGCTGTTTTTGGTGGATCCTCCAGTACCACCCTCATCTCTCGAGCCTACTCCTCTTAATTCAAACATACTCCACCCAATTACCATCCCTTTGTCTCTTCTACACAAATGCTTAGGAAATAGTAAAAAATAATGGCACCTTTCGGGTTGTTTCGCCATCACTTTCAGCTGACATGTAAATTTCCAGAACACAATATTAAACAAAGTCTGTGGTTCGTTTAAGAGTCTTGAGGTGCCGTCACAGGGGGTCAAGAAGTTAAAGATTATAGGGATTCATATATTTCTTACAGTTGTGTGAGCCAATGACTTCAAAGTTTTCAGATAGCCATGCCAGGGAGTTGATTGTTAGCCAAAAGAGAGGTTAAATCATCTCAAAATGTGCCCTGTTTGATTGGAATTATTGGTGATGTCTCACTTTGGCTCATACATTCTGTTCTGCTGGTCACGTCTCAAAAACACATAAAGCAAGATTACAGTAACTCTAAGCGAAGATACGACGATGGTGCAGTATCAGCAGTCTACATTTTTCTAAGAAATGCACGATGATTTACATTTCTGAGTTTTGGCAAAGGTGGGGGGGGGGGTTGAGGGGAGATATAATAGACCAAATTGAATTAATCCAAGGGTCAAGAAATAAGACTAGTTGGGGGTAGGCTGATGGAGGATATAGATTGAATAAGATCGGGCACGTGGAAGAGCCGCATGACACCCCATAGGCCAGTGGTTTAGAAGATGAATGGTAAAAGGGCATGCTAACATCTGACTGCATCACGCTAAGAATGAAGATGTCCATTTCAATACCTTAACTCTAATACCAGCCCCAACAATCCTGGCTTGTAAGGCTGTGTGACACACAGCATCAAAGCTGCCAAAAGGTCAACATGCATCAGAACAGCTCTGTCCTCCCTTCAAACAGTTCATTTTGAATTGACAACAGGGATTCTTCTGGGTCACAACGAGGGCTAAATTCCACTTGAACGGAATCAAGCAATGAATTTGTAAAATAAGTGAACAGTTGATCATTAACCTCGTTTTTTGATAACTTAACTGTGAATGGAATGAGGGAAATAAACCCATAATTAGTACAAATGTATATCTATGGAGGATTTAATCAGCATCGCAATCAAGGAAGCCTTTTCCACTAAATGGGAACCAAGGCACTTTCAAAAAAATAATTAATGAGGTTTCATAGTAGTGGTGGCCAGTATGCATCAAAAGAAGAAACTCAGGCAATATATTCGTTACCTCTAATGTCCTGGATGAAGCTTCCACCTGATCTTCAGTAAGACTTACAGGGTTCCTAGAACCCAGGCAGAATGAATTTGATAATATATGTTGATTTTTTCCTCAAAGAAAGAGAACAAAGATTGTTGAACAGATGGTGACTTATGAACAGTCTTTTGCACACTCATGAGATTAATAAAGTTGTTTACTATTTTAAAGATCTCCTGAGAACTGTTAGCTTCCCCCAAGCAAGAGGGCTAATGATGCAAACGTGCTTGCCCTATCTCTGTTTTGTAGCCTTTTAAAATCTCAAAATTCAGACACATATTCTTACGTGTCATAGCAACTTAAGACAGCCATACGAGTAACAGAACGATCTATAAAAAAACCTTAAAGTTCCACTTAACTTCAGTTAGAGACCTGGGGTACCAGTGGTCTGAAGACATAATAGGCCCACCACTTTGCTCTTGACTGAAAGTGCATAAAGAACAAAATATTCACATAGTTCAACAGCCCTCGGGGTGATGGGTTAAGTGGCTGTTTGTGCGAGTACACTAAGGTTCTTTGGGCATAGCGGCACCTACCAGTTGGCCGTTTGCTAAAACAATGCAAGAGCCTTTCAAAATGGCTTCATCCTACTCCAATGAAAATACTATAAAATCTGTTAAATCCAAGGCCAGGATAAATTGCAAAAGCTTAATAACAACCTTAATTCAGCAGAAAAGTCCAGCGAACACTCATTTAATATGCTTGTAAACCCTATTTTGAACCTATGAGTTCTGAAAAAAGTATACAGTGATAGATCCCGTTGGGCTCCATTTTTTCCCATTGTTTTCTTTTGGGAAGAAACTCCTCGTACCACCACAAAGAGGGTCTGGCTGTAGCTCAGTTGTTATGTTTACCGTACAGTCCAATTTGGGGCTAATATTACAAAGAGTTCCAAGGCTGCTTTGGCTTCCCAGTCCAGCCCTGAGTGAAAAATGTACTGATACTTTCTCTAGCAGTCAAAACAGATATTTTCATGTAGGAGATATTCATCCTTCTTTCTCCTTCTTACTCGTTCTTCAGAACTTTAACTTGTGAGCAGTGGCTCCAGAATTTGTTCTTAATGTGGTCACGGAAGCATGTCATTTATATGTGCTTCTAAAATACTCTCATGCATGCTGCCTTTTATGCGCCTCCTCACTCCTTCGTTCTATTGAAAATGTCAACAATGTGAAGGCCTCTCTTGGTGAGTCACTGGAAAATTGAACACATCCAGTGGTTACTTAGCCACCCTACTGCAGTGCAAAGATATTTCTAACTCCAAAAATAAAGCTAGAGGCAGGGGCCTCCCACAGAACGTGGACACAGAGACTAGCATTGCATGAACAGTTCACTAGCCATATATACGAGTAACCCACATGATTGCCCATTTTCAGCGCTGCTATCTGAAAGTATACAATTTTTAAATATTTGACACCTCCCAGTGTCAGCAGGCTGACCTCACAATATCGGACTAGTCTCATTTCAATTGAAGTTGCACTGGGAGGGAAGAGAAACACCAATTTTAGACATAGCTTTTGATCATGGAGGCCTCATTATTAAGCATCAGACCTTAAAAGAAATGAAAAATTCTAAGGTCCATAGAGCAAACAAACACGGTAACTCCCGGGGAGATGGAATTCCTTCCAGCTGTCATTCATATAACTCTCCTATATTACACTTTGCTATCATGCAGACTACAACGTTATATTCCACTTCTTATTATCTTACACTCAGCTATTCCTAACTTTGCCCAACTAAATTCTACTTTTCCGTGATTCACTCTAGTGAAGTCTAATCTACTATTATTCACTCATCTATTTTTGCATTAGATTTTATCCACCTCACATAAAGAAAAAATAAGTTTTCACCTCTTCCTTTTTAATGCAATGTCCTTTCACATCCCTCTCTCTTCAATGTTATGTGGATTGATACTGCAACAAACAAATATGTCTTCACCCATGCGGACTAGCCATGGGTTACTACACATCTCACCCCATTAAAATTTATACTTAGTTCAGAAGACACACATCCTGTCATACTGCTGAAATAAATTCACATATTTGTGTCCAATACACGTGTCACACTCTACATCAGGAAAAATATCCTCTAATGGTATACTCTCACTATATTTCAATCAATCAGTACTTGTAGAGCGTGGCTTATCACCCATGAGGGTATCCAGGTGCTGGGTTGCTGGGCTAGTCGAAGTCAGGTCTTGAGTCTCTTCCTGAAGTCCGTCAGCAAGGGTGATCTTCGTAGGTGGAGAGGGAGGACGTTCCAGGACTTGGCAGCGAGGTGGGGGGAGTGTCCTCCGCATTGGCTACGGAGGTTGTGCGGTGTCTGTAGTTTGAATTGGCATCTCTTCTGGACGGGGAGCCAGTGGAGGTTCATCAGGTGTTGGGTGAGGTGGGTCCATTTGGGCAGGTTGAGGGTCAATGTGGCTGCTGAATTCTGTATCGTCTGGAGCCTTTTAATGAGTTTGGGGGTGGTCCCTGCGTACAGTCCGTTGCCATAGTCCAGTCAGCTGGTGATTAGGACTTGTGTGGACTGCTTTTCTCGTGTTTATGAGGAGCCATTTGATGATTCTTTTGATCATGTGGAGGGTGAGGAAGCAGGCAGAGGAGACTGTGTTGATCTGTTGTTTCATGGTGAGTTTCCTGTTCAGGATGATGCCGAGGTTGCGCGCGTGGTCTTTTGGTGTGGGGGTGTGTCTGAGTTCAGCACGTCACCAAGTGTCATTCCAGAGAGAGGCATGGTTGCCAAAGATCAGCACTTCGGTCTTGTCTGTGTTGAGCTTCAGACAGTTGTCCTTCTTCCAGGCTGCAACATTCTTCATGCAATAATGAAAGTTGGTGTTGGTGGTGGAGGGGTCTGCTGAGAGCGAGAGGATGAGCTGGGTGTCACCGGCGTAGGATATGTAGTTGATATTGTGGGTTCTGATTATGTCGGCTAGAGGCGTCATGTAGGTGTTGAAGAGGGTGGGGCTGAGGGATGAGCCTTGATTTTGAAAACAGATTGGAATTTTTTGAATATTTGGCTTTTAAAAATGGATATGGTTTGGTTGAAATAGAAAAAGAATGACATTTATGTGTGTTGTAGTTGTAATGGTTTGTTAAAAACAAGTTACTCAACTTGAGTGGTCTTCTTGGTCTCAGTGTAAATCTTCCTTCCACTTGTCGATAATCTTTGAATTATCTAATAAGAAATATTGCATTGATTGATTATAAGATGCAGAAAATCAAGTACCATACTGATATGGAAAATGGAATAAAATTCGGAAAAACAGTAATAACCATTTTCCCAAATGAACACATCTTGTACACTGCCAGTTAGCTGTAGAAGATATTGAAAGGTCACTCCAAAAAATAATCTTATGGCACAGACTTCTGAAATGAAGTACCCCCATCTCATCATATAGAACCCTAATGAATTATGGATGCAGAAGCTCACTCTCCTGTTATAGGAATGGTAAAATGATTTTAGGCAACAAGGAGTTTCCTCAAAAATAAAAATACACAAGCTTATGTGGGAATGTTTAAGGTACTGGAGAATAGGTTGGAATAATCAAAACAAATGTAAAAAAGGTTTGGCTCTACTTACCAAAAAATAAATAAAAAATTTCAATAGCGACTATCCATAGCACTGTTTTTTTTAAAGTACAGACAATCGAGTTCATTACAGAGCTAATGAGAGACAATGGATTTAGTTATTCGGTGATAATACTCAAGAGGGTCACCCAGTAATAATCACGAATATTGGGAAAATGCACTGTCTATATTTTTAGATTGTGCCAGGTTCCTCATTGCATTTCTAAGATTTTTTTTTTACCTGAAGAACTTTTTCACTTTCAGTTGTAATCCATTCAGAAATTTTCTGGGAAAGCAACAGAAATTGTGTAGCATAGAAACAAAATATTAAAGAGAATAGCCATTTTGGCCAGTTTCACACATGCCATAAGTTATATTTCTCTCTGTGCCATCTATTCATGTCAGTTTTAGCTTGTTTGAAAAAAGGCTAAACATATATCCTGAACACATTTTCATATTTTCTGGTTGCCGTAAATGAACCAATGTCGAAAAGGGGAAGCAAGGAGCACAAATACGTCACAATTCCCAGATATATTCCTAATCTGGTGTGTTAATTATGTATCTGCCAACTTTCCTAATTCTTTGAACATAGTCCTCATGATCTGCAGCAGTAATACCTCTCCTAAAACCCCTCAGCAAACCCTTACTCTCCTTACAACTACGACTCAGTTCCTCTTCTCCCTTTTTTCTCCAAAACATTGGAGGGCCTTGTTTTGGATCAGTTTACTCTGTATCTCTCCTCTCATAACCTAACCTGAACAAATTCCCTTTAATGTGGCTTCTGTGTACTCTTCTGACAGCATACAAACATGACCAACTTCATCATAGCAGAAAATCACAATTATCTATTATTCATCCTAAAACCTTCCTTCTTATTGCCGCATTTGACAAAGTTGATCACCCTACCTTACTTTCCTCCAAGAACATTTTAGAAATACCCAGCTCTGCCATTAACTTCTATGCTTCTGATCAATCTTTATCCGTTACCAGGATCTCAAAATTATCCTCTCCCACTGTGCTATAAAATCCTGTCCATCAAGTCTGGGTCCATTTTTGTTTTCTCTACACACCACCCCTTTTGATGACAACACCTCGTCATTTAGTTCCTCATACCACCGATGTGCTGATGACACTCAAATATGTTTTTCTTAACCTTCGTGCTCCTCCTCCAATCACGCATTTTGGATTGTCTCACAGCTATTCACCACAGTAGAGCACTACAGTCACTCATCCTGAATTCTTATAATACAGAGGTCTTATAATGCTCTTCTTCCACTGCACCCGTCTGTTAACCACTTCCAATCAACTTTCCCCTGACTATGGCCCTCTACCTTGCATATTGGCATTCTTGTCAATCCTGCTAGTGCATTAGAATCATCCATCTTTTCTTTCCCTGCTTCTACACCTCATAACCAAGCACTGAACATATGTAAATTCTATCCTTCTTCCCATTCCACAAAGTGAAAGCATTGAGTAATTCTCTTACTCTCAGATCTCTTAGTCGCAGCAAAGTGGATTATTCTTTCAGTCTGCTCTTCGACCTCCCTAACTACCCCTTTGTCCCACTGAACAGTCGGAAACTTTAAAAAGAGAGCTCTTCACAGTCTTCCAATGCACACTTTCACTCCTTCAATTCAGACCTCCCTTAAATATGTATCTGCTGACACTGGTTGATATTCTGGCATTTTGCATTACTATGTATATCTGCCTTTTTTGGATTCTGTATGTATCAAGATTCAGTTTGATGTATCTGTCTGTCTCTGCATTGCTCATTCTAGCAAACAAAGTGTACAACACCCTTTACAAGCTTGAAAGCGGTGTTTCTAAAACCAGTCACCTGCTCAGGATGCTGTGTATCACTATAATTCTATTAAAAGCATTTCTGTTTGAAACTGCATGCTACTAAATAAATGAATAAAAGAATGGTATTTCAAATGAGTATTTCTCTTTGTGGTAAAAAGCACATAATATGTGAAACATGTTACCCTATAACTTTGCCATTCTCGAGGTTCCCAATCATATTTCTTTTTCACTTTGCAAGCTATTTTTGCTTTTAGAATCTGACTGTTCTCTAGAACCACGTTCTGTAATTGAAGCCTTCCACAGATACTGTCTAATAGTTTTATCAATGACACTAGGATCCAGTCTGCATAAATGGAAATAGTATCAATATAATTTTGATTGGAATATCTGATTGCACTGTGATTAACCCAGGCCCAATCTTTGAACATCTCCCTAATCACATCTCTATGTTCTACTGTTTTTCCTTAAAGTACAGCATCCATTTTAGGACATTCTCACTCCTCATTCTTCATCACTACTTCTATTCTCTGTTTCTCACCCATCATCCCTACTTCTTATCCATCATCTCTACTTCCTATTCATCATCCCTACCTCTTATTCATCATCTCTACTTGTCATCCCTACTTCTCATTCATCATCCCTACATCTCTTCCATCAGCCCTACGTCTCATCCCTGCTTCTCATCCCTACTTCTCTTCCATCAGATGGTTGAGAAATATGTGTGAGGAGTACAGATGAGGAGTGAGGAATGAGGATGTCCTAAAATGGATGCTGTATTAAAGTAGTTTCCCATTGCATCTTCTTCTCAATTTTGATTCATCTAATATCCTTGCTATCACACCTCTGTATTGGCTTAAATAAGGTCCCTTCTGACTGAATTTTTAGAAATCAATTTTTTCGCACTTGGGGGTTAATAAACTAGCAACTACACTAGCTACATGCCCATTTTCTGCTTGTTTTAGTGTTTCAGAGTCGTTGTTTATTTCTACGTTTTTATTTTGTTAATAAAATACTAAACAAATGACGTATTTAAAATCTTCAATACTTAAAATTGGATCGCCATGACGTAGGTTTCATATTGAGTTATCTTTTCCTGAACATAATTTATTAATTTAGGATCTAAAAAAATAGATTGATTAACTGTCCGTCTCCTAATGATACAAGCCATCCCTTGAGTAGAGACATTTATTTCTGTTTTAAGAGTGAAGTGATCTAACTCTTGCTTTTGTTCCATGTCGGAGTTTATAATTCTGTGTAGAGCAGAGTGTAAATATAGTACCTACTAAGCATTTTATAAAGATTAATTGCTGGAATTATGATTTGATGGATGGTACTCTGCTCATCAAGGTGATGGAGGACATTACCTCCGTCATTCTGACAGACTACCGTCCATCAAATTTACAGGTGCCCACCGGCCCAGTGATCATCTATGTACATTGAATGAAAGAGCTGTTGCTGCACTTCCTTTCTCTGTACAAAATGCTTGGTGGATTGCTACCTTCAGGTTTGACATCCAGCAACCAAACCTTTTCAGAGTTTTTGTTTTTCAGAAACTAACTCCCAAAGTCTTTTCCTGGTGGTGAAGGATAAAAAATAAACATTATCCCATCCATCCTAAATAAGGCAGGTGGTGTAATGTCTTTCCTTGCTAGCCCCTACTCCGTTATGTCTTTGGAGGAAGTTTCCATCTATGTAGCCAACAGGTCTCCGTCGACTGAAAACTTACGGTCTGCCCCTGTCTAAATGAGTCAGGCAGACCTAGGGTTTGGAGGACAGGGTACTTCATCATGTTTGTTAGGAGTACACTGTCTACCTAACTCTAATGGTTTGCACTCACTTCAAGAGATGGCAGTGCTTTATTGATAAACAGCAGGACACCATAGACATGAAACAGAGTTTTAGATATTAGTAAGGTAAGCAAAGATAACCGCAGGGAATAAGGGATCACTTATTTGGTATATGGGTTATGTTTATATGTTGAAAGAGATACGCCTTAGGCAACTGAGAGAGTGAGACCCCATCTCCTGTTTTCAACAGACTGCATATATGGGTAAATGCTTCTTGTTCACTGTCAGCACAAGGAGCTTTACCCTTGTATATGACAGAGATGGATAATAAGGGAGATAAAAAGCAGTGCACATGCAAATAGAACTTTTAGCCAGTTCCAGATAAGCCACTCACTTCATTACATTTCACTCTGCCATCCTTTACTTTACTCTACTATATTCCCATGTACTGCTCTAGGAACTTTCGTGATCAATTCCACTATTGTACACCAACCCTTAAATCTTGTAACCTGTGTTCCTTACACCCTAGGTCTCATCTATAAACAGGATTCTGAGGAACTTGCACATGGACCCAATTCTTTCAGATATTAATAACTGCATGGCAGTTTCTTCTTCACCAGGTATGGCTTGGTTCCTATATATGGTGCATAGAATGTCATAGACTTGTCAGAAAATTTCCCACCTTCTCAGCAGTCAATTCCACAACAAAAGGGGGTTTATTTGCAAGGAGTTGAAAGCATTTCCTTTCCTTTTCTTTATCTCCACATCTTATCAGGTTTGTTAACACTGCATTACTACTAAATTGGTTTAAATGGGTATTCTAACATTTCTTCACACTTTTTTCTTTGCAGGTAAGTACATTGAGAGTCTTACATCACAATTAGATTTTTTTTTTTTTTACCTCACTGGCCTTTACTTCACAGGTAAGTCATTTTTTAAGTGTTAGAAGTTATCTGTTGTATTCTTATATATGTGTATATGTATATGTATGTGAATACACACACACACATATATATTCACTAGAAAACAAAAAAACAAAGGTTAAAGTGACATTATAGTTAGGTATGGTAATAATATCTTACATTGCATTAAAAAAAACTTAGAAATTCAATGAAAAAACGAAATGTTAAAGGAATGTTATAGTTAGGTGAAATTGTCAGTTAAAACAAACCGTTTTAAGTGACCAAAACCACTGAAATTCACCAGTTATAGTTATCTCAAGTAACTATAGCTTGCACCTCACCATGCACAGTGTTGTCATCAATGATGTAATTTCAGGTGTAGCAGAGAGACCCAGCCAGAAGTCCTTTAAAAAATATGGTAAGCTCTCCTTGGGTCATGGATTTAATGACCCAGGAGATTTACTGTTCTTTTTAATGTTATTGGGGGTTGATGCACTCACTGCAGCTCCCACAACATTAACAAAATGCTTTATTAGTGCCCCTACCCCTTCTAAGAGCACCACCAGGCTATAAAAAATGTTTTAAAAGCCCTTGCAGGGCATTATGGGATGTTACTTGGAAGGAGCAGTGAATAATAAATGAGCGGCTCCTACCGCTCATTTATTATTCACATTTTTTGTTTATAATTGGGGTGTTCCTGTGCCCACCCGAGACACTCAGATCCTTAATCTTTGTAGGGGGCCACATTGGGAGCCTCCGGCAAGAGCAGGCAATTCTTTTTTTATTTTTAAATTATTAGGAAGGGCCATGCGGCCCGAGGGATGGGATCCCTGGGGCCTCCTAGAGGCAAATGTGCTGCCCACCTAGCCCACCACAGAGCTGTTTTATTTTGATGTGCAGAAGTCCACGCTTTTTCTTTTTAAAATTTTGCAGTGGATTCGTGGCTCCACTACAAATCTGCAGCAAAATTAAACAAAAAATGCTTTTGGCTCTCTTCTTTTTTACCATTTTAACAGGACCTGGGACTGAGTCTCAAGTCCTAAGATGGCTGCTGCCACATCGTTGTTGATGTGGTAGCAGCCAATCAGATCTCATCTTGAAATTTGTCAGCTCTGCGGATCTTCTGCGTCATGAAAAATATACATTTTTTAGCCTTAATTTCTCAAAAGCTACTGAATGGATTTACAACAAATCACAAAAAGCACGCTTTCTGGGCTAAGATCTAGCTCTATGCCAAATGTCTTGTAATTCTTTTCAGTCGTTTTTGCGACATCGCTGTTCAATTTTCCTATGGAAAAATGAACAGGGAAAATGTGTTTTGGAACCTCCATTTTCCAAAGCTCCTGCTTGAGAGATCACCCCAAAACTTTTCAGAAAGGAGCTGAAGTGGATGAGACTTTTAAAAAAAAAGTATTGTGAAGATTTGTCAAACTGCACCAAAGTTATTTGAAAAGCAAAAAATGCTTTTCCTATGGAAACCCGATCCTAACTATAACTACTCAGTGGCGACTGCCACTGGGTTATATATATGTATGTATGTATATATGTGGGAGTACATATGTATAAATAGATGAACATATGAAAAATATAAACATATACACATATATTGTCTTGAGGAAAGGTGACTTTAACTTATCTTAAAATAAATATGTTTCAATTCTTGTACTCATAATTAATTAATGTATGTATTATAATTGATATCTGTGAATATTTAATTTAAACGTTATATTCTAATAATATTTATTCAGTCAGTTATTTATTAAACAATATATTATTAAAAAGTTTTATTAATTTTGAATACAAATATAAAATTTGTTATATTTAAAAAAACAATAAAATGTATGTAGAAGATATTAAAAACTTAAATATATATTTTTTTAATTTAAGGTTAGTGTTTTGAGGGAGGTAAGGACATTTAGGGCTCATGGGTGGCTAGTTTTAGTGGTAGTTTGGAGTTTTTATGGTTCCGGGATGGGTAGTGTTTAGGATAGTAAGGAACTTTTAGGGTTCATGGATGGGTACAGGTAAGGATATCAAGGAGTTTTTAGATATCAGGGTTGAGCAGAGTTAAGAACTACTAAGGACTTTTTAAGGTTCATTGATGGGTAGTGTTTAGGGATAGTAGTGAGTTTTTAAGGTTCAGGGACAGGTAGGGGTTAGGGGTAATATAGGATTTTTAGGGTTCACAAATAGGTATTAGGGGCAGTAAGAGATTTTTAGAGGTTAATGTTGGGTAGTGCTCAGGAGTGGGTAGGGCTAAGGGTTCCTAATGAGTTTTTTGGGTTCAGGAATGTAAAGTGTTTAGGGGTAGTGGGGGATGTTTAGGGTTCAGGGATGGGTAGTCTTTGGGATTGTTAGGAGTTTTAGGGTGTGCAGGGATGGGTGGTGTTTTTGAGGGTAGTAAGAGATTTGTAGGGTTCAGAAATAAAAAAGACTAATGAATTAATATTAACATCATTAAAAAATATAGTAAACTAAAATTACTTCTACCATTTAAACTTGTGTTAAATTGGAACATTATATATATACTTATATATTTATATATATTATATAAATATTTATATATATAGGTATAGATAGATAGATTCAGTGAAAAAACAAAGGTTAAAGTAACATTATAATTAGGTGTACATATAGTTGAAAAATAGAATTTTAAACTAAAACACTCAGTCACCAGTTATAGTTTACTGAGCAAACTATACCTTGTGCCCCTGCCATGCACTGCTTATGACCTCACACATTAAATCACTCATGACACATTCAATTACATCATTGATGACATCACTGAGTTGTTCCCAGGACAAAGGCTGTGCATAGCAGGGGCTTCACCACCTAACAGGGTATGGGAGTCTGTAGGTAGTGGGCTCTCTATGAAAGGTTGTGCACAGGGTGTTGCTTGTGAGTAGTAGGATCTTGGCGACCTAATGGGGCTTGCGTGTCTTGAGAGATTGCCCTCTTCTTGAAGACTTGTGCACATAGTGGAGGATGTGCGTAGCTAGGGCTTGGGCACCTAATGGGGCTTGAGTGTCTGAAAGGAATGGTTTCTCCATGAAGATCTTTGCACAGGATGAAGGCTGTGAGTAGTTGGGGCTCAGGGCACCTAATGGGGCCTCTTGATGTAGTGGATGTTCTGTGAAAACTTGTGCATATTGCAACGGATGTTCGTGATAGGGGCTTGGCCATCTATGCTCTTGTGTGTTCAGAGGCAGTGGGCTAAAGTCTAATTATCTTATATATACACATATGTTTATGTAATTTATATACACATATGTTTATGTAATGGTTCTGTGCCATGTATTACTTATTTACTATTTCAAAGGCTGTACTGGTTTGCAGAGTAAATTGAATAGCAGTATGGTGGATGATGTCATTGGTGATGTCATCCAAGATGTCATTAAACATGTTATGAGTGATGTAATAGGTGAGGTTATAAGCAGTGCATGGTGGAGCGCAGGTTATAGTTAGCTCAATAAAAATTAACTGGTGAATTTATTTATTTATTTTAGTTTAGAATTGTATTTCTTAACTGATATTTTCATCTAACTATAACATCACTTCAATCTTCATTTTTTGTGTGAATTTCTAGAGTTTTTTTAACGTAAAGTAAGATATTATTCCCAGAGCTAACTTTAATGTCACTTTAGCCTTTGTTTTTTCAGTAAATTTTTGAGTTTTTTTTAACATAAAGTAAGATTTTAATACACTACCTATTATAATGTTACTTTAACCTTTGTTTTTTTCTATGAATTTCTAGGGTTTTCTTAATGCAAGAGATTATCTTACTACCATATCTAACTATAATGTCCCTGGCCTACGGCAGACAGGCCCTCCACCTCCATGATTAAACCCATCCCCTAATGCATGGCCTGCTCATCACAGTATAAAGGGGTGTCATAGGCAGGTCTACTGGCTTTGTCAAGGGTTCTCCATATCAATATATAAAAGGCCGATCTAATGGCTTTGGCAAGAGGTGACCACCTCAATTTACAAGGCAAGCCTATTGGCTTAGTCAAACGGTCAGAGCATCAATATATAAAAAGCAGGCCTATTGACTTTATCAGGGGGTCTCCACATCAACATATACAATGCAGACCAATTGATTTTGTCGTAAAATCACCACAACAAATTGCCACTAAAATCAATAACCATAATCTAATGCATTCATTATTAATACACACATGACAATGCTAAATAATAATAATAATCACACACGTATTTTAAATAAAGCAGTTTTAATTCAACCATGAACATGTGCCTGAATCTTTCTTTAATACCATTCAGACCACATAATGCAGCCATAGGACCAAGCACAATGGGTCCCCGCACTTCAGATGAAGAGCATAAAGTTCCAGCTCAAAATCCTTCAGACATTATGTGAAGCTCTCCTATAGTCATGCATTCAATGACCCAGGGACTTACTGCAACCTTAACAGGTTTTTAGGGAGGCTCCCTGCAGCTCCCTGCAACATTAAATAAACTGCTGATGGTGCTCCTGCCCCTCCTTGTGGTATTACAACAAAGAAAAAATGCTAATATACAGCCCTTGCATAGCATTATGGGGCCTGCTGTGGGGACCTCGTCTCAAGAGCAGTGAACATTTTATGAATGGCTAAGCCTCTTTCCTGTTTTTGCGGCCTTGCTCCACACATTTTTTAAAATGTATTTTATTTTGTCCTGGGCATCAATAACTGAGCTTTTTGTTGGGAACTGCAAAACCCCTTGGCTCTGCTGGTTTCCCAGCCAGCACCCATCCTGGGTGCTGAAGGAAGCCCGCAACATAGTCTTAATTTTTGCTCCAGCGGCGGGAGCAATGCACTGTTCCCTGCCTGTGCTCTGGAAGTAGATTTCTGCTCCCATCCGCTGCAAGTCTTTCTGCTCTCGCCAGAAGCGGAAACAACCATGCTTGTGGCGGCCTCAGGGATTGGTTAACCGTGGCCAATACTAGCCTCCCATCCCAAATAAATATTTATTTAAAAAATAATAATAATCTTTGTGCAAAGCCCTGGGAGATGGGGTCTCCGGACCAATACCTAGCTCAGGGAGGGGGATCATGCACGCCCACCTCCCCATATGAAATTTAAAAAAATAATGTGCTGCCCCGGCCCCTGGCCCACCACGTGAAAGACTTTGGTAGAAATGGGCATTCCTGTCTTTTAAAAAGCCCAGGGGCCAGGTTATCCCTACTCCGACCCCTATATGTTATTTCTTTTTTTCCCAGGGCACAGGGACTGATTCCTTGTGTCCTAAGATGACTGCCAAACATTTTTGTTGATGTTGTTGACAACCAATTGGATCTCATGTTTTGATCTGGCGGTCCTGCTGGAATCCCTTGGCGCTAGACATCCATAAATCTTGAACCTTAATTTCACAAAAACTACTGAACAAATTTACACCAAATCACAAAAAGCAAGCATTGTGGATAACAATTTAGCTTTCTGCTAAATGTGGAGTTATTCTGTTGAACAGTTTTTTCTGCATCGTCTACTTTTTTCATATGGTAATTGCATTGGGAAAAAGCGTTTTGAGGCCCCTCAGTTTCGCAGCCAGTGCATGATGGATCAAGCTAAAACTTTCCAGGATTGAGCTGAGGTGGGTGAACTTTTTTAAAAAGTTTTGTGAAGCTTCATCAAGAGGCATGTCTGACCTAACTATAACTACACAGTAGCGACCGCCACTGTGTAATTATATATGTATAATTATAAGTATATAAGTAAAGTGTGATTTGGCAGGTAGTGTGGGAATGTAAGTTGCAGGCTCATTCTCATCAAGTAGCCATGGAATGGCAGAGAATTTCACAAGTTTATTTATTATCTTTCCCCTATTCATCAGATTATAAAGACACTCCCCCTCAAACAAACATTTTTTTACCCACAGAATGATCCCCTCACACACTCTTGCTCACAAGCATCGCCTAGCTACAGAAACCTACTTCCTCAAATGCACACACTATTCTATAGACATGTACACTCAAAGATATCATATACAGATACCCATTTTTCATTAAACCACCTCACTCAGACAAACTGTTGCACAGACTTTTCATAATAACTGCTTATACAAAGATATCCCTCACATAGGCCTCCTTTGCACTTTCACTGCTCTCACAGATCCCCTCTCTCAAAGGCACTTAATGGCACAAGCAGAGCTCAAAAACCCAAAGAGGCAATTACTGCCATGGGCCTCCGAGCTCTACTTTCTCTAGTCCATACACTAACTCTGAGATTTTTAAAGTTTATGTATGCTCTGAAGATGTGAAAAAGATACATATCCCTTTTGTACCAGCACAGTGCAGAAAACTGGATCCTGATACTACCCCTGATGTGATAAAAAAAATATGCAATTGCATAAGTAAACATTTCATTTTTAGCACAACATGATGCATATATATATATATATATATATTTAGTGCAGGTTTTTTGCTTCTTTATTTGCATAACAGATACTTTGGGAGATAAAGTGATTTGCCAGAGGTCACATAATTTGAAGAGAAGTGGAAGCAGTGGATGGAATTTGGCTCTTCTGTCTCCTGAGTGCACAGCTTAAAGACTTGAGTGTGTCTCTTTTGAATATTTTGTTTGTCAAAGTTTTGCCATGTCGGAAAATCTATCTTTTATATAATTGTTTTATAGGCATACCAAAAATGAAGAAAACAATATACAATATACATTACATGTATATTTCAGAGTTTTAAAATGGACATTGCAAAGCCAGTGTTAACACAATCCCCACCAATGACCTATAGGCAAGAGGGAACAACTTCCTTTCATAGACTAATCAGGTGCTACCTCGAGTGAGGTCAGTGAAAACAAACTGAGGTGGAACATCTATGGTCCCTAGACTTTCTCTTGTTTGCCGTGGTCCCCTCCAGCATGATAAATATGTCCTTCCATCACCATACTAGAGTTTATGTTGTAAGTCTGCACCCCAGTGTCAGGTGCTCTTCAGGCCTGTGCTGTTTCGATATTGCTAAGGAGCAATCCCAAGTTAGTGAACAATTTAATATGTATTCTGAGAGTTCAAGATCCTCCAGCAAATCCAGGGAGACAATTTACAAAATAAGTCTTCACTCAAGCACTCCATGGAGGTCCTTGGTTACCTTACCCCATAAGCCCTGAACCACTGTCTGTAAATCTCGTTGTGATTGTCACAACAGCATTCTTTGTCTTCTTTGGCTTTATTTTTTTTGTGCTGTTTGGCACCCATACAAGTATCTCTTTTAGGGATATACCTGGTACTTGCTTACTTATTACAACAAAATTCCTCATATCAAATGGCACAACTGTTTTTGGCCTAAAACAATGGTAACATGTCCTCAGCAGTGATGTCAGTAGACTAGGTGGATACGCTCTGCTTCACAGCCCCCAGGATGGAGCAAGATGTTAATAATGTCTCAAAAATATTATCTGACACAAACATTATCAGAAATGTATTGTGGTGACAAGAACATTGTGGTTCAAAAGAATGCAGGTAGGAATAAGTTGTTTTTAATATTTTTGATTATAGTTGTATATAATATCGATGTTGTAATGTTTTATGATTTTGTGTGTTAAGTTATTAATATGTTAATTTTAGTTATCTGTAAGTTTTTTTAGTATTGGTTTTATAGTTTTGGTAATATTTTTTAAGTTTTGTTTTTTAGTTTATTTTAGTTTTAGCTTATTGCCAGGTTGTTGCATTTGAAGGGAAGTAAAGTGGGAAAATATTTTTACACTTTTTGACAATTTGTTATATTTAAGTAGTTAATTAGATTATTAATTATGTAGATTATGTAAATGTAACATGATTTAATTTCTATTTTAAAAAGTAATTTAATGTGTTCTATTGGTTAATTAGATTATTAGTTATGTAAATATTTAATTCATTCCTTATGTAATGATTTTTTAAATTGTTATTTCTTCCTTATTTTAATTGAATAATTATATAATTTAATTAACATTAATTGATTTTCTTTATTTTAATGTGTTGTGGTTTAGTTTTGTAAAAGATTTCCTATTTCTTAGAAAACAAATTGTTGTCATTTTTTATTTTTTTGTATCATTTCACATTTTTTGGGGGCTGTTGGGATCGTAGGGGAGTAGGTTAGGAAGTGTTTTTACTGTAATATGTCTCAATATGTGTGATTGGTAAATGTTTAAATTGGTAACTTTTTTTAATAAGTTCATTTTTAAAATATCTATTAAGTACATTTTTAGAATGTAGACTTTGGCCGTGTTTAGAGAAATTATTATTTTTAAATGTAATTGATAAAGAATATTTTATTTAATAATTTTATATTATTTTTAATGTTTTTTTTTTAAAAGATATTTTACTTTCCTTATTCTTTCTTAGTTTGTAGTAGAATCTGACCCTCCAAAGTTCAACACTTTCCAAACCTGAACCCCTAGTCCAAGCTTTCCCTACAGTGGCTTATGTTGGGAATAGTACATTTCACCCCTCCAAAGCCGAGTACTTTCCCTACTGTTGCTTAAGTTGGAATGGAAATGGTAAATCTGACCCCTCCAAAGTTCAACATTTTGTCTAAAGTTGTTTAGATTGGAGTAAGATAGTTAATCTGACCCCTCCAAAATCCAACACTTTCTTTACTGTTGCTTAGGTTGGAGTGGGAATAATACATCAGACCCCTCCAAAGTCAATGACTTCCCTGATGTTGCTTAGGCTGAAGTGGGAACAGTAATCTGACACCTCCAATGTTCAATACTTTTGGACCCCTTCCTGCCCGCATCGTAATCGGGCCCTTAATGTAAAGAATTACAAAGACGTAGTATATTTATTCTGCTTTAAATGTTTTACAGAATCTCCACAAGCAGCAGCGAGTTGCAACACTCTGGAAGAGGACTCTTCTCTGGACTGTGCACAGAGAAGCTCTGATCTTTCACCCAAGGCCACAGAGTTGAGTGGCTCACAACGGAACAGAACAGTCTTCTCTCAAGAGCAGTGCGAAATTCTAGAAAAAGGTGCCTGGTAAATGTTCCTTAGTAATTCCAAGGGGAGGGGCGGGAGGTGTCCAAGTGCACATCTTACCAATTGGTGGCAAAGAAATGTGAACACAAATTGTTGTCTACAATCTTGATGAGTCACTTGTCTGCACCACAACAGATAATATTTTCATTGCTGAAATGCACTATATCTAGCTGAAAAGTTGTAGAAAAACAAATCCTTTGCAGACAGTTTGTAATCTATGCAAGATAGAGCTTTCATATGAGCAAATGGTAACTCCTTTACCAAGGCCCCAGTATACTATCATCTCCCCCGCCAACCATGGGAAATAGTTCTGATAATCTCATCAAAGTTGTGAAAAAAAGCAGTAAATTCACTTTTGTTAAATGTTTGCATGAAAATGATTTGATTGTGCATTTTTTGCAGTAGGATTTAATTGAAGGGCAGCTTAAAATCACTAATGTCTTTGAGTACTAAATCAACTCATACTTCATCACTTTTCTCTTCTCAGGGCCACTTACCCCATCAGGAGGCAGCCGTTTTGCCTAACATTTTGCAATATAAAATCAACCAATTCAAAGATTGAAAAAAGATAATTAGAAAGTACTAAAATAATCAAATATGTATGTTGAAAAACAGCTTATGTCTAGAGTTGGTAAAATATATCATCTCTCTCCAAGTCTTAACAAAGTAGATCTATTGTGCTGAGAGCAGAGTTTGACACCAGAAGCATTGGATTTGAAGTACAGCCCAAGTCTAAAGCTATTGTATTTTTATACAAAGTTTATTTGAAAAACATGTGACTAGTAGAATAACTGTTTTGTCTGAAAGATATTAAATTTCTGCACTGTGGTTTAATTTGCATTCAAACGGCGAGGAACTATTTCTTTTTCTTGTTCTCAATTGGTTGAACTTGTTTTTTTTTTTTAAACTAATCTTCAAGATGTGTATATTCCTACAGGTCCAATCATTTGTAACTCCTACCTCTGGTTTTGAAGGGGGTGTGTGGGGGATAGTTTGCTCTTCGAGGCCTATCTCTTTCATTTGTATATTACATTGCACCAGGATATGGCAATCTTTATTGAGGTTCTTCAATGATTCCCTCCCTATCACCCTCCAGCAGTGCCTATCATTTCTCCATAGCCCTGCTCTCACATGTATTTCATTTGTTTTATAGCGCCTCTCATACCAGTGTAGGGTGTCGGAGCATTTTACATCACACACACACATACAGAGACAATGAATCATACATACGTAAATATCTGTGTATAGAAAATGTTACATAAAACAAAGGGGAGTACAAGGTGTAGGATTCACATCATCCATACTGGTAGGCATTTTTTAAGAGTGCTTAGACTGGGAAGCACAAACTCAGGAATCAGAATGTAATACAGTGGCTAGGATTGACTTTAGTAATAAGAATTTATTTCTACCCAAACAAACCATTTGAAGCAAAATTAGGATAATGAAAGACTGGGACGAAAAAAATAACTTTCTAACCTAGATTATGATTGTAACTTATGAACTGCACAGTAACAAAAGATCTCTGTGACAAAAGCGGTAACCCACTGCCCTATGCACATAAAATACTGTTCTGTGATCTACATTGTACACGCTCTTTTCAGCAGGCATATTAACCCTCTTCGCTACCTTAGATGAGGCAATACTGCCAATACACACAACTCCGATCTCTCTCCAGAAGTTACATAAATCACCATATTTATTTTGTTGCCTGAAAACTGTTGGATGTACAAGGAACTCTGCAATGCTTTTAAAATTGCTGCACTGCTACAAAATCGGCTTCCAGTAACAAATGTGGCCCCCCACCCATCCAGCCTCCCAGGGAAATGCTCGATGCCTGGTACGGCCAGTCCGGCCTTGATAGTCATTAGGCTCTTCTTGTCCACGTACTCTTCATTGCTAAATTGCTAGTAAGAGGTCATTTGCTTATACTCTAGGATGCTCTTTTGTTGTGGAATGGTTGGTACCATGGTATCTTTTTGGCAATAATCTCGGGAATTCTACCCTGTAGAGCTGATGGGGTGAATATGGTTGGTCTTTGTGATTGTGCCTTCTGGAACTCTTATTATTGAATGATGAACACCATTGGCTCTTTTTGGCCATTTTAATGGAAGGCATTAAAGAATGAGAACCCACTGACCCATTTTGGACCCACCACCTGGGGGAGGGGGAGGAAAGGTTGTGGGTCTTTGAGGCATAACCATCTGAAACTCTACCCGTTGCTAGTAAAAGATAGGTGGCAGTTGTCACATAGAATGCCCATCCCTTTCAATTTGGTTGGTGTTGACGTTTGAGAGGCAACTGACGCTTTGTCAGTTCCCCGCCATCCACTTTCAGAACTCTTCCTCTTCCTGAGTGGGGGAAAGACATTGCCTCTTGTGGGCTTTACCCTTTGATTCTGGCTCTTTGGTCCAGAATGGTGACTGGTCTCTTCTTCTTTGCAGCCAATTGCCCCTTGCTTTGTGGCATACCCTCCTTTAGGAGCCAGATGTCCTTTCAAATATGTTGCATCCATGCAAGCAACAAAAGAAGTTTCAAGCTTTCCGCTCTCACTGAAACCTTTATCCAGACCTCTTTTAGCTACAACTCTTCTCTACATTCTGAGACCCTTCACAATCTCTGTTTGTCATAAAACAAAACACAATTATGCGCTTATGTGATCGATGTAATGTCAGTCCTTCAGGCATCTATCATTAAATTGCCATTTATAAGGTCTTTTTCTTGCAATACTTCAGAAACTTTCTATATGCGTTAAAATTCTTGAAGTCTTTCAAACCTCAAGGAAACCTTTACCAGCAGTAGTTACCATATTAAGCTAGCTTGAGAAAGTATCTGGATTTAAAATGAATCAACACAAGTCCGAATTGCTACACTTAACCCTGTCAAAAGAGGAAAAGGGACAAATAGCCACAACCTGTAGCTTCAGATGGGCTAGCAAATCATTTAGGTACTTAGGCTTGAACATCACAAAGCAGTGGCGTGCAGTGAGGCGAACTGGACAGATCAGCGGAGGAAAATCTAACATGATATGAACAAATGCAACTCTCTCTGTATATCATGGCTAGACTGGATACATGTTCTCAAAATGTACATCCTACGTTGCCTTCTTTATCTATTCCTGTCTCTTTTGGTCCTCATCCCTGAGGAAGAACTTAGAGCATAGTAAAGTGACTTAATTTCCTTTAACTGGGCAGGGAAGAAAGCCAGACTGAGCGCCAAACCTCTAAACATCATGCAAAATAGAGGGAGGCAGGCATGTCCAGACATTATAGCTTATTACCGAGCAGCCCATAATAGAGTTATTGTAGAGTGGACCATTACTGAAACAGAAATAAAATGGTTACCAATGGTTAACCCTCGGGACCTTGATTGGTTAGTGAAATCCAAAGACCTCGAAATGCTTATATTTCCATGCCAGACAAAACAATATTGGATTTCTGGGGTAAAACCACAAGGGAAGGGAGAAATGATTTTTCCGTTACCTAACACTCCAATTCATGACAACTTGTAATTCACCCCCGCACTCTAAGGGGCCGATTCCGATTTGGGACGGAAAACGTACCGACCGACTCGGTACGGGAATTTAGTCCGACCGACACGTACCGGCGCTGCCCGATCCGCCTAGTACGATGCAATGCACGTGGATCACGACCGACTCGTACGGAACACAAGCCGAGCGACCGAACCGCACGGAAACCAGCTACCCGGCCGGAAAAACACGCGATTCGAACCGACCGACACGCACCAGGAATGAAGCCGACAGAAACGTACCCGCGAACTCCGACCCGCGCAGTACGATGCAATGCGTGTAAAACTAAACCGAGTCGCACGGAGCTTAAGCCGTACGACCGACACGCATACAAAACGGAGCCGAAGCAACCCAATACTCCGTGACCGACGCGTACGCCGCACATAAAACACAGCAGAAACACAGCCTGAAAGACTTGGAGAAGCTCGCACAAGCCAACTGCAGCGTCCTACTCGGTCAGGAGAACGTCTCCTACATGCCCCAAAACTACAAAGGAATAAATACAAAAAAAAGGGCCAAACAAGCAATGACAAAGTCAATAAATACTGGGGGGGGGAAATGGAACAAAGACACACCCACAACTCCACCCATATAAAGGCCACAAATCCCTACCATGATCCTTTGCAAATTCAAATGACCTGCCAGCACAGAACACCATCAGACAGCAACCACAGACACACCCACAACTCATCCATCACACAAGCCACACACCATTAGCAACTCCCCAATAGCACCCTCACATACACCCAGCAAAACTGACACTCACCTACCCTCACTTGCACACTCACACACACATCAATCCCCACCACCACCCATCACCATGCCCCCAAAGAAGAATCCAAAGTTCCTAGACAGTGAATTGGAAGTGTTGGTAGATGAAATCCTCAGGGTAGAGCCACAATTGTTTGGTACACTGGTCCAACAGACCCCCATGTCGCAGAAAACCAAGATGTGGGAGAGGATCGTCGACAGGGTGAACACACAATCACCATGTTTGCACACAAAGGAAGACATCCAGAACAGGTGGTATGATGTGCGCAGGAGGGTCAAGGCCCTACTCAAGAAGGATTACACCTTGAGCCTTCGCACCGGCAGTGGCCCTCCTGCCAAACCAGTATACCTCAGGCCCTGGGAGGAGAAGGTGCGGGCCATCCTACCACCAGAAAGCGTACATGGACTATCAAACATCCCAGAGCCTGGTGAGTACACAACCAATATACCCAATATCGTGTGACAATACACACACATCACTGTCAAGGGGATAGTCAAACCATGCACCGTCAGCAAAGCCACAGTAACCAAAACATAATCATCCCAAGATGTGTATGTTAGTTAGACAAACACAATACCTGCCATCCCAAAGTGAAATGTAACTGTGTCATGACATGTACAAACCCAACAACAAATAGAGCAAGGCAGCCGCACAAATCTAACCAACAAACACTGTCAGACATTTTGCCACCACCAGAACACCACCTCACAGGGAAGCTCACTGAAAGGAAGGAATTCTGTGTATGCTGGTGAAGTCAGTGTAGCCAATAGCATGATGGGAGTTGTAGTCACAGATATTGCTCACCCTCACAATTGGCCCATCAACACCACTCTGAACCATGCTCACATCACAGGGAGTGGAAAAAACTGACAAGATGGCTGACACTGGGTACTGCTGTGGGGAGCACAAGCCCCTGCTGGGAACTGTGCACCAACCAACAGCAGGACACCACTGACTGACATCCTGAAAGCAAACTTGCACTCCCTGCAATAGAAGCACGTTCCATGGTGGGATATCTGGCTGGGTGGGAAGGAGGACTGACAGCACTGACCATAGTTACCAGCAGCTCTTCTCACACACACCCTTAACACAAACTCCACACAACTCACCTGGGAGAATGCATTGCCTCACACTCCAATTAAATATCCCACAAAGAACCACCACCCTGGGTTATGCTGTGTGAAGCACAGGGACACTTTTGGGACTTGTAGCCAAACTAACGCCAGGACAACACTGTCAGCCATCCTGTCAGCACAGGCACACTACCCCACAGGGAAGCAGAGTCAAAAGGAAGGAAGTATGGGCATGCTGGGAAGGGGGGGTGTAGGCAATAGCATGATGGGAGTGGTAGTCACAGCTCAACATCCCCCACCCCCATGGCCCAGCAAGCTCACACTGAAGCATGCACACCTCACACGGAGTGAAAAGCCACCTCAAAGATGCCTGACAATGGTGCTCTGTTGTGGGGAGCACAAGGCCCTGCTGGGAACTGGGCACCAACCAACAACAGGACACCACTGTCAGCCATCTTGCCATTGCTGCCACACTCACACACAGTGAAGTCCACTCAAAAGGAAGGAAGTATGGGCATGCTGGGAAGGGGGGTGTAGGCAATAGCATGATGGGAGTGGTAGTCACAGCTCAACATCCCCCACCCACATGGCCCAGCAAGCTCACACTGAAGCATGCACACCTCACAGGGAGTGAAAAGCCACCTCAAAGATGTCTGACACTGGCCTCAGCTGTGGGGAGCACAAGGCCCTGCTGGGAACTGGGCACCAACCAACAACAGGACACCACTGTCAGCCATCCTGCCATTGCTGTCACACTCACACACAGTGAAGTCCACTCAAAAGGAAGGAAGTATGGGCATGCTGGGAAGGGGGGTGTAGGCAATAGCATGATGGGAATGGTAGTCACAGCTCAACATCCCCCACCCACATGGCCCAGCAAGCTCACACTGAAGCATGCACACCTCACAGGGAGTGAAAAGCCACCTCAAAGATGTCTGACACTGGCCTCAGCTGTGGGGAGCACAAGGCCCTGCTGGGAACTGGGCACCAACCAACAACAGGACACCACTGTCAGCCATCTTGCCATTGCTGTCACACTCACACACAGTGAAGTCCACTCAAAAGGAAGGAAGTATGGGCATGCTGGGAAGGGGGTGTAGGCAATAGCATGATGGGAGTGGTAGTCACAGCTCAACATCCCCCACCCACATGGCCCAGCAAGCTCACACTGAAGCATGCACACCTCACAGGGAGTGAAAAGCCACCTCAAAGATGTCTGACACTGGCCTCAGCTGTGGGGAGCACAAGGCCCTGCTGGGAACTGGGCACCAACCAACAACAGGACACCACTGTCAGCCATCTTGCCATTGCTGTCACACTCACATACAGTGAAGTCCACTCAAAAGGAAGGGAGTATGGGCATGCTGGGAAGGGGGGTGTAGGCAACAGCATGATGGGAGTGGTAGTCACAGATATTGGTCACCCTCACAATTGGCCCATCAACACCACTCTGAACCATGCTCACATCACAGGGAGTGGAAAAGAACTGACAAGATGGCTGACACTGTGTACTGCTGTGGGGAGCACAAGGCCCTGCTGGGAACTGGGCACCAACCAACAGCAGGACACCACTGACTGACATCCTGAAAGCCAACTTGCACTCCCTGCAATGGAAGCACGTTCCATGGTGGGATATCTGGCTGGGTGGGAAGGAGGACTGACAGCACTGACCATAGTTACCAACAGCTCTTCTCACACACACCCTTAACACAAACTCCACACAACTCACCTGGGAGAATGCATTGTCTCACACTCCAATTAAATATCCCACAAAGAACCACCACCCTGGGTTATGCTGGGTGAAGCACAGGGACACTTTTGGGACTTGTAGCCAAACTAATGCCAGGACAACACTGTCAGCCATCCTGTCAGCACAGGCACACTACCCCACAGGGAAGCAGAGTCAAAAGGAAGGAAGTTTGGGCATGCTGGGAAGGGGGGTGTAGGAAATAGCATGATGGGAGTGGTAGTCACAGCTCAACATCCCCCACCCGCATGGCCCAGCAAGCTCACACTGAAGCATGCACACCTCACAGGGAGTGAAAAGCCACCTCAAAGATGTCTGACACTGGCCTCAGCTGTGGGGAGCACAAGGCCCTGCTGGGAACTGGGCACCAACCAACAGCAGGACACCACTGACTGACATCCTGAGAGTCAACCTGCACCCACTGCAACGGTGGCATGATTCATGCTGGGATAACTGGGCTGGGGGGAGAAGGAGGGCCGGATGTCAACCAAATACCACCAATGCTGGCCATGCACACACCTCAACATTCACATTGAAATGCTTCAGGTTGGCAGGACAATGTGCTACACCAATACCAACCTCTGACTGTGACAACTTAGGACAATGCAATGTACAGGCCCGCATCCAGAGGTACAGTCACAACTGTCAGGTGTTTGAACCACTGATGCCTGTAGAAACATAACATACATTGTGTGTCTCTTCCAAAAACAGGTGATGATGGGGACACAGCAGCAGACGATGAGGAGTCCCTGTCCCAGGCTCCGGGGGACCCTGAGCTCTCTGGTGTGGAACAGCCTCTGCCCTCCTCGGATGGCGAAGACCTACCTGGCACCTCCGGTGTGAGTCATCATGCAGCACCAGCAGGACCACCATCTGCACCACCTGCACCCACTCCTCCAACAACTGCCAACACACAGACCACCCCCGCAGACACGGACAGACCAAGGACCACCAATGACAACAGCACAGTGACCCCGGCCCACCGTGAAGCAACGGACAACAACCCCAGTACCAACCCCCAAGGGGGCCTAGGGTCACCTGTGCGTGCCACCGCAGGTCCCGCACGTGTGGCCAGGGGTGGTGGGAGGGGTGGTAGGCAGAGGTCGCTGTTTGCAGAGGGGTCTGGACTGCATGATGACCCACAACTGGTACGCATTGCTGATGCGTACCAGAATAGCACCGGAGAGGTCAGCCAGGTAGTGGGGATCCTCAAGGACATTCAACAGCAGCAGGCTGCCCATCATGCCCACTTGGACTCACACATGTCCCGTGTGGAGACACACATGTCCTGTGTGGAGACACACATGGCTGGCATGGAGTCCAAGTGGGACACATTGCAAGAACTGACAGCGGTGCATAGGGACATATTGAGATGCCTCCGCCAGATTAGCACCAACATGGCCACACCTCCCTGTGTGCCCACAACATCTGGTGCCGCAACAACTGCAACTGCCACAGGGAGGGAGGATGACTCTGGCGGAGAGTCCTCTGCACCGCAGCAGCCTGCACGTGAGGGTCCCCCCAAAGAAGAGGGGTCGTCCGAGGAAGGAGAACTGAGAGGCCGATGGCCATGTACATCCCCCAGGAACCCAACACCTGTTCTGGAAATCCACCTTTGTGTGCAAACTGTTCACCCTGTCGAATGCAACCCAACTCTCTCACATGACATGGGGAGTTTAAGTTGGACCAATGTATCAGATGACTGTGGACTTTACTCAGGACATTTCTGCTACCAACACTTCCAACTCATCTGGGAACTTTGGATTACAATCCCAATGTACAGCACCCACCATCCTGTGCACTGTCCTCACACATGCATGTAAATAAAATCACTAATACACCATACTTGCCTCTGTTGTGATTCCAACGTTGTTTCTGTCATGAAGATGATGATCTGCTAAATGACACTGTGCATGCTAACTGCTACAGCAAGTTCAACACCGTCATGTGAGTCATGGCGACGTGACACATATGAGGGAGACACACCACTAGGGCTACACACACATACACACCAGGGCCATCTGACTCATCGCCTACACTGATGTTGCCAGGAAATACAGTGGAATGCACAGACACCACACCTATTCAGAGTCTGTGTTAACTAGCCCACAGGTGAAGTAAGCTAATGTCAGTCAGATGTGTGACCACAGACAACGCACATCCCAAAGTGAAGCACAGGTTTATTACACATTTGCAACATGTTGTTTCCACTACAGATGCAAGGTAATCCCACGTGGCTGTGGCCACACAGTCAACAATTGTAGAAGAAATAAAGTCCAGGGGTGTGGGGCACATCACCTGTAGGGAAACGACTGATTCCACCCTGGAAGTTGAACCATGGTGTCGGGGGATCCGAGTGGACCAAACAACTCTGAAAGCACCCTGTGAAGGACAGACATGACACACAGTCAAAAGCACTGAAGAACAGGACAGAACTGCAATACTCATGCCCAATACATGTCACAAGATACCTACACAAAACCAAGTTAGCATGTCAACACTGTTGGGGAGTACAGACTACCTGTAAGGACACACCGCTGCACGCATCCAGTCAAGTAGCACATGGCCACACTCAAACAGCAACAGAGCACCACCAACACATATCATGCAAACTCAAATCATTGACATGACATCTCTGGATACTCACATTCAGCTGAAGAAGTTGGTGATGAGCTGTGTGCGGACATCACCATCATCATCACTGGCATCGTGGCCCAGGCCAGGATCCTCCACAGGTGGCGGATGTTGGTCATCGTCATCCAGGATGAGAGGCAACTCCTTCCGCACTGCCAGGTTGTGTAGCATGCAGCAGATGATGAAAATCTTGCACACCTTTGCTGGGGCATATGGGAGGGCCCCTCCTGTCTTGTCCAGGCAGCGAAAGCGGCTCTTCAGGAGACCAAATGTCCGCTCGATCACTCTCCTGGTCCGACCATGTGCCTCATTGTAGCGCATCTGGGCTGGTGTCACAGGGTTCCTGAGGGGTGTCAGCAACCACGGCATGTTGGGGTATCCGGAGTCACCTACATACAGACAATTGCACATTAGCTGAGTTGGAAAAGAGGGTAGAATACAACATTGCAGAACACACACAATGGTACAAAGTCAGCACCCACCGACAAGCCAGGCACGCTGGTTCGGCATCTGTGACATTATCCTCGGGATGCGACTACTCCTCATCACGTAGGCATCGTGTGCAGAACCGGGGAAACGTGCACACACATGTGAGATGGTCATATCTGCAAGACATACCACCAGAGCATTGATAGAATGGTAATGTTTCCTGTTCCTGTATGCCTGCTCATGTGCCTGTGGTGGTACCAAAGCCACATGTGTCCCATCAATGGAGCCAATGACATGTGGCATCCTCCCCAGGGCATAGAAGTCACTCTTGACGTCAGTGAGTTGTTGACGTTTAGGGAAATAGATGTACTGGTTCAGGTATCTCAACATTGCCTCCAAAACATCGCGTAGCACACGGCTGAACATGGTCTGTGACATCCCACCAGCAGACGCCACAGTGTGTTGAAAGGAGTGTAGGGCTGCCATCACCTTCACCTTGGGGGTCAGCGCTGTAGGGTATGTCCGGCCAGGTTGCAAATGTGGGGCCAACCGCACCGTCAATTCCTCAATCAGCGGCCTGTTGAAGCGGTACCGTCGGATGCAGTCACGTTCAACCATGGTTGCAAGGTCAGGGAATGGTCTATGGACAGCTGGTGCCCTGCAGTGCATAGGTGAACAAAGAAAGATTGTCAGTCACCCCACATATGTGGCATTGACCATACTCAATATCACATGATACATCATTACAAGACACAAGTACTTGATGTGTGTGCCGTTGTGTATGGACATATATGGCACCTACATGGCCAACATCTAACATCACAGTTCAACATGTGTTGACAACAAGTTCCAGGTCGTGCTATGGGAAATCATTAGGCTGTGTCACAGTACCCATGTACTGCTGTCACGTTCCAAACACACACCACAGTGACCAGTGAGGACAGATGTGCCACAGGCAACCCAGCTCATTGAGAGGTAGATTCCCAGGGACCCTGTATTGCCACATGGACATTGGCATGACATGGCGTATCATGTACACGTCAGCAATACAACCATGACTCACACAGGTAGTGGCCCCTGTTGCCTCTGCAGGACAGACATGGACGTCTGTGACACACACACGCACAACATCAAAGTCGATGCACAAACAACGTGGATGTGGAGACTGTCTCCCATTGTGCACATTGAATCAGAGACATCTGAAACACAACATGCACACAGACTGTGGAGGGCCATCACTATTGTGGCAATGGGTCACCCTGTGACGTACATACCTTCCCACATGGGACTCAGGGTGTATGTGACATGACATACACATACACAACCTGGAAATGTGACCATGCAACATGCCCTGAACTGAACAGTTGCACATCACAGTGGTCATGTGCACAACACACAAAGGATTCTGTCCCCATGAACACGTGCACGGCCTGGGAGTGGCTGCCAACAAGTGCCACCAAAAAAAACACAGGTTGACCCCCATACACAATCAATCAATCAATCATGTCACTTATAAAGCACACTACATACCCGCGAGGGTCTCAAGGCGCTGGGGGAAGAGGGGGGTGGTGCTGCTACTGATCGAAGAGCCAGGTCTTGAGGAGTCTTCTGAAGGCCAGTAGGTCTTGGGTCTGTCGGAGGTTGGTGGGGAGGGTGTTCCAGATCTTGGCGGCGAGGTGGGAGAAGGATCTGCCGCCGGCGGTCGTTTCCGGATGCGGGGGACTGTGGCGAGGGCGAGGCTGGTCGAGCGGAGCTGGCGGGTGGGGGTGTAGAAGCTGAGTCGTCTGTTGAGGTAGGCTGGTCCGGAGTTGTGGAGTGCTTTGTGTGCGTGGGTGAGGAGCTTGAAGGTTATCCTCTTGTTGACAGGGAGCCAGTGCAGGTCTCTCAGGTGGGGTGTGATGTGGCTGCGTCGGGGGATGTCGAGGATAAGACGTGCAGAGGCGTTCTGGATGCGTTGCAGCCGTCTCAGGAGCTTAGCCGTCGTTCCTGCGTAGAGGGCGTTTCCGTAGTCCAGCCTGCTGGTGACGAGGGCCTGGGTGACTGTTTTTCTTGTTTCGGTGGGGATCCACTTGAAGATCCTGCGGAGCATTCGGAGGATGTTGAAGCAGGATGAGGAAACGGCGTTGACCTGCTTAGTCATGGAGAGGGTGGGGTCGAGGATGACCCCTAGGTTGCGTACGTGGTCGGTGGGTGGCGGGGCTGTTCCCAGTGATGTTGGCCACCAGGAGTCGTCCCAGGCTGAAGGGTTGGAACCAAGGATGAGGACCTCCGTCTTGTCCGAGTTCAGCTTCAGGCGGCTGGTCCTCATCCATTCGGCGACGGCCTTCATTCCTTCGTGGAGGTGGGCTTTGGCGGTGTGAGGGTCTTTGGTGAGGGAGAGGATCAGCTGGGTGTCGTCGGCATAGGAGATGATGTTGAGGTTGTGCTGTCGGGCGACGTGGGCGAGGGGTGCCATGTAGATGTTGAACAGCGTTGGGCTGAGGGAGGAGCCTTGGGGTACGCCGCAGATGATCTTGGTGGCCTTGGATCGGAAGGGGGCGAGGCGGACGCTTTGTGTTCTGCCGGAAAGGAAGGATGTGGTCCAGTCCAGGGCCTTCTCTTGGATCCCGGCGTCGTGAAGGCGTGTTCGTAGTGTGTGGTGGCAGACCGTGTCGAAGGCGGCTGATAGGTCCAGGAGGATGAGGGCTGCTGTTTCTCCGTTGTCTAGCAGGGTCCTGATGTCATCGGTGGCGGCGATGAGGGCGGTTTCGGTGCTGTGGTTGCTGCGGAAGCCGGACTGGGAAGGGTCCAGGATGTTGTTCTCCTCGAGGTAGCGGGTCAGTTGTTTGTTGACGATTTTCTCGGTGACCTTCGCGGGGAACGGGAGCAGAGAGATGGGTCGGAAGTTCTTGAGGTCCTTGGGGTCTGCCTTGGGTTTCTTGAGTAAGGCGGTGATCTCGGCGTGCTTCCAGCTTTCCGGGAAGGTTGCTGTCTTGAAGGAGATGTTGATTATTTTCCGGAGATGGGGCGCGATGGCTGTACTGGCTTTGTTGAAGATGTGGTGAGGGCACGGGTCTAGCGGTGAACCGGAGTGGATGGTGTTCATGATCTCGCTGGTGTCCTCGTCGTTGATGTTGGTCCAGGAGAGCAGGCGGTTGGTGGTTGTGGGGGCAGTGGTCTCGGTGGTTGCCGGGGTGGTCGTGGTGTTGAAGCTGTCGTGGATGTCGGCGATTTTGCGGTGGAAGGAGGTGGCCAGTGAGTCGCACAGGTCTTGCGACGGCTGGATGTCGTTGGTGTTGGAGCTGGGGTTGGAGAGTTCCTTCACGATGTTGAAGAGCTCTTTGCTGTTGTGTGCGTTGTTGTCTAGGCGGTCTTTGAGTGAGGCCCTTTTGGCGGATCTGATGAGGTGATGGTGATTGCGGGTGGCGCTCTTGTGGGCGGCGTAGCTGTCCGCTGTCCGTTCGTGGAGCCAGATCTTCTCCAGTTTTCGGCATGTTCGTTTGGAGGCCTGGAGGTCTTCGGTGAACCAGGTGGCTTTCTTGCTGGTGTGGCTGTTGGGCGGATTCTTGAGCGGGGCGAGGGTGTTGGCGCAGTCGTCGATCCACTGTCTGAGGTTGCGGGCGGCGGTGTCGGGGTCGGAGGGTTCGGCGGGTGGGCTCAGGGCGAGGGTTGTGGTTAGCTGGTCTTCCGTGACTCTGCTCCAGCAGCGGCGAGGCATTTGTTCGGTGCGGTGGTGCGTGGTGGGCTTCCTGTAGGTGAAGTGGATGCAGTGGTGGTCAGTCCAGTGGGGTTCGGAGGTGTGGTTGTAGGAGACGTGTGGGCTTGCGGAAAAGATGGAGTCTAGCGTGTGGCCGGCGGCGTGGGTGGGTGTAGTCACGAGCTGTCTGAGTCCGAGGGTGGCGAGGTTGTCGATCAGGGTGGTGGAGTTGGTGTCCTTGTTGTTCTCGAGGTCGAAGTTCAGGTCCCCGAGGAGGATGTAGTCCGTGGAGGCGATGGCGTGTGTGCTGACGAAGTCAGCGATGGAATCGCTGAACTGTGGTCGGGGTCCGAGGGGTCTGTAGATGAGGGTTCCTCTGAGGGTGGTGTTGGGATCGGTGTGGATCTGGAAGTGCATGTGTTCGGCGGTGCTGAGGGTGTCGTCGGTGTTGGTTGAGACTCTGAGGGTGTTCCTGTGGACGATGGCGATGCCTCCTCCGACTTCGTTGGTGCGGTCCCTGCGGGTGATCTTGTATCCGTCCGGGATGGCAATGGCGATGTCGGGGGCTGAAGCGGGATTCAGCCAGGTCTCCGTCAGGAATGCGACGTCTGGGGAGGTTGAGTCGAGAAGGTCCCAGAGTTCGATGGCGTGTTTGCGGGCGGAGCGGGTGTTGAGGAGGATGCATCTGAGGTAGTTGGGTTCTTTCCTGGGCGGTGGTTTGGCGGGGCGGGTGCTGGCGAAGCTGCAGTTCCGGCAGGTGAAGGGCCCTTGGGTGCGCTTCGGGGTGGCCTGGTAGCAGGCGTGATCTTTTCCGGGGTTGAGTGCGTGGAGGGTGCTGGCGTCGTATCGGCGTCTGTTGATGTGGCGGGCGCGGGGGATGCCCGGACCAGGGGGTCTGGCGCTGGGCGCGGACGGGCGCAGACGGGCTTGCCTTAGGCGCGCCTTCGGCGTGCCAGCGGCGCGCCCGCTGCGCACGTCCGCTGCGCGGCCGCACAGCGGCCGCCATAAATGGGGAGGTGGGAGGGAGGAGCAGGGAATGGGGCAGCGAATGGGCAGTGAGGGGGCGGGGCCGCAGGGGCGCAGTGGCGGGAAACAGGCACAGAAGGGAAAACGAGCACAATTAGGGCATCAAGGGGGCACAGAAAGGAAAAAAAACGAGCACAATGAGGGGCAGCAAGGGGGCACAGAAAGGAAAAAACGATCACAATCAGGGGCAGCAAGGGGGCACAGAAAGGAAAAACGATCACAATCAGGGGCAGCAAGGGGGCACAGAAAGGAAAAACGATCACAATCAGGGGCAGCAAGGGGGCACAGAAAGGAAAAACGATCACAATCAGGGGCAGCAAGGGGGCACAGAAAGGAAAAACGAGCACAATCAGGGGCAGCAAAGGGGCACAGAAAGGAAAAAACGATCACAATCAGGGGCAGCAAGGGGGCACAGAAAGGAAAAACGATCACAATCAGGGGCAGCAAGGGGGCACAGAAAGGAAAAACGAGCACAATCAGGGGCAGCAAGGGGGCACAGAAAGGAAAAAAACACACAGGTAATGCAGCCTTACATGCCTTAGGATACAGTGTGGACAGGCTGTGGTGTTGTAGGTATGCCCCTGAGTCCCTGGCAAGTAATTGTGGCTGGCATACGTTCACCAGTGACAACCATGGTGACATATGCGAGTGATTTGTACAGGGACACGTTGTACAGCAATGGACCGATCGGTGTGCACGCATTGGCCATTGCATATGATGTGGTCAGAAATACGCGTTGTACAGCAATGGACCGATCGGTGTGCACACATTGGCCATTGCATATGATGTGAACGGGTACGCGTTGTACAGCAATGGACCGATCGGTGCGCACGCATTGGACATTGCATATGATGTGAACGGGTACGCGTTGTACAGCAATGGACCGATCGGTGCGCACGCATTGGACATTGCATATGATGTGAACGGGTACGCGTTGTACAGCAATGGACCGATCGGTGCGCACGCATTGGACATTGCATATGATGTGAACGGGTACGCGTTGTACAGCAATGGACCGATCGGTGTGCACGCATTGGCCATTGCATATGATGTGGTCAGAAATACGCGTTGTACAGCAATGGACCGATCGGTGTGCACGCATTGGCCATTGCATATGATGTGAACGGGTACGCATTGTACAGCAATGGACCGATCGGTGCGCACGCATTGGCCATTGCATATGATGTGAACGGGTACGCGTTGTACAGCAATGGACTGATCGGTGCGCACGCATTGGACATTGCATATGATGTGAACGGGTACGCGTTGTACAGCAATGGACCGATCGGTGCGCACGCATTGGCCATTGCATATGATGTGAACGGGTACGCGTTGTACAGCAATGGACCGATCGGTGCGCACGCATTGGACATTGCATATGATGTGAACGGGTACGCGTTGTACAGCAATGGACCGATCGGTGCGCACGCATTGGCCATTGCATATGATGTGAACGGGTACGCGTTGTACAGCAATGGACCGATCGGTGTGCACGCATTGGACATTGCATATGATGTGAACGGGTACGCGTTGTTTTTCGAAATACGCGTTGTACAGCAATGGACCGATCGGTGCACACGCATTGGCTATGGCCTGGCATGGCAACGGACGCGTTTTCGAACCTTTAACGAGTCTGATGCAGTGAATTCAGTTGGCCACCCACAACAATGTTGCAAATTCATGGGTGTCATGAAGTTGAACATTTGAAGGATGCTGTGGGCGTGTATGAGTGGTGCAATTCCATGGATTGGCCAGATTCAGAAGATGCAAACGACTTGGACCTATCACTTTGGACACATGGGACAGTATCTGCCTCTGCAGCACACATATAATGCTGGCTGTTCCCCTGAGAGCTCACTTGCCTGCACTACATGCTCCAGGACGACATCTGCCACCACCACTGCTGCTGTATCTGCATCCTCTGGCTATTGCAATGGCACGTACTGTGGAGAGAGCCCCTGCCTTCAGCACTGAGGAGAACCAGGCCCTGCTGGACAGCCTCCTTCCACAGTACAGCAAGCTGTATGGGAAACCAGGGGAGCAGGTGAGTGTGCTGTCCACTGCCTTACTAAATGTGTATGTTGTCTGACTAGCAAGACTTACAGTGTGCACGCCACTGGCTAGCATGGTCACTGAGTAGTTGTCACCCCCCAAAGTGTGCAGTTACATGCACTGAACAGGTATAGTGCAGTAACAGTGCATTCCAACAAGGTTTTACTTCCCAGGCAATGATACCATGTAGTAACTGCTGGCAAACTGTTCATAGCCATCGTTGCACTGCCTGTGTACATCATGTGCCCCTGTGATTGAGACATGTATATCCAAATGTGTGATGCACGGATATGTTGCATGTGTAATAATGGCCTTTTCACTTTGTCATCCTCACAGGTTGATGCCCACCAGAAGCAGGAAATCTGGCTGACCATCGCCCGGGCAGTAAGATCCGTGGGGGTCTACAAGCGCCGGATCCGCAACTGCCAGAAGAGGTGGCAGGACCTTCGGGGCTGGACCCGGAGGATCGCAAGGGTCCAGCTGAAGCTGTCGCCTCCTCGCAGGAAGGGCGGACACCGGACCCTGGCCCCCCACATGCTCAGGATCCTGGCGGTGGTCTTCCCTGACCTGGATGGGCAGCTGAAGGCCAGACAGCAGCAAGGAGGGGGTGAGTCCATGACTGCACTGTGAACTTTGTCTGACATGCTATGTGCCCTCCTCTGGCCTGGTTAAACTTCCACAGTACATCAGTCTTGTGGTCCAGGACCCATGTCCCTCAATTGTGACATGCCCACTCCTCATCTGATACCCAGGTGTGGCCCTTACAGTCAGAAAATTGTGTCACTTGGGTACTGTGTCCTTGCATTTTGCTTAGCTCAAGGTGGGGGACAGCATTTGTTCCCGTAACTTTGTGGTGGGCTTCATGGGTGGGTCAATTGCTTACAGAATGCCTGAGTTCTGACATGTAATCTGCGTGTAACTTTGATATGTGGTACAATTGCTGATCTGACTCACCACATGTGCCTGGGGTATTTGGCACACACCCATGCTGCGGGTGGGAACAATGTTTGGGCCTCAGGAGTATGTATATCAAGTGTGTCACACATACTTAGCCACCTGCCTAATGTCCAGGGCTCATCCCTCTTTCACGTGGAGCAGGACAGTCATGCCTACTCCAGGCCATACAATACACTCTGTACTCCCACTCCCGTGTATCAGCTGACACGTTGTGCTCAGTGAAATGATCCCTCAGGTGTCTGCCTCTGTGTCATTGTGCTGTGGCTCCGTTGTCAGGACTACTGGGGTGTTTATCGGTTAGGGCTCAGAATGCCACCTGAGATGTGACCATAGGAGACGATACTTGTGTGACATATAGGTGTTTGATCACTTGACTGTGCAGACTGGGGTATGCGACTGTGAAGTTCAGGCAGCTGTTTCTCATTCACAGCAGACTGTGAGGTGCTCAGGTTCAGAGGGTTGTGTTTCATGTCTCCCATATGTCCAATTGGTATGACGTGGACAAATAAGAGTTCAGATGATGTGGTTTGTGGGGGATGGACATGTGCACTTGTCAGCTACAGAACTTGCATTCCCCATGACCTAGGATTGTGACACAGTGCAGACTGTTGTTGGCTGGCTGCCCTGCCCATGTGACTGGAGACAGTGATGTATGACTTTGCAGGCATGCCTGTGCCATGGCATTAAACTCCCTAAGAGTGATCCTGCAGGTGAGTGACATGTGCTACATGCACCCCATTGTGGCATTGACTATCAGGACATGGGTGCATCATGGTGTCTGGTGCTGGTATGCATCACATGCATTTCAAATTAGACTCTGGCCATCCCTTTATCCGGACACCTGTACTGACTCAGTGGCAAGAGATGTGATATGTGCATGTTCACATACTTCACTGTGTTCTCTGCAATGTCCAACTACTGTGTAGGTGGTGCATGTGTCCACACTGGGGTATTACCATCCGACAGGCACCAGACAGATGGGTGCAAGGCCAGGAGGGATGTGAGTGCCATGGTTGACCATCAGACTGACAATTGGCTTCTCCTAATCTGTTTGAGCACTTTTGGCAATGTTCAACTAAGGATGCCAGGGCTTGCTCTGTAATGTGCTGTACTTACTGTGGTGTGTGCGGTCAGTGCAGGTGACTGATGTTTGTCTGTTTCCCTAATTGTTTTCAGATACATCCACGGCCACAGGAGGGGACAGCTCCACAGACCAGGAGGAGCTGCAGAGCCAGACTGGGTCAGCAGCCGATGAGTGGTCGGAGGGACCCAGTGGCACGGAGGGCGAGGGGAGCCCCACCGAGGAGGCCTCAGCACCATCCACCTCAGCTGAGGACCACAGCAGCTCGGAGGATGACTCCCTTGTGGAGGCGGGTGTCAGCAGCCACCACACCCCAGCTAGTATTGCTGGCCCCGCCACCACCACCACCGCCCTCACATCGCCTCCCATTCCAGAGGTCCATGGAGGCTCCCGTGTTCGGGAGCATGTCTCCTTCGTGCCAGGCACCGTACCCCCTGCCCCTGTGTCCCCTGCTGCCCTGAGTGAGGAGTCTGTGTACCTACTTCGCCAGCTCCATGTAGGGCAGACAGCAATGCTGAGTGTCCTCCATGCACACACCACTCTGTTGACACAGCTGGTGTCGTTCATGGAGGGCATCTCATCGGGCATGTCTGCCCTACAGAGGAGCAATAGGTCCATGGACTCCTCCCTGACGGCCGCAGTGTCCCTCCTCCAACAGTCCCTCACCCCTCCTACCTCTGCCCCATCCACACTTCCTGGCACCCTACCTGTCCCAAGCACATGCACACCTGCACAATCACCCAAACACACAGACACGAGCAGCACAGGAACACCCAAAACAAAACGTGCACGCAAGCATCCTCAGGGGACTGATACCACACCCACAGGGGATGGGGAACAGACACACACACAGGCATCCACAGTCACTCCGCAGTCCTCTGATACCTCTCCCTCCAAAGCCCCTTCCCTTGCCTCACCTGCAACCCCACCTACAAAGCAGCTCTTCCTCTGTGACCTCGGCCTCTTCCCCTCCGATCCAGCTGATCCAGCATACAGGGGGAAGAGGCAGTCCACCCACACAGAGGGGAGTGCCCCTCACCCCCGGACACCCTCCCCCAGGCACAGACAGACTGAGGCCCCCATCCGCAAGTCCCCCCGGACCCGGAAGAGCAAGACCCCGCCGCCGCCCTGCAGCTCAACCACCAAGTCTCCTTCCTCCATCCCTCAGGCCCCCACTCCACAGGTTCCCCCACCACACCCTGCCCCAGGTTCTCCCACCAACAGATACACCATCCCCAAAATGATCCGGCCTTCTCCCCCTACCACTTGCTCTTCCAGCACCACACCCCCGCTGCGCATGTTTGTGCCACTGGTGTGGAGACCGTGTCCTCCCCCTCTGTCCTGCCCACCTTACCTGAACCCCATTCTACTCCCCTGGAGATAGGCACTGCAGTGGAGTCCACTACCACCCCGTCTGACTTGGGCACTGCAGTGGGGAACCTGTCCACTCCATCTGCCCAGCCCACTGCAGTCGTGCCGGCACCCACATCATCTGACTCATGCCCCCAGTTGTGCCGGCACACACCATGTCAGACACCTCCACTGCAGTTGTCAGTGACTCTCCAGCACCCACCACCCCTTCCCTGCCTCCTTCTGGTGAGCCCTGATCCTGTCCCTGCGGTGCCTGGCCTGCCCCCCGTATGCCCCTCCGAGGGGAATGTCCCTGGTCTGTAGCAGTGCAGGCATGCAAAGGGTGACATCTGCCACTGTCACCCTGTTTGGACTTTAATAATGGACTGGCCATTGGCCTTTGTGTTTTTTCTGGACTTTCACTTTTAAACACACATATGCTGAATAAAGCTACTTTCTGTTCTCTAGTGGTTTTGCTTCTGATGTACATGATGTTGATGATGCTAACCATGCCCTTGCTGCAGTGATGGTGATTTTTGATATCAGGAAAATGAAGTGTTACTGTGCAGGACCCCATGTGGTCCAGGGGGAATATGTCCTATCCTGGTGTGTATCCATGTCATCCTTTGCAGCAATATGAGGGTGTCATGTTTTCAATATTTGGCAATGGGATTTCCTACTTTTATTTGCAATATCACATCTGTGGCTTACACCCCTGCACATCTGTTGTGCTTGCCATTGTTCAATTTGTCTATTTCCCTGACCGTGTGACCATCTCCACTGGACATGCAAGTTTGGGCATCAATGGGGAAGGACTCATCTGTGTTATCAGTGCAACTTGCTAAACATGTGTGTTGGATCTGTGCAGATGATTTCGGTGACACTCCCATGACCAGGCTGATATGACGGGAGCCTTCATTTTGTGCTAATTGTTGACTGAGTGACCAAGTGTTCTGCTGACATGATAGAGCCCTGCAGAGACAACGTATGGCACAGCTTTCCTTACACAGGAGTGGAGTCCCCTCATGGCAGTGTGTAATTCCGTGACATTGCCTGAGCCCAAGGTGTGTGTTGTGTGAGCATGTCTGTGTGTGTTCACTTCCATTTTGCTAGGCAGGCTGGGATCCCTAGTGATGTTCCTGTTTGTGATGCTTGCTGAGTTGACCTATGTTCCCCCAAAGTCTTCTCCCTGGGTTCTCTGGGATGTGGGTGCATGGCACATTACTGGTCATCAGGGTGTCACCCATAGGTGTGTTTGCTGTCAGGGCTGAGTTTGTGGGCAAACGCAGATGAGACACAGTCAGGATTCCCCTTGGCACTTGTTGGTTACACAAGTCATGTAATTTACAGTTTGTGGTAGCTTTCAGTGATTGTGACACGTTGTGTGTGTGACTGCTGCCACTCCTCAGGGTCAGAGCTGCAATGTTGGAAGTTGTCTATGTGTGTTCTTTGTGGGTGACCTTGGCTTCTTCATTGGTGTGTGACTGTGGCCGGGATCCCATTGGTTGGTGTGGATTTGACGTCATGCCCATGTACGGCGTACTGTGCAGTGTGTCAGACATTCACGAGTCTTGTTGACTGGCCATGTGTGATGTGTTTCTGCACCTTAGTTCCCACCACCACCCCTGGGATTGTCATGGGTGCATGTGCAATGTCACCAGTCCATGTGAGCTTCACTGCTGCACATTGGTGGAGATCAAGGTGTGTGGTGTTGAGTGTGTGCAAATGAGAGTTGTTTCACGGCTAGACCCCTGCCTCCATATTGGCCTTGGCTGACAGGCCGTGCTGATTGATTTGTGCTTGTGTAGGTGTGATGGTAGTTTGTTGCTCAGGACACATGACTGTGGTTCACAGTGTGAACGACATCTAGCTTTGTCATCACAGTGGGATTATCATGCAGGCCAGTGTCACCACAATGTGGGGTCCCTGGGGGTAGTGCTGTGGTGTGTCTGTGTCTTGCTGTGTTAGTTGCTGTTCCTACAAGCTTGTGTGACATGTGTAATTTGTGCTCCCTCTCATCTAACAATGCCTGATTGCCCACATAGGGGAATCCGATCCATGAGTTACTTTTGTGTGGCACTGTATGCACATCTGTGTAATTGGGATTCAGGCCTCCTCATGTGTTGTGTGGTTGCCTGGGGACACTGGCACCCCCCCCCCATCACCTGTTGTGTTTGATATGCAGTGTGGGGCTGCCTGTTTGTGTTTGTGCATCTGCACCACTGCATTGGCATATCTTTAGTGTGCCATTGGCTGTATGTTGTTTGGTGGGTTTCCCCTGCTGTCCCTGGGACTCCTAGGTCATCAGTCAGCACAATGATCATGGTTTGTATGTCCCATTGCTGCCACGGTATGGTATTTGTTCACCTCACATCTACAGTCTCCACAGGATACCTACATTTGTGTGCCCATTGGTGCAGATATGTGGCTCTGCATTATGATGGTCACTTCTGTCATTGTGTTGTTGATGAATGTTGACAATGTCAGCCCCCATGGGTGATATTTGTCTGCACATGGCCAAAGGTATGTCTTATTTGCACTGCACTGTTTGCCTCACCCAATCTATGTTGCTATGGGACACAAGCACTACTATGCCACTGATGTGTTTGTTGTTCTGTGACCAGGAATCATCCATGCTGTTTGGCATTTGCAGCTTTTTCCATGACAACACTTACCTTTTGGTCACTGTGATGATGGGGGTTTAGACCCCATTGCCACAATGTTCAAAATGTGCTTCAGCTATGGACCCCACACTTACCTTTTGGTCACTGTGATGATGGGGGGTTAGACCCCATTGCCACAGTGGTCATGGTCTGCTTGCATTGTGGAGGCCACACACATTTATGTGTGACACATGTGATAGGGGGTCACATTGTTTGTTCAATTTCATGTTCAGTGTTGTAGGCATTTGACACAGTCTACACAGGCTTGTCATGGTGTTGGGGGGATGTGTTTTTCTGACATTCCTTATGTTGGAGTATGCTGCTTGTGTCATGCATTACCCGTCCTATGAGTAGGGGTGGTGGTAGTGGTAGGCATCCAGCCCCCCATGAGTAGGGGTGGTGGTAGTGGTAGGCATCCAGCCCCCCCTGAGTTGGGGTGGTGGTAGTGGTAGGCATCCAGCACCCCATGAGTAGGGGTGGTGGTAGTGGTAGGCATCCACCCCCCCCTGAGTTGGGGTGGTGGTAGTGGTAGGCATCCAGCCCCCCATGAGTAGGGGTGGTGGTAGTGGTAGGCATCCAGGACCCTATGAGTAGGGGTGGTGTTGGTGGTAGGCATCCATCCCCCCCTGAGTAGGGGTGGTGGTAGTGGTAGGCATCCAGCACCCCATGAGTAGGGGCGGTGGTAGTGGTAGGCATCCAGCCCCCCTGAGTAGGGGCGGTGGTAGTGGTAGGCATCCAGCACCCCATGAGTAGGGGTAGTGGTGAGGCATCCAGCCCCCTGAGTAGGGGTGGTGGTAGTGGTAGGCATCCAGCCCCCATGAGTAGGGGTGGTGGTAGTGGTAGGCATCCATCCCCCCCTGAGTAGGGGTGGTGGTAGTGGTAGGCATCCAGCCCCCCCCGAGTAGGGGTGGTGGTAGTGGTAGGCATCCAGCACCCCATGAGTAGGGGCGGTGGTAGTGGTAGGCATCCAGCCCCCCCTGAGTAGGGGCGGTGGTAGTGGTAGGCATCCAGCACCCCATGAGTAGGGGTAGTGGTAGGCATCCAGCCCCCCCTGAGTAGGGGTGGTGGTAGTGGTAGGCATCCAGCCCCCCATGAGTAGGGGTGGTGGTAGTGGTAGGCATCCATCCCCCCCTGAGTAGGGGTGGTGGTAGTGGTAGGCATCCAGCCCCCCCTGAGTAGGGGTGGTGGTAGTGGTAGGCATCCAGCACCCCATGAGTAGGGGTGGTGGTAGTGGTAGGCATCCAGCCCCCCCTGAGTAGGGGTGGTGTTGGTGGTAGGCATCCATCCCTCTATGAGTGGGGATGGTAGTAGTGACAGGCAACTAGCACCCCATGAGTAGGGGTGGTGGTAGTGGTAGGCATCCAGCCCCCCCTGAGTAGGGGTGGTGGTAGTGGTAGGCATCTAGCACCCCATGAGTAGGGGTGATGGTAGTGGTAGGCATCCAGCCCCCCCTGAGTAGGGGTGGTGGTAGTGGTAGGCATCCAGCACCCCATGAGTAGGGGTGGTGGTAGTGGTAGGCATCCAGCCCCCCCTGAGTAGGGGTGGTGGTAGTGGTAGGTATCCAGCACCCCATGAGTAGGGGTGGTGGTAGTGGTAGGCATCCAGCCCCCCTGAGTAGGGGTGGTGGTAGTGGTAGGCATCCAGCCCCCATGAGTTGGGGTGGTGGTAGTGGTAGGCATCCAGCCCCCTGAGTAGGGGTGGTGGTAGTGGTAGGCATCCAGCCCCCTGAGTAGGGGTGGTGGTAGTGGTAGGCATCCAGCACCCCATGAGTAGGGGTGGTGGTAGTGGTAGGCATCCAGCCCCCTATGAGTGGGGATGGTAGTAGTGACAGGCAACTAGCACCCCATGAGTAGGGGTGGTGGTAGTGGTAGGCATCCAGCCCCCCCTGAGTAGGGGTGGTGGTAGTGGTAGGCATCCAGCACCCCATGAGTAGGGGTGGTGGTAGTGGTAGGCATCCAGCACCCCTGAGTAGGGGTGGTGGTAGTGGTAGGCATCCAGCACCCCATGAGTAGGGGTGGTGGTAGTGGTAGGCATCCAGCCCTCCCTGAGTAGGGGTGGTGGTAGTGGTAGGCATCCAGCCCCCCATGAGTAGGGGTGGTGGTAGTGGTAGGCATCCAGCCCCCCCTGAGTAGGGGTGGTGGTAGTGGTAGGCATCCAGCCCCCCCTGAGTAGGGGTGGTGGTAGTGGTAGGCATCCAGCACCCCATGAGTAGGGGTGGTGGTAGTGGTAGGCATCCAGCCCCCCCTGAGTAGGGGTGGTGTTGGTGGTAGGCATCCATCCCCCTATGAGTGGGGATGGTAGTAGTGACAGGCAACTAGCACCCCATGAGTAGGGGTGGTGGAAGTGGTAGGCCTCCAGCCCCCCCTGAGTAGGGGTGGTGGTAGTGGTAGGCATCCAGCACCCCATGAGTAGGGGTGGTGGTAGTGGTAGGCATCCAGCCCCCCTGAGTAGGGGTGGTGGTAGTGGTAGGCATCCAGCACCCCATGAGTAGGGGTGGTGGTAGTGGTAGGCATCCAGCCCCCCCTGAGTAGGGGTGGTGTTGGTGGTAGGCATCCATCCCCCTATGAGTGGGGATGGTAGTAGTGACAGGCATCCAGCACCCCATGAGTAGGGGTGGTGGTAGTGGTAGGCATCCAGCCCCCCCTGAGTAGGGGTGGTGGTAGTGGTAGGCATCCAGCACCCCATGAGTAGGGGTGGTGGTAGTGGTAGGCATCCAGCACCCCCTGAGTAGGGGTGGTGGTAGTGGTAGGCATCCAGCACCCCATGAGTAGGGGTGGTGGTAGTGGTAGGCATCCAGCCCCCCCTGAGTAGGGGTGGTGGTAGTGGTAGGCATCCAGCCCCCCATGAGTAGGGGTGGTGGTAGTGGTAGGCATCCAGCCCCCCTGAGTAGGGGTGGTGTTAGTGGTTGGCATCCAGGCCCCTATGGGTGTATATGGCATTGGTGATAGCCATCCCGCCCCTATGGTTCTGCTGTTGCTAGTGTAAGTCATTTCTGCATCCCTGTGTGTGTGTGTTATATGTCGGGTACATGTCGTTTGTTTGTGTAGTGGGTGTTTAACTTACCTTCTGCGCCGAATGCGTCCGTACCTGTTCCGGTAATAGATGTAGAGTATTGGTAGGACCTGCGCGATGGGATTCATGGTTGGTTCGTCTCGTTCGGCTTTCTCGTTGCTTCGACTCGTACTCGTGGCTGGCTTGTTCGTCTCGTAGCCGTGGATCATCTTGTGGCGCGAATCGGAGCTTATGTGCGGCTCTCCCGGATGCTCTGACGTGCCGGACGTAGCGACGGGTTCGGCGCGTACGGAAGGCGCATCGTACTGGTCCGGCCAAAAGGTGCTGTATTTTTGCTTCCGTGCGACTCGATTCTGCGTTTACGGATCCGGCTCGGGCGGGGAATAGGAGCTGGAATGGGTAAGTACCGCTGGGTTGGGATCTGGGCAGTTATGCGCATCGTACTTGCTCGTTCGTACGAATGTTCGAATCGGTCGGGAAACACGCGTTCGGCTCGTTTTTTTTCCGGACGAATAGTGTTAGGTGCGCCTCTGCCCGAGATCGGAATCGACCCCTAGGTGTCAGGGCTGGACTGGCAGTAGCAGGCATTGGGCGTTTCCCCGGAAGGCTGGAAGGGTGGGGGCCGGTTTTGCAGCAGTGAGGGCCTGTTTTGTTCCTGGGGGCCGGTTTTGCGGTGGTGCTGCAATGTTGGCCAGCGGTAACAAAAGCAGCAGTGTGTCACACTTTCACAACCCCTCCCACCACACACCAGGGCTGGTCCGACAAAATTGCCAGGACTGCTATGGGTTTCCAGTCCGGCCCTGCTAGGTGGATGGAGAGAGAGTGTTGTACAATAACAGAGTTGTTTAAGCAGGGAGAAATCAAACTCTTTGATCACTGTAAAAAAAAGAGTTCAACACTCCAGAGAAAGAGATTTCAGTACTTTCAGGTACGACACTGGCTTTTGCACTCCACATATTTACTGTCAGGAGAGTTGACCCCAATGGAGAAATATGTAAGAAATCACTTGGGATTGAGAGCATCGGGCATTTATAAAATCCGGTTGGCTTGCCTTGGAAATTTCAAGAAAGTTCGCCTGACGGCTGAATAAGGAGATTTTGGAAAAGACATGGGGGACTCGTGAATGAACATACACAGAATATACAAGAGTATTCTGCGGAGTCTGCTTATAAAGTATTATATCAATGGTAGGTATCACCAGACATAATACACCAAATACAACAGACGTTGTCTGCGTTTTTTGGAGATGCATGAGGAGAAGAGGATCACGATACACATTTAGTGGGATTGTCCCGTTATCTCCTTCTTCTGGAAAGAAGTACTAAGCCACCAAAAAGAAGTTTTGGGCTACAAAATTCCTTCGGGCCCGGGGTTAACCGTAGTAGGCTTGCCTGGTGAAAACTTTGATCTCACCAACAATCACAAAAAATTATTACTATGGCACATGTCTGTGTCAGCCAGAAACTTAATAGCTCTTTACTCGATAAGAGACCACCACCGAACCTTGCCCAGTGGTTCAGAAAACTTTGGCAAATACAGACCCTTGAGAAACTAACCCATTACATATACCACACCAACAAACAATTCTCAAAAATATGATTATCCCTTTTGAAGCATATTGTAAATTTGAACCTTTGAGACTAAGGGGCTTACAACTGTTTGCATGATCTGCAAACGTTTGTCAATGAAAGCCTTTTTAATGGACACCATGGGGGAGAACCCAATGTCACTTATAAGTGTTACATTGATATGCTGAAAACTGTGTTTGCAAAATACAACTCATTGAGAAACCCAGGAGGGGAGAAAAGAGGGGAGAAGGGATGGGTACTTAAACCTTTAGTGTTGTATATTTCCTATTACAAATCTAACAGTTGTATTGGAAATATTTTTTTTTAAAACACATTATAGTAAAAATAACACTTTGGAGCCCTATGAACAATAATTAGGTAGATCGCAATTTGCAACTCCCTGTGAATGGCTACAAATGCAATGACGGAGGCCTGCAAAGGACAGCAAGCATCCCTGCATTTCCTTTCTGAGACAGGAAACGGTTTTAGGTCAAGCATTCGAGACCTCTTGTATATACTTTAGTATATACTTATATGTGTATGTACTTTGTGGGCTCTGGAGGTCAGCCCTAGGACTTGTCTGCTTCTGCTCAGGGACTTTTTTTCTGTTCAACTGCCTCTAATTAACTGTCTTGATAGAAAACGACCATTAGAGGTCAGTAAAATACCAGAATTGCTTTCTGCTTGTTCAACTGCCTCTATTTACCTGTCTTGATAGAAAACGACCAGTAGAGGTCAGTAAAATACCAGAATTGCTTTCTGCTTAGGGACTTTCTTTTTTTAATTTTTCTGGCAACTGCCTCTATTTAACTTTATTGATAGAAAACGACCAGCAGAGGTCAGTAAAATACCAGAATCACTTTAACATTGTCTAGATTGCAGTCCATAGAAATTGTCTTCCACAAGCACCCTAAACAATAATATTTTTTCCAAATCTTGTATTTTCAGTGATATGACCACCGAAGGCCCTGCTTTTATATTAAAAACAGAGCTTTGGACTATACCATTTCCCGCTGAAAAGCAATATTTCTCTCCATGTGTTCCAATACCTGGCGTGTCAAGCAGTTTGGTGCTTACTTTCCCTCCATGTTAAAGAACAGTAGATGTTTCAGCACCCAGGCTAATGTGCTGCATAGCTAAATACATATAAGGTCCAAAGGCGAGACCGATTGCATTGCAAATGCTTGTTCTAAAAGCTGCCATGTCAATTAAAGGAAGAGGTGCGGTTAAAAAAAAATGTTTCTCGTTTCAGAAAACATTGAAGGGGAGCATATCACCTACATCATTCCCAAAGGGGAAGCTGCCCCATGGGGTGAGATCCACCCTTGTGATTCAGTTATGACCCCAACTGTTGGTCAGTGATCAATGATTTGCATCCACAATTGCATTCACAAACCATTGATACATTCTTTCTGAAACGCAGATAGGAGTGGAAGTCCCCGTTAATGCCTTCTATTTGCGGTTCAGAAACGGTCGCACAATTTCTTATACAAGCCAAGAGACTTGTCTGGCTTGTAAAAGGGCTTTATTACACTGTGAAAACCCCTTTTGCTGCTGCAATACCTGTGATTTTGCCAATGTAAAGGTTTAAGAATGCGAAAGGGTTTGTACATCTGGCCGATGGTTATTTCCGTAAAAGAAGTAATCTTTATCGCAGAAGTATTATGGGAGCTAAAATACCTTAAACACACTCCCACATTTTTATAAAATACTTAAAAAACAAGCATTTCTAATGTCACTCAGTGTTCCCCATTCCAACTTAGCGTTTACTTGCATACTGGAGTTTCTAGGGATAAAAGCCATGACGACCATTGCCCAATAGGAATGCAGGAACCCAGGCAAGATCATAGCCAATGCTGCTGGTTTCTATATCCTCCGGGGGAATCAATAGACATCGCACATAAATAGGCTGGAGATGTGATATCACAGTCCTTCGGTGTGGGTGATGCTAAGAAAACATGAAAGAGGGCTCAACCTAACATTATGATGTTCTACAACATATCAGTAACCCATGTTCATTACTTCTGTTACACCCGGTCACCAATTGTTTACCTGGGACAACACTTTAGTTTCACCTGAATCTCCTCTATACACTGTGATGAGGGCAGTTGTGTTGAGTACTAACTGTGGGTTAATTCTGTGTTGAAACACAGCCATTGATTGTTTTTGAGTAGAATGCAAACCTGAGCACACCTCCCGTGACTAACGAGTCCTCCAAAATTGTTTTTCTGCTCTGTTCTAAGCAGTGTCCTGGAATTGATACTGAACAAAAAATTTTGAGCATTCGATATTTTGCTGTGAGTAGAAATTGCTGCAGTCATGAGTTAACAAACTATGGCCATTCCAAAATGTCTAGATGCAAAGAACATATGCTCAAATGTTATGACTGTGTTAACTGTTTCACTATGAGAAAGAGCCAAGGCTAGAATATTTCGTGTCGTAGTAAAGTGATATTTTTCTGCTCTTTTCATGATAAGTGTGCCACGTTTGGTCGGTCTACGGGTAATGTCTAGCTGATGCTACGATAGGTTGCAGCCTAGAATTGAATTGCAGTAGCACAAGCCCTAATAGGGAATTACATATTTGCTACTATTGCACCTTTGTCCCTGAACGGCAAGTGCTGGTTAAGTCTGCTCTGACCATCACATGCCAAATGACACAGCAGGTACAGAAGTGAGTCTTGATCCCAATGACCTAAAATCGCACAATTCACTATGCTGATGAAAGATGCTTCACGTTGCTGAATGTGTCTATGCATTTTATGCTGTTAACCTGCAGCTTTTACCTCTTTGTTTACATTTCATACTAATAACTTCACTTGTTTTTTTCTTTGTGGGGGCCATGGACCTCAACGATTATTGTGGTACCATTCATTAGACTAACACACTACTCACGGAAGAGTTACACACTAGCACAACACCATTGGGCTCTTCCTATCACACGCCGAATGACATAAGAGCGTGTCAAGTTCTTAAAGACTCTCGTGTACTTTTTGGCATGAAACTTACCTCCGATCCCAAATTGTTAAGAAAGCCTTAAATGCCTTAAATTTCAAGAAAAGATTTGACCACAAAATTTTATTTTCATATTTCTCACAGTTCCATATTCTCTCTTCTTCTCCATTGTCATCAGTCAGGGAGTTTCAGAGACAGAAATAGTTATCAGGGGTCAATAATTCAACGAAAATTAAGGGAATTAATGTGTTGCGATGCATCTATCACTTGGAAATTCCTCCTTAAATGTGATTAAAACAGGGACTGACATCACAGGAAAAGGCTCTACTTCATCTCAGATTGGGAAACTTAGACAGCATTTTATGGACGGACCAGCAACTTGAAAGAGCTTTTCATAAGGCTTGTCCAGGCCCCTTTCCTGAAAATGTTTTGTTTCTTTGGTAAACAAAGAAGTCCAAGTTTGACTTCTTTTGCCTAGTTTTGCGTTCTGCAGTCATGACCTTTATGCCCAATGCTCCAGGCAGCTTGCAGAATACCCCTCTTGGTGTCCACAAATGTGGAAACTTCAGAGCATCACAAATGTGGTGGATATCCCATGTACCTTATTACAAGCGCCGCACTATATAATGTACTTGTAATAAGGCTGGTGGGATATTCATCACATTTGTGACGGAGTGTCCCATCTGTCAAACTCTAAATCGGGTCGTTAGTTCCTTCTGATTGGGATTGATTGAATTAGGTCACAAAATGCATATGTGTAGAAGTTTAACTAAAAACAGAGTGAGATGGCAGTATTAGTATTAGATGGACTCCCAAGTAGAACAAATGATAAAGAACTGCCTATTGAGTGATGTGATAAAATGAAGGCGGTGAAACAGAATTCAGTTCACCAGTAGAAGTTCTGGACAGAATGTGGACAAATCTAGCACTAGGCATTGTGAGACTAGTAGATGGGTGTACATTTGAGGGAGCACTTATAGTTCTAATAAATTATCACTCAAAGTGAGTGGTGGAGATCCCCATGATCTTCGTGGCAATTAGTGTTCTAGTAGATGGGTGTACATTTGAGAGAGCACTTATAGTTCTAATAAATTATCACTCAAAGTGAGTGGTGGAGAGCCCCATGATCTTCGTGGCAATTAGGGTTCTAGTAGAATTCTCAAGAGAAGTGTTCATGGTAGAAGGAATCAGAGAGGTTCTCGTTACTGACAATAGGATTCAGTTGACTTCAGCAGAGATGGAATGGTTTGTAAAGGACATGTATATAAAGCATTTTATAATAGCTCTATACTGTTCAAGGGCAAACTGAATTGTTGAATGCATGAACAGAATAGTGACTGAGTACTTACAACTTGCAATGATGAGTGATGTTTGAACAAAACCTGCTTTGCCAGAGACATTAGGGCCATATTGTGCCATTCTGAATTTAGTTGCAAGAGTGTCACCATTTGTCTCTGTAAAGGGCAGAGAGTCAGAAATGATGCTAATGTCCATGTTTGTTGGAGTAAGCTTATGGACTGAGAGGTTACTTTAGGTGTTAAAGAGTTTCACTGAAAAACCCAAAAGTTAAAGAGACCTTATAGGTTGATATGGTAATATGATCTTTTCTTTCATTTAAAAAAAACGGAATTTCACTGAAAAAACAAAAGTTAAAGTGATGTTATAGTTAGGTGTTGAATTGAGTTAAACAATAGTTTGAAAACCAGAAAACACTGAAATTCACCTGATATAGTTCAGTAAACTGACTATAAAGTGTGCCCCTACATATTATATATATAAATGACATTGTTGATGACATCACTGTTGCCATCTCGAATGACCTCCTTTAACTGAACTGTAACTGGCGAATTTCAGTGTAATTTTGTTTTATAAAATTTTAGTTTTTAACAAATTTCAACACCTAACTGTAACGTCACTTTAAACATTGTGTTTTTCCAGTGAATGTTACATTACAATGGGTAGCTTGTTTGGGGCGTCAGTGTTGGGATTACAGAGTGGAGTCTTTCTGTTCAAGGATTCTGTACAGGGTGTTTTAATGCCAGTAGGACCCTCCTTTTGGTGCTGTTTAGGGCAGTGCTTAATGTGAGCTGGTGGTTTCCGGTGCTGTGCACTGGCATTTAATTGTCAACAATGGCACTTTTATCAGATCTTGGAAGGACTTGATTTTAATCAAACGGTTCTTTGACTGATGCCCATACATACACAATTTCTTAGACCTGATTCATAGCTCCAGAATGTGATCAATAATCCAGTGATCCTGACAGGTTGGTCTGATTCTTAGATGATTTAATTCCTCCTTAAAGCTGCGCTCCCTTCTCAAGGCGCTGTGTCATGGTATTATACACAACACTAATCCCTCCTCAGTAACTTCTTAGTGTGACATGACTTCGGAGCTACATATTGCACCGCTGTACTTGCAGAATCAAATGTAAATTTGGCAAAAAACAGGAGGGTCTATTGTGAGAGGTTCCAGTGCAGGAGATGCTGTATAACTAGGTGCGCAGTTTAACTGGTTAGACATAATGTGTCAGGTGAATTTGAGTTTTACCTTGGTTTGCAGTATATTTCTAGTTTCTCCTACATGGGTTTCCTCTTGGGATTTTTTGTGCAGTGAGAAAGGTAAACATTACACGTTGGTTTTCATTTGTTGATGGTTGTCCTTTTTCAAGTATGCTTTTGCTAAGTAGCCAAAATCTTCTCACACTTACTTTTAGAGTTCTCCAGGGTGCAGTACCCTGATATTCTCAATCGAGAAAAGCTCGCCACTGCCACAGATCTTCCCGAAGCAACGATCCGAGTGAGTATTTTTTGTTTAGTTTTTCTAAACTTCTATACTACCTAGTTCTCAATGTACCAAGCACAAAAGTCTGCACTTACATAATCATGTCACAAGTACTAAGCAGACAAGTGTACATGCTCAGTATTCCTTCGGTTGACACATTATGGATGCTATGTTATAGGGCTTTTTGGTCAAGCGCTAACAGGAGAATCTCTGGTGCTCCCATATGACAAACAGAAACATTAAATAGTTTAGGCTACTGGAGTCACAAGAAAATAGGGAAGAATGAACTCAGACTGCACTAGAAACCAAAAGCAGACGTTGCAAAAATACATCAGTCACATATCGACCCATCCCTAACCTCATTCTCCCACCATGATCTCCCATATAACCCTTTCAAGACTCTTCCCTCCTATAACCCTCCATGACTCACCTGAAACCTCTATTTAATACTATAATCTCTGAAATAACACTTCCTAGACTGTTCCCTCCAGTATCCCTCTTCTGACTCATAGCAAATCTCATTATACTACTATGATCTCCCTAATAACCTTTTCTAGACTCTTCTCTTCTCTATCCCTCCTTCATCCTATTTAATCAAACTAACAGACTTCCATGTCCACCACTCAAATTAACAACTTCTATTTCCCTATTCTAATCCACCATTAATTCTTTGGGTTCCGGAGTAGTGTGCTACTCGCCGAAAAGCGCTTTAACGCCTCGTCAGGGGTAGTAAGTGCTATATAAATACAATTACAATTACTCAGTGACCAAAATAAAGGGGACTGATTCTGTCCATTGAGTTTATGGGAATTCCCTACACCGCTCATAAAAGGAGTTTGCAACATTAGAGGCAAAACGTGAGTTTTGTAATTCAGTTTTGAGACTACATTTAATAAACAGTCACAGTTCTTTCACACAGGTCTGAAAGGAGGCTTATGAAATGTTCAACTGTTTCAGAGACTATTACTATACCCAGGAGATCTACTTAGCCATTGCAAGAAATCATGCATGTACCAGTGAGAACATTGGGTAGCCAGCAAATATATCTGTGCTCCACTAGAAGCGGCACCTGGCTGATAAACTATATACCCATCACTGTTCCTGTTAATAGCCCATTAATATTTAAGATCCAGATAATAACATGCCATTACAATTGATGCTTTTACATGCTATGCTGGTGCCATCATATGCCACGTGTGTGGAGATCTCAGCAGACATAGGTGAACATTTTGGTAGCGTAGGAAGGTGGAGTAATATGCGGTGATGCTGGTTAGGCTTAACCATGCCATACTCTTTACAATACCCCAAAGGTGGTCCTTGGATTCACAAAAATAAATCCTTAGTTCAGTCCTGGTACAGGCAGGCTTTACTAGAGGAACATGTGCTAAGCATTTCAGAGTACCTACATTGATGATAAGTAATTGATACGACTCAAAAGAAATCCAACACCATTTTATAAAAATAAAGGTTATTTTTATATAAATTTAGACACCAAAATGAAGTCAATCAGATAAGTATAACTGGAGTTTTGGATTTTACGAGCAAAATTAAATCAGTGCAAAACAGTTCTGCAAAACTTTATCATTGCGGTCAATGGGAAAAAGCACTAGTGACAATCAGTCACTTGCAGGTCGAGTTGCGTGGAACCCAAGGAGGGGAAAGGCGATGTGGGTCCCAGGACCAAGCCATGACAGTCTGTTCGATTTTACCTGGTTTGAGAAGCCCGGGTGCAGAGTTGTCCTGGCTGTCCTTGGTACTGAAGCGGGAGCCACGGGGTAGCTGATTTTACAGCTTACACGGTGCTGGTGGGGAACCGGGTGTAAAAAGTCAACAATGAAGCCACTGCTGACATCGGATGACGGTTTGCAGGGTTCCCTCGAGGTGCAGCATTGAGTAAAGGTGGTAGTTGGCAGACTGACAACCAACAAGCCTTGGCAGCTGCAAGGTCAGCAAAAAATTATTTCGTGGTCCGGGGGAAAACAGTAACCACTTGAAACGTATTGCAGGTTAAGACTACGTTTCCCACAATGCACTGGACAGTCTATTCTGGGCGATCCCTCAGAGGGCCTAATGCCTAGCGATTCTTTGGCTCCAGTACGTTGCTTTTACTAGTCCAAGGGAGTCTGGAGTTGCCTTTGGCTCTCAAAGGGTTTCCTCTATTTGGGGGATCCGGGCTTTGGTCCAGGACGAGTCGCAGTCATGCAGTTTCAGGAAGGTTGCCACAGGTGCAGAGTAGCACACCTTTGGTTTGTGCAGCTCCTGATGTTGCAGACTCGGGTCTCTTCTTGAGTCCTTTGTTGCAAGTCAGATCAGAGTTGAGGTTCTGGTATTAGGGATAGCCCTTAAATCCTAGATTTAGGGGTCCTAGGGGTGTGGGTGCAAGTGTCCAATGGGCTACTAGTCCCAGCGGCTAATCCGTCCCTGAGGTGACCACATTCGGGAAGGGTGTCAGCTTTTCTACCCAGAACCCTCTATTCTGCCACTTTTTAAACTGGCAGAAACCTTTCTTAGCTGTACAGACCAGGTAGCCCACCCCAGGGAAGTGGTTAGCCTTCTGTGGGTGTACACGTCCTGAGTACCTAATTTTCCCACCTGCCTGGCTGCAAATGTACCTGAGGGCAGGGGGGAAGGCTGCTTCCTCCTTTGGGCGGCAGCCTGGTTGCATATTACAGGCGTTGAAGGCTTTGAAGCTGACCGCCTTGATGTGCCACTTCACTAGCCATCCTGTCAGGGAGGAAGGCCATTGTTTCTGACTCCTGGGAGAGTTTTCACAGCTCCTGGCAGGGGGTCAGATTCTTTCTTGGCGGCAGCAGCTGCAGGCTGGCTGCCAGAGCACAGGAAAGGCTGAGGCAGACAGGTGGGAAACCTCAAAGGTGGCCACCTGCATTCATGCCACATAGTCCTCAACACAACAGTCGTGTCAGGGGTGATGAGGTTCATTGTTTGATACCAAACATGACATATTTCGGTGGTACCATAATAGTGCTGGATACGTCCCGTTTGCCTGGGTGCCAGCCCATGTTATCCTACGGACCACCGATCATTTATAGTAGCCTTTAATGATAGAGGCCACCATAGGGACATATAAGCTTGCACTGATATGCTCTCATTTTAATATAATGCACCCTGCCTCCTGGGATCAAGAGGCCTTCCTGAGGGGTGACTGACATGTATTAAAAATAGTGTATTGGCATTGCCACACATGCTGAGGGCAAAGTCTAGTTCGAGCAGTTTGACCTGATCTTGCAGTCTGCAATGGCAGGTCTGCTGTCATTAGTTTACTTGGGTCACTCAGGGTGGCACAAACAGTGCTTTAGTCCCTGGTGACCCCTTTAACACCCATGTCATGGGTACCACTGGTACCATATACTAGGGACATATAAGGGGGTTAAAGTCCTTGCCAATTGGGGTTAACAATTCACATGTATCTGTTTCAGGGAGAGAGCACTGGCACTTGGGCAGCTGGCTCAAGTGCACTTTCAGAGTCATAACCATCAGCATTGGAGCAAAGAATGGGTGGTGACCATACAAAAGGGAACTTTCGTACAGGTCGTAAATGTACACCTAAATGAGTGGGGTTTTGGTTAGGGACAGACATAGAAATACAGACATCAACCCACAAAAGAGTAAACTCATTAATATTCATAAACTAAACTTCTGAAGTCACAACAGCCAAATAGGTCCCAAAGTGTTAGTAAATGTACTTAAGACCAGCCTTGGATTAAGTCTTGCACCACACATGTCCAGTCACAGGTACTGCAAACTCACTGCCATATAATATAATGAAGGAAGGGACGTAATATAACACCCCTTACAGTATAATAATAAATAAATAAAATTGTTTTTACTTTTATATTATATATATATATATATATATATATAATACATGCACACATATAACATTGTTTTAGAGTTTAAAAATTAGATTCAATAACATTTTTTAATATTTTACAATTTGACATGTAGTTATTTAAATTAATAACACAACAACACATAACTATTCATTTTACAAAATATTAAAATGCTAATGATTGTGTTTTTTTATACATTTTGCTGAAAAAAAGATTCAGAAACAAAATTAACATTTTGTAACAAACTTTTAATTTGATGAGTTAATGTGCCGTCATATTTTATTACTTCTAGATTAATTAAAATGATTTTAAATTAAGATATATTTGTATTTTACATTAAAATATTTAATATTTTTAAGAACTATTCTAAATTATTATTTTTCAAACCCTTTCTTGTGGAGAGATCTGGGCCCTGGTTTGAGAAAACTCCCCCTACATGTGAAAAGTTACCAGTGGTAATGTTACACTAGTAAATTCTGTCTTCGATGTCTCCACCCCCGATTTGGGGTGGAGAAGTATAAATCTGCACTTAGGTGAAAATCTACGCTCAGAAATAGTGAATTGGAAAAAAGTGTAGGCTTACACCTAAGTGCAAGACAAATTTACACAACTGTACATCTACACAGGTAAATTTACCTTTGAGAATAGTATGGGGTGTCCAACATCTGCCCACCGCTAACAAAAACCCTAAGTGGTAAACCATTAGCAGCACATGCTCTTCACAGGGTTCCAGGTCATGTAGGACAACAGAACAAGAAGCAAGAGCTACAAGTGTATTGCATACTTAAGGATCAGATATTTAATACTGGATGATAGGCAAGCCTTACATTCACATTTATATTGCTCCAGATTATTCTATTTATTTAGACTACACTATGCTTTATCGTACTGAACAAAATGTATCTTGCATGATGCTCTGCCACTTTATTCCTTCCAATTCATTTTTTTTTAAAAACACAATTGATTTGTAGCTGCATACAAAGTAGAAAATTAATGCATGCATTGCATTTATCAATCTTGTCAATGTTTGCAATAACCCCCCCTCCAATCTTTGGGTTAAGGTATGTTAAACTTATCAATTTATTTTTACATGTATGAAGCAACAGTTTAGTGAGCTGTAGTGATGTAGATAAGATGGAAAAACATGAAAACTAATTACACTTGACTGTTACTAGTTTATATGCCCGGGTGTTTTGGGATTACATAATAGCCCTATACTTTAATTTGGTTAGTAGATGTGGTCATTTGTGGCTTCTCTTTCACAGCTTTCAAGGTCATCTGATGTCATTTGATTCTTTCACACTTTCCCAGGTCTGGTTTTCTAACAGAAGAGCCAAGTTGAGGCGTGGAAAAAACCTCAAAATGGAGGTCAACCAGACAGGTAGGTGCTGAATGACTTCTGCGCAGCTTAGGGATTCATTTTCAGCTCAATGCCAAGAAGTGAATCCAGAGGCCCTGGTCAAATGGAGGAGCCCTTGTCCCCCGGTGATCAGTCCTGGGTGGCCTGAAGTACTATTGGACAGTAGTCCTTGTCAATCCAGGGTGTCTCTAGCCTCCAGCTTGGGTCAATCTGTGGTGCCCTTCAGTGGCGGCCGGCACCGATCGGGGGTGGCGGGGTGTAAAAAAACAAAAATAAATAACTTACCTTATCGCCGCCGCATCTCTCCTCCACGTCAGGACTTGGCAGAACAGGAACCAGGAAGCATGCAGGCTCCCCTGACCAATCACAATGTTGCAATGCAGCATTGTGCGCAGCATTGTGATTGGTAAGCACCCAGGCTCCCCTGACCAATCACAATGCTGCAATGCTGCAATGCAAAATAAATCAATGATGGGCAAAACACAGGTTTGTAGGAAGAACGCATGATTTAGTGGCAAAAACGTCATTTTGCTCCCTGACTCACTCAGCTTTGTGACAAATATATTTTGGTTTGTATCTGAAACGAAAACTCTTTTGACATAAAATGAACATGCGACCTGAAAATCAGAATATGGAAAATATTTCAGCCAAATTATTACGGCGGATTGACAATTTGTGTGGGCTTGAGCCCTATTTACAAATCATTTCTCCTTAACCAATGATCGGACATCGTAGATTTAGGCACCAAAACCTTCACCACAAACGCCCTACTAGATCATGGCTGAATAAAGCCTGCGTAGCCAAAGTACTGACATACATCTTACTCTCTGTGCTGTGATTCTGCTTATCACAATCAGCCAGAGACCAGCTCTGGAGCAAGGCTGAACATGTGTGAGGTGGCTGCAGATGGACCAAAACTGCAAACCAAACGTGGGAACTAAAATCATGACCTTTTTGGGGAAACTTAAAGTATATAAAATAAAAAAACCTTAGCATATTAAGGATGCGGAAATAACACTAAAAGCTTACATTGGCACTCTGGTGAAAGAATGCTTTTTACATACACCCAATGATGCGTACGCTCTCCGTGTTTGCTGCTGTACTGTGCAGAGGTGATAGGACCATAATAAACTCTTGCCTGTTCTACTGGCATCATTATTATTACTCGGGGAGCCCGGCAATCCGGATTGTATGGCAGGTCATTTACATGAAGACAACGCGCAGCAAATGAGAGGTGCACTTTTCCGGGCACGCACCTCAGCCATTAAAACAACATACTTGCTTCACACTACAGTACTACTAGCGCATGTTAAAATGAAATAACTACTTACTTTGCCTTTTGGTTTTAATGAGAAGCCAGCTGCTGCTCGAGTCATCGCGACACACACTGCTTGGTTTTTGAGATGACTCGACTCATTCGACTGACTAGCGCTGCTGCAGCTGCGCAGTACGGTATGGCGGGCCAAAAGTGGGGACACTGGTCTAATCTGCATTGGTCCGGCTCATCGAGAGGAAAGACGATTCAGTGCCAAGGAGAAACAGACAGGCTAATCCATTTTTCAATTGTCATTGATAGAGACAAGGGCCGGTACAATTGTGTTACTAGCGAAAAACATGTCTATGTGGGACAGTAAGTGATGTGAGGCCGAATTAAATGTAAATCTATGTTCTTAACCCCTGGCAGACCCGCCAAACGTCAAAGGGAGCATATGAATCAATAACTCGTTTCAGTCTAGATCGAAACGTTTCATACAATGATATGCCAACTGCAACAAAGATGTCCAAGCCGAGTTCAGGTGTCAAATTGATGTCGCCACAATAAACATTGCCCAACACCATTGACTCAACTCTAATAACAGGAAATTAAATAATGAGGTGTGGGGGCGGAGCTTAGCCAGGCTGCGAGATAGCCACTTTCTAGAGAGGCTCTTCCGGCTAAACCTAAAATCCTGCCAGCATCCTTCGAACACTGGGTTACCCTCCCACCCAGGCAGTCACCGTAGTGACCCTGATCCAGCGCTAACAATAAAAATTCTTCTCCTATATGCTTCGGTCATCCAGGTGGAACTATTCCTCCAACACACAAACTATATCCATATGACGGTGGGGCCCATAACACCGCATATAAATTCACTTACTCATTTATTCCCTGGATTACCTCCGTCCTTAACCTAGGAGAAAACGATTCGCTGGAAGGAGACGGGATACCTCTTTTAACATGACATAATGTTTCTCATTTGCTTTAAGGTATTCCGCTCATTGGTCGATGGACCAACTAGACGGAATCAGTTGATGGTGATTAAGACCAGCTCAATCACAATAAACTCTTTAACATTTTACCTTAATCATTGAGCTAAAGAATCACTGAGTCATTTGTTTAAAGAATAATAAAGTTTATATAAAGTTTCGAAGCAAGAAATAAGTTTAAGCTTATTCAGATTATTACATTTATCAACAATATAAGAATAAATTGAAATTGCAATGCATACCTATTAGACGGAAAAATAAGGTTGTCATAGCAAGAACTCCAAAAGATCAATCTATCTGTCTTGGAAAATCTAATAGTTCTAAATGAAAAATCTATCAGGAATAAAAAGGTTCTCCAAAAAGCAGCATCTTATACTCAACTAGAAATATAAAATAGCAGCAGCAGCATCAACTCGTCAGCATCAGCAACCGCAACTTCACCCATCTGCAGCATCCACTCTCTCCAGCATCTAACCCCTCCCCACCAAGAGTAGGTCTTCTTATACCCTAATTCTAGCTTACTGAATAAAAATGTTGCATCTCTATGGCGTGATTCTTTCTCATTGGTTCATTCAGGTCCATATACATTTTAATCAAACTTCCTTGTCTTAACCAGTTCTTTGTGGAATGTCAATGCTTGCATCGTTTCCCACAGTTCATGACATTGCTCATCAGTTTCGATCAGTCCAATTTGTATCTTTTTCTCCTACTTTTTAGATTCAACAGTTCCGTCCATTTATTCAGTTTGACTTCTCACGCTTCTTGCTGATCATCTTGGCACACATTTGCTCAGAAAGGTCACAATAGCCTTGACCATACTTCCATCTTAGCCTCTCAGCACGAACACGTGGTCATCCTTTTTCACAGCCTTTCTCCTCTACCACACGGTTTCTTGCTCATGCGTACTCTAGCAAATGGTGGCCTTTTTATATCGCTGCTCAACAGGCCTAAGCGCACTATTTTCAAAGATAAACAAAATATTGTTAAAATAAAGAATATAAACCCTTTCGTTTCCCTCCCGTCTTTCTACGTACCCCAATTAGGTATTACCTAGCAAAAAAGCAACATATAAAGCCGTCCCTTACTTACCATCGCTTTATTTTGCCACCACACGTTTTATTTAAAAAGCACAAATCATGCGTTTATTATTTTATTAGTACGCAAATATTACGTTATGTTAGACACGTAAACAATTATAAGTTGATTAATTTGCACACAAAATAGCGTGTTACCTTTAACCCTTTACATGTAACATACATTGTTGGTTATTTACTTAAACGAACATGTTTATTAATTATTTTACGAAAATTATTAGGAGGTTAACATTTTTTCATTTACCCTGCTCCATCAACTCCCCCTTTGGTGATTTTTAATATCACCACAAACCCCAAGTTATACAATTCTTTCAGACAGCATATATCTTTTATCCGTTTGCTTTTGTTAGTTTACACAACCGTATCCCTTTCAACTTGTCTCTTCGTCTTCTTGTACATGTTCTCTTTTATTTCTTCTAACTCTATTTCACCCATTTCTCTCTCTCCTTGTTTATCATGTTGACTTTTTCTATTTTATTCTGTCTTCTTCTTCTCTTTATACATGTAATTACAAGCTTCAGCACTAAAATTATTATTATTATCATGGTTGCTATTATTATAACTTTCCCTATTATTAATCCACTCATTCTTGTTAACCAATTTATTACTGAAGAAAACCCTTTACCAAGTTTTCCCAATGCACTTTCAACCTCCAGTGGAACAAGTTCTTTGTGCAAACTTGTAATATTTGTTATATACTTTTGTATATTTTCACTTTTATCTGGAATGTAAGTGCAACAATGTTGGACTTTCAGCATTCCACAGACTCCACCCTCTTTTGCCAAAAGAATGTCAAGGGCAAGTCGATTTTGCATCACCATAGCTCTCATGGCAACCATCTCGGTATTTACCATCAAGAACCCTCCAGCAGTATCTGTAGATAAACGATCTACCACTGTGGATAATTTCTGAATTCTAAATGCATTCAAAGATATTCCCACTGCTGGTATCAATGCACCAAAAATATCACCTACTATTTCTGAAAAACTTTCCCTTTTTCTACGTGTAAAGGTATTTATCATTTTGTGTGTTCCTTTTTCTTTTCTATCCATATGAAAAATCTTTGGAAAGACCAGTCCTAAATAACATGACCCATACCAATGGTCCGGCAACCTATAATAAGCCCTATTACCGCAAACATAATAGATCCCTGGAAATATTGGATCTTTTCCCCCTTTGAATCCCCATCCACCTAAAATGTGATAATTGTCATGGCAAATACTGGAACCCACAAAATAATTGTCATATCTTGTCTTATTTCTTCTAATGCACAACCTTCCCTGTTGGGGCCAATCCAGAGTCATAGCTGCATTTGTCTTTTTCTTGTCATGATTGTCTTCCTCAAGCGCCCAAAGAGGTGTTTTTGTCTCTTCTATGACTTTTCTTTGAAATTTCACTCTTCTCTCTTCAACCATCTCTAAAAATACTTTTTCTTCCTTCTTTAACTCACAGGTAAGGTTGTTTTTAACTATATTCTCTAATGTTAAGATCTTATCTTCTATAAAATATTCACCAAACGTTTTTCCCTCTTTTATTTTGTTTAGCTTGGGAACTACAGAAACCTTCGCAAAAATCTTATCTATGTCAGTGTAATAATATTCTAATCTACCTGTTTTATAAAATAAACTTGCTAAAACACTACATGTTATTCCATACGTCAAAGGAAGGTGATGATAAGTCACACCCTCTGCTACAGATGCAGGCAATTGCATACAAACATAGCAATCTCTTACATCCATTGTTTCTACATACTCATATAATAATTTAGTAAAAACATTCTTAGAAAAATCTGTTATTGATTTGTCCTTATGTAATTCTGCACTACTTTTTAATATAACTGGTTCTTGAGTGTTAGCTCCTTTTTCTTTCTCTGTGTTATTAGAAGTTTCCACTACAGCTAAACTAATTGGAATAGTGATTGCTAAAACCACCCATACTGTCATTAATAATCCTGTACAAAAGAAGCACATCTTACACCATCTACTTAAAAACTCACATTTACATTTTCTATCTGTAGTATCCTCCATTTTGTTTTATAACCTTATTTATTTATTTTCAAGAAAAATTGTGTCACTACACCTCAGAAATGACTTATTTGCCACTCTGCACTCCAATGTTTTTGTCTTTGCTTGGTACTTTCTTTTAATTCTTTTCAGAATTCTTTCTTTGTCAAATCCGGTAGAAATTCGTCAGATCCAGTGTTTTGTCAAGTCCGGTAGAAATTGTTTAAACTTCTTCAAGTTTGTTGCACCTCACCTTCACCCATTAGGTTTCTTTGTTCTGGATTCTCGTGAGTGTTCTTTTCTTCTTTGATATCAGTCAGAGCAAGATACAACCATTCAGGCGATCTATACTTCGGATTTACTTTCTTTACTCTTTTCGTTTTCTGCAAGTGTTTTCCACCTTGTTTTTCTTGCTCTTTCTGACTTGTTATTTCATTCACTTGTTCAGCACTTTTTCCATCTAACCTTATGATTCTGTATCTTAATTTTCTTACTTCGTTGGGCCAATTGTCTCCTTTTCTTGGCCTTTTTGCCTCACTTCCTTTTTCATCTCTTTCTGTTTTCCAATTCCTTTTTCTTGACTCTAGTTTTTGGTTTCTTTCTTCTCCACTTTCTTCAGACTCTGTTTCAGTTTTTTCGTTATTGTCTCTTATTTTGAATCTTATAATTTCATTTTCTTCCTCTACTTGTGGTTCTTTTCTTATCTTCCTTCGTTCACCTATTTCTGTCCCTCCTCGAGGTTCTTCCGAATTTGTGTCAGTCTCTCTATCTGCTTCTAAATTTCCCTGTTCTTTTGTTTGACTATCTGTCCCTATTGCTCCTCGGGGATCTTCCGATTTTTCTAACTTTCTGTTTGAAACTCTCCCTTCTTCATCTATTAATATCATCTCCGAAGGATTTTTACCACAACTTGTACTTGGTTGCTCACTGTTACTATCTTCTGGCTCAGTTTCTTCTCTTATGCTTTCAAATTTCCAATTTCTTTTCAGAATTTCTTCACAATCCGAATGATCTGTATCAGATTCTGAACTGGTATCTGATATTTCCAGATGTCGACTCACATGTCGATCTTCAAGTTCTGGAACTTCAGCTGTTTCCTCTACTTCTTCTGTCGTTGCACTTGTAGTTGGGTCATCCAGATGTCGACTTACAGGTCGATCTTCAGATTCTGGCACCCTGTTTGTTTCTTCTTCCGCTTCTGATGCTGAACTGTTATCCAATATTTCCAGATGTCGACTCACATGTCGATCTTCAGGTTCTGGAACTCTGATGGTGTGACTGGCATGCACCCAGTGTTTCACTCCTGCACATTTGACTGCAGTGGTTGTCACCAGGATCACTTGTCGTGGTTCGTCCCAGCGAGGAACCAAACAGTTTCTTCTCCTGTGGACTTTTATGCGGACCCAATCTCCTGGATTCAAGTCGTGAGCTGGTTTTCTTTCAAGAGTGGTCGCATCCGGTCCAACCTGATGAAACACAGAACGCACCACATCAGCCAATCCTTTGCAATAATCCAGCACCAGATCATCAGTTATAGTCAGTAGTTTGTTGACAGTTGTGCTTGTCTCATTGCTCGTCCCATAATTATCTCATGGGGACTGAGTCCAGTTTTCCTTTCCGGAATACTTCTGATTGTCATTAAAACTAATGGCAAGGCATCTGGCCATTTGAGTCCTGTAGCTTGACACATTTTTCCTAACCTGTTCTTAATTGTTCCATTCACTTGCTCTACTATTCCAGATGCCTCTGGTCTGTATGCACAATGCAGTTTCTGTTTCATACTAAGTGCTTCACAAATTAACTTAATTCATTCATTTTGGAAATGTGTTCCTCTATCTGTTTCGATCGTGACTGGAAAACCATACCTTGGAAAGAATTCTCGCAGCATAAGTTTTGCTACCGTGATTCCATCATTCCTTCTGGTCGGGTATGCTTCCACCCAATTGGAAAACAAACAGACAACTACAAGGACATACCTTAGTCTGTTGCACGGGGGCATTTCAATAAAATCCATTTGCATTCTAGTGAACGGACCTCCTTCTCGTCCTATTGTTCCTAGACTCACTACTGTCTTCCTTCCTGGATTTAACTGTTGACAAATAAGACATCTTTGACAAAGACTCTCAGCTATGGCTCTGAATTTTGGATTATACCATGTTTGTCTAAAAAGTCTGATCATTGAATCTCTCCCAATATGGGCTTGTCCATGGTACATCCGTGCCATGTCAGAAATCATACTATCAGGCATAACTGGTCTTTCATCTCTGTAAACCCAAACATCATTTTCCTCATGTTTTCTACATCCTGCTTTTATCCATGTATCTTTTTCCTCATCATCTGCTGCTTCCTGTAACTGTCTCACCTCATCGCATGTCTCAACAGGGTTAGTAAAAAGCAAAGGACAAGAAATATGCTCTCTCTCTCGGTTCCTATTCAAAGAAACCACATTCTTTGCACAGTACTGTGCAATCTCGTCAGCATATTTATTGCCGACAGTTATGTAGTCTTCCCCATTTTTATGTGCATTGCACTTCACAACAGCAATCTGTTTAGGCAGCTGTATCGCCTCAAGCAACTTTTTCACAAAATCGCCATTTCTAATTGGCGTTCCTGCAGACGTCAAGAAACCTCTTTGTGACCAAATCTGACCAAAATCATGCACCACCCCAAAGCCGTACTGGCTATCTGCCACAATCGTAACCCGTACATTTCTTCCCAACTTGCATGCTTGAATCAGAGCTACTAGTTCTGCGACTTGGGCAGACCGTATCCCTTTCAGACAAGATGCTTCCATTACAGTTGCTACTGTGCAAACTGCATATGCTGCACTTAGAACTCCATCATTCGTTCTCAAGCATGAGCCATCTACAAACAGAATATAATCTGATTCCTTTAAGGGCTCATCTCGTATGTCTGATCTCGGTTTTGTACAATATTCAAGCACATTCAGACAATCGTGATCTACTTCATCCATTTCAATTACACTCTCTTCATCTGGTAAAGATGTCGAAGGATTCACATTCATACATCTGTCAATGGTCACATTATCTGCACTCAAAATTACTTTTTCATACCTAGTCAGCCGACTATGTGTCATGTATTGGGTTTTCGTTCTTGTCAAGAGAATTTCCACAGAATGGGGAACATATACTCTCAATGGATATCCCATCACTATGCCTTCACTCTGTTCCAGACTCACACAAGTAGCAGCAACTGCTTTCAAACATCCAGGCAACGCTTTCGCTACAGGGTCTAAAACAGCTGAAAAATATGCAATGGGTCTTTTCATAGTCCCATGTCTCTGTACCAAGACTGAAAATGCACATCCATCTCTTTCACTGCAATACAACTCAAAATCTTTCTCATAGTCAGGCATTCCTAATGCTGGAGCTTCACATAATTTCTTTTTCAGCTCTCTAAATGCTTTCATTTCTTCATCATTCATTTCAAAAGGATCTTTAACATCCTTCTTTGTCAGTTTTTGCAACGGTTTAGCAATCAGCGAAAAACCGCTTATACATTGTCGACAATATCCAACCATTCCCAGAAACATTCTTACCTCTCTTTGCGTCATTGGAGCTCTCATTCCTTGAATCATTTTTATTCTTTCAGTCGTTACCTTTCGCACTCCTTTCTCAATTTTATGCCCTAAATATTGAACTTTTTGTTGACAAAACTGCAATTTTGATGGGGACACTTTATGTCCTCTTTTTGCTAAATGATTCAGCAAAGCAATTGTATCATTGACACATGCTTCCTTCGTTTTTGATGCCACCAGTAGGTCATCAATATACTGAACCATCACTGACTTTTCTGGCATTTTTAAATCTTCCAACGATTTGTTTAGAATCTGATTAAAGATTGAGGGGCTTTCTGTGTACCCTTGAGGAATTCGGCACCATGCCAAAATACGCTCTCCAAACCTAAACGCAAATAATGGCTGGCTATCTGGATGCAATGGAATAGAGAAAAATGCAGGACATAAATCAATTACTGTGTACCATTCTGCTTCACGTGGAATCTGGTATAGAATCACAGCAGGGTTCGGTACTATTGGGCAACAAGGCACTACAATTTTGTTTACCTTCCTCAAATCCTGTACAATTCTATATGTTCCGTTTGGCTTTTTCAGTCCCATTATTGGCAAATTACATGGACTGCTCATGATTTCTTTTAGAATCCCTTGTTCAACCATTTTATTTATTACTGGCGTTATTCCTTCAATTATTTCTGGTGTCAATTTATACTGAGGCGTATTTGGGTAACTCGTTCCTTCTTTTACGGTTATTTTAACGGGATCTACTTCTTTCATTAATCCTATATCTTCTCCTGTAAAGTCCCACACTTCTTCTTTCACTGTCTTTTTCAATTCAATTGGGATTTTCTCTGCATCAAATACAGGAAACAAATCATTTACTTCTGGTTCTAAATTTACCATTGTCATTTTATACAGTACATCTTCATCTGGGGTCTGAAATGCAATTCCATCTGGAGTACAATAGATAGTGCAATTCATCTTGCACAATAGATCGCGTCCTAATAGGTTCACGGGACTACAATCGCATACCACAAATCGGTGCATTTCACTAAATGGACCAATCTTTACCTCCACTAATTTAGTAAGAGGCGTCTTAATTTGCTGATTTGAAACTCCATCTACTTGGATATGTTCACCTGAGAGAGGAAGGTTTGGAATTTCCACTGACCTAACAGTAGAACGGGTAGCTCCAGTGTCCACAAGGAATGTTACATTTGCACCATTCACTTCTCCATCCACAAATGGACCAGACTGATCTACCTCTAGAGTTGCGCCAAGCACGCACTCTTCCCCCTCTCCTAGGCACCGTCAGAAACTTTCATCCGTTTCATCCTCATCCTGTCGTAACCAATATTGAGAAATTGCAGCTGCACGCGGCAACTGTGTTACCTGTTCTCCTCCGTAGAATCCTGTTTCTGCACTGTATTTCTGTTGGTTAACACTCTTGGGAAGTGGTGGTTGTGGCACCTGACTCTGTTGAGTAACTACCTCACTCTGCACCTGTGAATTTAATGATTGATTTTCCACATTAAGTTTTGGAGGAAATTTACACTCGTTTCTCCAATGCCCTAGCTTTCCGCAGTTGTGGCATGGCCACTTTTTCTTTGCCTCATCTATACTCATTTGTCCTTTTCCTTTACCTATATTTGGTCGAGATCTAGCCTGTCCTGCTTCATTACCGGTATTACTCAATTGAGCTTCTTGCTTCTCTGCAACTTTCACCTGTGCCCACATGGCTTTTTCTTTCAATTTACGCTGTCTACTCTCAATATCATCACTGCAATACTTAGCATATCTCAAAACTTCGTCAACTGTGCTATTCTGCCAACAAATCATATGCTGTTTAATCATCTCACTTATCTCTGGTTTCAACCCATAAACAAATCTATATACAAAATGACTCGTATCCTCCTCATTTAGTGTCTCATAACCACTATACTGTTTGAAAACTAACAACAGCCTTTCATAATAAGCATGCACTGATTCTTTACTTTCTTGCGTTGTTCTGTCTATTTTTACCCAATCTGTTTCTTTAGGTGGAATCTTATTCTTCAAAAAGGTAATTACTTGGTCATACTTTCTCATCACTTCTGGTCCTGGCGCTCCTGTTTTAGCATCCCTTGGATATTCTACAGTTGGCCAATCAATAGTAATCTTACATTCTGTCCACAAATCAGCTGGCACTACTATATCAAATAATCCATCTAAGTCTATCCACAACACTTTTGAAACCTTAACAAATCTCTCCACTTGTCTGTACCATTCTACTGGCTTCTCTCTCAACTTTGGGAAGTCATTTGTAAATGACAGTATATCCTGTCTAGTCCATGGAACATGCACATAACTACCACCTGGAGTTTCTCTCATCGGGTACTCCCTTACAACTGGTTCCTTATCTGTCACTGCAAAAGCCAAAGATGCTTTATCTGTTGTTTTCTCGTACTTTTTCGTCCATCTATTTCTCCATCTATCCACATCACCCCATTTTCTCAGTAAAACAATTAACTCTTTTATTTGGGTCAATCTTCCTGATGTGTTCAAATTCTCTATATCTTTCTCACAAAAATCTACTCTGTATGGTTTCTGCAACGTTCTCACTTTTACAAACTCTACTCCTAGTTCACTTGCTGTCTCTTCCAATTTGTCATGTAAATTTCTAGCTCTCCATGTAAGACTTTTGCACAAAAACATAATCTCATCATCCTGATAATTTTTTTATTTTTCTGTACCAATCGTTCCTAAAATCAATTCTTCCATGACTATTTTTAACCTAATTACATCTAATGGTTTTACTTCTGTTTCTTTTGTTTTTAGCGTTTTCATCCATTCATTTAACTCATCTGGAGTCGGACCTACAGGCGTACTATTTAATTCTATCCAATTGCTACTTCTTTCTGGTGTCCCTGATGCAGACTCCGTTACCATAGGTATTCTCCTGATCTCATTCTCATTTATCGTCAAATTAGTAGGTGGGCTTGGTCTATAGGTACTAACCAAATGGTGTGCACCTTCATTATTCAGTTCCATCCCTTCTCTTTTTCTTTGCAAATGTGAATTCATGGGAATCACTAAAAAACGTTCATCAATTTTCTGATTCTCAAAAATTGGCATTACTGGACCTATCGTTACTGGTACAGTTACAGCTTCCATATTCTTTGTCAATGCTCTTATCTTCTCAGTCAATTCTCTTGTGGTTTTTGCTAATTCAGTTGTATTGTCACTTTCTATCTCTTCATTTTGCGAAGTTTTTAATTGATCTTGTGACCTATTTATCTCATCTCTTCGTTCGGGATTTTTATTCCTCCCAGTTTCCATTGGCGGTGCATTAGGTGTCACCACCGCAGAAGTCTGTTGGTATGGAGGTGGGTTTCTGTTTAAAATATCTTCCAGCAATTCGTCATCCGTTTCACTACCACCATACCCATACTTTTCTATAACTACATGTTTCTTTTTCTCTGTACACTTTCTCTTTGCTTCTTCCTCAACTGTAAAAGCTGGAAACAAACCTCCTGTCATATTAGCACATCTCCATCGCTTTATTCTGTCCTCATGATTTACTCCCCATAACCTTCCAGGCACAAACTCATGATTCTTTAATCCTCTGAATCTCTCTCGTTCATACATCTCATCTTCCCATTCAGTTAAAGCTTCAAACTGTGTCGGTCTAGGTTCTAACATTGCCATCTTTTCTCTCAAATTCCGTAGTACAGCTACATTAAATGAACCATTCTCAGGGAAAGCCAAAGCTCCATCTTTCTTGGTATATTTTGTCCAATTTTCTAACCATATGCATGTATGATATCCATATTTCAGCATCATATGCGAAGCTGGTGATTTCGGCGGAGGAATTATTTGTCCCTCTCTAGTCACTACCTTTTTGTCTTTCCTAAAGAAGTTCTTAACTTTCGACATCCATGACGTTTTCTCTCTACCATACTCATAATACGACATGATTCACAATTGCTTTTTCTCCTCAAACGATCCGCAATTCAACACTGTTCTCTATGTGTTATTCCAACCAATACTAGCGCGACTCACACTAAAGCTCCAATCAGAGCGATTTCTGTCTACAGCGCACTGTCCAATCCCAGCGCGACTTTTGTCTACGTCAGTTCTGCTCCTGTTTCCGTATGACTAGCGCATTGTCCAATCCCAGCGCGGCTTTTGTCTACGTCAGTTCTGCTCTTGACCCCTCCTTTACAAAATTTATCGGCAATTTCTTTTTCAACAATTCTTCGTTAGTTACAACATTTAAAACACATTTCCATTGTCTGATTCGCTAAACCAAAGAGATAGCTTTGACCATTTACACAAGAACTCTGTATTTTCCAGTAGGCAGCGCTTACCTCTACCCTACCACAGAATTTTCTGTTTCGCCGATAAAGTAGCACTTCCCTCTACCTTACCCTTCTTTCAAGCAAGCGGTAAACCCGTTTCTCTGGGGATAAAACACATGTGGAGACTATACTGCTCCTGAGAATTAAGGCCAGAGTTTCACAAGAAAACCGATCACTATTTCACTTACACACCTTTTATACGGAAAATGTCCCTATCATAACACAACCTGTGTTATCACCAATATGAACTCAGACAATGCACCATTCCATGTGACTTCTCTTGCCGGAAGCGTGAAAACTTACATATAACATAACGCGACTCAACATAAAGTGTTAGACATGAACTTATCAATAATCAATAATCACCAAACTAATCTATAGTAACCATAACTCTGCTACCAAGAAATCTGATCCAGCGCTAACAATAAAAATTCTTCTCCTATATGCTTCGGTCATCCAGGTGCAACTATTCCTCCAACACACAAACTATATCCATATGACGGTGGGGCCCATAACACCGCATATACATTCACTTACTCATTTATTCCCTGGATTACCTCCGTCCTTAACCTAGGAGAAAACGATTCGCTGGAAGGAGACGGGATACCTCTTTTAACATGACATAATGTTTCTCATTTGCTTTAAGGTATTCCGCTCATTGGTCGATGGACCAACTAGTAGGAATCAGTTGATGGTGATTAAGACCAGCTCAATCACAATAAACTCTTTAACATTTTACCTTAATCATTGAGCTAAAGAATCACTGAGTCATTTGTTTAAAGAATAATAAAGTTTATATAAAGTTTCGAAGCAAGAAATAAGTTTAAGCTTATTATTCAGATTATTACATTTATCATCAATATAAGAATACATTGAAATTGCAATGCATACCTATTAGACGAAAAAATAAGGTTGTCATAGCAAGAACTCCAAAAGATCAATCTATCTGTCTTGGAAAATCTAATAGTTCTAAATGAAAAATCTATCAGGAATAAAAAGGTTCTCCAAAAAGCAGCATCTTATACTCAACTAGAAATATAAAATAGCAGCAGCAGCATCAACTCGTCAGCATCAGCAACCGCAAATTCACCCATCTGCAGCATCCACTCTCTCCAGCATCTAACCCCTCCCCACCAAGAGTAGGTCTTCTTATACCCTAATTCTAGCTTACTGAATAAAAATGTTGCATCTCTATGGCGTGATTCTTTCTCATTGGTTCATTCAGGTCCATATACATTTTAATCAAACTTCCTTGTCTTAACCAGTTCTTTGTGGAATGTCCATGCTTGCATCGTTTCCCACAGTTCATGACATTGCTCATCAGTTTCGATCAGTCCAATTTGTATCTTTTTCTGCTACTTTTTAGATTCAACAGTTCCGTCCATTTATTCAGTTTGACTTCTCACGCTTCTTGCTGATCATCTTGGCACACATTTGCTCAGAAAGGTCACAATAGCCTTGACCATACTACCGTCTTAGCCTCTCAGCACGAACACGTGGTCATCCTTTTTCACAGCCTTTCTCCTCTACCACACGGTTTCTTGCTCATGCGTACTCTAGCAAATGGCGGCCATTTTATATCGCTGCTCAACAGGACTAAGCGCACTATTTTCAAAGATAAACAAAATATTGTTAAAATAAAGAATATAAACCCTTTCGTTTCCCTCCCGTCTTTCTACGTACCCCAATTAGGTATTACCTAGCAAAAAAGCAACATATAAAGCCGTCCCTTACTTACCATCGCTTTATTTTGCCACCACACGTTTTATTTAAAAAGCACAAATCATGCGTTTATTATTTTATTAGTACGCAAATATTACGTTATGTTAGACACGTAAACAATTATAAGTTGATTAATTTGCACACAAAATAGCGTGTTACCTTTAACCCTTTACATGTAACATACATTGTTGGTTATTTACTTAAACGAACATGTATATTAATTATTTTACGAAAATTATTAGGAGGTTAAAATTTTTTCATTTACCCTGCTCCATCAACTGCAACCAGTGAGGCCCCCAATGGAACATTTTGGTGACATTTGCTGACCTCTGCAGCCCGCTGAGGTATCAGGACTTACTTCAGTCACACAGAAAAGACCAGTGTCCACAGGAGCGAAGATGTGTTTCAGCTCTCCGATAAGGTATAGTCAGCCCAAGTAAAACAGTCACCTGGGTAATGTCTAATACCTCCTAGGAGAGAAGAGACCTTCAGGGAGGACCACCAGGGGACAACCAGCAGCAGAGCAGGAGGGCTGAAGTATTAACTTTTCTAAGCGTGTGCCTCCAGGCTGCAGGAACACAAAACAAAAAAAAGGAAAGAGAAAAAGAAACAATATACTAAATGTTAGCAGAAATACTTCAAAAGGAACTTGCTAGTGAGGGGTATTACGCAGAGGGAGCATTCAGTATAGTTGATAGTGCACTGTCACATACTTACACAATTGCTGTTGGATGGGGCTTAATGTAAGAGGTCTCTTCGAGAATATGAAGAAATAAAAGTATCCAGTTCGCTCTAATTAGAAGAGCAGGAGTGCTCAGGTATTGCTGTCTTGTATTGTCAGAGGCACATTCTACCTTTTGACATGAAAGAGACCGAGAGCACTATAAACAAAAAATGTTAAACAAGTAGCGAATCCTGCTACAATTGTGGCTGTCAGAAAGAAAAATGTAGCAAAGCGGTTTCAGCTTACCGCGAGTTCCACCTAGGCTCTTTGGTACACCCGGAAAGTCTTTACCAGGCTACGAGCTTCTGAAGAGATTCAAAGGGGCTAGACAAACCGTCCTTGAGCCGCAGCGCGGACCTGTGCTGGTAAATGGATCCGGCTCGGGTGGGGGAGTCAGCAGAGCGTGTAGCGAGGCAGACGATTTCCAAGCATCAGCGCGGCCACACGCTGGGAAGAGCTTCCGGCCGTGGCAGGTGAAGACAGCAGGGCGCACTGTGAGGCAGGCAGCCTCTCTCGGTAGCGCAAGCTTGCGCTGAAAACAAAAGTCGAATTCCTGCTGCAAAAATGACGAGTACACCAGAAAGCACAATGTAGGAAAAAGACTCAGACGAGCGCGTCAAAATGAGTCTTCAACAGTCTCTCCAAGGATATCCACAAACGCCGAGCAGAGTGTTCACCAAGCTCTCAGGACAAACAGGAAGAGCTCACTAAAGGATCCGGGTCAGGGGGCGTGGTCCTATCCCATGGTAGGAGTAAACCAAGCACCGATGTGGGTGGGAAGTCCTCATTTATACAATGTGAGTCACCTGACCTGGTGATGCCTGGGTGTTTTCAGCAACAGTACCCTCTCAAGAACACTGGATGACCAAAGGGGTGCATTATGGGAAGTGTAGTGAGGTGGTTTTCAGCCACGCCAGGGCGCACGAAGCCTGGCGCGTAACATGAGGTGAGCGGCGTGCTGGGGCCTACAGATATCGGGGAGCCCTGTGCCTTGGTCCAATTTGGGCTTCACAGGAAACGACATAGAGAATTGAAGTGAGTTTTAAGGGATTTATTAACAAATTAATTTAAAGCAAATTAATAATTCATCAAGTACTTAAATTGTAGTAATCATTTTTACAGATTCAAATAATCTAGAAGTTGATATTTCAAAATACAGTACAATAGCACATGGGTAAGAATTACAAATGGTATGCAGAAAATATAGCATAAAGGAAAATCCCTAATCTAAATTAAAGAAGGTTTGTGTCAGAATGTCAGTTAACTCAAGCAAAATAAGGTAAGGAGTCAGCTTCAGAAAATCAAATGAAGGTTTCTGATGAGCAAATAGGAATGCATGGGCATAAAGCCTTAGCACTCAGGCAATTGAGATTAGCAGAGGCTGGAAGGGTCTCCTCAGCTCGAAGTAAACAAGCAGCATCTCTAAGATCTGCTTTCTAAAATGTGCCCTAGTCTAAGGAACAGATGCTAGTATAATTCAACAAAACACCAGTTGTAACATTTCACTTTGTTCTCACTCCCATGAACCAATCAGTCTTCACCAAACTCTGGGAGCAGGTAAACACCCTAGTTTCACATGTGTTGGCTATGTCCTTGATTTGTTACTGTGAACAGAATTTTGTGTTTCAGAGAGCACTTCCCACAAAGCACGCTTCCTGGCATTTACCTGTCCTCCCGTTGAGAATCTCACTATCAGTTGTCAAATACATAACAAATGCCTATTTACTAGTTAACAGAAGGCTTCTGGAAAAATACAGCATCTGCAGTGGAAAGAAAAGAAAAACATATTGTGCAAAGCAACTGCATAAATGCTCTTAACCTTACTTGTAAAGTTGACATTTCAAAATGCATCACTATGTAAGCTAACTTCATTCATTACAATATGTTAACTCGGGTTTTTGCTTATAGTGGCTAAGTGTGAGCACCTCCTACAACTTGTGTGTTATGTGTGCACTTGTTATTTAATGTTATTAACTACTTTACTAATAAATTAGCTTAAGTTGCAAAATTAGAAATTTTGCTCTACCATGTGCTACTTGCCAAATAACAACAGTTCAAAATGTCTCGTCAGTGGTACACTTTCAATACAATTACAATAGAATAATCGGTCACATCCATTCATTTGTGCAAAGTCATGAGATAAGTCAGAGATTCAAAGTTTGTAAAGAACCTTCACCTTAGGAAAGTAATGACGTATCAAATGACGTGAACTGCTACACCTAGGTATAACTGTGCTGCTCTGATTGGTGCACAGCATGTACAATGGTCACCCCTAAGTGTTCAGTGCACCTCCAACCTACTCTTTAGTTAAAGTGGGTGGACATGAGGTCAAATAACACAGACCCTCAGTTTAGAGGCCTTTTGATCATCAATTTGGTCATTAAGAAGAGACCAGGGCCTGCATATACTTCCCTCCCATTCAGCAGTGGTGTCATTGTGTCCAAAGTATTAGGGTAGCAAAGTGATAGCACATGTCTTTTGAGACGCTGCCGCCCCCACCCCCCCAGCTCCGATTACATCATAGAAGGAAGCATCATGAGACAATGATGGAAGACTGCATATTTAAAACAAATCTGTATTGAAACTTCTAGGTGACATTCTAGATATGAGACTGACTCTGCCCCAGCCTTGCTATCCTTTCATAAGCACTAGCCATTCTGCAGACCTCGCAGTTTCCATTTTGCATCTAGAGATACTTGTGAACTTCTAAACAGAATCCTAACTCTGTCTCTTCTTGTTTATAGTCACAAATGTAAATAATGATTGTCCCTTTCTTGTCGATATACTTTTATGCTTTCACACATATATACGTTTACGTGTTTTCTGCCCTTCCCTCGTGTTCTGCATCCTGATAATCTGACTCCAGGTTCCAAGGGTGACTGGATCCTCGCACCCTACGTTCGGGCAGCCCACGGCTTCCCTGCAGTCCATCCCACCGCACTGACAGGATCCAGCTCCCTTAAGGTAGGTTACTTATTATATCAGTGTCAGGAGTGAACTGATGAATGAGTGGGAAGCCTTCTCAACGAGTATTGAGCAGGGGTACTCAAAGAGGCTCCTCCTCCTCCTCAGGGTGTTCCGAAGGGCGCAGAGAACAGATCTCGCTGCTTCATGTGGGAGGAAGGGGCTCCCACGTGCACACGGTGAATAAAGAACAAGGGGCGCGCACCAGGCCCTGACCAGACCGCGCAAGGAAGAGGGAGTGTGAGTTTGGCTATGTCATGTGACAAAGGCTACTGAAGATTTGGAAACAAATGAAAGATATCTGCCAGCGATTGCAGGTGCTGCATCTGTTCAGCCAATGGATGGACCCAAAGTGACTGCAACATTGTCACCGGCTGTATTGAGTGTCACAGCCGCTGTTGAGAATGGCGATGGGGAGAGAGGGTCAAACAAGTATAGAAGACAGACTTCTCATTCATCAGGTATCAACGAGGGGCGTCCATAGCAAAGACAAGACAGCATCATTACTCATACATCGTATTGCAAGGTACAATATCTTGTTTGCGAATAGACTAGGATTATCTGTGCTATGCCGGTGTGGCTGCCACGTGTCTGGCATTGCCCAGGCAGCGAGTTGACAAAGAAACCAACCCCCTCTGCTGCTCCGAGCAGCCGCTTACCAGTTGAGGTCACCCCTTTTACACTGCATCCTCAGGCTCCAGTCAGTTGAGGGGGTATCATCCTGGCAAGAGTACTTTACTTATGGGGGCAATATACTTCCTGGTGGCATGATGGTGCTGCCTTCATGCAATGACTATGACGATTATAATATAGCAATCATGCTTTACACACTGGCACATCTGGGTCCTGCAGGATAGTGATTGTTTACGTGCCTGGCAGTGGCAGTGTACATTCTGGCGTGCACTGGAGCTTTCCAAACCCTGGCAGTTTGGTTTTTCGCATAGCTTGCTGCTTTAATATGCGGTGGCAATGCTTAGTGTGACAAGGCAATGCTGCTTTGCATACAGTGGCAATGCAAAAAGTAAAGTGTTAATAGCTATGGAGGGGCAATATAGAAACTTGCATCATGCACCATCTCCAATCTAATGGATAACTGCTGTCTCCCGCCTGAGCCTGTATCATAGGTAAATTGCCCCAGTCTTAGTACCATCAGCAACAGCCCGGTTAAGTGAAGAGCTCCTCTGTCTGTAAGCAGCCTTCTGGCACGATGAACAGACCTAATTTATAACAGCATCAGTGATCCACCTTAACAGGTTGGCACATATTGTAGTAATGTGTAGGAAAAAGTACAAAAATTATAAAATTACACGATTACACCAGCTTCAGTAATTAAGAGTAATTTGGGGCAAAAACCCTACCACAAAGGCACAGGAACAACCAACTAAGAGAGAGCGAGCGACTGCTGGCTACTGCTGTTCATGTCTTGTATTATTTAGTGCTATTTTCTTAGCGCAACACACATCCTCATCCCATTTTGGACACAAGGGTGCATTTTGCATCAAGAAAATAGTGCTAAATGCTGGATTATGCTTTTTATGTCATTATGCATAATGACAAGTAAATTCCAAGTAATTATACTAGGCAGAACTACGCCAGTTAAGCCCACTCCTAGTATTGTAGCATATTTGATCTACACAATTGGCCAGCATGCATATTGAGCATCATATTAATAACACCGTGGACATTTTAATAGATTATTGTGTGGCATGAAAACAATAATAGGCATGTTTCTCTTTAGGATAAACTCTTTCAAATGGTAATCTTGTGTGGCATTTGTTGGTCATATTTTTTTTTTTAGTGGGGACACAGTTTATGTTTAGGCGTATCCATATTTTATGGTATGAAGAAATATTGTTGCTGGGAACTGTTGAGTACCATGAAGTGTGTGAATATTTCAAGATTTCTCCAGCAGAACTGTCAATAAAACCAGTGCCTTTTAGTCAATCTAGGTGAAATACTGTGATTTTAATTTCATTATTTCAAAAGTTTTCCAAACCTGTCAAATGCAGGAACAGTAGGTGCCAGATAGCAGGGCTTTAAGTGGGATGAAAAAACTGGTGGGTCTATCAAAGGGGCGTGGCTGATGAAATTAAGGGCGTGGCTTTAAAACGCTTACGCTAAAAATATGTGCTTTTGCATAATGTGCGCCCTACTGGTATCTTGGTGCTTCTGTCATTGCATCCAGATATATAATATAACAAGTAACATTACATCTATAACAAGCCAGGACTATCGGCTTTGTCAATGGTATGTATTTCTATTTGCTATATATCTGAGGGTGAACGTGCGTGGTCCTTTTCAAATAGTTTGTTTCCTTGTAAGTCTTTCCTCTCTCCAGGGGGGCTGGTTATCAAAGGATGGATTTGCAAAGGTTAGTTTAAATAGTCAATCTTTAGTTTTTTCCTTTTTCCTCTGTTTAAAGCAGGATATCCAAGTAAAACCTTTGCCTTTCTCTCATAACTTTTGTTTGTTTGCACAATTTCTTTTTAACAACGTTGGTGTTTAACAAAATATATGTTCCAATACCTCGATTACACACTCGAAGCATTTCTTCCTGCAGAACAGTTCTCATGTAAAAACATATGGTTTTAATGTAAAGCGCTCTAGTGCCCTTGAGCTAAGTTTGCGCTATATAAACTGCCCAAAAGAAAGAATACAGCATAACGTGACCTTTACATGCCCTGGATGGGGCATATGTCTGTGCAACAACAGCATGTAAGCATCATCGTTGCCTTGAATGCAAAAGTATACACGCACATGAAGGGCGGAAACCTTCCCTCGTAGATGACAATGAAAGTTAATATAATTTGTAGTGAACACGGTAAATAATGTACTCTGCGTTATATTAGAAAGTGCCTTGCTGTTCTGGACAGTGTGCTGCACTGTTAAAAGAGCCAAGCTTCCCTACCGCAATGAGCATTATTTCTTCAAACAGCGGGATCCGAGCGGACATTCCAGTGAACACAGGAATCACACAAAACAGAGGTTTCTGCCCCGAGGGTGCGGGCAACAATGGAGAGCCCAATAGGGACCAGTCTCAGCACCTGCGTTTTAGAACTTCAGGTGCTGAGCACAGGCAGGACCCGGCCCACTTAAGGCCCTGCCAGACAGGTTATATGGATAAAGTCCGGAGAGGAGAATCAGAGAATGAGAATATCTGCTTCCTATTTTGGACTGTTGGGGCAGAAATTATTCCAGGTGAAGTCTTGAGGAGGACATGGCTGAGGCAGATTTCAGTGAACGAGCCAACAATTGTGGATATGTCTTGGCTGCTTGGACGCAATGATCAGCCATGGATAAAATAGCTTTAAATGGGTTCAGAGAGGTTGCTGGATAGCATTCCATAATGTGCTTGTCCGCCAATAAAGCTGTAAAATGCAATATATGGCATCTGCTGTAGTGAATGGTATTTATTTATTTTTTTACTGGGATTTGCATACCACATGCCTGACAATGAAATGGCCTTCAAGCACTGTAGTATGTCTACAATGTAAGTTGCCACATGGCTCTGAGCTGTCTATATTGCTTGTTGATTTGTTCCTCTCAGCTTTCTGCTGTGTGCATCGTGCCATGGCTCCGAGTTATCTGGAAGGTGTATTTCCTATTGTTTCTTGAAAGACCACAGACTAGGGGGCGTGGCCTATGTGCCAAAGATGGCGGTAGTGGGTTGAAGGAGCTCTGCACTGCCACACCAATCCTGCATTAATACTAACCTAGCCTGTGCACTGAACCCGATCCAATGGGCCGGCCTGTGCTTGACCCGAGTCTGGCAGTGTCCTAGAAGCTGTGAAGGACCCCGAAGCATGAGTTTGTCCCGGGCTGATGAGGCGGCCAGGGCAACTGCAGCATGAGGCTGTAGTCCGAGGAGAGGCCTAGGGGAGGAGGTGAGGCAGGCCGGCAGGGGTACTGGCTGTGAGAGATGGCAGACGTGGCCCTCCAGAGAGTCTGTAGCCTTAGGGCCGGTCGATTAAGAAAGAACCCGGCCGGAGGAAGTTACTGGGGTGAGGCGTGGCTGGCCTGGTCTTAGTGATCTCCTGGCAGCTTTTGGATACCTGAGAACTGGTTGCAACCTCAGTGGCGATTTCTCCACGAGGGTGGGGGAGTGTTCCTTGATGGAATGGAACCTGCACCCCACCCCTAGCGCCTTGAGACCCTTACGGGTGAGTAGTCGCGCTTCAACAAACCCCCTGATTGATTGATTGCCCCCCGCCCACTGTGATCCGCACGTGAAAAAATATACAATGAAATTATTTAATTGCCAATTTATTTTTTACTGATGTGTGCGCGCTGCAGTGGCCACTAGCCAAATGCGGGGCGTGTCCTCTGCTGCCGATTGGGAGCATGGAGGACTGGAGCAGTGGCTGGCCGGACGCTCCAAAGTGCGCATGTCAGTTTGGCCGGCTGTCTTGCGATGGCCAGCCTGACATGCTCACTTTGAAGCTCTCCAACCCGAGCTGTCTAAGACAGCTGCGCAGAGAGCAATCACAGGCCTCCAGGGCCTGAAGGAGCGTCCAGCCAACCTGCTTCATCCAATCCTAGCACTTCTCTCATGCTGGTTAATAGCATGAGAGCAGTGTCTGCATTGGTTAGGGGAGCTCCACAGCAGACTGCAGTTTCAGAACACAGAGGAGGATGTACAGCAGTGGGTAAGTACCATTTATTTTAATTTTATTTATTTTAAATGTTAGTGTAGTTGTATTTTGGACTTTTGGAGGTAAGGGTTGTATTATTATGGGCTTTTGGAGGGGGAGTGTTTTATTTTGGGCTTTTGGAGGGAGAGGTGTTTTATTTTGTTTTTGGGAAGCAGTGGTGCACTTTGATCGACTAACCACTTTTTCAAAGTTTACCAGTCGCCGCTGTGAAACATGAGGTATGATGCGCATACTGTGGTGTTGTGACCCGGGGCAGACTGTACAAGATACTCAATTGACTGTGTTACACCTGTTGCCCCCCACACACAATATAGCGAAAGCCAAGGTGGTAGCTGTTCATGGTCAGGGAAAGATAGACAAGTTTACTAAACACCTCCTTCTTCATCTGGGCCTGTGATGGTGCCAGAGGGCCCTCCGCCATTTGAGGAGTCGAACCCCCTGACCACAATACTCCAGCCTGTCATGGATTGTCATAAGGATCTAAATGAGAAAACTGGCAGAGTGGGGGTAGAGTTGTCACTTCTCCAGCAGGACTTTCAGAACTTGTCAACTTGCACGACGGGAGCTGAAAGCAGGATATCGACCCTAGAAGATAAGATGTGCCCCACAACAAAAGAACTCAAAAGGCCACTGTCCCAGCAACTTGAAAGGAGAGCAGAGGATGCTGAGGGTAGGTCGCGCCGCAGCAGCCTCAGGTTTGTGGGGCTACCAGAAGGTGCAAATGGCAAGTGGCTGGAGGCATTTCTCACCGACTGGTTCAGGTCCAGGGTTATAGCAGCAGACTTGTCGACTTGTTTTATCCTCGAACGGGCCCCTAAAGCGTTGGCCCCTAAACCTCCACCAGGAACTCCGCCTCGCCCCGTCATCATCATAAGAGTAGTTAATTACATGAACAGAGACACAATCCTTAGGCAGCCCCAAGTGAATTTGCGCTGTGCTGCGGTGTAAATAATGTTGTTCCCTGATTACACTAACAAAGAACAATTTCAACGCAAGCCCTTCTTGGAAGTAAACCAGAAGCTCCAAATCCTCCAACTGTAATACATGTTGCTTTATTCAGCCAAATGGAAGGTTCTATTTCAAGGGAAGACTTTTCCTTTGAGAGCCACAAATCTGCATGGGATTGGCTTGAGGAATGAAAATCGATCCCTAGAACATCTTGGATCCCCTGAAGTCCGGAGAGGTTGATGCCCAGGACTGGGCGTCTCTCCCGCTCGAACACAACTCTAAATGATACATTGGAAGGTTCCATGGCTCAAGAAAGCGTACTGTGGGCAGGGGCAAGGACTCAACTTCTTTAAGCTCTAGTGATGACGCCAGCCTGCAGCACCCCTTGGAACAACAAGGAGATCATTATCCTGAAGATGCCGAGCTGATGTGCTTGAAGATGCAACAGAATTCGCTCTAAAAGCTGTGGATGGCAGGTTTGGGAGTTATGATTCCAGACAGAACTGACAGGCACAGAAAACGTTCCCTTCTTCTGCGGTAGACTTTTATTCCCTTAGATTGGTTCAAACAATTCTTTTGTTGTTGTTTATGTAATAGTTGAATATGGGGGCAACAGATGTTTCCTGTTTGGAAGTGTGGGGTGGGGGGAATTGGGGTTAGGGGTTTTCACTTCACGTCAAAGGCAGCTTACACTGGCAAGGGATGCCATCAGGGTTTCATTACCCAAGTTTCCAAGCTTTTGTTTCACAAAATCATCACATGGGACATTTATGGACTAGATGATAGAGTTAATATTACGCAGAGTGAAGGAAATGGCTTCAATGGTACTCCTTTTTTAGGAAACCAATTTGTTTGGCAATAACTGTAATTTACAGGGCCACTACAGTTATACCAGAGTCTACCAGGCAGGATTCACTAGAGGATCTAGGGTGGTAGGCATCTTATTGCACAAATCGTTGCCACTAGTGGTGGTTAGCACGGTGACCAATGCCTTAGCGTGCTTTGTTCAGATCACAGGCAGCATAGAAGGAAGAACTTGAACAATAATTTATGTGTATGTCCCGCCAGCCATGAGAGCTTATGAAGGGGATGGCTGCAGCCCCTGAGGAACGCATTATTGTGAGGGGTGATTTCAATAATGTAATGCACTTATAAGAGGACATTAGTGATGCGATTACCACCTGTTGAGCAGCGACACTGAGTTCAAGGGTGGATTCTCTGGGTCTCGCTGACATCTGGAGGTCATTCCACCCCAAACAAAAGAGTATATGTATTCCTCCTACACGCACAAATCCTAGTCAAGACTTGACTATATATATCCCAACTGCATACTTGACAAGCGTGGAGGGGGTGATGATACAATCTAGATTGCTATCAGACAATTCTCTGGTGGAGGAAGTGCTGAAGGGAACTGGGGATGGGTCAGGTAGACTGGCAGCTTCGGCTTGGGTAGCTACAAGCCACCATGCTGGGGAGGGATTGAGGATTAACCAAGCACAACACTGCCCCCAAGATCTCATACACTATACTTTGGGAAGCTATAAAAACTGAGCTAAGGGGGAGAATAATATTGTATGTGGTGGGGAGGAGAAGGGAGAGGTGCAGGGAGATAAGCTCCCTAGAGCAGCCGTTTTCTGTGCTAGAACAACAGTGGACCACCTCCCAGAACAAAGAGGGTCAGCGCCAACGGGAGGCAGGTCCTCAAGCAGCGGGTGATTGATAGCGTGAAACACAGTATTGTATCTATAAATTTGTTCGCAAATCTGGAAATCTTATCTATTGGTTGGCCAGCTGAAGGGCTGGGCCCAGATTGGTGCCGATGCTGAGATGTGGAAGGGAGAGTAGTGCATGATTCTCAGGGAATTGCAGATGGATTATTATGAGGCACTTTATAGAACACGTCCACCCCCTCTCAGAAATTCACTACCCAATTGCAAGGGATCTGATCAAGCCCATGTTTACTCCTGGGGACTGTATGAACCTAGACTTACCACTTGAGGAAGAGGGGCTAAAGTTCCTTAATTATGTGGACAGAGACACCTTTCTGTGACAACCCCGATCGCACAGAACCTTACAGCAGGACTCAGTGCGAGTCAGCATTTACCCAGACTTCACCATGCAGGTACAACTGCTGCAGAGATGCTTTATGGAAGTGAAGCAAAAACTGAAAGCGATACAGCTGATCTACATGCCAATGTTTCCTGAAAAACTGAAAGTTGTACCAAAGGGAAACCCCACTTCTTCAAAACTCTACAAGTGCTATAGGACTATCTATAAATATGGTGACCTGAATGCGATGGCCAACCGCTAACAACGTCACCAAGGACTGAATGGGAGAGTGGATGACGGGGACAATCGAGGCGCTCATGGAAACGCAGGCATCAAGGCCTTAGGGAGGCCAAGTGGGGCTTATTGGATTTAGGATGGAATGCTGAAAATGGAGAATAAACACAGTGGGACAAGTTACGGATGCACACTTTCCCCTTCGGTCACCTTCCTGCTCCACGGGGTAAACACTTACACCTTTTCTGTGTTTGGGATTTAATGGGGTTGCGCACGGGGCCATTGGGGAATATGGAGATGTTCTGGTATGGCACTTCATGTGCCTCTAATTGAAACAGGACTATTAAAGTCTAGGGTCATCTGCACAAAGATATCCCTTATTTGGTCCACAGCTCTGAGCATTTTCGAAGCAACCCATATCACACTGGTTACTTCCTTAGTTGGGTATGGGCAACAGATATTTCATGTTTAGAAGTATAAGGAGGGGGACTTGGGAAGTTCTTTAGTTTAGCTAGTATCTTAGTTTTTGTTTAGCACAGCAGTACACATGCACCTTTACATCTCACGCTCCACATAATAAGCCACCATCACTGCCATACAAGACACCGTTGACATGTTCTCCTGCAACGTGGATGGGTTGAATGATAAGATCAGGAGAGAATCATCATTTCAATACCTTAAAAGGCGCACTACATCCATCCTCCTCCTGTAGGAGACACATCTACTTGGCAATCACTGCTCTGTTCTTGTTCAGAGGGGTTATACTAGGGTGTACCATTCAAGATACACTACTGCCTCCAGAGACACCGCTATATTGTTACACAAACTGTCCCCATTTAATGTTACAGAGGCAAACCATGATGACCAAGGTAGATACATGGTGGGAGGGGAAAATGGGCGATGCCCACTGGACTTTTACATTGGTTTATGCTCCTCCTGCCATCATAGATGACCTGGGTAGACACTGACAGCACTCAGCCATGGAAGTCTCCTTTTTTAGGTACATGGGCCCGATGACTGGCTCTATCCGATAACTGGTGCCTATTGCACCCAACTTTGTAGGGAGTACACCTTCTACTCTCATTACTACAAGATGTCATCCAGAATAGAATACATATTTATGCCTTCAATAGATACTCACAAATTGGTTGAGGGACACATCTTCCCATCAGCCCTAACAGGCCATGCAACAAAGATCTTTGCCAGCACCACATTACTGACTACTAATAAAAACTTAGGGCCTGATTCACAAAAGTAAACGTACACTTTTGTTTAAGTTAATGATTGTGTGCTATTCACAAAGGTATTTTACTAGTGGTATCTTTACAACTGTGGAGTCTCCGCACATAAAAAAGATAGGACTGTCCAATCTTGTAATGTGCGGAGACTCCGCAATCGTAAAGATACTACTAGTAAAATACCTTTGTGAATATCAAACAATGGTAAACTGACACAAAACTGTAAGTTTACCTTGGTGAATCAGGCCCACAGTGTAGCCCTCTGTTACTCTCTGGGAGGCCTTAAGGTTTGTGCTACAGGGTAGGGTAGGGTGATCTCATACCAGACAGCCCAAAAAAGTGCAAACTAAATTGAATATTGGACCTAGAACGGGCCATTGAAACGGCCAAGAAAGAAATGGTGGAACCAGTAGATGGACACCTACGTCATAAGGTAGAAATGTTACGACTGTCTCTTAAAAAGAAACTACTAGACTCAGCATCCTTGGCACATATGGCATCTCAATACAAGATTTATGAAGTTAGGGATAGGAATGTAAAGCTGCTATATTGGCATCCCAGTAGGAATGTTGCACTACGATTGGTACCATCGGTGGCCTCCTCTACCAGGCAAATCCACACAGAACACAGCTTCATAGCCCAAGAGTTTGCAGCGTAAAATGCCCATTTATATGTCGAACAATCGATAACTGTGGCCGAATCAGAACTACCCATTGTGGAGGAATTGATAGTCCCCAGACTCTCTGATGATGACCACTGGATGCTGGAGGAACTGCTGACTGTGGAAGAACTTGCGGCAGCTTTTAGCTTACGACCCTCGGGGAAAACACTGGGTCCAAATGGGTACCCCTCAGAAATCTTCAAGAAATACTCCTCACTTCTGATCCTGCCAATAATGGAAATGTACAGGAAGGCCCTCGAGGTTGAAGAAATCCTGTATGACTTGCAGGAAGCGATAATTACTGTGCTACTGAAACCTCAGAAACCAGCTGACAGGTGTGAGTTTTACAGACACATATCACTGATCAACGTAGAATCAAAGATCCTTGTGAAAACTCTGGCCAATAGATTAGTGAAGATCATCCGGACCACAATACACTATGATCAAAACAGCTTTATGCCTGAACATGGTACACACCACTGTCTGCGATGCCTACATAACGCACTAGCACTCTCTCCAACAACAGTGGATCAAAGGGCGCTGGTCTCTTTAGACTTCAAGAAAGCCTTCGATTCAGTCCGGTGGTGCTTCATGTTCCGTCTACTGGCCCCCTCTTCTGTCGATACATTGCACTACTTTACGCAAAGCCCTGGTCTAGTGTTTGAGTAAATGGGGTGCTCTCTCAGGACTTTGAGGTTGAACAAGGTACAAGACAAGGGTGCCCCATGTCCCCCCTCATTTTTGGTATGGTCATCAAACCATTGGCACAATGGACCAGAGGACTGGATTTCACTGATTAAGCTACTTGGAAGTTAGAATATCCCTATATGCGGACAGTGTCCTGATATATCTGAGTAACTCAGATACCTCACCTGTTATAGATCCTTCTGCTATACGCAGAGGCTATGGGTTAACTGAGATAAATCCACATATGTTCCAGTGAGTGGGAATCATGATGATATCCGGAACACAACCACCCTGCTCTGGGGAACTCAACACTTCAAATACTTGGGCATGCATGTCTCATCCAGTAGATCAAGAGGTTGGGACTTGAACATTGCTCCCTTAATATGGCCAGGAGAGGAGCTTTATTTAAAATGATATCCATTCCCTGGATTATTTATAGACTGCAAAATGTCCCCTAAAACATTCCACGGTTTTATTTTCACTCCTTACATTCAACAATGGTGGGTTATCTGTGGCCAGGCAGTTAGCTTAGAATTGTGTCCCATAAAATAGTGGTGAAGCTATATGATGGAGGCCTTGTCAATATCCAGCTCTATTACTGGGCCAGCCACATGGTTCTCATCAATGAGTGGCTATTTGCGGACAGGGAGGACCCTGCGGTTATGGTAGAACTTATAACCCTTGAGAAACATGGGGTTCTAAATCTCCTTTATGGTCCTTCCACAAACAGGACTCTTTCCCCAGCAGCACAAAAATTCTTATCTTGCAGGCATCAGGTATTGAAATGGCTACGATGACATGGTGTGCTGATGGCGGACACACCCTTATGGGCCAAGACTTGACTCAAACACATTGCACATTGGAGTGCTTAATTGGAAGGGGCATCAGAGCGATCTCGAAGCTAGGTAAAGTATGGGAGGGAAGCTCTATGCACTCCTTCCAGCAATCAAAGGCTACATATGACATGCATAAAACTCAATTCTACCGTTATCTCCAACTGCGTCACACTCTAGAGGCACATCGGGACGCACTTCAATCCCTACCGGCTTGCAAACCCCTGGAAATGAATATTACTACCACTAGACTGGGGGGAAGGGGATTTCACAATTATATCGCACACTGGTGAACAACACTCCCGACCCTATGTTACAACTGAAGGAAAGGTGGGAAAGGGATATAGGTGTACTTGATGAGGATGATTGGACAGAAGCCAAGATGGCTCCCAGAATATTGGCCATCTCCATGCGCCTGCAGCTAATTCAACTTAAATATCTACACAGGGTGTATTATAGCCCCACTAGACTGAGCAACATGAAGCCAGGCCTTACCCCCCACTGTCTACGTTATGAAGCGGACCAGGGATCCTATTTCCTTCAACTTGGGAATGTCCGGTGATACAACAATATTGAAGTCAGATGTGTCATGTATTATCAAAGGCAGTGCACTGGAATATAGTGCTGGAACCAATACTTGTTCTACTCGGACTGATGAATGAATGGGGAAGGAGCCGCCATACTAGACTGCTGGTGCCCATGGGCTTTCTCATAGCTAAGAGAGACATAGCGCGACACTGGAGATCAACATCAGCTCCCTCAATGACTGAATGGATGAGAGGGATGGACTACTGAGCTGAGGCAGAAATATCACTACATATATCCAGGGGATGCCTGGAGAATAATGTCAAGGTCTGGGGGAATGACTCAATTATTCCATGCAAACTATTGCCGCAGCTGTACTAATGGCATTTTATCTTTCAGAATGATGCATTATGAGTATAAAAGGTGCTCTTATCCCATGTTATGTTCTATAATCCTTCTCAACTGCTAACATGCTTGTTTCCTGTATGTTTATCTAAAAAAACAATAAAGAATATCGTTAAAAAAATTAATTTGTCTGATTCACTGCTCCACCGATGCTGGCCATGTTTCGGAAGGCCCTTCATACTGGGTCGCTCTCCACAGATATAAGTGGAGCCACGGTGGTGGTCCTTCCTAACCCTAACAAATCACCCATCGATTTTACTTCTATTAGGCCAACTCACTTGATTAACAGCAAGACCAACCTGCTGGAGAAGGTGATGGCCACCTAGCTGGTGAGATTAATACGCTTCTTGATATCGAAGGATGAAAATGGCTTTATGCCAGCTAGGGGGGACCGGCATAGTATTAGAAGGCAGCATAAAGTGTTGGCGCTAGTGAAAGAGGTCTCTGAGCCAACCTATTTGGCCCAACTCGTTTTTGAGATGACAAAGTGAATGGATCAATAGGAAAGATTGACTGATGGATAAAAGAATGAATGGGCGACAGAATGTAAAGGTGAAATAGTGGATATCAGCGGGTGGATGGAACGGTCAAAGGAATGAATGGATAGATGCTTAGACCGAAGAGACAAGGGAGCTCTTCTAGGTAAGGTTTGACTCACTCGCTTGCTTGGTGCCATCAGAGCTTTAGTTCAAAGTGGGGGGAATTGTATTTTCTGGCTACTCCCTTGCATATACATGTCCACAAAATCATGGCAGCTTCCAGATAAGTCACAGGTATTCTTCTTCTCTTGCTAGTAGTATATTATTTAGTCTTATTTTGTGGCAATCTAATGAAGGTACAGCCTTCTATTCTGCAGGAAATGCACTCAAGAGGAAGGACCCCGAATAACATAAGCAATTCCTGCCAGTCAGTGATATTTATTTCCTGGGGGAAGGCCCTGCTTTGGCTTGTTAGGTGGCCATTAGCTTCCATGTACACAAGAGGTTGACAGTGACCATGAAAGACAAAAGTACTTGGTCTCAAACTTCATTTTTTTTCTTTGCACTAACATTGTATGATTTTTTAGAAATTCAAAGATATTTTGTTTGCTTCGAAACAGCCTGCTAGGTAATGAAATTGAAAGAATCAATGGTACCAGCCACCATTACCCCCAAAAAAGGCAAGTGGCCATGAGCAGGCGACCCTAGAAGTTAGACAAACACAACCTCATGAAAACTGACAGACGAAAGGAGACAAAGTTCATAATCCTGAGGAAGATCTCCTAATATCCACATCCACTCTAGGGAAGTTGCAATGCATGTTAAAGACTTTTATGCATTTATATTTTTGTGCATTATTTACAACATTCATAATGTGGTTTTACATTTGATTACACATATACACACTGATATTGTGCTGTTGTTTTTTTAACGAATTTTGTGTGATGTGTAGAAGTGTATTTTCCTGATTCTTGTTGACACAGGCTCAATTTGGGCCTAGCAGTCAGCTTTTTCAAAATGGATGTCATCCTTGTCTTCCCCCTGGACATTTCACTGTTTCTTATTTCTGCAGCACACAGTCAAGCAAAATTATGTCGGTTTATTTCCATTGTCATTGTTTGTACTGTTCTTGATTTAAATTTGCCAGCCCAGTAACAAAACTGTTACTTCAAGGTCCTTCTGATAGTTCACTGTACCCTATTTTTTTATAATAGCTTGCTGTTGTTCATGAATCTAGTTTGTTCCACCACCTCTGGGTGGCATTAGCATAGAGTGCGCGGAATTCATATTCAGGTAATGGGATAGTGCTTAGGTCTTAAGGCTTAATGAGACTGTGCTGTGATTTGCTGAGTATGCAACACATTTGACCATACCACTGTGAATCTGTAGTTTTGGTAATTTCATATGAGAAAATAATGTATGAAAGCCGTTGATTTTGGGAATGAACCAGAAGTCTTTCCTGAAGACTTAGATGCTGCTAGTGATGCTGTCAACTTAGGACTGAAATATTTTGGATTTTGCATTTCTCTGTAACGTCCTATTTGCTGAGAGCCTTCATGGCAATTATTCCGTACCACATTTTTGTAATAAATCCTTTACCGATTCCGCTGATCTAGAACTCAGTTATTGAGAGGGTCCTTTATTTTAGTGTCTCTATTCTGATATTTTTAATGTTTTGGGAGGTGCATTAACTCAGGGACACATTACCTCATGAAAATGAGCTTAAACATCGTCTCTAATTCATCAAATTGTTGCCATTCTGTTGAGGTAAATCTTGGGGTGTCAAAATTTGCGGGGTCCTCCACGCACCACATCTACAAGTGTTGGTGTAAGGAGTATGCAGATTGGATTGCAGTGGCATCAATTTGTGAAAAGATGTCAAATGTTTTGCAATCCATTGTATATGTGGAAAGGCGAGCTCGGGTGTGTTCAGTTTAAGAATGATAGACTTATGAACCGTAATGAAACAGTAACGAAATTTCTTAGGACACCAGAATCATCCCCGAAACCATGATTAGTGTGGCAGGGGACTCTCTTGGCCACCGAGGTCCCTGCCGCTTGCATACCAGGCCCCAGGACCCACACAATAAAGACACAGCACACAGTTTCACTGTGTGGGAAAAGGAGCACATGCGATCTCCGCTCATTTATTTATAGCCTCTGGCCACGCCTGGCCAGAGGATGTAAAAGTGCAATGTCCGGGTGAAAGCTCGACATCACAGACCTGTGGGTGGCTCACTACATCTAGAATTACGGAACTGCCCTGCTCTTGAGGATATTTATATAAAATATGATTGTCAATGTAATAACTTTTCAGCAAATGTTTGAATATTCTTCTATGCGTTAGCATCATCTAGTCTCTCATTAGGCCTGTCCACCTTGCTTAACGGTCTAATTTTGGAAAATAATCTGCTCTGACATAACAGTCACATAGGGCTCCCCTTCATTCACAGAGTGGAACTCCGACCCCAATGTCTCAAAGCATCGCTTTCGCGGAACCCTTCTTTTCCCTTCGATCTCATTTCACTTTCTTCTTCAAGTGATTTGCTAGAATGGCAAATGGATTTCTCTGTTTATTGACATGGACACTCATACAAATCCCTACCTGCTTCCTAGTCAATAGAATGGACATTGCTAGAGCTTTTCATGAAAGGCATAGGGCACTGCGTTAAATACGTGTAATCAAACTCATGCATTTATTTATGTTGTGTTTTATTGCTCTTATGTTTACCATTTTGCTGCTCTGTCTTGTATTGTTTCAGTAACAGTTCGCATGAATGACTGGGCAAAATAAAGACTTGCACTATGGTGTTTTGATTAGTAGTTCATTTTACACACATTTAGTCAAAAGAAAAAACTCCTCACAAACACACATGAACACACGCACACGCACAAACGTTGTCCTATTTGCATAAGGTTCTAAGGAGCTTATTTACAATCCCATTGCGGGGCCGGTGCGCCACTTTTTTTGATGCACCGGCGGAGCTGAGTGCAGACCCATATCTATGAGACCAGGCAAAGCAAATTTGTGTGGCTTTTCATTGCCTCATAGACATGGGTGAGTCAAAGCAGCGCATGTTGCTTGCATTGCCTTGCTCTGCTTCAAAGAGGCGTTCCATGGGCGTTGCGGTGGACGTTCCCATGCAACACCCTTAGGTTTTGATGCATTCCCAGATTTACAAGGAGTTGTAAACCTGGGTATGCGTAACAAACTTACGCCTCCCCAGGAGAAGCATAACTAGGAGAAATAACAATTTCTCCTTGTTTTTCCTCTTTCTTTGTGTGTTGCATTCTGCAGCACACATAGGAGGAAAACGCCTCCACTGATTTTTTTTTTGTGCAGGACGGTGTACCTTCCTGCACAAAAACAATCATTCCTACAACGCAGACAGAATACGGTGGTTTTCTGCCCTTTTCTTTTGACGCACGGCAGCAAAGCAACTTGCTGCACTGTGCTGCCCTGTGTCAAAAAATAGTAAATAAGCCCCCAAGTGTGCACATTTGTCAGTTTTCAAAGTGCCATAAGTATACACATTGGCATACTGTCCTAAGAGCATGTTCATTGTTCATTATTAGTGCAAAGTATCATTATTCACTACTAAAAGGAATATTTAGATGTATTGCTCACTGAATGATTCTTCTTAAGCTTTTCATTTTGATTCTGGTGGCGACTGACTGACCTATGGTGAGAGGCACAATTTTAATGGAAGAGAAAGTTGGAAAAGAAGTTGTATGTAAACCTTATACATTTATAGGAAGTTGCTTGTCAGGCATGATAATTTGACTGTGGGTAATGTTTAGCTATAGTAAGCATCATCAGTTGGCTATGCTCAAGGATTTTGGGGCATATTTACGAGTTTAGTGGCGCAGCGCAGCACAGCAAGTCACCTTGCTGCACTGCCCTGCATCACAGGGAAAGGGCAGCAATGCACTGTATTTATCCAATATGGCGCATTCTGGCCCTTTCACCTGGCGCTGGTGCCATTTTGGCAGTCTAGCGTCAACGCAGGTATATTTGCACCATGGTGTAAGGGTGCCTGTGTTGTAGGCAGGATTGGTTTGTGCAGGAAGAGACACCTTCCTGCACAAAAACAATCCTGAGAGGCTAGCAACAACACAGGCACCCTTGCACAATCGTGCAAGGGTGCCTGTGTTGTAGGCAGGATTGTTTTGTGCACGAAGACACCTTCATGCACAAAATCAATCCTGAGAGGCTTTTTCCTCTTTCTATGTGTGCTGTAGAATGCAGCACTTTCTGCAGCACACCTAGAAAGGGGAAAAAACAAGGAGAAATAAATATTTCTCCTTGTTACGTCTCCCCTGGGAAGGTGTACCTTTTTGGCCCATTCCCAGGTTTTCAGGGTCTTAACCATGGGAGTTACGTCGGAACAGCACGCAAAGCCCATTAAATGTCTACCCAGGGAAGAGTAACACAACGCAGTGATTTGCGAGTTGGGTTAATCCTTATTTTTGTAGCCACTCAAAGCCAGCAAAGTGGCTTTGCGTGGCTTCAAAAATATGACTTAAGTTTTGCGTCGCTCGAGCGACGCACACCAGGTCACAAATATGATCCAAAACTCTTAGATACTGAAAAGGTAAGTATTTAAAAGAACTATTTTATTGCAGATGACATCACTGACATTCGTCCCTCGATTGCTTCCTATTTGCTGCTAAGGGTATAGCGGAGAAGGGCACCATGTCGAATCTACAGAAAAATAAGGACAGCTCATAAAGTCTTTTATTTTATTTTCCAGATGCTTCCTTTGTGATCCCTGAGACCGGGGGCAGAAAGGGTGGTTCAGATGCTGTGAAAGAGCACGTTGGGGGAGTGGGGATCGTAGCAGCTGCTTCTGGTTACCCCCACCTGACATGATGGGGAACCAAAGTGTAGTCGGTAGACGAGGCAGTGACTGCAGGTGATTGTGTGGAAAAAAGCAATTTTCTTCAGAACCTGGGAAGGGATGGGAGGCGTTTGTGAGTGATTGCTGGTCAAAGTATAGTTTCTTGAGCAGGGTGTGATGCAGGCTTCTGTAGCGGTTCTAGAATGGTTCATTCAACGAGGGACTGGTTTATGAGATGAATTGTTGGAAGGGCGAAGATGTCTGCACATTCTATCAGGACTTAGATGGATCAGAAATGGATGGGTGCAAAGCCGTATCATGGATGCTTTTAGATGCTGTTCATGGTAGTTAAAGCGTCCGTATAGCAAAGAAAGCAGGGAATGATTGTTGGTTTATTCTCGTAGGATCAGTTTTTGGGTAATTTCTACTGCTCCTGGAATATACCAGAACCTAGTGGCCACTTGCCCAGTGAAGCCGTTAGAACAGTGTCATCAGGAATACAGATCCTTCCATAAGTAATGCCAATGATGTCTTGTCTGCAAACTTTTGATTTTTCTTCATTTGTAAATTTTGTTAAACATGTGTCACAATGGAAATTTAAACCTCTACCTTGGTGGCATGGTACATTAGCTGGAGACCAGACTCCTCATGGTGGTCTGGTGGAATGTGTGCTACCTGTACCCAAAACCCAGCTGCTTGGCCTCCCCTAACCCTAATCTTCACTTTATAGCCAACCATGGCTTCCAGATTAGTTATGATGGTTTGCGACGCTGCAGAACAGGATGTGGGTGCAACGACACAAAAATGTAACAATATGAGAAAGTGCAGCATCCTTTCACTTGCTATTTATGTCACTCTTCCTTCTACTTTTGTCTTTTCTTTACAGCCTAGCGAGGTTCCTGCCAACACCCTGCCCGTAAAGGAGCCAACACTTACCAGCAGCTTCCGCCCGTATGCCAGTCCTCCAGCAGACCTGCTCCCGAAAGTGTCTCTACCATGCCCAAAGGAAGCTTGTTGCCCTGGTAAGGAAAGCCCTTCACACCAACACCGGCCACTACTTAGTTGTGTCCCTTAAAAAGGAAGAGGGGGAATGGGCCCTATTTATCACTCACCAACGACAACTACCTTTTGGTGTTCTGAATCATCCCGTTTGGCATGCAGGAAATTAGAAACTGACCTCAACATTGCATCAGTACTTCTCAGTTTAGGAAACTCTGATGGTACTGATCACTTTTTCCAGAATTTCAGGATGCATTATGCTAATTTTGGGGTGCTTGGAAGATAGTTCAACATGTTATCATGACCAATGCAGAGATCCTATTTGATCATTCAGCCTACAGATTAAAATCCGGATGGTAGCATATCCAAGGAACATAAAATGGCTGAAAGTGAATTGGATAGCCATGTCATCTACTATTTGCGGTTCTATAGAACCACACAAATGCACTTGTGACCCCTATTTGAAAATGAAGGACATTTCAGATAAAGAATGATGCCCCTGCATCTCAATCTTTCCACATGTAAATCTGTGCAGAGCTGCAATGACAGAATCTCACAGCCTGACACTCAATAGGTTCATTTATGACAAACATGCACAGAGAGAAGTTCAAAACTTGACACCCTGCTTAAGGCCAGTGGAGTGGCTTAACTGGTACATCTTCTGTGGCCCGTCTGACATCACAGCAGTAAGAGCAGACTCTTGTTAGGCCTTTAACCCAGATCCTTCTGCGACTATTGCCTATCGGGCAGTTTTCTGATGAGTAACTGTTGTTTACCACTAGTGTACCCAAGCCTATGGCACTACAGGTCTGCTCATTGGATGCCTATTCCTATGTGGGTATTGACTCTCCAATCCCCTATCAATCCTTTCTTTATGAAATGATGATGGCTTGGAACGTGGATATGTGATAAAGTGCTGCTACTTAATAAAGGTACAGGTTAATATTTATAACAGCCAAGACTAAAACAGTTAGTTAGGTTATGTATACATAAGCGAGTAGTTTTTTGTATGAGCTCCTCGCTGACCGTATGGTTGTAAGGTGATGGTATTTGTTCAGTCATGAATAAAAAACAGTTGACACTTTGCGCCAAGGGGGCGTTACATGGGTGGTACTTGGGCAATCCCGTGCAACCACCCATGCCTTTTGATGCAAAACCCCATCTACAAACAGTAGTACACAGGATTTAGCGATAAAAGTTAACGCCTTTTGAAAAGAGGCGTTAAAAGGAGAAATGTTTTTATTTCTCCTTTCTTTTCCGACTTTGCATGTGTGCTGCACTGTGCAGCACCCATACAAAGTAGGAAAAGTTTTAAAGTGTGTCTAAGCATAGTATTTAGTACTCGAACGGTACCCTTCCAGTACAAAACCTAAGGTAGACTCATGCACACCCCCTAGTACTATGGCGCTAAGGTGTGTGCCTGGGGGCACAGCAGCTAAAATCTGCACCAGTGCTAGGGAGAGGGGAGGAGAGAGACATATCTCTGTAGATAAGGCATTCTCCTGCTCCCTCCCTGTCACGCAACACAGTGCAGCATTTTTGGCTGCTGCGCTGCTTTCCGTTACTATTTAGAAAATATGAGCCTAAGATATGCATAAAGAGCAGAAAGTCTTAGTGCTGTGCGGGGCTAAGAAACAACTCCAAATCGTATTCTATATTTACATCTTTGCATTGGAGTATAGGCTTTAACATGGTGGCCTATGTGAAATATTGATCGATGGAGAGATCGGTACGAGTATGAAAGACTTGGGTTCCCTTGGATTTGATTAGGTTGTTAACACACTGTGGTTCAAGTGCTGTACTCAATGGAGGGAAGGCACAAAATAACTATCCAAAAATTCTAGAGTGGAAATGGGTGAGGGAGAAATTTGTGAATGACCAAAATGTCTGTGGATGGGTGAAATCTTTCAGGGCATGGCAGCTCAAGAATGCTCACTTCCTGGGTGTAGGTTTACTCACTTAATAAATCTTCCTCTGAGGAAGTCCTATTATAAGTCTAAGACCAACATTTGTTCATAGCAAGCATGCTTTTATACCCATAAAAACCTATCTGTGTGTAAGCCAGACTTACAAATGCAAACAGCTTTGCTGATTGGGCCCCTAGAGTCTGACAAAGGGATCCAGTCAAATTCCCGCTATCATGAAGAACATGGAGAGAAGTAGTCACCTGACACTGTGCAGGAGATTGTGTAATCTAGCATTTAAGTAGGCAAAATTTGGAGGGTCCTGTGAGGTACAAAAAAAAAACTGCTGAATGAAGGCTCCTGGGGGTGCCGAGACCACTGTGTCCCATATGAGCTGGATTTATATGTACTCATGGAGTTCCTCAAAGAGGTCACCCTCAGCCAAATCCATTTAGAAGGGGGCAGGCGGAAAGAAAAAGAGGATGACTCTGAATCAAAGAATTTTTAACAAGTGGAAATCCATGGCAGGTAAAACCAATGGAAATTGAAGAAAACACAGGGAACACAAAAGAATTTTCAGAAGAAAAACCACACTGAAACGTTAAAATATTTCAGGAGTTTCAGAAAGACACCCAAAACACATTAAAAAAAGGCACACTATGACTTTGATCACATTTAGTGGTTCAACAGTGCCCAACATGGGCACCTCTTCTGTAGCTCATGGGTAGAGTCCATAATATACTTCTGGATAGTTTACCAGTGCCCTGAATGGGTTGTTCTTGTGTTGCGCCTACATAGATAACAAATAATGCTCCTGGTTGGCTTAACATTGCCCCAATGAGTTGCTCTTCAGTTGTTCTTGGTTAGACAGTATATAACACTGCTGTGTAGTTTACCATCCCACCCGATGGGTGCCTCTTCTGATGCTTTGTGTTACTTCTTTGTAGACCACCCTTACAAGACTCTTTGGTGGTTTAATAGGGACCCGATGGATTGCTATTCTATACCTCCTGGGTAGACACCATATAATACTCAGTGGTTTAACAGTGCCCCAATGGATTTCTATTCTGCAGCTCCTGGGTAGACCCTGTATAATACTCATTAGTGGTTTAACACTGTCTCAATGGAGTACTATTCTATGGCTCCTGGGTAGATCCCCTATAATACTCTTGGTGGCTGAACAGTGCCCCAATGGGTTGCTTTTCTGTTGCTCCTCTATCACTTCTGGGTAGACTCCGTGCACTAGTCACTGGCGGCTCAACGGTGCCATCCGCTGTTGTGGCCCCTCTGATGCTGCTTGGTGAGCGGCTTATACCATAATGAACCAAACTGATGTACAGCCTCATTGGTTTCTGTGTACACTGCGGCGCGCCCCTAATAATGGTATCCGCTTGTGCGGCTGCGCCTATTCTCTACCTCTCCGCCACACCCATGCTTCTGTGCAGGGTCTCTCAGTGCGCTGAGCATCCACCACGTCACCACATATCATGTATCTCACTACCATGTCCCTTAAAGCCAACCCACAAGTACCCTTTCAACCATAGACTCGAAGGGCGCCTGGGATTCTGATACAAATCCAGGTGCCTCACAGCCTTGCCAGGGGCATGAAGCGCTATGTAAATAATGCAGTCTGACTACCCAGAAATCGCTTTAGTCCTCGCAAGAGGTATGAAAAGTGCTTCATATAAATACTAATACCATCTTTGTAGTTTCTCTACTATACAACTTGCATACAACTGGGCTACAGATGCTGCTTAGTGTGACCTCGTAATAGGAACAGGAATCGCTGTTAAATTGTCACCTCTTACCATCAACATGTATCCTTTTTTGTGCAGGACTGGATTCTCCAAGAGCGACCCTCGGATTCGGGACCAACTCTACCTTTCCTGCTGCAGTGGGGCAGACGTTTCCTTTCCCTGTGTCTGGCGGGGTGTCTCTTCCTCTTCCTCTCAGCCTGCATGAACTCCAGTCTCACCAGCTCCCCCTAGTGCCTGCCCTGCATCATTCCGTCCATCCGCCCATCAGCAGGAACAAACTTTGCTTTGATGGCCAGGGGCCCGAGCTAAGCCAAGGCAGATACCAGCCAGCATTTGTTTATGAAAACCTTCACCCTCACTTTCGATTTTAATGGTCCTGGTGGGTGAGATGGGTGTGTGGCGTGGTTGTAGCTTGTTGTCTTACTGCTTTTAAAGATGCCATATTCATGACCATCGCTTCTCCCCAACCTTGGATGCAGAGGCCCTAGGCTGAAGAAGACACGCTACAGCCTGGTTGTCCAACATTTGTCCACAAGGCCTGATCCATGTCATATTTTCAGGATAACCAGTGACTATTGACTGTAAATGATTCGTATGTAGATCCATTTTATGTAAGGTCATCTCTTCTGTTTATCCTGAAAGCTGTTACAAATCTGTCCATCCTGGGGCAACACTGGACACCCCTGCTGTATGGCATTCAACTTCCTAAGTAATCAACAAAGTTTAAGTGGTATTTTGGGATATTGCAAGATTACCAACTAGGCCGGTGCTCCTGACAGACTAACTAACTAAGATAAGAATCGGTCACGTGTCAGGCCAGTCTGGCAGTGATTGGCTCTTCTTATTGTAACATAACTCGAGAATCTTGGCGTGTCAGGAAATCTCCCTGTTAACTATAGTCTAGTCTATCTGAGTGAATCCTGTTAGGGTGAAAATGTACGCAGTCACGTAGAAACTCTGGAAAGGGACTTCACCAAAGGCACTGGACATTCTTTAACGGGCACCGGCATCATGCCTACACTTCTCTGTTGTCGCCGCCCTTCTCATCAGCTGCTATAACTATGCAAACAAGCATTGGCATAGCCAATAGGTCTCGCCTTTGGGGCCTTATAAGTGTTTAGCCAGAGCTATTGACTTTGCCAATGTCTTCAAGCTGTGCTGTAGAGAAGTGTGGCTGCTGTGCGGCATGCTGAAAAGTTATAATAAAAAAGTGTCAGAAGCATTTTTGTTACTTTATATATGACCAAGAAGGCATTTTGTAAAACTGTTTTGTTCTTGCAATGCTGGCAACTTGTTTCTGCCTATTGCAATGGTTGTTTGTTAAAGCTTTTTTTTTGAGGGGGCATAAACAATCGGAGGGTGAAGGTTGGGAACTAGTACCTGTATTATAACACTAGCAGCGGCCAGACGCTAGGGGAGAATCAACAGATGCCAGATTCCGAGAGCAGGCTGAGGTGGTGCTGAGTGATGCTGAGGTGGTAGTGGTGGTGGTGTGACTGTTGCGGAGACGATGCTGAGGTGATGCTGAATGATACTCAGGTGTTGCTGAGTGATACTGCTGTGGTGCTGAGTGATGCTGTGGTGGTGCTGAGTGATATTGTCTTGGCGCTGAGTGATGCTGTGGTGGTGCTGAGTGATATTGTCTTGGCGCTGAGTGATGCTGTGGCGGCGCTGAGTGATGCTGTGGCGGCGCTGAGTGATGCTGTGGCGGCGCTGAGTGATGCTGTGGCGGCGCTGAGTGATGCTGTGGTGGCCCTGAGTGATGCTGTGGTGGTGGTGAGCGATGCTGTGGCGGCGCTGAGCGATGCTGTGGTGGCACTGAGTGATGCTGTGGTGGCGCTGAGTGATGCTGTGGTGGCGCTGAGTGATGCTGTGGTGGCGCTGAGTGATGCTGTGGTGGCGCTGAGTGATGCTGTGGTGGCGCTGAGTGATGCTGTGGTGGCGCTGAGTGATGCTGTGGTGGCGCTGAGTGATGCTGTGGTGGCGCTGAGTGATGCTGTGGTGGCGCTGAGTGATGCTGTGGTGGCGCTGAGCGATGCTGTGGTGGCGCTGAGCGATGCTGTGGTGGTGCTGAGCGATGCTGTGGTGGTGCTGAGCGATGCTGTGGTGGTGCTGAGTCAACCTGTGGTGGTGCTGAGTCATCCTGTGGTGGTGCTGAGTGATGCAGTGTTGGCCCTGAGTGATGATGTGGTGTCGCTGAGTAAAGCTATGGTGGTGCTGAGTGATGCTGTGGTAGCGCGGAGTGATGTTGTGGTGGCGCTGAGTGATGCTGTTGTGGCGCTAAGTGATGCTGTTGTGGCGCTAAGTGATGCTGTGGTTGTGCTGAGTAATGCTGTGGTTGTGCTGAGTGATGCTGTGGTTGCACTGAGTGATGCTGTGATGGCGTTGAGTGATGCTGTGATGGCGTTGAGTGATGCTGTGATGGCGTTGAGAGATGTTGTGTTGGTGCTGAGTGATGCTGTGCTGGCTCTGATTGATGCTGTGCTGGCTCTGATTGATGCTGTGGTTGCGCTGAGTGATGCTGTGGTGTTACCGAGTGAGAGATAGAGTGAAGATATAATGCCCAATTAGAGAGGGTGGTGAGAGAGAAAGAGAGAGAAAGGGTGTACATAGAATAAAGAGTGGAGCGGGATAGAGAGAGAGAAAGAAGGAGAGAGAGAGTGAATGAAGGAGTTTGAAAGAGAAACAGATAAAGGGGTGAGAGAGAATGAAAGGCTAAAAAAGATAGAGAGGGAGAGTTAATTAAGTAGAGAGAGAATTAGAGAGAGAGAGAGAGAGAAGGAGAGAGACAATAAGAGTGGGGGTGTGGAGTTTAAATAGAGTGAAGAAGTGACGCGGAAAAAGTAACCTTAAATATAGCTTTGTGCTTTGCGTGAATAAATATTTTTTTTAAAAACAGTGAGAGACAAAAATACTGGTAATTAGGCTGTGACTCCCAATATAAAACAAATAGCAATATAAGGTGAAATCAACCCACGAAGCAATATTTCTAACTAGACAAAAAAAGCTTGCATTTCAATGCTAATCGCTGTTGTTTTTCATGTGACTGTAGTCCAGGGCCCTCAGTTGGTAATGTGAGCTGCTGCTGCGATTGAAACATCAGAGTCCAGAGAGTTAATGAGCCATGACGAGGAAATGAGGAAGAGATAGGAAACCCAGATGGCAGCTGCGCGTGCTGCGCCATCGTGAACTCAAGCTGGTCGCCAGCCGAAAGCCAGTGTTTGCACTTCCAAAACCCGCTTACTAAAACTCTCGGCCAGACCAGCGCAAGCGCTGGTGCAGGCCGAGACCTAAAAAAGGCCGGGGTGAAACTTCACATCTTAATGCATTGGTTTAATATTTTACTCCTGGCAAAGTTTAGAAACGGCAACAGCCATGTCAAAATAACATAAATCTCATACATGAGAGTAATGTACAAGAGAAAAAAACTTACAGAAAGCAGGGTTGTGCAATAAAAAAATGTAAACATTTTTGGAGTATATTTTAAATCTTTCAAGCAGCATAAATTTGGGCGCAAATTGCCAGCAAATGCCTTCCTCAAGCAAGAGTTTCTTCGTGGCAATAAGGTCACTTCCCCCTTATAAGAACTATTTCAATTATATTCTACTAATTTAATAATTACTAAACCAACGACTTCCTTTACCACTCAGGACAAAACCAGAGATATGGTACCAAAAGACTTGCATATGAAATACTGTTATATTGCCCGTACAACTTCTTTCTGTCAAGGACAGAATGGATTTCACTTACAAATATGTCAATCACTAATCTGCTACCAGAAATCATGATTAGCAGTATAGCACTGCCCTCTTGAGGACATTTTATGTAAAACTGATTGTTAATCGTCATTTTCAGCATTACAAAAAAGTATTGTCTAGTGGTTAAAATATGAAATACTGGAAACTCTACCTTAAAACATGTTATTTTCAATCTCGCAATTTCTCATTAGGCCTGTCCGCCTTGGTTAACGGTCAAATTCTGGAAAATAATTTCCTCTGACATAACAGTAAGGTGGGGCACTCAGCCACTCTAGAGTGGAACTCCGACCTCAGTGTCTCAAATCATCGCTTTCGCGGAACCCTTCTTTTTCATTCGATCTCATTTCACTTTCTTCTTTAAGTGATCTGCCATAATGCAAAATTCATTTATAGAATCATTTCTATATTCCTTGCCAGGGGCCCTTATACAAACCCCTACCATTTTTTTCTCTAGTCACATCGGGTGCGCTTTCCTGAAAGGCTTAGGGCACTGCAGTGAACGGGTGTAGATGACAAAGCGCATGCATTTATTTATGCTGTCTTTTATCTCTTTTGTGTTCTCCATTTTACTGCCCGTATTGTTTAAATCCAATTTGTATGAATGACTGAAGAATAAAGACTTGCACTATGGTGTTTTCGTTAGTAGTGAATGTTATTCACATTTGGTCAAAAGAAAAAAAAGCTACCCACGCATGCGCGCGCACGCACGCACACAGGGCATAAGGTGTTGACGGCGTCTACCTGCTTTTCACAGGGTAGACTCAGTTTCCCCTGCCAAGAAATAAGTTGGCCCCACAGAAACATGCTAAATTTGTCCCGTTGTAATTTTCAGACACCGGGACACAATCAGCAGCGCCTGCGCGATGTCTGCTTTCCATTCCCAACAGCTACGTGCAGTCAGCGATGGGGGCTTCTTTATTTTCACTTCCAGCTAGGCCCCAAGATAAAGGCCAAAGTTAAGGGGCCATCAGGCCATTTGTTCCTGAATCCTGGCTTGGTTAGTCTGGTGCCTCACACTTAGATTCAAATGCAAGGAAGCTGAAACAAAGGCACACAGCTTATTATCACTTAACAGGTACTTCAGAGAGGCATGCTTTTTTGACTTGTTCAGTCACTGTATATAAGACATTTGAATGCACTTTAAAAGTGTTAGATGTGTTGGGCGCAAACTCGACCCAAAGGTGTGCTTTTCATGAGCACCAGTTAAGGACACATTCATTTTTCATAGGCCAGGGGAGATTAAGTGATTTGCCCAGAATCACAGGATGTTGAGCCTACGCCGAGACTCGAACCTGGATCCCCAACTCCAAAGTCGGCAGCTTATACCACATCCTCTCCCCACTTGTAGGGTTCTGGTTAGTTCTGTTATAGGCAGTGCTAATAGGAGCAATGGTCTGGTGGAAGCTGCCTCCGGACGAGAACCCCAGCACTTATTTTTCACAAATTAACCACTGATGTCAAAAGCAGTAACTCACTTACCTAGCAACATAAACTAATAATCTGTCATCGCCATGTTACATGATGTTCTTAGCAGGTGACACATTAGCCATCTATGTTACTTTGATTCAAAACTGGGACTAGAAAAAACACAGATCTCTCCCATAAATGCATTAACCTTCAGAGTTATCTTCCCATTATTATTATTCCCTGAGATTTACTGACACAGAAAGATCTCTGCAGCAGGTGCCTTAACCCCATACTATATTTTAAAATGCAGACTTTGCAATAACCAATTAAGCAGAACAGATCGACTGCCATGTTTCACCTTGTTGCCAATTTCTTTGTGGTAGAGTTAAAAAAAAATGCATTAGTTGAGGCCCAGATTTTGCGTCGGATTGCGCCACTTTTTTTGGCCGAAATCCGACATAAAATCTCATTTGTTAAATCTCATAATGTGCTATAATGTACTCATTATAGATCTGCTAAACATATGTGTGAGGTCTTAATATCTGATGACACTTCTTGTGAGGTCACTTCCTGTGATGCCATGTGCGATGTCACACACCGCGATGTCACTTGTATACTGCCTAACTTGACTATTCCCTCCAATTCTTTTTTGAGGACTTGTACCCTGTGCGCGCACACACACCCACCACACATTGCTCCATTTGAATAAGATTTGAAGGGGCTCATTTATGAGCAAGTGACGCTGTGCATCAGAGCAAGTCACCTTGCTGCGCTGCGCGACAGGGAAAGGGCAGGAATGTGCTGTATTTAAGTCAATATGGTGCATTCCTGTCCTTTCCCTTGCACTAGCGCCCTTTTGGCAGCCTAGTGCCAACGCAGGAATCTTTGCACCATGGTGCAAGAGTGTCTGTGTTGCACGCAGGATTGCTTTTGTGCAGGAAGGGTCACATTCCTGCACAAAAACAATCCTGGGAGGCATATTCATTTCTCTGTGTGCTGTAGAATGCAGCACACATAGAAAAAGGAAGAAACTATGAGAATGAGATATTTCTCCTCATTACGCCTCCCCTGGGAAGGTGTAAGATTTTGGCACATTTCCAGGTTTACAAGTTTTTGTAAACCTCAGGATGCGTCAAAATCCATGGGAATTGCGTAAGAACACCCCTGCTATGCCCATGGAACGCCTACCCAGGGCACAGTAACACAACACAGCCATTTGCGCTGTGTTTCATTACTCCAGCTTTTTGACGCCATTCAGAACTACAAAACTTGGCTATGCTTGGCTAAAAAATCTGACTTAGAGGTTTGCATCATGCATGTACCAAGTTGCGTGTTACAAACGTGATGCAACACTCTCATAAATAAGCGCCAAAGTGTACACATTTGTCAGTCTTCAAAATGCCCAAAGTGCATATGCATCCTATGCATAGACACATTGGCCAGTTTGCATAAAGCCCTAAGTATTCACAATAGCAAGTTTTCAAGCTAGCACTAATTTTAATCTTCTTCCCACTCTCACCAGAGGCAATTAAGCAACTCTTGACTCCCCATCAGCTAAAAGCGTGCTGGTCATTTGTTAACTAGATTACAGTACATGTTTAATGATCTATGGCCTGACAAAGGCCGTTTTCCACGCTACTGCTGGTCTCTTTTCCACCAAAAAAATGGAAATATGATCTATCTCATAGGTGCTCAAGGAACTACATTGACTTTCAGCCTGAGCCAGAATAACATTTGACATTTGTTGTATAACATATGAGAACTTGCATCTGAGCAATTGCTTTACCTGTAAAAACCTTTCACTATCTCAGAGGACAAAAGTGTCTTAGGAGCAAAGACCCACTTCAATTGAAACCCACGAAATTTGAAACAATAATTGCTCTAAAACAATATTTCACAGATGTAGCCTCTTAACTTTGTAATTCTCTTCTCCCCTTAATCAGGATAAAACCAGACCGCTTCTTCTTCAGAAAATAGTTGAAACACACGATTGATTATTGATTTATTGATTAATTACAATTATGTGTCTACTTAACATTGGTTTTTTGGTACTGCTAAGTAATTATCTACTAGATATGCATTTTAAGGGCTTTGTTGATTTCTGATTTTATTTGAACTAATGTCTTCCGGCATTGCACTGAATGACCACTTTTTACTCCTGACAGTTTGAATTTGCTCTCATCTGTTGAGCTCAGTAACGCTTTGCATTATATATCGCTTAGTTATATGTAAAGCACACAAACAACTTTTTTTTTGTTGCACAGGAGCACTATAGAACAAGCATTGGCAAAGCCAATCGGTCTGACCTTGGTGTAAAGGAATGGAGTGGATTTGTAAACAGTAGTGGCAAACGTTTTTATGAATTGTATATTAGAAACAGTACATATTTTTGGGATATTATATATGTTCTTTTTAACTATTGGGTCTCATCAAGATTGCTGCAAATCCACAAGAACCACCAGACCAGGTGACTTTTAACACTGCAGCGATAATATAGACTCAAAACGTTGACAGACAATTTTCCATCTTATCTCGTAGCATTTTATAAGGACAGATACATTGGCCTAGTGTTAATCTTAAGCATACAACGTAAGCTGAAATATGCAACATCCTCTCTCCACTGCAAATCGTAAAACAAAATCTCCTTTTTAATTTTGGAGCACTTGAAACACGGCAATCTAGAAATGATGAAAGGTAGCATGGAGTTTGCTCTTATAGGAACTTAAATATAAATAAGACATTCGTTTGCTGGCAGCACTCGGTTCAAATCTACCATGCTTGGAATTGTGTATTAATTATGGCAATTGCATGATGAAATTCTTAGCCTAGAAGACGTAAAGCAGTGAACAACGATAAATCTGAATATCAAGATGGTAGCCATGGCCACGTAAACAGGATAAAAGGGATGCTTGGTTTGGAGAATAAAACATGGATGTGTTACATTGACTAGGTAATGATGGAGCAGACTTCAAAATGATAGATTTAAATCACGAAGTGGACATCAATTTAGCAATTAAATACTTATATTGGGAAAGTTGCTGAGTAAACTACTCAGCCCTCTCCTACAATTAGAAAGCAACACCAACTCAGCAAGCATTGTTAAACCCAAATGGCTACAACTGAGACAAACCTAGCACGTCTACTATGGTGAAACTGAATATATGTCTAATAAAAGTATAGGTATCTCAAAGTACACAATAGAAAAGGCGAAACGTACTGCAACGTTTGAAAACCAAAGATGAAGCAAAACATTGCTCAAAGTAAACAATACTGACCTTATCAATAATGGCAATTGTGGGCAGAACATATCAAACTCACAAGAATCTTCTCAATGAATCCTGAGCCCTACATGCACTGCAAATCTGCACTGTGCCTGAAAGAGAAAAGGCATTAGAAACCTGCTTCAAAAGAACAAGACACGGCTACTATCGGAGGGTCAAATGAGGGTCAAACTGCAAATGAGTCTTTGAAATAATGAAGGAAACAAGCATTTGCAATGCAATAGGTCTCGCATTTGCTAGAGTTTAAGCTATTGGCATCGTAAATGACAATGCCTTTTATTTATCTGTTTTGATAATTAACACATAAATAAAAGGCATTGTCATTTACAATGCCAATAGCGCAAACTCTTGTAAATGCAAGACGTTTTTCACTTTAAAGAAACGGCCGCTATTGTCCCGGGTAGCTTGGAAGGTGAAAGCGCACATGGCGCGCTGAATGTTGCAGGAAAGCAGATCGTGCCTGCAGTAGGAGAAACTCATTAAAGAAAATAGTGCTTGCAGACTAAATAAGACATACCGTGTAACAACAGAAGTAAAAGGGCCAGTCCTCATGGGAGGTTACAAATGAAGACAAGGCGTTACTAAGGAGGGACTAACAAGCCTATTAACGAATCAGAAGCCAGCATTTACAAAGGACAATGACACAAGCCAATGAAAAATATGGGCGGAGAGTGGGCAGAGCTTCAAGTCCATACTCGAATACAGCATGCCTCGCAGAGCAGCGCATGCGCTGCCCACTCCCGACCTAAAAAAGACACCATCATACTTTGCAGTCCAAAGCAAGGAACACCGCTGGTGAAGCACTTAAGTACTTGGTCAGGGGTAGAGAGCACTACATAAATGCTAATGCATGCAATATATTAGATATAGGCCACCCGGAGATACCAAAAGCATAGTAACCATGGCAACATATAAGGGTGCTAGCAGTCCTTGAAAATGTTCAGTTTCATAAAATGAGTGAAAACAGAAATTTGAGCACGGGTATTAACTGTTTGATTGGAACAAATTACACAGGTCCATGCAACATAATACAAAACAAATTACTTTGGTGTAGGGAGATGATATGTCATAACAAATAGTGCATAGATATTAACCTACTGACTGAAAGGGTACTTGCGGTGTCAAACGTCCCACTATGAGACAAACATTATCCTGTGTTCTTTGACTGTACACCTCATCGCCCACAGAATCTTCAAATGGATGAAACTGAGGTGCAACTCTGAGAGTTGAGGAACCCAGGCTGTTGAATGCCTCAAACCCAAGTTTAAGGGCAGAACTGAACAAAAGAAGTTTCAAGAAAAGCATGAAAGCCGAATTATTCAGGTTTGCCTGTAAGTATCTCTAACCACTGACATTCAAATTGGTGTCTAAGCTACACTGATTGGACTCTAAATTGCATTTCTACAAATTGTAATATTTCTGTCCAGCAATGCCGCAGTGAAGTGACCAAAAGGCATGTGCTGATTGCTGTTAAACTGCAAAATAGACAGATAAATATGTAAATGTCTTTACATGTGGCTTCAAATACAGGATGCAACCAAGGTCCCCAAGTGTACCCTCCCTCTTCCATGCCAATACCTGGGAGGTATTATTTGGTGAAAAGGAATTGCATATAGTAATGACTCTCGGTGTCAGGGCGTATATAAAGCTGGCAGAGTCTTCTGGAACACCCTCACTCCTAGCGCAGTCTTAACGGACATACCTCTGCATGGCGGGTAAAAGGATAGGTTTCAAATGGGCGTTACTAGCCTCCCATCAGCTTCCTTTGTAATCGTGAAAAGGATTAACTGCTGGGGAAGGAAGAGGGCAAACCTCATAAAAAATTAGGTTGTTTATCCCCCCCTTTAAATCCCTCTACCAAGCAAATGGGATCAAACTGCAGATCAGGGCACTGTTGTAGGAAGATCTCTTACCTGAACAAGCACTGGCAAAGCCAGTAAGTCAGGCTTTAATTTTCTATGACAAGCAAATAGCACTTGAGAATGCCTGTGTCTGCATGCACTGGCTAATTAAAGCCAGAGATAGTCTTTGCCAAAACTTGTTTCTTTTATTGGCATTTATAGAGCGTTCATTATCATGAGGAACTTTCTGCTCCAATGGTAGAAGGCAACTCTAATCCCAACGCGGTAGAAGAAAGAAGACTATTTAAAGGCAGTACGTGAGGTAAAACAGTTTCCAAATGTGGATCCAACTCAAGATCAGTGATGTCACCTGTATCCACACAGTGTACATCTTGAATGCTATGGCCGTTCACATCCTTCACAAACACATATCATTTCTCATAGATTGCTTGGGGATATATTATGTATGGTACCTACACAGCGCAGCACTAGATATGAAGTAAAGGAGCACAGCAAAGTAGAGCAAGTGCTCCAGTGCAATGAAGGACCCAAGTGTTGCCGTTGACTTACATTATGCTTTATGTTTTTTCAATGTAAAAAATAGCATCAACCCAGTCTCCAGGTCTGTCACATTTGACCTTTTCTAACCTCATTTAATACAATCTACATCTAAATTTAAAATTTCATTGGGAATATTTTTTGAACCTGGCTTGACTTAAAGCTGGGATGAGCCATAATGTTCCTCTTAAATTACATTTGTGTAAAATTTAATAAAATGAAATGATGAGCAATAGGATATAGTTTGACATGTCAATTCATGTGAGCAATGACACCTCTTAAAGCTGTGAAAACACAGAGCTTATTTCTGAGGAAATAATAGTGAAAACATACCAGACTCAGATGAAACTTTAGATGCAGGGGGCTCACCCACAAATAAAAGTAGATTATTTATTACAGTTTAGTTTTAATTGTGTATAATCTGCTTGCATGTGTTAAATCTGTTTGATTTGACATAGCAGTGGATATTTAGTTTTTAGGATAAGGTAGGACTTTAAAATGTGGGATGGCAATTTAAGGTTTGTGGTTTCCCCTGCCTGAAATTCAGCCTAGGAGTTGAAAGTGTATTGGAAGTATGAATAGTCAAGGAAACAAGGCATCCCCAGTAGCTCTTTCCCCTTTCACACCATCTGCAGGCTAAGAGACCAGGCAGGGCTCGCAGTCACCTGACCAGAGCTTCATCTTCCTTTCCACAGGTATAAGACTCAAGTTAAAAACAACTGACCAACCACTCAGGCTGCTGCCTGGGGCACTCCTGAGGCAGCAGAGTTTGTGTAGGTCGTTCTGTGGAGACTTCACTACGACTTTCACACAAAATCAGTGTACTCTATGCTCCCACTCGTGGAGGCAGAATTACTACCGAAATTGGGTCGGCTTCTTTTTTCTTTATATAAGAATACCATATGAAGGTATCTACTAGTACCACATTTAGGTTATTTGTGATTGGAGAATCCTTGATATAACCCCAGATTCCAACCACTGTGTAGATTAGGGTTAAATTGGTCCTGACGAATTTCCAACTGATCATTATTGACTCACCAATAGCAAGAAACATGTTGACCCTGTGAGCTATCATAGATCATTGCGTCTGGTGATAACCACCACATTTTTAACCAGACAAGTAGACTCACCTATTAAAACCTTATCTCGAGGACTACTTAGTCTATTTTAACACACACTTTTTTTACACACATATTCACTCTAACACACCAATCTACACAGGATACCCTACACTTCACATACAGCTTAGGGACAAAAGATCTCTGATAAAGATCCCCCTTGTGGGTGCCCGTCAGGCATTGCAGCACCGGCTCAACGAGGAGCATGCCCTATGATGAAGCATGACACCCATCTGGGTGTGTTAGGATGCACACCACGGACCACGGATCTCCGTCGTTGTCCCAGAAAGTAAAGAACAAAACTAAACAAAAACTCGGGTCAGTATGAGGGACCGAAAGAACTTATTAGACTCGGGGTAGAGGTTGTGAGGGAGTATCACCACTTGCCACCACCTTGTGCAGCCCAGCTTGGGTTTTAGGTAGAGAGACGGTGTCCTCCCTTTACGATGTTCCCTTCCCCGCACAGTGCCCTGAGAACCCCCGTAGCCGGAACCATACCTTGTCCAGCCACGCTCCTCCTGGAGAGTGGCGGGGCGACGCGTGGTCTTGTTGGCCTCCTGGCGTCTCCTTGTCCTCCTGGACGTTGGCCTGGGCTTCCTCTTCCTCAGATGTCCGGGGTCTCATCCACAGGATCGGCGTGGGCTCCGTATCTTTGCGTCCTCCGGTCTTCGCGTTCGCTTCCTCCCTCCGAAGCGCGTTCTCCTCCCCTTTGCTTACGCTGCTCTCTTTTGATAGGGCTGTCGGAGAAGACGTCATCCGGTACGTCCTACGGGACTCCTCCCCGAGGACGCTCAGTGAAGAATTAAAGGGACACTCCGTAGCCTGTGTGTGGAGCAACAGTATTTCAGTCTCATCAGTCTCACCCAGTCCATCCTCAGCCCCATGACACTGACCTTATATTCTCTTCTTTTTCTTCTGTAAGGAACTGCATACCCTTGTTGTACGGTTTGCATTAGCCACAAGTCACCTGACTATTAGGGTTTGTGCTCCTAATTGGTCTATTGATTCCATGGCTTAGGACTTTAGGTCCTCTTGGTTCTAGGGCTTAGGGCTCCTATTGGCTCCCGGTCATGATTTCTACTGGTTTTAGGGGTTAGGGCTTTAGTTCCTATTGGTTCTAGAGCTTAGGGTTTTTATTAGGTCTAGGGCTTCCATTGGTCCAGATCACCGGATCACTAGGACTTCCCTCCTATCTAAACAGAACCTTTATGATGTCCAGCCTGGGAGTTCAGGTAAACGGCATCAGGTTAAGGGCCTAGGGCCAGATATTATGCATTTTCACCTTCAGAAATCCAGGTAAGCAACACTCATCAATACAAGCAATATTTACTAACTCTTCTTAAAGACTGTTAATTTGGGGTGGGAGGAACTCGCGGAGTTTCACTGCAGGAATTTGGCGGAGATGCATAAAAACTCTGCGATATTCTGCGGAGTTTCACAATCAGGCATGATGCGCAGTTCGCACTCATTTTTTGTGCTGGAAGCTTGTTCTGCACTGAAAAATCAGCATGAACGGCACCACATGGAGTGTGCCAGAGGGCGCTGCTTCTCGAGTAGATTTTCTATTCGAGCAGCAACTTTCTGATGCCAAATCTCCCTTGCGCTCGCCAACCTACTGTTGTTGAGCCGCACATGAGAAAAAACTCAGCCACACGACGGTTGGTGGAACTTGACCAGAACACCCCGTTTCATGCATAACACGGAATGGCCAAAACTCCGCTGGCGGAGTGGAATCTGTTACCCACTTATACTGATAATATTAGGTACCCACCCTAATATACAATCACAGGGTGATGATAACTACTATTGGGCTACAAGTGGCTATCACACTTAACAACTAATCACTTGGCTAACATTACACATACATGAACTAATCAGAAAGTCAGTCCAAGAGCAACCCACCTCCAATTCCTCGGGGAGAAAATCACCCACACCACTATTTCCCCATTCTTAAGCCAACAGCAATCACATCTACCCACTACCAGCTCTACAAGACATGCTTATCCAGCCCCAGATGTAATAATCAAGACCTCACACGAACTCACACCAACACCCATACCACTCCTATAGATTCATCCATTACAAATGCAACCACAACATATCTAAAAACAACACTACACTGAAAGATTTCAACCCAAACAACTGACCCACAAGAAGTCACTTGCCAGAAGTAATTTAAAAATCAAGAAGGTGAAAATCCATTACCACTATGTTCCTTGATTGTACCTTCTCCCCAGAGCCCTCCACATCCCATTCAAACCATCATGGAACACAGCAGCTCCAACACTGCCACCTACCACAAAAGACCCACACACCCCCACCTCTCAAAACCTCAAAATTCTCTAACCCAACCACCTACCCTCAATTTCCACTTGAGGCTACAACCAAACTACCCCAACTCAACCTCCACCTCCCCTATGCATTTGCACCTTTTTCCTTTAGTAAACCATACCTCCTCAAAGCACCACCGCATCAAGAGGAATGAGACAAAACTAAAATGCTTACTCTTCAACTCATATTTAGTGAACAAAAACTGCTTCAACATATTTGTTCTACTCACTGAAACCCCTTCCAGACCTCCTCTTCATTAGAGAAACGTGGCTCAGTAAGGCCTGCACACCCACATGAATTTGGCATCATCAACAAAATGGTATTTGCAAAATTGGAGGAGGTTTGGCAGTCATCCATATTAAATTACTAAAAATAACACACATTGAAAACTTCACCCAGAAAGACGGTGAATCCTTGCTGGTACGATGTCACCAGCTCCAACTCTCGCTTCTTCCTTCCTATTTATAGATCACAACATAGCAATGCAAATTTTAAAAGATGTTTAACTAGATGTAGTGATCAAGACTTTTGTGAACCACCCAAACCTTTACATTCTAGGCAGTGCCGGCTGTAGGATAGTGCGACTGGTGCAGCCGCAGTGGGCCCTGACCTTGGGAGGGGGCTTTGACCTCAGGGGGGTTGTTGCTAAAAAGGGTTAGTTTGGGTAGATATACATTCTTATTAGTAAATCCAGCCTTTACCAGTGCTTTAAAACAAAGGAAATGTATGTGAGAGAGGGGCTATGGAGAGATATGGGGCACTTTTGCCCAGTGGTAGTCATGAGAGGGGGGGCACCAAAACTGATTGTCACACCGGGCACCATCAGCGCTAAAGCCGGCCCTGTTCTAGGAGACCTCAACATCTGGTTTGATAAGAATCTAACTACATCCACAGCCATTACAGCCAAACTTGATACCTTCAAACTCCACCAAATTGTTTCTGGCCCAACTCGCTCTGCTGGGCACCTTGGACATAATATCTGTCCCTCTCAGAAAGGCCACATTGATAGACAACCTCCCAGTAATCTGGAGCGACTACAACATCATTGCATTCACAATCAACATACCTATCAATAACAACTCTTCAAAGACAGCAAACAACAACAAATGCACATACTGACAATGGAAAAAAACAGACCTAAAAAAAATCAACTCTGTCCAAAGAACCCCATTATATATACGACTAAGACACACACCTTCTACAGCTGGATCTCCACCGCATTGTACAACCAGGAAAGGGTGGCTGCTTCTCAAGGGCGCTGGGGCCACACCGTCCCACTTGTGTCTGACGCAAAGATAAAACAATTCTGACATTCAAAAACTGCACTGTGAGTGTTCCTCAGTTTCAATGTTTCTTTTGAGTAATAGTAACACTACGCATGTGTGGAGCGTTTACCTCTATCGACTACTTATTTTATAGTGCACAACATTTCTTGCTGAAATCCATTGAACTGCAGGAGTGCCTATTGCATCCGACTGTAATCTTTTAGGGACATGAGTACACAGCCTGGGGTTGGATGAGACGCCATCCATTTGTGCCGGGTTCCTTTCACTTCTCTGATCCATCCCTTTCCATTGCGTTATAGGGCTGGTGTACTTAGCAAATCTCAGTGACCCCACCCATCCTGTGACAAGCTAGAGAAATGAGCAACAACAGAGAAGAGAAGTTTTTCAGTAATCTAGTCCTCCCACTCCTGAATATTTTACTTTCGCCTTCATTGGAAAACAATGCATGAAGTGCACATGTAATGGGGAATGGACAGCTGAAGCTGCTCTTCTCCTTCGCCTGGAGTTCAGTGGCTGCCTGCAGCCTTCATGGAAAGCAGCCAGCATAGAAACATGTGACACTATAAGTGATTTGACCTCAAGGTCAATGGGGATTGTGGTGCAGCTTTGGTTGCTAGGACTGAGGAGAGTACACATTTTGATTTTCCTTTGTACACTAACTTTCATCTTTGTGTGGTAATAATAATCTTTATTGTGTGGTTAATTATCAACCATTACAATTTTGGTAAGAACACAGGTAAGTTAAAACAAGCATTTGCAATGCAATACGTCTCGCAACTGCGAGTTTTGGAGCTATTGGTATTGTAAATGGTATTGTAAATGACAATGCCTTTAATTTATGTTGTACAAACCAAAACATAAATAAAAGGCATTGTCATTTACAATGCCAATAGTTTAAACTTGCGTAAATGCGAGACCTATTGCATTGCAAATGCTTGTTTCAGGAGGATTCCTCCTCGCAGGCCCCTTGGAAGAGGCAGCCTGTCAAGCTCTGGGTACTGCGCAAGGCACGTGAGCACAGGAGACAACTGTGCTGGGAGGAAGAGCGTTTCCGATGTGTTTGAGCACACAGACCCGAGGTGCCCACTGTAGTGTGGAGTCTTGTGACCACGAGAAGGCAGTTCACAAAAACAAGTCATAAACTGTAATGCAACGCAGGAACGAAAGACTAGTGTCTGTAGAGTTTTCTCTTGTGCCACTGTGCAGAGATTGCTGCTGCCGTCTTCCATCGTTGCCTCAGCAGAACCCGTCCGTGAATAAAAAAAATCAAGCGCTATGAAGCGGCCAATGCTTCACAGTTGGGAGGGTGCGAATAAAACGTCAGGAGTGCGTGTGGGAGGGGGACAACAAACTGGCACAGGGAAGAAACGAAACAGGATTTGGGTGAGTGGGGACAAAGTAAACAAAAAAAGCCATATATTGGCTCCAAATCGCCTTAAATAAATGGGTGAGCAGTTATTTAAAGAAGAACTTTAAAAGAATTCTTTATAACAATGGCATATATTTTTGAAACTACTAAATTTTGAATAATTCCGGTTGGACAAAAAATATACATAAACACACTAACAAATTACATTTCTGGAAATGCAGAGCAGGAGTCATGAATGAATGGCATCTTATTCCCAAACTTAATTAGCAAGTATTTGTTTGCTTTGAAAGGGGAGGGGTTCGTGAGTCTGTTGTTTTTGTTTTCCCTGAAACACTGAACTGGCCAGCCTTTGATGAAGGAAGCAGAGTGTACAAACAGGACGGTGTGACTCAGCTCGATGGAAAACTGTGGGCTCATGAAGGTGCCTGGTGAGTTGGTGGTGGCACCTACCAGGAGACTGAGTAAACGCTATGTCCCCGGCAGCAAGAGGTTTTATCCACATTAGTATGCCTGATTGAATGACCATTTATTTACTGTAGAAGTTTGCCTGCTTGGGATGCTGAAGGTGTAGGCACAGCATAAGAGGCTGTTCCAAAATGAGGTTTTTTATGGTGAAATCTGCAGATTATGCAGCAGATGATGGATTATGTGGCAAATGTGGAAAATCCATAATTATGTGGGAAACGCAGTGGCCACAAAACCGCATCATGCCAGTGACCCAGGTTAAGGGTTAAACAACGGTCTAGCACTAAAGGTGGTAGAATTTGCTTTATCAATCATCACTATATTTTTGTATTTCACTCTGAAAACCCACTACTTTTATGTCCTTTTTTTCCTATCGTCTTTTAATTTTTTAACAATACTTTTTGTTTTTACATACAATCTACGGAAGCAGCACCACGTGCCGTTCGAACCCTGTTGGATACACAGGAAGTGACAGCAATGACCTTTGGGCCAGAGAATGTGCCATTTTAACTTAAGATCACGCAATTTTTTTTTTTTGGGGGGGGGGGTGAGTTTTATATAGTTGGAACTCGACCCGAAGGTATCTGAGCGCTTTACATGAGCACCAGTTGTGTTCCAGACGGACACATTCATTTTGTTAGCCACGGAAGGTTGAATGATTTGCGCAGAATCACATGACGTTGAGCGTCCCTGCCGAGACTCAACCCTGTTCCCCAGCTTCAAAGTCGACCGCTCTAGCCGTTAGGCCACATCCTCTCCTTAAAATCAAAAAGTTACGCAAAGTAGCAAATATTAAAGACATTATGACCATCAAACCCCTAACTTAGACTGATTACGTGAGCAGGGTGGCAAAACAGGCACCAGAAATGGCAAACAGTTACACAGGAGTTGTTCGTCCCCGTCCAGCCCCCAAAGATGCCCTGGGTGCGCCAGTACCGGACAGAGGGATTCTACCTTCCTGAGTATGGCAACCTATCTCTCGGCCTCGCCTTAGGTTTGAAGCCATATTTCGAAAGAATCTGTTTCTTGTGATCCTTTTTATTACAATCAGACGCTGCCATCCTGAGAACAAACTGCAAGCAAATTGTTTCTTATTGGGTACCTTTGAAATGCGCATATTACTGGTTTGTTTTTCATTGGATTGGGCAAGGAGCTGCTTGTTTTGACACACCGCGTTAAATGATTTGTGATGTTTACCCAGAGGTCGAAGGGCAATAAAAAAAAGGTGGCGTGACAGTGATGCAGCGCGGAGGGGTTCAGGCAGGGAAGGGGGTCGTTGGTCTAAGGAGATAACATTTTAGGTGCTTCTCAGCTCTCCAGGAGCACACATGGAGCAGCGTTAAAGGATTGATCACCATTGTAACAGAAAAGGACAGGCTTAGTCTGGAAAAATGCAAAGTATGGGAGCTGTGCAAATGGCTGTAAAAAGCAGTGGACATTAGTTCCCGCTCACTTCGACCTCTAATGTTTGTTCTTCTGCAAATCATTCTGGTATTGGGGCCCGGTGGTACAAGGAGGTGGAACTGTAGGTGGTCTTGTGCGTGGGAAGGGTGGGACAGACATAGCTTGGATACATTTATGATGAGTGGTGTGAATGTGGGTGCGTGAGTACATGTGCAGGCACATTAAGTGAAGTCACACCCCTCACAGACGAGCTTCCACAGCAGCGTTTGGAGGAAAACAGGAAGCGGCTGGGGGATTTTAAGAAGCGGTTCGGGTAGGCAGAAATCGCTGAAGGACATAGCGGCACGTAGTTAGGAGGACAATGGATTTTACACGGAGCAGTGAGAGATTAGGGCTGGGGTTGGCGGGAAGCGCTGCGGTTTGGAAGTTGGAAACCAAATACGCAGCACGTGAGCAGATACATTTAGGCGCTCGTCTGAAAAATATTGAATTGAGGGGCTATTGAGGGAGCAACACATACACTCGTGAAAACACAGGGCAGACTGCAAAGAGGTGAGGGGTATGACCGTATGCTGGTAAGAGATACAGTGCAGATAGGCACCGCGAAGTAATGGGGGCATGGCAGGCTGGTAATAAAGTAGATGCCAATATGCAGGCACACTCGGAGTGAAGGGAAAAGTGCAGGGCAAGCTGGCGATGCTGAGGAAAGGAGCAGCGGCGGGAAATAGATACAGGACAGAGCCCAGGGCAAACACTGAATGACAAGGTCGGGCAGTTTGGCAGTGCAGAGAATGAGGTGCAGGGCAGGCAGACGGGTTAGAGGATAAGTTGCGGGGCCGACTGACAGCACTGAGAATAAGCTGCAGAACGGACAGACAGCGCAGAGAATGAGTTACAAGACAGGCTGACTGTCCTCCATGTGACCCCGTGCGCCTCTGAGCTCCGTGCCTGCTTCACAGCTGTCGTGAAGACTTTTCTTATCTGCTTGTTAAATAAACAAGCAGATAAGAAAAGTCTTCACGACAGCACGTAAGCAGGCGAGCCAATCCACCAAAAAGCCAAAGGGAGGCAACGAAAAACCCTCCTTTCCAATGGGAAGCCAGCGTTTACCATAAACGCTGACGCTACCCAATGGAAATGAGGGGCGGGGCTCGAGTCCCCTTCTCGAAACTGACTTGTTTACTATAGCTCTCGCAGGCGAGGAGCGCATGCACGCTCCAACGCCAGGCGAGACCTAAAAAGCATGACGAGTGGAAACGCAGATGTCTGGCATCATGGCAGAAAGACTAATGTGCAAAGGAAATAAGTCCACAAACAAACCTAAATGCAGAAACATTAAACATGATTTTGCAATTATATCGAGTCAAACACCTAAATAAAAAGCAGCAAGGTCAATGTTAGTGCTTTGCGAGCTCTTAAAACAATCATCAAGTTAAAAGGATGAGTAAAAAGAGAATATAAGTTCACAGCGAAGTGCCAGTGCAGGGGAGGGTGGTAGCAGCAGTTTTTCTGTCAAATCTCAGACATTTGACCTGGGCGGGGGCAAGGTGGTAGCAGCAATTTTTCACAGACAAATCTGGGGTGTCCGACCAATGGTCTGTTCAACGGGGAGCAAAGTACACCTAACACACAGTGTAAAAATGGAAAAAACTAAGTGCAGGGGAATGAGGTGGGGGGGAATAAAATTCCTTTGGTAGGCTTAAAAAATAATCGGATGAGAGGTTGTGTCTCGCAGCATCCGGTGATAGAGGCTTCATAAACGATGATCCACTCAGGGGCGAGCACAGCGGCGACTTCCAACCGATGGGTCAGCTTTCGAAATCTGGAATCAGCTGGAGGTTCGCTAAAACTGAGGGACCAGGGCCACTCGTCAAAGTCCTAGAGCGGCCAAGTTTATTCACGGCTAAAGCAACAAACTTGGCCAACAGAATGTTTAGTGTGGTATTACCAGAGTTGAGGGAGGCAATAATAGCCTGCCCAGTTCATTCCACTCTCACTTCAGAAGGGATTTGCGTTCCTCTAGGAAGGCTGGGCAGAGGCAGATGATGTGTTCAAAGGATTCCTCACACAGACCACAACCCCTGCATGTTGTTCCGACTGAGGGCCAGCCCCATCGGGCAAGGTGTTTTAAAAAAGGCCATTCTCTGAGCCTGAGAGCCGTGAATCTTGCCAGCTGGGGTTTAGAGTAGGTACAAGACAGGTAGAGGCCCAGTTTCAGCCTGATCTAAGCAGTGGAAGAGGATCTCGGCAGGCGGAGGACAAATTTGTATAGCCTAGTAACAAGTTTGTTCAGTAGTTTGCAATCTTTTCCCAGTAGAATTTCACTACCATAGGACAATTATGGAATTCATTTTGCCCTCATAACTTCCAGGAGGGAGAAGAGACTTCGCCCCCACATCATGTTTGATCATTTTGACAGAGTCATCTGAAGGGCCCGGGCTTTTGTTTCGGCTTTCTTATGTTGCCAAGCAAGGGAGCTTCTTGCATCAATATGGACACCCATATTGTAAGAGTGATCCTTCGTGATCTTATTGCCATTGTAGAACCAGCCACTCCCCTGGTATAATTTCCTTCCAAGCGTTATAACTTTAATTTTCTTTAGGTTGACCTCCATGCTGGTGGTGGAGGTGGAGGAATGCAACAGGTTTAACAATCTCTGCAAACCCACTCTTGTGTAGCTAAACAGGGCCAGGTCATCTGCGTAAAGCAGACTGCTGATATGTTCCCCACCAATCTTTGGGGAGTGGCTGTTGATGGTATCATGGGCTTTAGACAGATCAGAAATAAAGAAGTAAAAAAGTTGGGGGGGCTAACACACACACCTGCTTTACACCCCTCGAGGTGGGGATTTTTCCTGACACGCAGGCTCCATCGCCCAGCTTGATGCAGATCCAGGTGTTAGTGTAGCTGAATGGTGGACTCCGGGAGTTTAAATGGAATGCCCCACTTCTTTAGTTTTGACCAGAGTGCTCCCCTTGGCACTCGGTCAAATGCCACCTTGAAGTCTACGAAGCAGCAATGCAACAAGGTGAGTGAGGTGATTGCTTTGTCCGACAGGATATATATGACAAGCAAGTTGGCTAATGTGCCAGATTCTGCAGGAAATCCAGTTGATTCTTCGGGATCAGCCCCCTTGTCTCCACCCATTGCTGCAGGTTCTTCCGCAGTAGACTGGCATAGAACTTTGCTTTGTTGTCCAGAAGCGCAATCAGTCCATAATTGCTATAATCTGATTTAAAGCCCCCTTTATAGATGGGTTGTATGATAGCCTCATGCCATGACTCCGGGATTACCGAGCTCCTCAAGCAGTAATCAAAAAACGAGAGCTTGCCTGCCCAGAAGGGAATGTCCTGCTTGAAGAGGGCCTGGGGAGGCTTTTGGCCCCAGGGGCCCCTTCATACCTGGCCTTTGACATAACCTGGTGCAACCGACTGTGCAGGGATGGTATGTCCGCAAGGGAAGGGGACAAGCAGTCACGGACTTGGGGAGTGGCAAGGGTGGTGGTTACCTTTGGACTGGCAAGACCATTGTGTGTTTGGTAATCTGAGTCACCACTCGACGTAAAGTGACTGGTAAGGAAAGATGACCATTCAGATTCAGTGATGTTCGCACAGATGGTCTTGCCGGATCCTTTCACCTGCCTGTTTACCAGGGCCCAGAAGTTCCTTGAGTTGGTTTTCCTGCTCTCACACAAGAGAATCATCTAGAAGTGGTTTAATCGACTAGAGTTCTCTAACTGAACAGCTTGCTTGTAGTTTTTCTCTGCCTGCTTAAATGCTAGAATTTGCTCGTTGTTGCCAAGGTTCTTTCGAGCTCCCCTCATGGCGATATTACAGGCTTTCTTTTGGCACTGAATAGTTGTCATAGGGGGAAATGACTTAGTAAGGGTATACGACTGGGCGGTGTTTGTAGCTGATTGTGGGAATTTTACGAGAAGTCGAGTGATACGGTTTGTCCATTCATCGATCGGCGAGATGTGACCTGAATCTGCCCCTGCAGTGAATCTTGAACATCAGCCATGATTTTGCTATTCATCTCTCCATTTGAGATGCCTGAGGTTATGGGTGCAGATTCCCTTGCTCGTAACACAGGCTGAGGTATAATGAGACAGGTTGGAGATTATTCTTGTGATCTTGGGGCAGTGGCCACTTTCGGTGTGTGAAGTGATGCAGTAACTTTCCACTAGAGGGAACATTTCCACATTGCATATGGAGTAGTCATGGTAAGAGCGAGTTTTTTCATCAGTTCTTGACCAGTTGAGGGGATTGTCCTGGGAGAACCGGACATTTATTACTTTGAAGTCCATATTGCTGAGCTGCAGTTCAAGGAGTTCCCCAGTGTCCTTCGTGGACAGCCTTTCGGCCTGGTTTGTTCAGCAATGTTTCAGGTACCCTCAGGGGAGATCTCAACATTATCCTCATTGTAATCTTGAAAGAGCAGTTAGCTAGGGGATGGTCCCGCCCCAGATCACACAGGACCGATATTAACTGGTTAAGTATTGGCCTTTTCTCCCTTGTACTTGGGTTGATGTAAATGTTAATCAGCAAGAGAGCGCGCTGTTGTCTCCAGTTGCGAATTTTTATTCCTTGTAATCAGCTCTCCTGAAATATTATCAGTTTGATTGTCACCTGCAGTTTTACGGTGATATACAGTGACAGACCGCCCTTTGATCTGCCAAACTAGTGCTCTCTGGAAGCCGGTTAGGTGTACTTGATGAAGCCAGTGATAGGGTGACTTGACATGGACCAGGTTTTCTTTAAGGCGATGATTTCAAAGACACTTAGAAAGGCAATGAGATCGGGGGACCAACGTTTCTGCGAAAGGCCACTAATATTACAAGCATACATAAAACAATGTCTCAACCAGTAATCATTTACAAGGCAATTAAACATTAAGAATTAATCAAAAGAAAAGACGGAAACAAGGGAGACCCAAGGAAGTTTGTAAGAAAAAGGTTCTTATTTGCAAGTAGTTATAACAGCACTACAGTACATTATATGTAGAAGTAACCATAAGTGGGTTGTGCACTGGACGTGCTTGTGATAGTGAGCAGCGCAGTGACACAATGAGGTGACAAAACAGCATGAACGGCGCAAAAAATATACAATAAGATTGGTGGTCAATAACAAAAATGAAGCTATATACAAGATAAATATTCCACTTTAGATTATTTAAATTGACCACATTGAAGCCAGAGATAACGCTGGGTGGTCGACGACGTTTCGACCTGTCTTAGTTAAGGTCGTCATCAGGACCAGGTTACTTGAATTTGATATAGTACAAAGAAAACAGGAATGAGGCCCAAGGGTGACCGACAAGGTCAAGTATTAAAATTAGAGGGAGATTGGAGGAGCAAAACTACCTGAATGGTAGGGAAGTCCAGTTCAAAAGGCGAGGAGGGTTAGGCAGTCCAGTGGGTATCTGAGGGGTGAAAGGAAAATTACTTATATGGAAGGGGCAAAGAAGTAAGGTAGTGGTAGCCGGAGGACAGATCCATACCTGCAACGGTTAAAACTTGTGGGGCACCGTGGGACCGATTGAGGTCCCCGTCGGGTGCAAAGGAATTGTAGGTCTGTGCGGCAAGGCAATGTAATCCGCTGCGACCCGGAGGAATAGTTAACATCAGCTAGAAATAAATAAGGTGCTTAATCAAAGAGGGAATTGCTTATGTGGCAGCCGATATATCTGGCATGAAGAAAAACCACACGTACCTCAAGTGTAGCAGAGGTACCACTTTCCAAATGGGAAATCCGAAGAGGAATGAAGCAGGCGGGAGCATCGCGTCACAGAAACCGCTGTCAACACTAGCGGTGATTCAAAGGCAAGGCAGTCGGATGGCCGAGCAGGGCTCTGCCGCGGGGAGCAATGGCGGTCAGAGCGGGAGGCCATAATCGATTAGGGAGAGTGGGAGGATTAAAGCGTCCCATCTCAGGTGCCCATGGAAATGGTGCAACAGTCGGGCTCAGCGAGGGAGCTGTAAACAAAGACGGCGGGTGGGTCACGTGATGTGAAAGGCACTAGACTGAGCGCTAGTGAACATTATGTGGTGCCCCGGGAGCACAGTGAGGAGCAAGGCACCCGAATAAGTGACACTTTAACATTTCACACATAAAAATGAGCTCTGTTTACAATGAAGATATGTTTATATCAGAAACAAAGCCCATAGCATGGTACATTGTGTTTTCTCAATTGTTGTACAATTGTGTGGTAACGGCGGGGGGAGGAAGAGGTTGGGGGGGTGTTGGTATTTAGGGGGGGAGGGGAAAGGTAGGGGAGAGACAAAAAGGGGAGGACAGAGAGTGATCATTTAAGGACAACATTCGGAATAGTTCTAGCATTGATGCATAGAGAAAAGAGATAAAACAGCATTAGAATTGTTCTCCCATTAATGCATGGGGAAAAAAGAGAAGAATTAAAAAAGGCATTGTGTTGGAAACGGACATTAAACATGGTTTTGCACCAGAGTGCAAACAGAGAAGAATTAATCAGTCTTGGATTAGAGTACTGAAGACATACAGATGTGAAACACTAGATTGACACATGGGATACTGATCCCGAAAGGGAGCAGAAGGAATCAGAGATAGCAATGTAGGTGTCAAGGTGTATCAATAGTTGTGTTCCATTCATCAAGAGTGTTGAGACCGTTGTTAACGGAGTCGCATCTTGCGATCCAGCGGCATTCACATTTGTTCAGAAGCAGGCGTAAATTACCACCTCGCAGAGGTAGTACTGGCTGGTCAATGACTTGCCACACCATATCTGTTTCGAAATGGTTATGGTTCCTGTAATGTGCGACTAGGGGAGCTGACTCCACGTTGCATCTAATGTGGCTCTTATGTTGCGAAATCCGCTGTTTAATCATTTGGGTTGTCTGGCCGATGTATACCAGATTACAGGGACAGCTAATGGAATAGATCACATTGGTAGTCACATTGGTAGTCCGCCAATTAGAGAAAGGTCTAAGTTGGTCTAAGTTGGTAAGTACGGTCTCCGGTGTTGCGTGTCAGTTCACATACGGAGCAAGTTTGGCACTTGTAGTGGCCCAGGGTAGGTGGCAGGCTCCACAGGGAGGTGATGGTTTGGGTTTGTTTCCTGTTATCTGGCCAGGTGATCGCATGTATCAATTTGTCTGATAGGTTGTGACCCCTTTTGTATGAGAAAAGAGGTGGTTCACGAAAGGAGGTGTAAGTCAGAAGTATTTTCCAGTTTTTCTTGAACACCTTGCTGACCTTGTTGCTTGAAGGGCTATAGGTAGAAACGAAGGGGATGCGGAAGTTGACTCGTTTAGGCGAAGGAGCTAGGAGAACTTCTCTGTGGCAATACCACGCTCGTTTGCAAGCGCGGGACACAAGGCGTTTGGGGTAGCCAAGATTTAACAGTTTCTCACTGAGAACGGCTTCCTAATGCGCGGGAGGCCATAATCGATTAGGGAGAGCGGGCGGATTAAAGCATCCCGTCTCAGGTGCCCACGGAAATGGTGCAACAGTCGGGCTCAGCGAGGGAGCTGTAAACAAGGATGGCCGGCGGGTCATGTGATGTGAAAGGCACTAGACTGAGCGCTAGTGAACATTACGTGGTGCCCCGGGGGGACAGTGAGGAGCAAGGCACCCGAATAAGTAACACTTTAAAATTTCACACATAAAAATGAGCTCTGTATACAATGAAGATATGTTTATGTCAGAAACAAAGGCCATAGCATGGTACATTGTGTTTTCTCAATTGTTGTACAATTGTGTGGTAACGGAGGGGAGGGGTGGAGGAGGCCATCTGACTGCCTTGCCTTTGAATCACTGCTAGTGTTGACAGCGGTTTCTGTGATACGGTGCTCCCGCCCGCTTCATTCCTCTTCAGATTTCCCATTTGGAAAGTGGTACCTCTGCTACACTTGAGGTATGTGTGGTTTTTCTTCATGCCAGATACATCGGCTGCCACATAAGCAATTCCCTCTTTGATTAAGCACGTTATTTATTTCTAGCTGATGTTCACTATTCCTCAAGGACCCCGTGGATGACATTGCCTTGCCGCACAGATCTACAATTCCTTTGCACTCCACGGGGACCTCAATCGGTCCCACGGTGCCCCACAAGGTTTAACCGTTGCAGGTACGGATCTTTCCTCCTGCTACCACTACCGTACTTCTTTGCCCCTTCCAGATAAGTAATTTTCCTTTCACCCCTCAGATACCCACTGGACTGCCTAACCCTCCTCGCCTTTTGAACTGGACCTCCCTACTATTCAGGTAGTTTTGCTCCTCCAATCTCCCTCTAATTTGTCGGTCACCCTTGGGCCTCATTCCTGTTTTATTTGTCTATACAGCACTATATCAAATTCAAGTAACCTGGTCCTGATGACGACCTTAACTAAGACAGGTCGACCACCCAGCATTATCTCTGGCTTCAATGTGGTCAATTTAAATAATCTAAAGTGGAATATTTATCTTGTATATAGCTTAATTTTTCTTATTGACCACCAATCTTATTGTATATTTTTTGCGCCGTTCACGCTGTTTTGTCACCTCATTGTGTCACTGCGCCGCTCACTATTACAAGCACGTCCAGTGCACAACCCACTTAGGGTTACTTATACATATAATGTACTGTAGTGCTGTTATAACCACTTGCAAATAGGAACCTTTTTCTTACAAACTTCCTTGGGATTCCCTTGTTTCCTTCTCTTCTTTTGATTAATTCTTATTGTTTAATTGCCTTGTGAATGATTACCGGTTGAGACATTGTTTTATGTATGCATACTGTACCCAGGTCTCGACTGGGTCAACGGGTGTACTCCTGTTCTTCTGTTTATATACTAATATTACAAGAGCACAAAGATAGAGACAATGGCTCAGAACATGAGGGCACTGAAGTCTTGGTTCAGTCTGAGCGCCTGCAGGACAGGGCTGACGGCAGCTAATTCCATTTGTTCCTTAGGAGGTTGTTTGTCGCACCTCTTTGATCACTAGAACGTGTGATGGTGTGGCTCAGGCCGTTTTTAGGTCTCGCCTAGGCAGCGCTTGCGCTGTCTCGTTGAGACATGGAGTATATACTATAGTGTGGAAGCTTCGTTTCAGCTCCGCCCACTCTCCGCCCATCTTTTGTATTGGCTTAGGTCCTAAATGCTGCCTTCCGATTGGTTCTAGGCTTGTTAGTCCCTCCCCGTGACGGCCATGTCGTCATTTGTGTCCTTCCATGGCTACTGGCCCTTTTACTGCACAGACTACTTTTTTCCCGTCCCTCCTTCCCCCCCCCCTCACGCAGTCCGTGACTTCTTGGGGCCCCCCCACCCCTCTCCCGCGCACACCCGGTCGTGCTCCTGCCTTCTCCCGCCCGCCTGCACTCCCGTTTCCAATGCAATAGGTCTTGCGTAAATGCAAGTCCTATTGCATTGCAAATGATTTACACACCAAAAGCTTTTGAAAAATACAAACAAATCGTTTCCGGACACACAGTCTGAATCGATGCTATAAAAGCTGTCTTCGGGGGCTGTCTCGCCTCTCTCTCCTCCCCTTTGCAGGCTGATCCTATGAGTGCGGGAGAGCCCGGGGGCTAAGGCTGCCACTCCTCTCGCCCTAGCTGAGGGGAGCCTGACTAGAGCGGAATAGAAACTTTTCGAGTCTCCGCCTCCTTCGTATCCATGATTGTGGTACGTGGAAGGGTCGTCCCAGTGCACCGGCAGGCTTCGTGCACCCACCATGCCTCTCCACTCCAGGGTACGGACGCTACTGGCCGTCATGGGACCCCTGCTCCTCGTCTTGCTGCTGGCAGGCGAGAGCGGCGCTAATTACGAGCGCTACAGCTTCAGGAGCTTCCCGGGGGACGAGCTAATGCCGCTGAACTCGGCCTACAAGTACGGGCTGGACCAGTACACCAACGAGAACTGGCAGGAGAGCGTGCACTACCTGGAGGTGAGCCTGCGGCTGTACCGCCTGCTGCGGGACAGCGAGGCCTTCTGCAACCTGCACTGCAGAAGTGCCCGCCTGGCCGACTCTGAGGGGCCGCCGTCGGAGGTGCCCAAAGAGCCCGAGGGGCCACGGGAGGACCAGGAGCAGTCCGCAAAGAGGCACCCAGGGGCCGCGGGAGGACAAGAGAGAGCCCACCGAGGGGCCGGGGGAACCCGCAGACCGCTTTGCAGGATTCCCCGAGCAGCGGGTGTTCGGGGACCTGCTGCAAAGGACGCAGTGCCTGAAGCGCTGTAAGCAGGGGCTGCCCGTCTTCAGGCAGTCCCAGCCCACCCAACAGACCCTGGACGAGTTTCTGGACAGGGAACCCTAAAAGTTTCTGTAGTACGCATACTTCAAGGTAAGAACAGCCCCTCAAGCAAACAAACCTTAAATCTCCGTTCCTTGCTGCCCGTCCAGCCCTACTCTCTCTACCACCAGCCCTACTCTGTCTGCCCCCAAACGTTCATCTCATATTGTCTGATAGCTAAAGTGGGCTGTGGCTGAAAGGAGCTGGCGTGGAATGTGACACGCCCAGAGATGAACAGTTAAAATACTTAAGTTCGTAGAATGTGGTTATAGAAGCCACACTTTGATGGACGTGTTGCAGGGAAAAAGTATAAATACAATAGTGTTTGAGAATGCTATTAACTTAGAGATGCAACACGTTCCATATTGGAGATGGATGACTTGTCCACTGAAAAAATAGAACAGTGATGTGTCTTAAGGTAGGTAGAGCATCTTTGTAGTGGCAGCCTGCTTTCAGTTCAGTCCGAGTAGTGAGTGCCTCGAGCTAAGTAATTATCAAAAGAGCGAGTAACACTATTAAGTACCAACTTTACCGTATCTAAAGGGTTAGTGTCTGTCCGATGTTATATACAATAAACACATCTGTACGTATATTAAAAAAACAAAAACAAAATATATCTGAATGAAGTCAATTAAAGACGTCTTTAAAAAAGTACGTAAATGTGAATACGTAAAGGCAAATGTGCATTGATATTACAGGAAGTAACGTAGTAACTAATATAGGTTGCCACTACCAGGTGAAACTGAGGGGAGACAGAGTGAGGTGGTGAGTCCTTTGGCAATTGACACAAAGTTGGTAACCATCACCGTTTCGCCTCCCTCATGCTTCCTGTAGGGTACCAAAGATGCTGACATAGTAGTGGTGTGGTTTTCTCCTGTTTAAAAGGCCGCTCCAAATCCCCCATTGAGAAGAAAAGCTAACTTTTCTTTAGAGGGTCTGCCTATGTGTGGAAACCCAACTCAAAAGATACTGTTCCGCATAAGTTGTCTATTTGCATGGGGGTGCCATATTCTGTTAGATCTTGCAGAACATCTGTTTTCCAGGTGTCTCCGTGTGCCTCAGGGAGAATAACCGAAGATTATAAATGACGCAAGCATTCACCCACTGGAAAGTTGAAATGTTCCTCTTAGTACTGGGAGGGGGCAGAGAGTGGAGGGGTTACATCGATTATGTGGTATGTCATCGTAGATCTGTCTATACATGCCTCATCACGTGAGCTCCCCCTGCATCAACGATAACCTACATTTTCTTTGTGCTGGACACTGCAAGAGGAGCGGTGAAACACGAGTCTATCATCCTTGCACACAACCTTATCACCCAATACACTGCACTGTGATATAAAGGACAAACCATCTCCTGTAGTTCTAAAGTACAGCTTGCACGAAACTCATCTGAGAGCCAGCACCTAATATCCAGCGCAGAGTGCATTTGTCATTCTTACCTTTTCAGTGAGATTTGTGTTGTAATGTTTTTCTGGCAAATTTGCTATAATGCTGTAGATTCAATGAGGATTCTATGTATGTTAAAGTCGGGCGTTCCTGGCCACGCGCAGGGTTGTGGGAGTGGGACACGTGGAGCCTGATGAGTGCTACGGAGCTCACCCCTCCATTGTTGCTCGCGCCTCACATCAGTGCAGCGATCAACGCTGCCACATCCCCGGCTCTGGCACGACCCCTGCGGTGTTCTTTCTCCATGCAAATACTATTTACAAGGGAGGTCAGCATTAAATGAATGAAACAGAGGATAATAACATGTTACTTTACCCACAAGAGCATTGTAACTCGTAGCTGGATTCGTATGCCCAATCACAGGGGCGTAATGCATGTCTGTCAGTCCCTGCGGCACGATGTGTGGGGAGGGGGAAGCAACCCTCCAGGGTCCCCTTATTCAGCCAAAGCCAATGAATATCTGTAAGGTATAGGGGATTTAGGTGCCCTCATCCCATTTAGCAGGGGTGGGGCGTCATTATCATTACCCCACTGCCCAGTCGGACCATATCTAGCACTGTTCTTGCAGCGTTAAGAGGTTGGGTGCTGATGTAAGCCGGACACTCAAATAAAGTTATATTTTGCAGGGTTCAGTCCTGCATGGATGTGGTGAAAATCTGAACAGACTGACTGGTATTCATGCGAAAATTAGCATAGCACAAGGAGCAGGGGTGAAACTAGATTCAAACTTCGTGGGGGTGGAGGGACACTTTGAACAGTGGGGGCATATGCAGAACCTGGGTCAAAATGTCTTGTAGGGGCTCTTTTTGCTGTTTTATGCTGGATAATATTGGGAGCAGTTTTCTGGACAATATGTGGTCATTGGTGCATTTTAAAGCATACTTGGCCAATAACATTGGTCTCAACGTAATATCCTTTAGTGGGATTTAAGGATTCTCCATCAATGAATTTTAGCAGAATGGATGGTGAATGCTACATTTAAATGCACATTGGGTCACCTGCCCAGGGACCTAAGGGCCAATCAGTTTTTTTTTCTTTTTGTTGCAGAAATTATGATTACTTTGAGAGAAACTGCATTTAAAATACTTGACAGTACTAAGTATTTCTTCCCTGCCTCCCTTATTCCAATATGTGTGCTGTCGGCCTGCTTTATCATTATCCAGTTTTATATAGCTTTGGCTCTACTTGAAGGTATTGGAGCCCTTTACATGAGCACCAGTTACATTCCCATCCCTTCCCCCATCTTAGTTTGATCGCTCATCCCCTTCCTTTTGCACTTCTACCCTTGTAACCTCTCCTTCCAGGACATCCATCTCGCATGTCCTGGATAAGGCCGTCTTCCTGTGACCTCTTCAATATTGTGGACCGGAAGGGCCTAAGGTTAGCGGTTCCTTAGGAGTACCCTCTCCTGTGGTATGCTTCATCTCTGCATCTAGATAGACCTATATACTATGGGGTGTGCTGTTGTCTCTGGGTTGTGCCATCACTGCTTCTGGGTGTACCCCACAGAGCTATATACTGTAGGGTATATGACCACCAAAGGCCCTGATTTTATATTTAAAAACAGAGCTTTGGACTATACCATTTCCCGCTGAAAGGCAATATTTCTCTCCATGTGTTCCCATACCTGGCGTGTCACGCAGTTTGGTGCTTACTTTCCCTCCATGTTAAAGAACAGTAGATGTTTAGCACCCAGGCTAATGTGCTGCATAGCTAAATGCATATAAGGTCCCAAAGGCGAGACTGATGCATTGCAAATGCTGGTTTAGAATTGAGTATAGCTCTTTTCTGGGCATCTCAGGGGGAGTCTGAGGTTTTGCCAGAACCACAGGGTAGCTGATTACTTTAAGGGGACTGATCTTGATGCCCCATACGTTGAAGGCCTCGGTTCTAGATAAAATTGACTGCGCAAGGGCCACCAAGGCAAAGGTCACGAATATAGGGGCTAGGAATTTGATTGAAACGATGTCGTGTGACTCCAGACTGCTGAACTCGGGGATGACCTTCAGTAGCCTTAAAATGTTTCTTCTGATTAAAATATCATGAGGGCCTTTAAGTGTGGTATTCCGGGATAAACAGCAGTTTGGTGCTTGAGAGTTGAATGGCTGCTTGTTTTGATGGACTGCCTCTCCTAGAAGGACTCTTGGTGATCTGTGCAGAGGGTGGTGCAGAGAGTGTCCTCCTCCGGGAGGTGGGATGATAGAGTCTCCGTAATGTGAGCTGTTTCCCGCGGTGGATTCGGGGTTCCCCAGGTCCTTATGAATGTGACTCAAGTGGTTTATCTGTTGGCCTGGGCAGGGGCCCAGGCAGGTCAGCAGGACAGCCTAGATTTGGCATCACCCCATGTCCCCCTGGGGTCCTGGGCACCCCAGTGGCAGCCTGGTTGGCCCTTGAAGTAGAATCTTCAGAACATGAGCCACTATGGCTTGCGGGTTGACGTGACCTGGTGCCAGGGAAACTTGGCAAACGATTTCAGCGTTGGGCTTTCAATTTGAGCCAGTGATGAAGCATATGTTAAGTGGTTGGGGCCGCTTTATTCTTCGTGGGCACAGGGGTCCTTGTTCGTTTTTTGGTGAACAGCGGAAACAAATTGTGTGTAGCAGAGGAAGGATTACTACAGATTTGGTTCAGCTGCTTACGGCGGAACTTCCTTTCCCGCTTGCTAGGACAAGTGGGTTGGGCTGCATCTAAGGGCCACATGTATTAAGCATTTTTGCGGTCAGAAACGGCCGATCTGTCCGTTTCCGACCGCAAAAATGCTTTTACATATGTATGAAACATAAATTGCGATTCGGTAACAGGTTACCGAATCGCAATTTTTGTTTGCGATTCGGAAGGGGCGTGTTTAGGGCATCCCTTCCAAATACCGAATCTGATTGGATGTATGAATGTTTTGCAACCGAATTATGGTTGCAAAACATTCATAATTTACCGACTCCTTGAAGGAGATGGTAACCCATTTGCATATGGGAAGAGGCCCCCAGAGGACCCCTTCCCCTTTGAGAAAGGAAAACAAATATTTTTTAAGAGCAGGCAGTGGTCCCACAGATCACTGCCTACGTTTGAAAAATGAAACTCTAAAGTTTAATTTTTTCTTTTTAAATGCATCCCGTTTTCCTCTAAGGAAATCGGGCTGCATTTAAAAAAAAAAAAAAAAGACTGCTTTATTTAAAAGCAATCATAGACATAGTGGTCTGCTGACCTCAGCAGGCCACCATCCTTGTGATGGCGTTGATTCCTAAGGGGTCGCAAAATGCGACCTGCCTCATTAATATGCATGAGGTAGGTCTATTTGCGACCCATTAGGAATCGCTAATGAAACTCAAAAGAGTTTCATACATTAGGAATAGCGATTACCTAATTGCGATTGCAAAATATTGCAATTAGGTAATCGTTATTTCTAAAAATGATACATGATACACTGCCCCCGGAGTCCATGATTCCGGAGGCAGACAGAAACGCCAGGGTAGAGGTGACTACTGAGGTGAATAAAGGTGGTAAACCTGCCTACTCAGGACTCAAGCTTATTATCAGAATATGTACATTTGATGGGGGGGAATTGAGATCTTCACAGGTGTGAAGACAATTTGTATCTGTCAGCCCTATGGGCTGATCGACGGCCGGGGGTCTGTGTGCTCAGGACTAGAGCCAATTGACATGATGTGGACGTCTGGGGGTAGTATGTTGGGAGCTTCAGTGGCTTGAAGGGGGGTTGCTTTTGCCAGTGGTTGACATTGCCTTGAGCCGTCTGTGAACCCTTTGAACTTCTTTAAAACTGCATTGAGGAAGGCTGGAAGTGAAGACTGGTAGTCTATGATAGGGGAGCAGCAGCAAACAGACTAGGTGAGATTGGCAGTGGATTGCGCTCTAAGGATTAACTTGTTTAAGTTGTCAAGCTTACTGTCAATCCCTGCCGTAAAGACAGCAAGCGAGTTCAGGAGGTCGACTTGAAGGTCCAGCTTATTGGAGTGGTAATTAAGAGCAGAGACAGTAGACTGGAGTGTGAGCAGACGTTGTGGCCAGATAGAGCAAGAGGTGGCCGTAGAGAGACCTGGGGTGGCTTTGCCAGAAGGACCAGAGCTATGAGGCGCTTCTGTAAGGAAGAGCGACAGCTCCAGAAGAGATTGATTGTTCAGTTCCATGCCAACAGGTCTAAGCTTAGGGTTGCTGGGAGCGTCCGGACTAGATGATTTCATTGGTAAAAGTAGGGCTATATTCCCAACTGGAGCCCAAGCCCATTGAGCCGCTGGTGGACTAAAGGGGAAGTCTGAGCTTGGCTCCAGAATTAATTCTGGCCGAGAATGGGCTGCTGAGTGGGAATGGGCACCTGTTTGAGAGCCCTGGGGATCTAGACTAGTTATCTTAGCAGATGGAGTCGAAGTTGTGTGGTCATGTTCTGGAAAAACAGACGGAAATAGCTTGGTGAGACAGCTGGTGATGGGCTGTAGGCTGTAGGTGGCCACCGGAGAAAGGTGCTGGGAGATGGTTAGCGGGCTTAAGGCTAGTGGGGCCGATGACGCAGAAGGCTTCTTAGGCCGACCTTCTGAGCCTCTGTGGTACTAACGCTGGTATCTGGATTGATGTCTAGGTTAGGCCATGTCAGCAGGGCTGTGTGGACTGTAGCTTGGACTGTAAGCGTGGGGGGGCCCAGTCTCAGCCGGCACCGAGCAGGTGCGGGTAGAGAGCTCTCCCTCACTTCCTTTGAGGGTATCGGTATTATTCACTGTGGCTGGTTTCTTAAAATAGACAGTCAAGGGGCGTGAGTGCACGAGGGCCCAAGAGGCCTGCCTTCCCCTGGGTCTGGCTGGAGCATGATCAAGGCCAGGAATTAAGTCGGAATGCCGTAGATCAGCTGACTCAAAGTTAAGTGCAGGCGTGAGAGCAGGGCGCTGTTCGCTAAGCTAAGGGACAGGAGGGGGTGGGCTCTCCTTTCGGGGGCAGGGTTCGCCAAACAGCCTGACTTGTTCTTCCTGCACTTCAAAACTATTAGTGGCTCTCTCCTCATCCTTCCAGACCTCATTTTCCCCGCTAGCTCGGCTTGTAGTACAAGGGGTTCTTGACTACTCTGGGTTCAGTAAGAACTTCCAGGGCTACTGTCTCTTCCAACAAAGCCGCCCCCTCCCCTCCCCTGGGCGATGTCTTCTGACTGAGTACGGGGGGAACGAGCACGCTGTGCAGGGCTGCTGAATGGGGTTGGCGCCAACACTGCGTGCAAACCGCACCGGCCTAGAGCCGGCCGCTTCCGCTCAGCAGGAGGCTATGCTGCAACTTAGTGCTCCAAGGCACCAAACCTTACTCTCCACTTTGTCTCCACTGCATGCCGCAAGGGTATATGCGCCACTCCCTCCTCTCCTGGCATCGGGCCAGTCTGTAGTACTTCAGGTGCGGGGAAGTGTATGCCAAGCTCCCCCCGGCCCACTCTCCGCAGATCACCCTCACATGCACCAACACCGAAGCCCAAGGGCCAGACCGCAATTTCGGAAACTGAAGCTCAACGGAGCCGACCACCAGCGGTGAGGGAACTGGGCTGAGCCAGGGGTGGCAGTCAAGTGGCAGAAGCGAGGGCAAAGGGCGAGACAGCGAGGCTGCAAAATCAAGGGCAGAGCGGGTGGTTTCAGAGGCGCACAAGCTGTACTTCGAAACTGTGCTGGGCAGCGGTAGCTTGACGTCGAATGCCGAGATGGGCTGATCCGCGCTGGCTGTGCCGGACTACATCGGACTTAGCTGGGGGGGAGGTATAGCACAGGCTGGAATGGCGGGGCGACGGCGATGCAGCAGTAGCTCCTCGCGCCTCTCAGGATCAGCAGCATGTGACGTCAACGCGTTGGCATATCGGCCTGTACAATCACTGTGTGGTGTTACATGTGCTCTTTTGGATCTCTGACTGAGCACCGAGACCAGCAAAAGTCAAAATGCATGATTTACTTGTAAATAGTTGCATCATTTCTTAGGAATTGCATTCACCCGTCTAGGAATTAAATGAGTGCAACATGAGATGCAACCCTGTTTATTTTTGGAAGAACAGTTTACTTTGGTAAACATAAGCACATAAATGTGTCTCAGATATGTAGAAAACCCCGAATTACTGTCCTGTTTTTCATTTTGGAATACTTACTTTCAAGATATTTCATGGCTAATGCTTTAAAACCTGTATTGAAGCTTTTTTGCTATCTTGCTATCAATTATGATTGCTGTTTAAGACTTTTATTTACAACCTCTGTAACTGGAGAAGATATTCTTCTGTCAGTGTGTGACATATTTCTAACATGGGGAATAGCTCTGCTGTCTAAGGCCTGAGATTGTGGTATTTTATTAGTGTTCTATCTTGCACCTTCTAATGAAATTCTCTCATTATATGACTGGTAATGAATGTGGAGAAAACAGGAAGGGAAAAATGAATGAAAGGAAGATGCTTTAGAAATTTTGATATTTGCAGGCCCTATCAAATTGCAGTAGCTATATTATTTGAACTATCTGAGGCTTTTCAGTCATTTTTTGGAGGAAAATTATACTACAATATTTTCGATTGACTCAATTTTTCAATAGGTTGCTTTGCAAAAGGGTGTCCACAAGGACGATACAGGCTTTGTTGCCTCACTGTGCTTTGAATATTCTAAGTGCCCTTTCAAAATCACATGTAAAAGCTATGGCATTTTCACCAGTTTGAAAACTGTGATGCAAAATGCAGCATTCGGAGACATTTATTCTTTTTACATTTTCTTGGGTAGAGAACTCCTTCCACCCCTCTTTGGGAATGTGGGCTCGTCCTTAGGCTTGCTCAGAAGGTGCAGTTTGAGGTAGTAACTTATGCTCCACCACTTTCAAAGTTCACCAGCTGCCACTGCAACCAGATATCAATAAAGACCACAATCCGGGTTAGCTACATGGATTAATGACAACATCAAAAGAATGAAACACAACTCAACATACTGCAACGCAAATGGAGAAATTCTAGAGGTGAAAAAGATCAAATCATACTATACCAGTATATTAGAGCCTGCGGAAGAGCCATTAAAACAAAAAAAGAGAACACTCTACCACAACATATTTGAAGCTGACTGTCCTTCTAAGGAACTCCACAAGATTCTTCCAGAATTCTGCAATCCAGAGTGTCAAAATACAGAAACGCTACAATCACAAGCCTTCTGTGCCAAAATCTTTATGCATTATATTGAAAAAATCAAACAGAAAAGTACCTTAAGGAGAACATAGCAAACATTCCCTCGACACATGACTCAACCGCATGAAAAAGGGACCAAAGCAATCTTCCATAACTTAACACCTTTAATATCCTCTCAAATAAAGAGTTACACAACAATATACCAAAATCTTTAAAGATATCCTTTGAACTACCAGCACAAGGGAGGTAGCTCAAAGCATATCAAACAAGTCACTGGAACTAGGTCCTTTCCCACCTAAGTTGAAAACCTCCTACATTCGACCACTCCTAAAAAGGAAAAAGACTTGACCCATCTGACACAGCAAACTATAGACAGATATCCAATGGCCCATTCTTAGGTAAATGATTTGAAAGAACGGTTTTTGCTCAACTTTTCAAGTTTAAACAGGAAAATGACTTGATATCAGACCATCAATCTGGATTCATACCGCGGTTTGCATGTCGATACATAAACAGCAAAAATATTGTGGTACCAAAATATTGTGTCAAAAAAACCAAGGACCAAACTATCAAGAAGGTAAGTGCATCTATGTAAGTATAGATGAACTATTCTTAACTCCACATCTACATACCTTGAAGATGTGTATATCATGAAGGTACCCATATGTGGAGTTAAATAAAGTACATCTGTTCTTACCTCTATATGTTCACCTTCTCAATATCTTAGTCCTTGATATTTTCGATGAGGTATTCTGGTACTATATTTTGCAGTCGATATTAAGGTGGAATCCTAGGCCAGGTTCACTCACAGTGGACAAGAATGGAGTGGCCACCCTTTTGCCTCTCACTACTGCCTTTATGCCATTATTGCATGGATGATGAGTAGCCAGCTGAAGCTCAACTTCCAAAAGAGAGAGACTACGACCTTTGGACAATGGCAAAAACACTGGGATACCGCCATATGGCCCAAGTAACTAGAGGCCCCTCTAATGGCTTCAAGCAAGGTAAGAAAGCTGGGGGTAACCATCGACTCAGAACTATTGCTGATATCATATTAGAACAAGGTCACAAGAGACAAGCTACTACACAATGAAAACACTGCAACGCAACTTCATGTACCTGGATAACAACAAAAGCTGCAAGCTATCCCCACACTTATAATCTCCAAGCTTGACTATGCTAACAGACTATACCCTAGCGTCCCCAGTATCATCATGCTCAATATACAACTAATCCAAACCTCTGCTGCAAAATTCTTCCTCCGATTCTGTCTCCAACCAAGAGAATTCATGTCTCCAGCCCTGCAATCTCTCCACCGGCTACCTGTAGCTAGATTAGCAAATTTCAAGGCATTTCAAGGCATTTTGCATCTATCCACAGAGCCTCCCAAGGAAAAGGACCACTATACCTACCAAGTAAATTCAAGCAATTCAAACAAAATAGGATACTGCGCTCCAGGCTTCCATCACGGATCATCATACCACCTTGCTATAAGAAATCCACAGGTGACACAGTTTTCTCTGTAGAAACCACCAAGCCCTGGAACTCATTACCAGCCAAGAGCTTTCAGAAGCACTTACGCTTTAGAAGGTAGGTGAAACCTGGCTAGGTCTAAGACAACTACATCCAATACCCATGGGATAGAATAATAATAGCTTTTTCAAGTACATTTTACAGTATAGGTTCCAGAGCATTGGCTAAAAAGTTTTTAAAAAAAGGTGCAAGGTGCAATGACGCACCCACTGTTGCCGGTCTCGTCATTCTGTAGGAGAGCACATGTATTTTGATGCATGCATGTGCATGCATAATCACACATGCATTCCTACAGAATGATGCAGGTGCCAGTTGCTTTTTTTATTGACCAATCACAGATGGTGGATGCTATTTAGTTTGGTTAAAAAAAAGTACCTTAATTTTAAGTGTGCAAAAATAGCATAGCCCGGCAATGTCAAATGGCAGCTGACAGCCCTCCAAATTGATGCAATGTAACGTAAATGCTAACAAGAGGTGGGATTGCAACGAAGAAGCAGTTTGGGGGTGGAAGCAACAGGGAGTTGGGGGGTGATAAAATAATCATACAGCTGGGTTGGGGAAGGAGGGGAACATCAGCACATGAGCGAGAGAGCAACACAGAGTGCCAGGGTGGATTATTTGATGGGAGAGAGAAGCACACAAGAGATAGAGCTCAAAAACACACTTTCATGCAGAGCAAAACGAAGAAAAAAAAATAGTAGTTCCCTAAAAGTGAGCAGTGGAAGGGTACAAGCCAGCCAATGAAAAGGAGGATAAAGAGGCTATGCTCCGGGTGCAGGACAAACACAAGAAGAGGAAGGAAAGCTATCAAATAAGAAGCAGGTACATTAGAATAACAACAAAGCAAACCAATGGAAGCAGGAGACGAGATCTAAGTAAGTTGATGGGATAGCTCACAAAAGGTCTTTTACAACCAGACAGCTCAAACCTGTCTGTGAGGCGAGACCTAGTGATGCTTGATATAGGGTGTATACATTTTCAATATTTTAGTAGCGCTGGATCAAGTGACATTGTGAATACTAATTCTAACCGATGGACAGCTGGTCCAGACTATCACCGATGACTTTCTGGAGATTAAAAGTAGAGCAACAGTGAACGGGGTGAGAACGGTGGAAAGGGGACTGGAAAGGGCATTCCTTAGCACTGAACCTAAGAAACTGTATGCTAAACCAACTTTGGGTCATTGTAAGTTTTTGGTTATTTTTTTGTTGGCTGTTCTACTACACTCACGTGTTGATAGGGCATTTCTGAGCTTTTTTTTAATGATTGCTTTGTAAAAACTGCCTTCAGCATTAGACTGTTTATGCTGGTGCGAAATGGCGGCTGAGGTAACAGAAAAGGCTTAATACCCACAGTGTTACGACCTTATTTAGGCTGAGTAGAAACAGATTATCCTGTGCATCGCTCACCCATTAGTCCCCAAACTTTCTGTGCAGCTGCAGGTTCATGAAGTGAGAGGATCTCTGAATGTTGATATAGCTTTCGGGATGGATGCAACAGGGTGGAAAATCCATTTAACAATAACCTTGAGGAGGGTCTTTGTGTAAGGAAGTCTCTATATATATCTTTATATAGCAAAATATACTAAAGATATTTATAGGTTGCTTAAAAGCAATATTGCCAAGCAAATAAGAGAGTATAGACCGCCTCATAGGGGTGCTGGAGTACAGTTCTGGGTCTTAAGCAATGTTACACTCTGACACAGCAGAGACACTGTGGTGGGTGACTTGTTGCCCATCCCTGAGGAGTTTAGTCTATCAATTACTGTTCATAACTCCATCATCTCTATGCTGTGCCTCATCTCTATGCTGTGCCTTCCTTTTTCCTACAGGGCAATAATGGTAAGCAACTGCTGTGCACATTAATCGATATTGCCTATCATTGAATAAGGTAGAATGTTGACGACTTGTTGCCCAATATGGTAACAATTGACAAAATGTAGCTATGAGTAGAAAGAGCGTGTTTAACATGTTCACATGCACTGTAGTCCATCCTACAGCACAGAATAGTTGTACACATTGGGTCATTTTTTTTTTTTTTTAGAGTTTTATATAGCGCGAACTAGACCCGAGGATATCAGGTATCAGAGCGCTTTACATGAGCACCAGTTTCGTTACAGAGGGACACATTCATTGATAACAGATATCAGTTTACACAAAATACAGAATTATTTTCCACAGTTGTGTGTATATACTGCTGCTTCCGTGAGCATTTCTTTGGCATGATCGCTTACGGGGACTATTTAAAAGGCATTTTGGAGTACATAGAGTAATATTCTTGTACGTCCACTAAGATGCCTTTGTGAAGTTGCCCAAAATATCTAAAATGGGAAGAAAATAGGAATAGCTGGGGAATATCCATGTACAATTTGTACAAATATGAAAGGACGGTGCCTTCTTTGCACTTTTACTAATACAGAGTTGGATGTCTCTTGTCGAATGACAAACAGTACATAAAGGTGCTTCCCAGTGGTACTACTTCTCATGCTCACAGATGGTTTTGTGATGCACCTCAATGTGCTCTCCAGCAGCGAGGCACAATTCAAGTTGTCTCGCTACAGGACCCTGGATGTTCGGGACACGTTAGATGATGCAACTTGGAACACTAGACTGTTGAATTGTTTTGAAAGATAAATGGTTTCTCAAGACCCCTTACTACATTAAAAGGAAGGTGGCATCGGTGGTTCAGCACAAGGAGAGAAAAAGTTTTATTTACCCATTTTAGGTTCAGACAAGCTTCATGTAGCCACTGGCTGAAAACCTCTATCCTTGGTCAGCGACTCTGCTAAACTCTTGTAATCCAGAGAATTCTCCAATCAACACCCTTTCTTCATACAGCACAAGCACCCCCTTTCAACTTACACCACGGCAAAAGCATCACGTATGAGTAAGTGGATTATACGAGGGCCAAAAACTGTTTGCGTCAATACTTCCACCATAAAAAACGTAAATAATAACATTGTGAAAGCCAGTGTACATTTTACAGACTACTTTTGATTAGGCCATCATTCTTAGCAAACGTATGAAACTTCTTATGAAAAAGTAGATGCTTGCGAGTAAAATGTGCATATCAACTGCAACCACGTATTCCTCTATGCTGCTTTGTTACACAACAGCTGGCCATGAGGTGGGGGTGTGGTGGGACTGACCATGTGCACCGCTTCTGTCTACTACCCACTACAGTGGCTTCTCACTTGTTTCCCTTGCCATAACATTGTTTGTTAAACTTGTATGGAACTTAGGGGCGGTTTCACTCCAGTTCTCAGCCTGTAGGGGTCACTTACTAACAATCATCATCACCTTTACTAATATCAGGCCCGCTGCCAGCCATCTTAGCCGCAAGGCCAGTTACTAAATGGACAGGCAAGTTTAGTAATTTATAACACTCAAAAGAGAGGGCCTGAGGAGATTTAAAGACCAGCCGGGGATGACTCCCCTTGACTAGGAGCAAAAAACACACAAAGGCCCCTGGGTCTAGATGGAATGATGGGAGTGCTTGCAAACCTGGTCTCAATGCGGGCTACAACCCCCTCACTGAGAGTTTGGTAACTTGTCGTACACCTGCCCCTAATGTACTAGAATTTTTAATAAATGGAAGACTTCAGTGCTCATAATTTGACAGACAAAAATATGTTCAACTGGTAAAAGAGAATAATAGGCCACCCGGATACATTATCTTGGTACATTTCCTTGGTTTTCCTGAACACCACCTGAACCCAGAGCACACTATCCAACACCCAATGCTTGCAGTTCTGTGGTTGTCTGGCAGAAGCGCCCTTCGGGAGGGAAGTGTTTCGGATTCTTTTGGGCTGATATAGGGGGTGCCTGAGGAAGAGCTCTCCAGTTTCCATTTATCGTTACTCAAACATCTGGGGGTGAATATATGTGTCTTTCCGGATTCTTCATTCATTGGTGGAAGGTTCCTGCGTGGAGAAAAGAGAATAGGTGTGAGTCTGTTTTCATTTGTTTTCAGGCGGCGCTAGGTGTAGTCCTAACCTCCAAAAGGCGCAGTGTACACCTCGGACATCATGTGCATGGAGAGCAGATCCACATACACCATCTCTAAGTAATCAAGCAATCAAGTAGTCTATTTATTTATCTATTAATCAGTTGTGTGACACAACGTCAGCAGCATCAAATGCACTGCACAACAAATAGTTAAAACATGCTAAGAAATCTGGCAGTAAGGCGATGTGAATATCAGTATCTTTTAGTTACAGCTTCCTCGTCCCAGTCCTTACTTTGTAAGGCGTTCTACCTCCCTGTTATATAGATATAACAGGGAAGAAGGCTTTTTTTTCTTTTTTTGCCAGTAGTCCAGTCAGAACCCCTGTCAGAGGGCCATGGGGCAAGCTGGAGCTACTGAACCAAACCGTGGGGATGAGGCCTTTTCAGTCAGTCAGTCAAATATACTTTATTTCGGCAAAGCCATAAAAGTTTTCCATCTATACAATTAAAAAAACAACATTTCAAATCCAATCAGTGGTAATAAAACCTGTCATAAATTACAACCTAAAATCATTTCACATCTTATACTTATACAAGTTATTACAAATAGTTAAAAATGTGTATTAAAAAGAGAAACATTTGCATAAATTATAAAATTGATAAAACCAGTCACCTGACACTCGCATTTATAACTAAGGAACATCATCATTTGGTAACTAGTCTTCTTTTCGTCCACATCTGCCCCAAAAACTTTGCAGTTGCACTAACATACAGTGCAAAAGGGTCCGTTCTTAGTATCCTCAAGGCAGAGCGGTGACACGAAGTCCCCATTAGCATACACACGGGTGCCCGTCAAGCTGAGCGAATCTGGGCATAGGCTGGGCATGCAAATAGCACATGTGGTACAGTCTCCTCCTGATCAACACAATAGGGGCAATTACCAGTATCAGAGGTAGACCACTTTACAGTAAAAGACTTTAATGGGAGCGTCGCTACTCTAAATTGATGCTATAGCTTCCTATCTAAAGAGACCGTGATTAGGTACTTCTCTAATCCGTGCACTACTTTAAAATTCAGATATTCTCCAGTCAGTGAGGTGCCCACCACTTTTTGTTCCTCCCTCTGTATTACCAGTGCCCAATACTGTTATTTCAGTGCCCCCTTAGATGGAAATGGACTTCTCGATCAAACACAGCCAAGATATTTTGTGGAATCTGTCAACCCTGATGACATCTTGTAGGGCAACTGCATAGTGGCACAGCTCTGGGGTAGCCTATAGTCTTTGCCAAAACAACAGGGAACATAGGGGGGCCTTAAGGGCAACCTTTTTGACACCCATGCCCAGAAATAGGGAGTACTAGATGGAAGGGAGACCAAAGCTCTTAAAAAAACATTCTCTGACCGCTCCAAAGCGGAAACATTGCAAAAGCCCCACAGCTCAGCGCCAAATAGCGCTGCACCAATAGCCTTGTCCTCATACACCTGAAGGGCTGGTTCTACTGGCTTGGTGAAGGATAAACATTGTTCTTTTAGAATAACTCTAATAATCTGTATGTGCTTCAAGCAAGCCCTTTCAATGTGTTGAGACCAGGACATCTTGGATGAAAGTTTGATTCCTGGATATCCAAATGAGTCGATCCTCTCTAGGAACTGCCCCCTAACCTCAAATTACCCTTGACCTTTTTTGAAGTACTAAACACCATGGGGCAGATTTACAAGGAACTGACAAACAAGTTACTTACCTTCGGGAACGATATATCTGTAAGAGACATAGATTAGTTATAGATTCCTTACCTGTAGAATTACCCCCAGGCGTCAGACTGGATCCGGAGAATTTTTTCGTCAGCAGTACCCTTGCGCGTCGAAAGGTGGCGTCGGTTGGCTCTGCGTTCGTCGTTGGCGTCGTGGTCGCCAGGATGACGTCGCAGTAGCTACTTAGACGCCGCCCTTGTGCGCTGACGTCAGTTCTTTTACACGACATTCCACCCCAGAAACGCAGAGCCATGCAAGACACTGACCACTGGTGCAGAAAACTAGGGCCCTGAAAGGGATTCCCTAACCGTAGAAGTCAGTTTGCAGAACGGGGAGGATGGGTGAGGCGGTAAGGAATCTATAACTAATCTATGTCTCTTACAGATATATTGTTACCGAAGGTAAGTAACTTGTTCATCTGAAAGAGACAATTAGTTATAGATTCCTTACCTGTAGAATAGATACCCCAGCAATACCAACCCCGGAGGTGGGCCTGCAAACCAAGTTCACACCAGAAAGTCCTGGAGAACAGAACGGCCAAAGAAGCCATCTCTCCGGACTTGGCTGTCCAGGCAATAGTGTTTTGTGAACTTGTGCAGAGATGCCCACGTAGCTGCCTGACAGATGTCATTGAGGGGGACTCCCCAATCCAAAGCAGTGGTAGCTGCTGTCGCCCTGGTGGAAAGGGCGCGCAGTCCCACTGGAGGCTCCTTCTTTGCCAAAGAGTAGCAAGCTTTAATGCACAAAATGACCCACCTAGAGATGGTCCGTTTGTGCACGGCCTGACCTTTTTTGGCGCCCACGTAGCCAGCAAAGAGCTGGTCATCCACCCGGAATTGCTTGGTGCGATCCAAATATAAGGAAAGCGCACGTTTTGGATCCAGACGGTGTGGCCTCTCTTCCTCCTTAGAAAGATGCGGAGGCGGAAAGAAGGTGGGCAAAGTGATGGTTTGATCAATGTGGAAAGAAGTAACCACTTTGGGAAGAAAAGAGGGTCGAGTTCGAAGGACATCCTTGTCCGGATGAACCGTCAAAAAATGAGGTTTTGAAGAAAGAGCCTGGAGCTCACTCACCCTGTGAGCAGAGGTGATGGCAACCAGAAAGGCAGTTTTTAAAGTAAGAAGTCTGAGAGGACAGTTATGTAGTGGCTCAAAAGGAGGGCACATAAGGTAAGTAAGAACCAAGTTCAAGTCCCACTGAGGCATTACGAAGGAACAGGAGGAAAAAGATGAGTAATGCCCATAAGAAAGCGATTTACAACAGGGGACTTGAAAAGAGAAGGCTGATCAGGAAGCCTAAGAAAGGCTGAAATGGCTCAGAGATAGCCCTTAAGAGTGCCCAGAGCAGAGCCCTGCTGGGCCAAAGAAAGGAGGAACAAGAGAACCTCAGAAAGAGGGGCAGAAAGGGGATCCACAGCCTTTGCTGTGCACCATGCCACAAATTTGTTCCATCTGCAGGCATATACCGTGTTAGTGGAGGGACGCCTGACTGCCAAGATAACATCACAGACTTCAGGAGGAAGGTCGAAGGCTGTCAACTGCCGCCGCTCAATCTCCACACAAGGAGGTGGACGCTAGACAGGTTCAGGTGGAGAACCGTCCCCTGCTGCTGCGACAGAAGATCCTCCCGAAGAGGCAGTCTGATCGGAGGATTGATGGCCATGTGTAACAGCTCGGGATACCAAACTCTCCGTGCCCAATCCGGAGCCACAAGAATGACTTGGGCCCGGTCGCGCTTGATCTTCTTCAGCACTCTAGGTAGAAGTGGTATAGGCGGAAAGGTGTATAGAAGACCACAACTCCACTCGCGACGAAAAGCGTCTCCTAGCGAGTGCCGCCTTGGAAATTCCAACGCGCAGAATTGCTGACATTGCGCGTTCTCTTCGGTGGCAAATAGATCTAACCAAGGCTCTCCCCACTGCAGAAAGAGACCTTGCACCACCTCAGAGTGAAGATGCCATTCGTGATCCATTATGCACCTGCGGCTGAGTTCGTCCGCCCTGGCGTTCAGTGAACCTGCCAGGTGTTGAACCACCAGGGATATGCCCTGATGTTCCAGCCATGTCCAGAGACGGAGGTCCTCTTGACAAAGGGTCCACGACCCCACCCCGCCCTGTTTGTTGCAGTGCCACATGGCGTGGTGTTGTCCGTGAACACCTGCACTACTCTTCCCCGGACAGAGGGAAGGAATGCTTTTAGCGCAAGACGGATCGCCCGGAGCTCCAGAAGGTTGATGTGGAGCCCAGACTCCGCCGGAGACCAGATGCCTCTGATCTCCGCTTCTCCCATGTGGTCACCCCACCCCAGAAGTGATGCATCCGTCACCACTGTGAACTCCGGTTGGGGAAGGGCGAGGGATCTGCCGTTGACCCAATCCCACCACTGAAAATTGTCGTGCAGTGCCCTCCGAGATCTGAACGCAATTGGACAGATTCCCCTGATGTTGTGCCCACTGGAACTTCATGTCCCACTGCAGAGCCCGCATATGCCACCTGGCATGATCTACCAGCAGGACGCAGGAGGTCATGAGGTCCAGCAGCCTCAGGGTCATTCTGACCGAAACCTGGGATAGAGGCTGAAAGATCGGAATCATAGCCCGAATATCCCGGACTCGCTGCTCGGGAGGATAAGCCCGAAACTGCGTTGTGTCCAGAACCGCTCCGATGAAAAGGAGCTTCTGAGAGGGAGTCAGGTGTGACTTCGGCACATTGATAGTGAACCCCAGCGAATGCAGGAGGTCCGCCGTAGTCTGGAGGTGGGAGATGACTGCCCGGGGCGAGCCCGCCTTCAACAGCCAGTCGTCGAGATAGGGGAAGACTGGAACCCCTGATCTGCGCAGATGAGATGCGACCTTCGCCATCACTTTCGTGAACACCCGAGGGCGCTGATAAGGCCAAAGGGGAGCACGGTAAACTGAAAGTGCTCATGGCCTACCGTGAACCGCAGGTAATGCCGGTGGGCCTGCATGACGGGGATGTGAAAGTAAGCGTCCTGCAAGTCCAACGCTACCATCCAGTCTCCAGGGTCGAGGGCAGACAGGACCTGAGCTAGTGTCAACATTTTGAACTTCTCCTTCCGGAGGAAGCGGTTGACGTTCCTGAGATCCAAGATAGGACGCAGGCCTTTGTCCTTCTTGGGCACCAGAAAGTAGTGGGAATAGCAACCACGACCTACTTCTGGGGCAGGAACTCGCTCGATAGCTCCCTTGGCCAAGAGAGCCGTTACTTCCTGTTGGAGAAGGGCCAGATGATCCTCCGACATGCGATGGTATTGAGGTGGCATGGATGGAGGGCTTGTCTCGAAGGGGAGGGAGTAGCCCCTTCGGACTATCTGCAAAACCCACCTGTCCGACGTGATGGTGCACCAGTTCGGGGGGGGGGGGTGATGGCGAATCCTGCCGCCCACTGGCGATTGGTGGCCCTGAAAGGTCGGACTAGGAGGGTTTGGAGGCTGCTGCAGAAGAGGCACTGGTGGACTGGCCCGCTCGCTGGCCCCCAGACCTACGACGGTGGGTCTCACGTCCCCGGCCGCGCAAGGGCTGGACAGCCTGCGCCGGCCTGTGGCCCTGGGTGGGATGTGGCAGGACACCCCTTCCGTAGCCACGAAAGGGGCGTAAAGCAGACTGTGCAGGGCGGGTGGAGAGGCCCAAGGACTTGGCCGTAGCCCGGGAGTCCTTGAAGCGCTCTAGCGCATTGTCTGCCTTGTCGCCGAACAGGCGACGGCCATCAAAAGGCATGTTCAACAAGGTAGCTTGGACATCCCTGGAAAAACCAGTCGATCTCAGCCAGGCGTAGCGTCGAAGGGATATCGATGTTGAAATTGTCCTGCCTAGCGAATCGACGGTGTCCAGTCCACATCTTATGGTGAACTTGGCTGCGTCTCTCCCCTCGGCGACTGCACGGAGAGCACAGCCCAGGCCTCCTCCGGGCACAGTGGCAGCACCTGCGATACCGTATCCCACACAGAGTGGGTGTAACGGCCCAACAGACATGCGGTGTTCACCGACCGCAGTCCCAAGCTGGAGGAAGAAAATATTTTCTTTCCAAGATGGTCCAGCTTTTTGGATTCCCTATCAGGTGGTGCGTTAGGGAATGCGCCTTTGGACGTAGAGGCTTGGACCACCAAGCTCTCTGGGGTGGCGTGTTGGGAGAGGAAAGAGGGGTCGCCCGGAGCCGGGCGGTGGGGTCGGGCAATCATCCTATCCACATGAGCCCCCGTGTTGGGCCTGGACCTGGTGCCCAAAAGGATGTCAGTAAGGGCCTCATTAAAAGGCAGCAGGGACTCCGAAGAGGCCGCTGCCGGTTGAAGCACCTCCGTCAGGAGATTCTTCCTGACCGCCAGCGTAGGTAGGTTGAGGGCCTCGGCTGCCCTACGCAACACCACTGCATATGAAGCACCCTCCTCAGTAGCCACAGTAGGAGGAGACAGCATGCCAAGGTCTGGGGAAGTATCCAGACCACTGGCGTCCCCCAACTCCTCTCTCCAGTCTGGTTCAACTAACTGGTCAGCCAAAGGGTCTATAGACCCCTCCCAGACCTCCTCACCCTCCTCTGGTTGCCAGTCTGGCCTGTAGGAAACACCAGGGTCGAACAGAGGTACAAAAGTACCGGTCGGTGCCGGATCCGGCGTCGGTCGACGTCGGTCCGGCTCCGTAGACAAGTCAGGGTGGAGGCCAGGGTCGATGCCGGCTGGGGATCCAACCGGCGTCGGAAGGGGACTGGTGCCGGTGGAATCGGCGCCAGGGGAGGTGTTATAAGGTCGACCGGTGCCGATCCGGATCCAAGCCTGGATCTAAGGGGACCCTGCGGTGCTGGGGCCGTCGGCGTCGAAGGCCCAGGGCCCCCAGCCGAGTCCACGGAGCCCGAAGGCACGCCGGCAGAGTCGGGCTGCCCAAAGATGGCATGCATCGCTTCGTAGAAACTCCGAAGCTGGGCAGGGGTTGCTCCAGCTCCCAGAAAAGGAGGGAAACTCGGAGTCGACCCTTCAGGCTCCGCACACGGAGCCGTGGGATGGGCACCGTCCGCATCCCTCGTCGCGTCGGCCGACGGACGGGGAGAAGTCGAAGAGCGATGACGCTTCTTCGACTTCTTCTTGTGCTTCGAATTACCTAAGGAGTGCGAAGACTTCGATGACGAATGGTGGTGACTCTGCGACCGGTCCCTCGACCTCTCACGCGACCAGGACCTCGAGCGTCGGGGAGCGGACTGCCGGCCCTCGAGAAACTTTCGGGACGGCTCCCGCAAAGACTTCGGATTCATGGTCCGGCAGTCGGAGCACGACTTGGGATCATGGTCGCGCTCCAGACACCACAGGCACACGCAGTGTGGGTCCGTAACCGACATCAGCTTGCGACAGGTGTCGCAAGCCTTGAAGCCGGGCCGAGGACGACTGGACATCCCTGCGTGCACCAGGAGTCGATAGACTCAAAAAACTGTGTCGACAAAAGTCACAAAAAAGTCAGTCAAAAAGTGACTGGAGGTACCGCTCTCCCCGCATCTGCTCTGGCTGGCGCGGAAAAAGAAAGAACTGACGTCAGCGCGCGAGGGCGGTGTCTAAGTAGCTACCACAACGTCATCCCGGCGACCACGACGCCAACGACGAACGCGGAGCCGACCGATGCCACCCTTCGACGCGCAGGGGTACTGCTGATCCTGACGCCTGGGGGTAATTCTACAGTTAAGGAATCTATAACTAATTGTATCTTTCAGATGCATCTGCATAGATGCGTCAGTTTCCTTGCATCAGCGCCGAATGTCCTTGCGCCACTATTGATGCACTGTGTTTACAATACAGTGCTCCATGCGCAAGGATTAACAGATGCGTCAGAAATTCTGACACATCTGTTGGTGCAAGAGTGACGCATTGCCGGAGTTGCTCATGAAAGTGACGCAACTCCAGCAATGCACCACAATAGATGGGTGAGTCTCATTCAAAAAGCCCTGCATCATTCCTTACGCCTGGTCTGAGCAGGCGTAGGGATTTTGACGCAGTGAAGGCGTAGAGTGATGCAGTGAAATCTTGTAGAATTCACTGCGTCAGTTCTACATGGCTTATTGCGTGGGAACGCCCACCCTGCATACATTATACCTGACGCTGGTATAATGTGACGCAGGGCTTTACAACGTGACGCATCTCCCTAGATGCGTCATGTTGTAAATGGGCCGCAACATTTACGCCGCAGCTGCGTCACAAAAGTGACGCAACGGCGGCGCAAAAGTCACACAAGGGGCTTGTAAATCTGCCCCCATAAATCTAGTTTTCGCTGCATTGATTTCCAGGCCACGATCCGGGCAAAAGACCCTTAATTTGTTCAGAAGCGTTTGGAGGCCACTCTGGGTTTTTGAGATTAAAAGAGTGTCATCTGCAAACAATAGAATGGGGATCTTATTATTGCCTATGTTTGGGACATCCACTGAGCACTCAGAAAGATAGTCTACCATCCCGTTCAAATATAAAGAAACAAGAGTAGAGGCCAATACACACCTTGCCTTATGCCTTTCGACACTGGGATCTTGTCTGTCAGTTGGCCTTGGGGACCCCACCTAAACCTAGCAAAGTTGTTCTCATGAAGCCTGATAAGTAAAGCTAGGATTTCATAGGGCAAACCCCTCTCCTGTAGAACCTGCCACAGCCTAAAACTTGGGACCAGGTCAAAAGTGGATTTAAGATCGACAAACGCAACAAACAAATTGCCCTTGCCGATCAAAACAGTCTTCCAGTAGATTAAAACAAACCGGAAGACCTGGTCTACTGTAGATTGAGGCTTTTTACTCCCAATGTCCCAGGGCCTGACATACTATGACCTCTGAGCAACTGGGCTAAGTACTACTTCAGTACTTGACTTTCAGTGGTAGCTTGGGTCGAGCAGGGAGAGGTAGGTGCAAGGTGTAGACAGACTCACAACTTAAAAACACATTCAGCAACCACAGTAAATTACTGTCCAGCCGGATCCTTGCTTTCATGAAAAAATTGTATTTATATATGAACATAAAGTGAAATATGGCACACAATAAATAATACACACAGTCTAGGTAAGGCCAGCACTCTAGTGTTGTCCAGGTAAACCCTTCAGTAACACATCCTGGTCTAAGGATTGTAGTTATTCCGCATTTATGAGAGGAAACATTGGGGATAGGCCCCCGATAGCAAATATAAGTCTTAGTTAGAAGTTCCACAATGACTTCCTAAAAGTCAAAGTGTCTCAGCGCCATGGTGCTTTTACTCAAAGAAAGTTTCCCCCAAGAGACCAAGTGGCCCGGCAATCAGTCTTACCTGCCGTCAGTGGATCTGCAGTTCAACAGGCATGGGCATGTGCCAGTGGCCCGGCAGTGGCCAGAACTTTGGATGCTGCAGGCAAGGTGGCAGACATCCACGCTGAAACTTCAATTGTGCAGTAAGTCTTTCTAAGTCTGGTGACAGGTCTTGTGTGTTTCTGGGTTCAGGCAATTGAATCAATACTCTGCTTCCACATGTCACAATCCATTACTCTTCACGGTCGCACGCTGCTCCAAGGCAATGGTCCTCTTCAACATAGCCCCCCCCACCTAGCATATAAGGGGATCGTAAACAGTGCCCCGGGCAATGGCCTGCTTCTTGTCACAATGACGCACCAGGTCGACAGCCTTTAATCTTCACTGCAGCCCTACCTGGCATACAAGGATCGTGAACAGCAGCACACAGGTGGATGGCTCGATCGGTGCAACGGTTCTCAATCTTCACTGCGGCACCCGCCTGACATACAGAGGTTGTGAACAGCACTCAGGGGGCTGCCCGATTAGTGCAACAGTCCTTAATCTTTACAGCGGCCCCCATCTAGCATACAGGGTTTGCGAACAGTAGCACTCGGGTGGATGGCCCGATTGATGCAAATGTCCTCAACGCGGACCCAAAGCTCACACTCTGCTTAAGTGGTCTACTCAACGGGATCCCCACTGGACCTCACTATCTTCAGGCCCTCTCCTCCCCCTAACAGGGTCCTCTGGTCTTGGCAGTCAGGCAGATGCTGGTGCTCCAGGATAAGTGGTCTTGATTTTCTTGGGTGATGTAACCTCACCCAACAAGGAGGCTACCAGACTTTAGTCCCGAGAACTAGTCACAACGGGCAGAAGTCATGCTGAGTTTCTCCCAGATATACAGCTTCAGTTTGACAATTTTGAGAGGCTCAAGCTCCCCTTTTTATAATTTGCTTTCAGACACAGATGTGATTTAGTATATTAGTCTTTGAAGTTTGTGTGGTGCAGGGTGCCCAACTTGAAGTGCTCACTCCTCTATCCTGCCCTTTGTCCAGGAAGCAGTATGTCACAGAAGGAGCGACTTCACTTGTGATAGCCCTACACTCAGGCCATAGGAGAGTCTAAAGGATCACATCTGGATGTCAGCATCACTGATATATGCCTAATAAAATGTTGCATAGGTCCCCAGCCCTACTCTTTATGATTCTCTTATTAGCCCAGTTCCTTCTCGAGATGTAGGCAGGGCCCACTAACTAGTGACCTTTCCAGAGTCAAAGAACACTTATTAAATGCCCAAAAGAGCCTGGCTCTCCCTTCCTCCAGTGTGTGTCCCACCCCGCTCTCAGGAACGCAGAAATCCACAGATGTGTCTAGGGGGTGGGCCTTCTACAAATACCTTCCTCAAGATCCTGAACTTCCAATATGGAACCCACAGGGCTCTAGGCATTATAACACTCACAGGCACGTATACTTTGCAGCACGCACACATGTGAGCTGCACAGCTCTACATGCTGAAACCATGTAGGCCAAGGGGGAGTTAAACACACAGCAGCGAAACTTTTCGTGAGTGGGCCGGTAGGCCCCACTCCAGTGACATATGTACAAAGGCCTATTCACACGACTGATCATCAGTACTAAAACACGGTATGCTGCCATCACCGCACTTGTGCTACTTAATACCTTGGTGAGGGCAGCAGCCCTTTTCCACTTATGAGGGTAGCGCTGTGGGCATGGCTTTCGGTCCAACAAGACCCCAATCCGTGAAACAGGCCTAGGTCATGGTGCACACGCATGATCCATGTTAATCCATGACTAAAATCAGCATGAGGGATCCAGATATTGTTGCAGCTGAGCCACTCAGAGCAGAGGTGCACATCCGTCACCATACGGGGACTTTTCTGTACCAACACTTCCCTTTCCATGCTAACATTTCGCCCTGTTGCTCCTCCTTATAGCCCCTCCTCTTTACAGAGAACATATAACCCCTCCACTTTACAGAGAACATCACCTTGTAAAAGATAAAAGAAACAAATCCAGGCTCCAAGCTGTTCTAAGAAGGAAAACCGTTCTTCTATGGAACAGTTAGTACAGAATAAGAATAAAAAAAGATTATGTTTCATTGGATTTTGGTCAGGCGCACATGTGCGTGAATTATTTTCCCCACCTGACCATGGCCACAATTGAGTGGCCAGGGATAAAGAACTCGGTCTAAAGTTTACAAACTTTATAAAGCCCTAGCTCTGAGGGAGTGGCCAGTTTTACGTTTTGTTCTGTATCAGAGGGTGGCTTAGAGTCAATATATCTAAATCCACAATGTATGCAAACTTATTGGCTGTCACTCATTATGTCAAGTTGTGCCTGCTCCTCTCACTTCCACTAGGACCACTGTAACCAATCATATGTGGCTTTGGGTATTAATTTTGAATCTAGGTATGAGAACATCAGGTCTATGGCAGTAAATATGGAATATTTAAAAGTTAAGATATACCTTAAAACTCATGTTTTTTTCTGTACTCAATTAAACTGATTTTGGTGTGGTGTGGTGTTTGTGAAATCGAATTTCACACTACTTAAGCAGAATGGTTTGATTCTAGCTTGTGAGCTCAGCCTGTATATGGCAGGTATTCACAATTATATTTTAGATCATTATAATGGAATTAACACACCTTTAATCTGCTTGGACGCGCCTAAGATGTAAAGCACCTGACTAAAAAAACTAGACAGGAGGTATAAATTGTGTATGTGTTATTGTTTGAACTACAGGATTCTCTTAGATTTAACATTTGATAGACTAAACAAAATATATATCCTTTATCTGTTGCATGATTAACAAAATACATTTTATATATGTCTTTAAAGCAATATTTTCTTAATAATATGTTTATTTTAAAGATATATTTGTGAAGCCAAAAGATCCCAAGCTAGTAAAAGACCATCTGTCTTTTAGAAAAGCCATCAAGACTTCTCACTTTCCAGCTCCAGTAAAATAATCATAATGTGGAAAAACAAGCACTCCACAGTTATTTGGAACATTATTGTTCTTTCTTAGGCCAGGAACCTGCCAGTTGTCAACAGATGTGCTTCAGAAAAATCCTCACAATAAAGTATCTATTGCAACATCTAAATACCTAATTTATCTAATCAGAAAATCCTATTTGTGTATGTATAGGGTGCTTTAGAGAAAAGCTGTAATGGGAACTCTACCTTAAAACAGCAGGATTCCTGTCTTCTCTTCTTGTTGTTTATTATAGTGTGGCAGATGTCCCAATATTTTTGCTATGTCCCATTTCATTTGATGGTTTTCTATTTATTTGTACTCACCATACATTGCAGTTTCTTGATATGTATTCCATTATGTTACTAATGACTAATAACTAACGTTGCTAATGATATGTTACCAATGATTAAACTGCAATTTAAGAGTTATATTTTAGGTGAATAATATAAGGGATAAAGTTCCCCTGTCGTACATTAAATGAATATTGCAAGTCACCGAGGAGTTCCATACCATATAGAGGAACAAGGCCAAAGGCTTAGTTCCTTTATAAGGTTATGGAACTCTGAGGCAACTTGCAATATCCTTATCATGTACACCTGGGTTTACTTTATCCCATATAATACATGGTCACACCTTCACCTTTGCCACAAATTACTTAAAACCTTGGTACGTAGGTCTCTCATATGAAACAGCAAGCATGTTTGCAAACAAAGAATAAAAATGAAACCTCTAGCACAAAATTAAACACATCAAAAACCTGTTGGGTATTTGTTTCAAACAGATATTAGAAACAGTTCCATGAAAGTCATTTAAAAAAAAATTAAAAAAAAAAATGCACTAACTCGGAATGTGTAGATACACGCAGAAAGAGTCTAGCTTTTCTCTAATTATCTAATGGGTGCAAAAATAAACACGTTCTCTCTGCTTGTCATTGTAAGCTAAAAAATGGAGCAGAAGACAAAAAGCAACGTTCTGTTTTAGTTGCTTTAAACAGCTGCTTCAATTATTCGTGACCTAACCTGCCTTTCACCTTGGCTGCTGGCTCTGGCAGTAGGCATTATGATGTCAGAATTCGGCTGTTATAACTTATAATAGTCGAGTGCTGATGTATTTTCTTTATAATCAGCGACAGAATGCGTCACAAGTTGCCGATTATAAGGAAACTAGAGACTGACGTTTATGCACGGCTTACAGAATCCCATGAATTATAATTATGATTATGGACCAAGCCCTGGATTATATGTTGATATATCCATCATGGACTGGGGGAAAGCGCCCAAGACATACTAGAGCTAATCCCTAATTTTTGTGTTTGCTTATGAAAAATAAAACAAAAATTTACTAGCATGCCCGCCCTGCTATCATCTCGTGGTCGGCCTGCCATCAAGGTTTTTTCACTGACGTGAAGAGCCACCATGGAAGTTGAGAGTCACTTCAGAGAGAAACAATATAGCGGTAATCTTCAACTATGGCACAGTGTCCACGGATGAGCCAGTAGAGATGGTGTCTCTCTTCTCCACCCTAGCTGTTATAGCAATCTTATAAAAGGCTACCCACAAGGGGCAAAATGGCTCGCTTTTTCCTTTTAAAACTGCATCAGTAACTGCCTCTGATACCATAGGTTTCTGGAAGGCTAGCTACAATACTACAGCCAGTTTTGCGAGACAGTGTATGAATGCAAGGTCTCTTGCATATCTTTGCAGAGGCACCACAATTACTCTGTCTATGAATCTAGGAGGAAAACTTAATCTCTGTGTGGCAGAAAGTATGAGATCATCGCACATGCATAGGCTGTGACAGCTGTGAGTGAAAAGTGTCTAAAGGCAAGTAATTGGTGTGTGCATGTTGAGGGTACCCGTTTGTGAGGGAGGAGAGGTTGCCCTAATAGATACTTAGATAATGAGCTGGTTGATGGTGCCAGCACAACAGATGGGCCTGGGGAGGGGCTTGGGCACTGTACTAACTGAAGGTGGGCAAGAGAAGAAGAGCCCTTCCCAGATGACTGAGGCTTAGGTGAGACTCTAAATAAGGTGGACTATTGGAGAGGTTGACGTTTGATGGCCTAGCACTAGTTGGGGGTAAAGCCAAAAGTGAGCAGTTTCTCTGAAGTAAACCTGGTCTTAGTCCATCTCCTAGGTGCATGAGATGAGGAGAATCTGGCAGGAACCCGTCCCCAGGACCAAATGCAAGTGTTAGTCGGCAACTTACTATGGATTACCACTTGGTAGGTTTCCACACTCAAAGTGCATGAAAAATGGCAAGTCGGACCCCCAGTCCAAGTCCAGCGGGTCCAGCTGCTGCCTCACTGCTTATTGTTTGAAACCAAAAGGCTGCTTGAAGAGTACTGGGATACAGCCGCCAGAGAGGCTAGATGTGTCTCAGTGCAATGCGAGGGACTAGTAGTCCATTGGTGCAATATGCCATTGTATATGAGTGTCAGAGGACCACGAGGGCCTGAATGGATGAGTTCTGCTATTTGTGTTCCTGGACGAGTTATATATTTTATATGCGACTGGGCTATTTGGAATAGCCGTGGTGTGTGCATATATAGTTTGGTATAACTATTCTAAGCCATGTAGCTAGCAAGACTGCTTAGTTAGCCCTCCCCAAATTTGACATGGACTACACAGAAACAACTCCTAAGCTTAAAACTTTCAAGCATATCACAACAAATTTACTAGCTTAGAAGTTTAGAGGTGGGGTAATAGCGTTTAATAAATTGTCTGATAATTTGTCCAACATTCACATTGACAAATACTATTATTCTATTGATAGCTAATGATGCTACAACTTTAAACCTATCTAACGTACAGGTAAAAAAAAAAAAAATTGTGTTTCTTTATTCTGAAGGAAGAAAGGGTCTAGTCTCAAAATCGAGAAAAGTTAATGGAAACAACAAAAGCACTGATGCTCAACATCCAAGATGGCTCCATGCCGGATTGTCAGGATAACCACTGACAATGAAGGCTGGTGGCATTTACAGTCACTGCATGTACATTTTTTATTTTGTATATTCTAAATATGTAGCATGGATCCAGCCATCATTCACCAGGACACCCTGCTGTAGAGTTCTCCCGTCAAACACAAGCTTACTTTCTAATAAATATCTCTGAAAACAACCAAAAGTCAATCTCCAGATTAATTCAGCTTGTTACTACCTGAATGAATTGTTTAGCGTAATCCAAAGATGTCTGAATCATCTTAATACTCCTGTGGGTGTTCATTCTTTGAAGAGTGACAACCTTATCAGTTCAAATAGTTTGTACCAGTAACATGGCGAAGTCAATGAACTCTAGGCCCCACTTGGCAGGTTGCGATCTAAAGCTGTGGGACGTGGTCTGAAATGACACTTCTCATATCACCGTGTTGTTTTCAATATGCTAATTGCTATGAAGCCTGAAGCTTTTGTGGATGACCATCTTCCAGCATTCGTGCTTTTCAGTGATGTTCAATATTGAAATGGAAAAGATTATAATATATGCAGGTAGGCTCTGCATCAGGTAGTATGTTGACATAATTAGACAACATTATGATACATATTGTGGCAGACATTACTCCTCAATTTTCTTTTTGCGAGGCGCATGTCAGCAAATGGAGTAGTTTGCACTAAGTCGCCCTCACACTCACTCATTTTCATACTAATGGTAACAATAACCGTGGGGTATACAGTGGCGGCTCCTCCGCTAAGTCGCCCTCACACACACTCATTTTCATACTAATTGTAACAATAACCATAGGGTATACAGTGGCGGCTCCTCCGCTAAGTCGCCAACACACTCATTTTCATACTAATGGTAACAATAACCATAGGGTATACAGTGGCGGCTCCTCCGCTAAGTCGCCAACACACTCATTTTCATACTAATGGTAACAATAACCATAGGGTATACAGTGGCGGCTCCTCCGCTAAGTCTCCCTCACACACTCATTTTAATACTAATGGTAACAATAACCATGGGGTATACACTGGCGGCTCTTCAGAGAGCAGGGCAGGGGAGGAGTGGTTTGCCCACTCCTAGTTCTCATGACGCTTTGGCCAGCCCTTTTGGGCTGGCCAAACCGCCATGCGCACTTTGTATGTTCTCCATGCAGGCTGCATTACAGCCTGCATGGAGAACATGCCCAGCCTCCCATTCTCTGGCTGAGCGCTGATCCATGGCGCTCAGACCAATCACAACGCTTGTGATTGGCGATCGGGAGGCTGGGAGCCAGGTGCTTCCTAACCTGGAAGTGGGCGAAGTAGAGGACTGAGAGGAGGAGATGGCGGCAGCGGCGGCGGCAGGCAGGTAAGTGTATTTTTATTTTCACTCCCCTCCCCCGCGACCTGCCCCCCCCACCACCGTTACATACCAGCTGCCACTGGGGGTATACAGAGTATGTCGTTATTTATTTCTAAAGTGTTTAATGGTTTGTTTACTGGAAAAATTAAGCTATAGAAGCATATTGTCACTAAATAACATGGTTGCACATAAGATAGTTGTACATAAGATTACAAAAAAGGTTTTATTCCAGCAGTACATAAGATTTCAAACAGTCACAGTAACAGTGATGGGACAAACTGGAGCTGGACATACCTAACAACAGTGTACTTGTGCATGGATGGGTAAATTTAGTTGTGGAAATTTCAGCAGGATTTTCAGTAAACTCAAAATGTGGCCAAAAGGAGAAAGAAGTCCTCAAATCTTTAGAGCTTCAGTTTAATTTTTTCATATGGTCAAATGACAGAGCAAAAGGGTCAATTTTTGGCCAACAAAGATCCATGTAAGGATGCACTGACTACTTATTACGATATGATTCGTGGATTAACTTTGAATTACCAAAGCTAAATGAGGCCGTTACTTCCTCAGTTACTTCTATCTGTGCCCTCATCAGTTCCTCAAATGGGTTTTTGGTTCATATTGTGTGAATTCTCAGGAAGGTATTTCAATTAATGGTGTACCTCTCAATTCTGTGCTAGACTTAAGATTGAAATGGGTTGGTATCACTTACATAGATAAAGAGTCCATGTACTTTAAGGCAGAGACACTAGCCACCACTGATTGACTCACCTGCTGTGGTTGCTAGAATTCCCACAAACAGTCTCTGGTGATGACTTCACTGTCAGCCACTAAGGTCCCACACTGATCCGCACGCAGATAGTAGCCATTGGGTGCCAGCACTGCCAGGAAGTTGTCCCCGTGGATCTCGATGAAGAAATTCAGCGGACAGTGCCCATCGATTGTAATGGCGCCACTATGTTGTACCTGCCAAAATTTGCCACCCTGAACTGGAAGCAATAGTAGCAATAAATTCATAAAAGTAGAAACCTAGGCTTATGGACAGTAACACTTTAGATAACAGTATCTAAGAGATCTAATGGAATGTTTATGCATTTCTTCGATTATATATTCCAAAGGAACTGAAGGCTAGTTTTGTAAGGCTCTTTCTACTTAACCTTAGTCTCAGCAACCCACCTCACTGATACCTACTCCCTCCATTTGGTGGAGAAATACCAGTTCTTCCAGTTCCCCTGACTCTTCACTACTTCTGCTCTTCTCTGCTCACAGGTACCGCTGAGTGGTGAGGAACCGAGAAGTTGGCATTCGAGATACAGGATTTGACTGGGTTAGTGTGATTAGTATAAGTCCTCTTTGGTGTGTGAGGCTTAAAGTCAGCTACCTATAAGTGCAGACTCTGCACAGGAGACCTACTACATTGCTGATAGCATGCCCTTGACCAAATGTCTGCTGTACACTAGAGACTTAGAACCTGTCTACCTCCCGCCCCTTCTGCCTTACCTCCAAAGTGATAAGTTCCTTGCCTGCACTGTGTCAGCTCAATGGTGATGGGGTCAGGCTGGTTGCACTGAAGATCTCCTTGACACACAGAGGAACCGATGTAGCCATAGCGGCTGCGCAGCAGAAGGTATGCACGATTACTCAGACGCAACACAAACTCTTCGTCTGGCCCTGTGTAGAATTGAGGGACAGAGTAAGTGGAATACCACAATCAGTAAAGAAAACAAATTTCAACAGCCTTGGTAACGTCATAGTTTAGCAAATGATGCCAAGTCTATAGAAGAGAAAAGATGGAGTCAATGTGAGTGTGGATAAGCGAACTAGGCTGGTTGTACTATGGGAACTCTACGTGTCAGGGCTCCATTAAACCTCTCTTTCTCCTCTGAAGGCTAGGTTGCACAAAGCAGCAATGCCGGTATTGGTAAGTAGCCTATTTCATTAAAGTTCTTCAATATTTAGACAGCAACACTTGCTCGGTTAGATGCCTATATTCAATTTAAATTGTCATTGTTTGTGTTCAACCTATATGTCAATCCCTGGATGACTGAGGAGGTTGAAAAAAAGCTTACCTAAAGAGCCTACCTAAATACTGAAACTAAAATATATTTAGGACAGTGCATAAATAAACAGGGAGCAGATTGTGTATATCAAGGTCTGTGTTGAAGAAGAACGATCCCCAGGGCTAAATGGGATACCTTAGGATGAAAGAATACACGTTTAGAACTGAAAAGTCTGCTGATATCTCCATTATGGAGCTATGGCTGTCTAAGGCTGCCAGAACCCCTTTCAGAGCACCACGGGCCACGCAGGGGTTACTGGGCCCAGCCGTGGAAGTTGAGACATTTTACTCCTGATATCCCAGGGTCGACCTACTATGGATCCTGAGCAACTGGGCTGAGTACCCCTTCTGCGCTTGACTCTCAGTGGTAGCTGTGGTAGAGCAGTCCAAGGTTCCCTTGAGGGGGAAGTGTGAATACTGGTTAGTGAACACGACTCATAACTCAAAGCGCGCACGGCTGTGTCAATAAATCAATGTCCAGTCAAATACTTATTTTTATAATAAAAAAGTATTTTATTTCTAACTCTGCACATTTAAAGCAATGTCACGACATATATAAACATTAACACATTTCCCCTTGAGGTCGAGGCTCTAGGGTTTTGCTAGCAAATCCCTTTCCCACCTGCGCTTTGTAATATGGTAGGGGTTATTCCTCATTGACTAGTGGCCACATCCAGGGAATGCTCACTAGTAGGCCTTAACTCAAGAGTCCACTCTGACTCTTAGCAAAAGTAGTCAAAAGTGACTTGGCACTGCAGCGCCCTTAGCAACAAGTCCCTCAGGGCCAAATAGGCCCGTAACCAGTCTTACCTGCTCCAGCAGCGAGGAAGCTTGCAGTGTCTCAGTGAGTTCCTCGAAAACGGGCACTCACAATGCTCCAATCTTGTTCGAAGGGTCTTTTGATACAAAAGGGGCAACAGTGGTACAGCAGTCGCACATCTCTATCTTTAGAGCAGTACAAGAGAAATAAATCAACAAAGGGGCTCTAAACACTATAACACACCTGTTGCCACGATGTGTGTATCTGGACCAGAGAAAAACAATAATTCCCCAGCTCAGGCACGAACAAACCAAAGAATAGTGGAGCACTCCTAAGATGTATATATTGATTGTATTGGTCTAGGTTAATTAGTGTGACTGTTCATACGTTTCAAATGCACAGAACATTTTTCCAATTACCAATATAGTTAGATACTCAAAAAAATCCATCAAAACTCCAAATATTAAAGTGAATGGTATTTTTGCTTGTTCCTGGTATCACAAAAAAGCACAAACAATATCATAACCATAATTACAATTTTTCAACAATAACTACAGATATGTTGATAGTGATGCTTCATAGATGGTTTCAGCCAACACACTTTTCGTCCCTGCTTGGGACTTTTTCAAGGCTGATCAGATGTTAACACAGAAAAGAGAAAACATTGATAAAAACAATAATTTATTCAAAATGATTAAAACATTTAAAAAAAGGTGACAAACCGTTTTGGCGCACACTTAATGTGTTGCATTCATCACCACGCAACCTCCATAACACCTCGAGAACATTCAATTAAAAATAGAAAGGATGAATTGCTGCTGTACAAGATATAAAGACCATCACCTATACCGGATTTTGAATGTGATCAAGAGATATGATCCAAGAGAATATAATAAAAAATCATATCTAGAGACAGAGAAAGGAATCCTTTATGGGCTGTGAAATCATCGAACAGTAAGTTTGCTAAATGGAGCCGAAAAGTCAATCAACTGAGTGGATGCACTATGTTAAAAAGTAAGTAGTACTACCTTTAACTTTTCATAGTGGTAAGAAAAAATAATACATTTGATTACCTATATCCAAACAAATATATGATATTTGGATTTGTAGAATAGTGAGCACAGGTCTAGAAGTCTTCTTATAAGCCGACTGAATCACGATAGTCTCTAAGAGAAAATGTAACATGATCTTGAAGATAAGTCAGGCAAGCCCACATAGCCACATAGGTCAGATGGCAAATGTGTGAAGCAGTAACTGGCCTCCAGCTTAAATATTCCAAAGAATTATAACTGCTCCATCGAATCATGCGCAAATGCTGTTCCTTCCGAAAAAGCGTATAAATCTGTATTTGGTGTCTTTTGCAATCTAATGCACATGAAATCCAGTCCAAAAAAACAGAGCTGCGAAGTTCTGAAAGCCAAAATGTATTAAGAATACTAATAAATGCTGTTGCTCCAATGATTGTTGAAATTAAATAATTCATGAGAGGTCCATGTTAATGGATCCAAACAAGATATTTGACGCCATAGGTAAACTGGCACTGAAGATAAATCCCATAACATATTTGAGAAGTATAATGTCTATAGAATGACACTATAAGTCACCACCACTCTAAACATTGATAATGTCTAGTAACAAAACTACTGATTTTACAAAAAAAAGGGCGGTCTAAAGTTGTGTTTACTATAACAACAAGGATGGACCACCAAGGGGAGGAAACACCAGTACCTACCTGCTAAAATGATGATGAGAGTACACAGCCCTCAGAATACTAAGGACCTTGATAAGTCCTTATTGTATCTGTAAAGGTAAGAACATGCAAAGTGGGTCGTAAAAGTAAAGCCAATGAGGGTCGGAAGCATGCGGGAGGCGCACCAGCACCCTGCAAATGGGCTATTTTCTGAGATTACGCCGCCGGCTCCAGCAGCAATTGGAGGTGCTCCAGTGCTCCTCCTGCACGGTAAGTCTTGCACTCCCCATTGGGATAGGGGGTATTGGATTCTGATGCTCCTGCCTGGGGTCCTGGTGATGTGCCGATGCACCCATGGCGTCCCCCTCAGTTCACGGAGGCAACTCTGTCGCAATCTTCAATGCTTCTTGGTGACCTGCGGGTCATGTGAGTCACAGTTCTCAGACAACAGCCCATCCTTGCAGCAACTTGGGTATCGGCAGCCCCTCCTGGCATACAGGGTTGACGCTAGGTTCCACACAGGCTGCGGCCCTTAGTATCTGACAATAACTTCACGCCAGTTCCTCCTGGCATACGGGCTAACCACAACCAGCGCCACACAGGCTTCACTTGCCCACATGGCACTTCACTCATGGCTATCTTCACTGTGGCCCTCTCCTGACATACAGAGGTTGCCAACAGGAATCTGTCATTGGGCAAAGAGCTGATCAGTGCAGCAGCCTCTTCAAACCTCCCACTAGGGGCCAACAAGACTGAGCTCCCAACTGGACCTCACTCCCTCCAACGCTCTTCTCTCTCTCTCACAGGGCACACTACTCTTGGCAAGCAGACAGGCACAGGTGCTCCAGAGCAGGTGGTCTTGGTTCCCTTGGGTGATATCCCCTCATCCAGCAGAGAGACTAGCAGGCCTTGGTCCCGAGTCATGGTCAGAGGTAGAAGTCTGGCAGGGCTTCTGCTCCTCTCACAGCCCATGTGGCTGCTTGGCATATGATCTTTTTGGGGGTCTCAACCTCCCCTTCTTATAGTCCATTTCCAGACACCAAATGTGATTTAGGATCTGGATCTTCGAAGTTTTGTGTTGGGGGTCTGCTTCTTTTGCAGTACACCCTTCTCCTCTCCCTCTTTCTCTTGAAGGTCTGTCTGTCACAGGAGGAGAGACTCCGAAGCTGATAGTCCCATAACACAAGCCATGAGAGTGACTAGAGTTTACACCTGGATGTCATCCACAGTGATATGTGCATCAAAAGGTTAATCCTGGGTTCCCAGTCCTACTCTTTATGATTCCCTTATAGGCCCCATCTCCTTCCTGAGATTTGTCCAGGCCCCTTCCTTGTGATTTCTCACTAAATCAAAGAGCAACCTTTGAAGTGTACAGGGGGAGTCCATCTCTCCCTTCTTCAGTATGTCCCACCCAGCTCACAGAAATACAGCAATACAGAAATCTGTCTGGGGGGGATTCGTGTACTTCTCATGTCTTCACCAGGCAGGCCTTGGCTTCCAAAAATGGAACCCAGTGTCCTCCATGTAATGTGCAATTAAAGGCACACTTGCACTCAACACACACACTAACCAGTACTGTTACCTCCATGCATTGTGCCACCCTAGGCACACATACATTCAGCACACACATTCACTCTATGCGCACTGCTCTGTACTTTAGCCTTTCTGTATTGTGTCATGGTGTGTCACTTGCAAGCATACACTGCTAGCACACAAATTCACTGTGCGTGCTGCACAACAGTACACACACACACCCAGTACATCCAATCACTGCGCATGCACAGCACAGCACTACATCCTTCATGTAATGTACTTCTTGCAGGTATACATACACCCAATACATGCACTGACCATGCACACATTACACATCACTTCTCTTAACCTGTACTGTACCTTTCCCAGGCACATATATATCCAGCACAGAGTCACCACTCCTCTGATGTGCAGCACTTTGCATCTAACCGATGTAGGCCAAGGGTGAGTTAACCACACAGCAGCGGAACTTTAAAAAAGTGAGTGAGCTGGCCTTACTCCAGTGACACATGCTAAAAAGGACTTGTTCACTCCTGCTGACCACTACACGTTATGCTGCCACCACCGTGGCCTTGTTGCTTAGCTCCTAGTAATAATAATTCCTATTTTTAAAGTGTAAACATATCACCCCCTTAAGGGTTTTAAGGCGCTAGGGGCCGTCGGGGAGATTAAGTGAGCTATTGCCCCGAGCCTTCCACCACTACGAGGGTATCGCTTTGGGTTCCCCTCCTGGTCCAACACCATGAGACAGGCCTATGTCATGGTGCATATGCATGATCTGTGTTTGCGTATGACAACAAAAATCAGCATTAGAGATCCAAAAAACAGTATAGTTGGGGACTCAGGGCCGGGGTACATGTCCATTACCATGCTAGGAATTTTCCGTCCCAACAAAGGCCAGTAGTGTGCAGCGTGCAGTGACTACTTTAAATTCGAGGCAGGTCTTCCCTGGTATCACACTGTTTTGCACTGGATGTGACACACACAGGGTGAGTCATATGGTGTAGGACTTGTACATTGTGTCCAGAATATCAAGGGACAATTGCATTGCACTAACTACGTCACAGGTAAGTACACCAGGACCCTTTTTATGTACATTTACATTGGGAGTCATTAGACTGCAAGAGTCATTTATATTGTTGATAAATATATTTATATATTTAATTAGCATAATTATAATGACTCTTTCCCTCTAACAAGAGGCGTCAAAGGGAGTAAAAAATTATAACTGGAAGAGGAATTAGGAGATGTTTACCCCCCATAAGAACCACACACTAATAAATATTTATGCTATGTTATGTGATTTGTAAAGCGCATGGCTGCCTCAGCAAGGGGGCGTTCCAGCGCTAGTTTCATCAGAAAGCCACAACTGTGAAAGAGAGACCCGGGGAAAAAGAAGATGACAAGCAGGACATTTAGATTTATATCTATACCTATATTTATATAAACATATAATTATGTGTGTGTGTGTGAATGTTTGTGTATATGTATAAAAAGGTGTGTAAATGGGGATTGGGAGGATGCAAAGCTTTAGTATTTGATGACGCACTTTATGACTCAGAGTGCTGCCTATTTTTGCATATATATATTTATATACTGAAGAAAAAACGAAGGTTAAAGTGATGTTATAGTTAGATGAAATTTCAGTGACAACGTAATGTTTTCAACTAAAAAACACACTGAAATTCACTAGTTATAGTTATCTCTCTCCAGTAACTATAACTCGTACCCTATGGTAACTATAACTTGTGTTCCTGCCATGCAGATTGTCATCAATTATGTCATTTCGAATGTTGCAGTGATGTTATCAGTGATGTCATAGAACATGTCATGAGTGATGTAATATGTATGATAATTAGCTGTGCATGGTAAAATTTGGGTTTGCAATCCCCCTTTTTTCTCGACCCCCACTTGGCGGATCACCTCTAAACTTTCCAGGAAGGAACTGAGGTGGATAAACATTTTTGGGGAAATTTTTGTGAAGATTCATCAAATGGTACTAAAGATATAGGCAAACCAAAAAATGCCCTTCCTATGGAAACACAGATCTAAGTAAAACTGCCCAGTGGCGATTGCCATTGGGTAATATATATATAAACAGGCGGCACCCCGAGTCATTAAATACACATTACTTAATAAAGAATGGAGGGATGCAACACAAAAGTATCCAACCAAGGTCCTGATCACGTTGATCTCCCTGTATCCAATGCCATCATATCATTTTTGGAACCAATTTTGTGTTGGTGTTGCACCCCCAGACAAGAATGAAATAGTAGCATGATCTCACAATCCCTGAATACTGATCACTCATGACAGAGCAATATAATTCTCTGGATGACCTATCTAAGTGGTCTTACATAAGCATGAAACAATAAGGGCTACAGTATACATGACACTATGCTGGACAGAAATACATTGAATCAATATCCATGGAGTCAGATAGAGGAAACTCATTGAAATCGCAACCTGTCAAAGGCCAGACATAGGAATTGGTCCTTTACCACTTTTTTAGAGGCTCTGAAGAAAGAACAACCCCTTCCAGAAGCCATGCTGCCTGTCCCAGTTGTAATATAGGTTACAGAGTGCATTCCTCCTGGAAGGTAGTGCCGATCAGCACCTGGAGGAAAAGGGCCAACGGCACAAACATCTCCATGGTATTTGGCCCCAATTGAAAGACAGTTCTTGCAAGGTAAAAGTTGTGTATCTAGGTAAGACCAGGACTGGAGCACAACTGTAACACATCTGGAGCAAGCAGGTCTGGAGCAAAACTGTAATTAGCAGGACCAGACCATGAGTGAGGAAACCAATGGTAGGAGCAAGACCGAGGAGTTATAACACACTGGGGCACTGGTCAGAGATCCTCTATAAAGTGATAGAGCATTACACCAGTGGGGGCTGGTGGATATTGAAAGTGGTGGGGTGCAAGACTGGTTAGCCAATTTTGGTGAGCGAGGGAGAAGGATGTTTTTTAAAACTAGTATACAGTAGTGTAACTTTGATCCATGCATGATATTAATCTGGCCCACATATAGGGTACATGAGATCCCTGACTTGCCTCTTAGTTCACTAATAGCATTGGAATCAGGGAGAGAACAGGAATGTTTCTCAGTTCATGTTCAAAAACTCTCACTTTTAACAAATACTTCTCAATGCATGTATCTATTTACAGAGTGCCAACACATTGCCATTTTGCCACTTTGGAAGCGTATAGAGATGAAGCTGGACAGCGCAATTACTAAACTACAAACAACTGCATTGCTGTGCGCTTTGCATATTTTCCAGGGTGCCAGGGGTAGAGTATTCCACTGTGCACCCAAAGGGTTTTCAGAACTTGAATAACAGAGATCACAAAAAGGCCTATGGGAGTAAGATCAGAACAGAGTCAACTACAACTTAATTAATTATACAAAACGTGAAAATAGGTTTGTGGCATTTCAAAAACAATCACATTGGATCTCAAACAAATTGGCACGTTAAAAGAATGTAATTGAATATCTTATTTGGGTCCATTTTTGCTGTTCACTTTTTGACAGGACTAATGAGTGCTCTGGAAACAAGGTGTTCATGCAAGGCCGAGGTGTGGCCTCTTGGGCACAGCGCTGACAGCAGAGGTATTCTCAGTTTCATAAGAAACAGTGTTGGCCATGGGCACAATTTTGACTTCTTTGTACTTCAGCTGCCTAACTGCAAAACGGATGTTTCTCACACCGGAGCTGCTAAATCCAACCATTTGGAGTCCGATGAGGCCTATCCCTGTAAATATTATTGATTTTGTTCAAATGTTCAAGTAGGGGAGAGGATGTGGCCTTATGGCTAGAGGTGCCGACTTTGAATCTGGGGAACCAGGTTCGAGCCTCGGTGTCAGCTCAACATTCTGTGATTCTGGGCAAATCACTTAATCTCCCCGTGCCTACCAAAAATGAATGTGTCAGTTCCTGAAAACTAACCTCCAGCTTCAATTCCATTAGCTCTCGCAGTGGAGTATGATACTGTTGACTACAGGATCTTGGTCTGCTGCATTACAAATGATGATAGGATTAATGGGTCTATGCCACACCACTCATAAAATCCTTACTTTAAAATCATACACAGCAAATAAGACTGTGCAGTTCTCGCCAGCCACCTAGGGTATACCATGCAGGGTCCCTCAAGGATCATTGTGATCTTCCCAGGCTCTTTAAAACAGCCAAATATCTTTTAGCTGATTTTATTGGTAAATCCAAGATGCCATTTCAGTCCTATCCTGAGGACAGACAGATCATGATCCAACTAAGTGAGGCCTGTTCAAAAGTGTTGGGCTTACACGCAAGCTCTGCCTCAATGGTTAAAAAACAGAGATACTACTGTTTGGCAAGCGCAACCCAAGACAGCTGCCCTTCAAAGCTCGAAACCTGTGAGCCAGCTTTGATCATACATCCACCTTAATTTAACATGCTTAGCAAAGTAAAACCGATCTTCAGCTTTTTAAGATATAATATTCACAGAGCATATTAGTGTTGAGGGCCAAAATACCTACATTTAACTCCTCAACAACTACAAACTTTCCAGCCTCCTAAGGATGATTTATGACAACAGGTTCACTCCAGCATATTTCAACAAGATGGGTGGTGGGGAAAAAACTCTATGTGCATTTCCCACACACTTAGAACATTTTGGCCCCTGCTCTTAGACAACAGCAAGGTTGTCTCATGTTCAGAAGAGATCTAAAAACTGCTCTTTTTGTCAAGCCTTCTCTGAAATCACTCAAGAATCACCTGTCCATCTTATTTGTCTTATGGCTGTGATCCCCAAGCAGTGCATCTTGTCCATTTATATCTGGGCGGGAATCAATCCTCGCTGACTACAGTGGGTCAAGTTATGTTGGCCTAATTTCACACTGCTCAGAAGTACTCTCACCCTCAAGCATGCAGTCATCCGGGCATTGCAAATGCTTCTGTGTCCAGCTTGCTAATCTCCTTCCAATTCCCGTTTCTTTTCTTTGCCCCCATTGCACCAAGCAAGTAACTCTAAAATTACCTTCAAGCAGCATGTAGCATCTTACAAATCACCAATAAAACAAAATAAAGTTATTCTAGTGATCAGTACAACAAGGAGAAATACTTCTATCTATATAAAATGCAAACATTTGCAAATCCTTCCCCAAAACGTGAAATCCAGACCAGCCTGTTTCATTCTTCAAAATAGTTCTTATATAGTGGCAATTGAATCCAAGGTGAAACTGTGTCCTGTCATTTGCAGTAGACAATAAAACGTGACCATTGACGTAATACACTCTTTCACTGCATTCCCAGTTGGTTAGTGTAAGTTTAAGCTGTGGAGATGCACATTCTCTTTGTAGAGTACCAATTAATTTTTTTGCTTCAATATTTCTAAGCATCACTCAGAAATATTATCTAAACACAGTACACCCTTAATCATGATTTCGTAAGCAAAGATAGATATCTTGCAAGGATGGGTAACAATCACATGCACATTTGTCTTGTTTAGAGAGATCCTTGAGGTCATTAGAGGCTATTATTTGTTTATTTATTTTAGCTGAAGGATTCCTGGATTCTGCTTTATGGGATCATTGATTCTGTTTGGAACAATCTTTCATTTCAGATGGAGCTATTCGTGATCTTGTCTTGGGCACACCATAGCTATTGGGGGCACAACTTGATTACGCTTGGAGCATTCCTTGATTCTGCTCGAAGCATCCTCCGATTCTCTTTGGGCCATTCCTTGATTCTGTTGGAAGCATCCTTCGATTCTCTTTGGGCCATTCCTTGATTCTGTTGAAAGCATCCTTCGATTCTCTTTGACACATTCCATGATTCTGTTGGAAGTAGCCTTTGATTCACTCTGGGACAATCCTTGATTCTGTTGGAAGCATCCTTCGATTCTCTTTGACACATTCCATGATTCTGTTGGAAGTAGCCTTTGATTCACTTTGGGACAATCCTTGATTCTGTTGGAAGCATCCTTCGATTCTCTTCGACACATTCCTTGATTCTGTTGGAAGTAGCCTTTGATTCACTCTAGGACAATCCTTGATTCTGTTGGAAGCATCCTTCGATTCTCTTCGACACATTCCATGATTCTGTTGGAAGTAGCCTTTGATTCGCTTTGGGACAATCCTTGATTCTGTTGGAAGCATCCTTCGATTCTCTTTGACACATTCCTTGATTCTGTTGGAAGTAGCCTTTGATTCGCTTTGGGACAATCCTTGATTCTGTTGGAAGCATCCTTCGATTCTCTTTGACACATTCCTTGATTCTGTTGGAAGTAGCCTTTGATTCACTTTGGGACAATCCTTGATTCTGTTGGAAGCATCCTTCGATTCTCTTTGACACATTCCATGATTCTGTTGGAAGTAGCCTTTGATTCACTTTGGGACAATCCTTGATTCTGTTGGAAGCATCCTTCGATTCTCTTTGACACATTCCATGATTCTGTTGGAAGTAGCCTTTGATTCACTTTGGGACAATCCTTGATTCTGTTGGAAGCATCCTTCGATTCTCTTTGACACATTCCTTGATTCTGTTGGAAGTAGCCTTTGATTCACTTTGGGACAATCCTTGATTCTGTTGGAAGCATCCTTCGATTCTCTTTGACACATTCCTTGATTCTGTTGGAAGTAGCCTTTCATTTGCTTTGGGACATTCCTTGATTCTGTTGGAAGTAGGCTTCGATTCTCTTTGGGACAGTCCGTTGGAAGTAGGCTTTGATTCTGTTTGGGCCATTCCTTGATTCTGTTGGAAGCATCCTTCCATTCTCCTTGGGCTATTCCTTGATTCTGTTAGAAGTAGCCTTCGATTCTCTTTGGGACAGTCCGTTGGAAGTAGCCTTCTATTCATCTTGGGCCATTCCTTGATTCAGTTGGAAGCATCCTTCCATTCTCCTTGGGCTATTCCGTGATTCTGTTTGGGATGTTCCTGGAGTCTGTTAGGGGCTTGTTTTTGTTTGAACCATTTCTTGACGGTTTGAATATTCTTTGGATCTATTTGTGGCATTGCCTGATTTGCTCGGGTACTGTTTGATTATGTTGGGGCGTGCTTTGAATATAACATAAAGCGCACGTTCACCCTGAGGCATCTTGGCGCTGAATAACAGATGTTTATTGTTACCCAACTCAATGGTACTCATTACGTGAGGAAAACCTTCATGAATTTCTATAGGCACAGTGATTGGGATATGCAGATGATTGTAGAATATCTTTGCACTACAGAAAGTTTAAAAACCTCTCCTTTTACCAAATCTTCCCTTTGTAGCCCCTGCAAGACAGTTAACAAAGATGACTGGAAATGTTGTGAAGAGAGAGGCCCCCTGCTATTAGGGTACTGTTCCTTAAGGCAGGGACTAATCAATCTAGTGTACAGACTTAAGGCAACAAAATTATAAACATTATAATGATTTCAACAATTGGTAACATATCAACATGAGAAAAGGAGAACCAACTATATCTGGATATGTTTATGGAATAGACATAATTTTATTGATGCTAATATTAGAAAATTCATTACATTAAAAAAGAAGGTCCCATACAAACTCAATCATTCATCTTCATTCATACAGCAGAAAACTAGTGTACATTAAAATGTGTCACTTTTCTAAATTTCAAGTGAGTGCAATGATAACAATTTCAGGTTTTAATGAAGAAAAGACAATGTGGCACACAAGTAATAATCTCTTGCGTTCGACGCGCGTTTCGGCACTGAGCTGTGCCTTCGTCAGGAAAATGGGCCACAGTAGATCAAGGTTGGTTTCTTATATCTATTGATTTGACGATTAGGGCGATCCTCTTTGATTTGCAGATTACTGTGAGGCACTTCTGGCCTATTGGTCAGAGATAAGGATACACTGAGTTATACGCGGTGATCGTAATCTGCGGAGGAGTCTTCAATTTGGCAACAGAACCCGACACACATATAAATGTGTGCATTTCTGGACATATACATCAGAATCTATACAAAGGACAATCTTACTACTGGATACCAAGTCTGTCCGTAAACAAGGACATAAAGTTAGAAAATACAAATTAAAGAACAATATCCTATTCTAGAACACTTATAACTCAGTGTATCCTTATCTCTGACCAATAGGCACAGCTCAGTGCCGAAACGCGCGTCGAATGCAAGAGATTATTACTTGTGTGCCACATTGTCTTTTCTTCATTAAAACCTGAAATTGTTATCATTGCACTCACTTGAAATGTAGAAAAGTGACAAATTTTAATGTACACTAGTTTTCTGCTGTATGAATGAAGATGAATGTTTGAGTTTGTATGGGACCTATGGGACCTTCTTTTTTAATGTAGTGAATTTTCTAATATTAGCATCAATAAAATTATGTCTATTCCATAAACATATCCAGATATAGTTGGTTCTCCTTTTCTCATGTTGATATGTTACCAATTGTTGAAATCATTATAATGTTTATAATTTTGTTGCCTTAAGTCTGTACACTAGATGGAAATGTTGAATCATCATGTGGTCCCTGCCCTTTCTACTCCTTTATTGTATCTCTAGGGAATAACACTAATGTTGCATTGTTCTTTCTTTAGTCTGGACAGCTTGCTGGCTGGTGTTTCCATGTGGAAGGGGTCTGGCTGGGCCTGTTTCTTACCTGGGATCAAGGAGCAGGTGACAATCAGCCCAACAGGTTGCACAGTGAGGTAGGCACCATTGCAGGCACGTAGGTAAATCTTGCCACAGTGCCACCAGACTTTAAATGCTGAATTCACTTCTTCACAGTTACCATTGGCCATTATGCTCTGGGATCTACGCTGTATGGAAAATAAAAAGGGGCACATTAATACAGAAGATGGATGGATGGATAGATAGATAGATAGATAGATAGATGGATGGATAGATAGATAAATACAAAGAAAGTTAGTCACATGGATGAGTGAACGGACAGACGGATGACCTACGCTCTAAATTGGACTTTGGTCATGTCATCCTCATTCCTTGTAGAATAAGGCCCACACAACATCAACAGCTGATTGGTTACACAGATGATTCAAGTGAAATAAGTTAAGAAGCATTTAAAAGCGATTAGAGAGGATTTATATGTGTACCTTAATTGTCATGGAAATCATGGAAACATTGATTCGGAGCAGGGCTATGACCTAAGATGAATAATCGAGTTTCTTATTGGGGAGAAGGGAAGGTGATGCAACAGTTCGCAGACAGGTACTGCGATGCTCTGATTTCTGGCACATATTGAGGCCAATATACAGTTTTATACACTCTTCGAAAGCCCATCATTGTGGGCCTCTTTTTGCTTACATTTTTCAACATTCATTTCCAAGCTATCGTTCCCTGTGTATGTAAAAATATTTATCCTTATTTTTATTGAAACAATAGTGCCTCTCTCAGGAATGCATGGTTGGCATAGAAAACTATATTCCCTTTTTTTATGCTTCTATTGGGCCAGATGCATCTTTTTTCTGTGTGCAAGAAAATAATTCAAAGTTGGCTACTCCACCTCATGAGCAGTAGATAGAAACCCAAAGACAGAGATGCTCAATGTGGTGAACTTCTAGATGTCTCAGCGAGCTGAACGTTCACCACAGAACAGTACAGTGATTAGCAAGTCACGATTTCAAATAAATTCTGGCAACGCTGTGTCAGGTAAATTGAGAGCCATTAAACTGAGTATTAGTAACATCTGTCATTTACAGCGCTTGGAATGGACATGATGGTATTGTAAGATGCAAGAATCCATTATGTCACAAGATGCTTAAGTAAAATCGAGACATGAATGAAAACACATTGGCTCTTTCTGGACAGTTGCGGAAACATTCTTAGAGGGCAAAGTAGACAAGATCGTCTGCTCACCTTCTGGCCTCAATCAGTAGCCAAGGCTCTGAACCAACCCAACCAGGTAAGGTATTTGGAGGCTCTTTTTGATCCCATCAAATCTTTTGGTCCACAAGCTCATCAAGTGAGTTAAAGTTTATATTGTCAATAGTTTACCTCTGTTGACCAATTACATCAAAATATACCTTATTCGATATCTAAAAATATTACCTGGTCATTTTAAGTATCCCTAATGACCACAGTTTCTCTTTATATTGCAGGCTTCTCATCAGCTTTTTAAAAATGATAGTATTTTATTTTTCGACCAAGGTTGTGCCAGATACACATCCTCACATTATTCTAGTCAGAACATGTCATCATGCTACACTTTTTGGATACCTTGTACCAATAGTCCAAATTCAATTATATGGGTAAATAATAGTCAAAAACAACAATTTTCATATTTGGCAGCACACAATACCAAATGAGATGGCTGTGAAGTACAGAAGCCAATAGACAGAAGTACCTAGGGATCCTCTTAGGTAGTCAACCGTCATGGGATCCACTGACCACAGGACAACTAGTTGGTGCCCGGTCATCTATGGCAGCATTAATGCAAGAAACATGGAGGGCTGAGTTCCAGGCTAATGCTAATAGCGTCTAATGCCATCACAGTTTTCTGTGCCCACATTTCATGATGATGATGTGCCCATATAGAAAAGTCTCTGTGAAATGGGTGCTGGATTGGAAGTGGGCTATCTACTGCAGACCATTAATGTGGAATGAAACTTTACCTCAGGAAGGGTTATTGTGCTGCAAGTGGTTCTCTGAGATAATTGGATTGGTAAATGTTCCAGAGACATCCTTAGTGGGCATTTCGAATACACTTTCTACAGAAATAGAGAAGTCTCTTGATACGATCAGTTTTCTGCTGAATGATTATCTGCAATAAAACTAAGGATTGCAGTCAATAACCCTACTTTTTAAAAGGATGTGAAAACATGCAGTTAAGAGGTGGTCGTGTTAGATGGGTATGAGGGTGTATGAAAGTAAGCACTGCAGGTTCAGGCCATACACTCCTCAAAATTATGGCACTTGTCCGCCTTGGTACAGATGCTAGCCTCCCCCCCAATACATTCTGGTACTTGCAGCTTCAAATATTCTCAGTGATGTGCTGAAAAGGTGTTGGGAGTGGGGGGCACAATTCCACTCCTTTATTATGAAATACTCAAGTAATCTTTAATTCAGTATCATTTTTTTTTTTAGCAACCATCAGGAAAAGAGCACCTTTTCAGGGTGAGGGTGTGAGTAAGCTGCGACCTTTTGTCAATTTCAGTTTAAAACAAGCCAGGTAAAAAGGTGCATATCGAGATGCTTCAGACAGCCCACTAAATGGTAGCACATTCCTCGCCCTGTCATTAACTTGGCCCACCTGCTAGCTTTCCAAAGCATTCTGCTACTTGTAGTATTCAATGTATCAATGAAATGCTGTTAAAGTGTCGGAGGGAAATCCTCCAGTAATTTTCAATTCATTCTGTGGTTCCCATACTGCTCAGTAAATAAGTGTTCGACAGTAATGCACCCTTTCTATCTATATTCAGCACCATATTCCTTTTTAATCTGTTGGCAATTTCTGCAGGTGATAAGGCTGGTGTAGAGTTTATGCAGCAGAGCCAGAAACAAAGGCGCTTATACTCTTCGTATGCCCTAATTAAATGACTTGGGAACAATTATGAATTTAATACTTTCCTAGTCCCTTTCAAGTCTGAGTTTAAACATCTCCCATTTCAAAGACACATATTGGGAGCTCCCAGTTAACTTCACTGTATAACTTTATACCTGGTCCCATTATTTCTTCTTTCTCAATCCCTAGTCTCGGTCAATCACTGAGACATCACAAACAGTTTGGCATTTACTCACCCTGGCTAGATAACAACCATTAACTCCTGAAAGCCTGACGTTGCTGCTGCTGCAGTCCATTTCATACAGGAAGACCGACTGTGGGTTTAGGCATTTCGTGGTGGCTCCCACTTCCACCCCTGCATTGAAAGAAAGGGGAGAATCAGGACACACACGGATTAAGGCAATTAACTAGAAAATTAGTCATAGATGTCATGGACCATAGACTCAAGCCAGTTATTGCAGTCTATGTCATCCCAGCAAGGCTGGTGGTAGTATTTCAAATGGATCTTAGCAATACTAATGAGGTCGGTAGCACTAGCAACAGCAGATGAGTAGGTTCACCCTACCTATAAGCTTCCCTGTTAAAATCCTGGATGTATGTATGTAGGTATGTGTATACGTCTGTCGTAGTATTTGTACAGCGCAAATCTAGCTGGGAAGAAACAAGCACTGAAATGTCCCCATGGAATGTCCTTCATATCCCCTTCCATTGCTCACAACCTGTACCCAGTCCACACCTGTCCACCTCAGTGAGTCTGTCTCCCCTCTGAACACACATTTAGGCAATAGTTGTTAACTAAAGTCAGAGGTCTTCTGAAATTTGCATCATGTTAAAAAGCAAATCTTGGGTATGGTCTTGTTTTTGTGACTCACATTTCTTGTCACCAATGGGAAATGGCAGCAGTGATGGATGAGAGCCTTTATTTACCTATTTCACCACTTTAGAATAGCACCATTGCATGATTGCTAATTTGTCTGTAGTCCTTTTAAGATATGGCTTGTTAGCACAGGTGTCTGCAATACGTATTGCTTACGATATACGTAGATGGCTTGGGATCAGCCCCTCTTCAGCCATTAGCTTATTTGGGTCGGCCTTTGTCAGCCAATAGATTGAGACATTGTCAATCACATCTTAGCTCAGCCTGACAGAGCATGTCTCTCCCACCTCATATTATTGGCCATTTCGGATGTCATTCAGCCTCCTGTGGAGTGCTTGCAATGCTATGCTTGCAGGACTATTTTACATCTAAAAAGCACGTTCAGACATCGCACTTTTAAATTAAATGCATATAAATTATTTTCCATACAATCTTTCTTTAACTGCTGTAGGCGCTCACAATTCAACCTATATACCCATCACAATACCACCACCACTACACCGCCACCAACACCAACAGAACCTCCACCAATACCACAAACACAGCACAAATACCACCAACAGTAACACCAATACCAGCACAACTGACTCCAACATCACCCTAATACCATACAGATTTTGAATGAATGAATGAATGTAATTTATAATGCGAAAACTCCTGCCCATGGGCGTCTTGGCACTATAGAAAACGAGTATAGCTACAGCAGAGTCAGAAGCGAGTCAGGCAGATGATCAGGTGCCTTCTAATCCTGCGAGAAAAGCCAGGTCTTTAAGGCCTTTCTGAATGTAAGTAAAGAGGGAGCAGCTTTTGATGTCAGTGGAAGGCTGTTCCAGAGCACAGCTGTGGTCCTGAAAAAGCTCTTCCCGCCCCAGTTGGTCCTCTTAAATGAGGGGACAGTCAGGTTCATGGCAGAGCCTGAGCAAAGCGTCCTCACTGGGACGTACCATTTGAGTTTATCCTTGAAGTGGGCTGGCCCCAGTCCGTGCAATGATTTATAAGCCAGACACTTGCTCACATTGCTCATGCATGAACTGAAAGCCATACCAGAGTTATTTTCAGGTTTTGCTAGTGACACCACGATATCGGCGTAGGACGCCAGGAGAAAACGGCATTTTTAATAATTGTCGTGAGTGGCGTAACATAAAGGTTAAATAGTGTTGGGCTCAGTGCCGAGCCCTGGCGGACTCCACAAGGCAGGGAGACAGGCCTAGATGTAAACTTGCCCATCGTCACATTATGTTGTCTATTAGCCAAGAAGGATTGGAGGAGATCTAGTGCTGTGTCCTCTATCCCCAGACTTCGCATACGGTCAGCCAAGAACTCGTGGCTGACCGTATCAAACGCTGCGGAGAGATCCCACAAAATCAGGGCAGCTGTCCCTCCCCTATCCAGCAGTTCCCGAATATCCTCCGTAGTTACCACCAGCGCAGACTCAGTACTACGGTTTTTTCTGAACCCATGTTGTGTATTGTCCAGTAAAGAGTATTCCTCTAGATACTCTGAGAGTTGTTGATTCATTACTTTCTCTGCTAGCTTGGCAGCAAATGGAAGTCTTGATATTGGGCGATAGTTATTCAGATCCAGAGCATTCAAATTGTCTTTTTTTACAGGGGCAGAATAGAGGCAAGTTTCCAGTGAATACGGAAGGTTCCCCCTGCAAACATGTTGTTCAGAATTTGGCCAAGATATTGTGCCACTTGTGTAGGGATCATATGCATTATTTTAGGAGGACAGGGGTCTTGAGGTGCGCTTGATTCAATTAGTGGGATTAACTTTGTGAGTTGCTCTTCTGAAGGGGCCTTAAAGGTGGAGAATCTGGTTTTACCTAAAGAGGCAGTTAAGGCACACCCATCCTGTTGACCAGCTACCCTCTTTGGTGAAAGATAATTAAAAATGTCAGCAACCCTTTCTTGGAAGAAGTTTGCCAGCGCATCGCAGAAATTTTGATTTATTACTGCATGGTTAGGGCTAGCTGGTACTATCAATTTTTTTACAACTAAGAAAAGGGTTTTGTTTGCATCACAGGCTGCTTTTGTATGCTCAGAGTAGTATCAGGTTTTTGCTGCTAAGATACGTTTTTTATGTTCAGCTAGTTTATTTTTACAGATATTTTTCTCCTCCACCTCATTATTTTTTCTCCATTTTTGTTCTTGTCTCCGGCAATCCTGTCTTGATATCCTAAGATTTTCATTATACCAGGGCTGGGATACTTTCTTGGCTAAGATTTTTTGATTGATTGGTGCTACTATGTCCAGAGCTGAGTTTAGCCAAAGCGAAAAAAATTCGACACTCTGCTCCAGGTTATCGGCCGGTTGCCAGGGTCCAGGGATAATGGCGTCTCTCATTTCGGCCGGCCGAATTTTGTGCCAGGCTCTACTTGGGGATTGTTGGATAGTATTTCTGTGCATGGTAGTTTTCTCAGTCTGTATCTGCCAGTTAACTGCCCAATGACCGGACCAGGTGAGAGGGAGAGAGGGGAGTAGAGTAATAGCAGGATAGTTGGAAAAGATCCCATCTAACATGTGTCCAGCCCTGTGCGTCGGACCTCTGGAAATTAGGGATAGTCCAAATGCGTTCATAGCATCAATCAATTTTAGGGAATCTGGGTCTGTTTCACTTTTCAGATGAAAACTGAAATCACCCAACACAAAAAAATTCGAGTTGGTGATAGAGGATTCCATTATCATGCTGAGCTTATTGGCAAAGCCACACCTCGGTCCTGGTGGGCGATAGATTAGCAGTCCCTTAACAGACTGCAAGTCCGGCGGCTGCACCGAGAAGGCTAAAGCCTTGAAGCCAGAGGTGGTGAGTGGCTCAAAAGTAGTTTTAAAATGATTACGGTAAAATACCGCCAACTTGAGAAGGCTGCCTACTTGATTCTGAATTTACTTTCCATCTACTCAGAATCTGATTGGTAGCATGTTTCTGAGAGTGGTGCATTACTTTTTCTGATACCAGGTCGACTAACTTTTGCCCTCACACAATTTGAAACCTGCATTCCCATGCATTTCCAGTGAACAATATGTTATGGTGCATCCAGCATAGTTAATAACTTACAGCACCTTCAGTTTCGATGAACACGTTCTGCACATACATGCATATGGTAAGGACTGGATTTACCTATTACATAACACCTTTATTCAGCATGATGCGAGATGCCAAAGTGATTTTGGATTTTTTTCATTTCTGTATTAACGCTAATGCATCTTAATTACTTGTCACCATCAAGATGGGTTTCAATAAGACCAATCTACAAAACAAAGTACAACTTGCTCACGATATTTCTACCACTCACCCCTCAAATAGTGGAACAACATCTCCTTAACACTAAGTCAGGCTCACCCCTGGAACAATGCGGACCAGCAATCTTGCACATAGTGGCTGGTACAGTGGCACACCCTCTATGGCCTTGATGAATAAAGCTATCCTCTCTGGTTGCTATCCATGTCGTAAGAAGGAGGCGGTGATCAGGCCTCTCCTAAAAAAATCAATCTTGATAGTACGGATCTTAAAAACTACCATTCAATCTCGCTACTTTCGCTACCGGCCAAGATTTTTGAGAAACGCCTGAATGGTGATCTGATGGAGTTTGTAGAAGAGCTGGGATGGCTGGACAAATCTCAGTTCGGTTTCTGAAAACATCATGGAACCAAAACTGCATTGGTCTGGGCCATGGATTATATTAGGCGGCTAGTGGACGTGGGGGAAGGGGCGGCTCTGGTACTTTTAGACCTGTCCGTGGCCTTTGACACCATCTCCCCCTCGCTACTGATTGAACACCTTCAAGATATGGGCATTACAGAACGGGCATTGGCCCTGCTGTCCTCCTTGCTCAATGATCGCTCTCAGACGGTGCTGCTAAATCAATTCCACTCAGATATTGTCTCCTTGCCTTGTGAAGTACCGCCCAGCTCATCCATGAGGCCTACTTTATTTACCTTTATATATGGCCACTTGCTGCCACTATTCCTGCTCACAGGATGTATGCGATATCCTACGCTGACGACACCCAGATCATTGTATCGATTCCTAAGAACTCTGCAGCCACTGCAGATAGTTTCTCTCGGAGTTTATGTCGGAGGTCGCAAACTGGATGGAATGGAATTTCCTCAAACTTAATGAGAAAACCGAGGTGTTGCTCTTCGGGATACAAACCTCAATCTAGAATGGTAACTGGTGGCCGGACAGCTTAGGCACCCGCCTGATTCCAGCTGAGAAGGCCAAAAATCTTGGGGTGATCCTAGATATTTAACTTTCTCTGATTGGGCAGGCCAATTGCACAGTTGCGACCTGCTTCTGGCTTATAAGCAAGCTAAAGAAAATTTTCCCATTCATCCCCTTGTCGGTGCAAAAGTGGGTGGCACTAGCTTTGGTCATGTCCAGATTGGACTATAGTAATTCCCTCTATCTGGATTCTAACATCAGGATCCATGAAAACTCCAGGTGGTTCAGAATGCGTTCGCTAGAGCGATCTTTGACATTCCTAAGCACCAGACAGCTGCTGCGGGGCTGTGTGAGCTGCATTGGCTCCCCATCAGAAGGCGCATTATGTTTAAGGCTATCTGTACTGTACACAAGGCTCTCCACCATCCAAGTCCTGCCAGGATTAGGGACATGTTTCATTGGTACATTCCATGCGGAAACCTTCCGCTCTATCTATCGTAATTCGGTCATCATGCGTAGGGTTTGGAGGAAGAGATGGGGGGGGGGGAGCCTTTGCAGTCGCTGCTGTCAGACTCTGGAACTTGCTTCCTCAGTCTCTGACTGCGATTATTGGGCATCTGCCTTTCAGAAAGGCATTTAAGACTTGGCATTATACCATCTAGGCAGCTTTTCCTAGTATGAAAATGGTGGTTTGATTGACGCTGATCTGTAACGGAGTGTCGTGACTGCAGTGCCTTGATGCCTATGGGTAAATGCCACGCTTTTTAAATTAAAAATCAAATCAATCAAATCAAAATATTGGACAGAGGTTTATTCCAAATGATAGGGCGCAAGATAAACACATCCACCACCTTTCCCAGCTAGCAGCAACTTTCGCCGCTGGAATTCCTCCATCACCACATTCCAACTCTCCCCTTTGATGCTAGAAGTTGAACCTGCATGCATTTAGTTCTAAACGAACAAGTTACTTACCTTCGGTAACGATATATCTGTAAGAGACATATATTAGTTATAGATTCCTGACCTTAGAATTACCCCCAGGCGTTAGACTGGATCCGGAGAAATTTTTTCGTAGCAGTACCCTTGCGTGTCGGTAGGTGGCGTCGGTCAACTTCGCGTCCGCCGTCGGCGACGTGGTCGCCGGGATGACGTCGCGGTGTCTACTTAGACTCCGCCCCTGCACGCTGACGTCAGTTCTGACAAGACTTTCCACACCAGAAGCGCAGAGCCATGCAAGACACTGACCACTGGTGCACAAAACTAGGGCCCTGGAAGGGAGTCCCTATCCCTAGAAGTCAGTTCGCAGAACAGGGAGGAAGGGTGGGGCGGTAAGGAATCTATAATTAATATATGTCTTACAGATATATCGTTACCGAAGGTAAGTAACTTGTTTATCTGAAAGAGACTATTTGTTATAGATTCCTTACCTTAGAATAGATACCCCAGCAATACCAACCCCGGAGGTGGGTCTGCGAATCAAGTTCACACCAGAAAGTCCTGGAGAACAGAACGGCCGAAAAAGCCGTCTCTCCGGACTTGGCTGTCCAGGCAGTAATGCCGTGTAAAAGTGTGCAAGGATGCCCATGTGGCAGCCTGGCAGATGTCAAGTAAGGGAACTCCACGTCTCAAAGCGGTAGTAGCCGCCGTCGCCCTGGTAGAATGTACTGCAGGTTACCTTTTAGCTAAAGAATAGCAGATCTTAATGCATAGGACAACCCATCGAGAGATGGTACATTTGTGCACTGCCCGACCCTTCTTGGCACCCACATAACCCATGAACAGTTGATCGTCCACCCGGAATTCTTTAGTGCGGTCAAGGTAGAAAGACAGCGCACGTTTTGGGTCCAGACGGTGGAGTCTCTCCTCCTCGTTGGAGGGATGCGGAGGAGGAAAGAAGGTGGGCAATGTGATGGTCTGACCTATGTGGAAAGAGGTAACCACTTTGGGCAGAAAAGAAGGCCTAGTACTGAGGACAACTTTGTCTGGATGGACAGAAAGAAAAGGAGGCTTTGAAGATAAGTCCTGAAGCTCACTCACCCTGCGAGCAGAGGTGATGGCAAGCAAGAAAGCATTTTTCAAAGTAAGGAGACGAAGAGGACAATTATGTAGTGGCTCAAAGGGAGCACACATAAGAAAAGTGAGAACAAGGTTCAAGTCCCACTGTGGCATTACGAAGGGAGAAGGAGGGAAGAGATGAGTAATGCCCTTCAGAAATCGGTTAACAATAGGGAATTGAAAAGAGAAGGCTGATCAGGAAGGCAAAGAAAGGCCGAAATGGCCGAAAGATAGCCTTTAAGAGTGCCCAGAGCAGAGCCCTGCTGGGCCAAAGACAGAACAAAGAGGAGAACCTCTGAAAGGGGGGCAGTAAGGGGATCTAAAGCCTTTGCTCTGCACCATGCCACAAATTTGTTCCATCTACAGGCGTATACCGTTTTAGTGGAGGGACGCCTGGCTGCCAAGATTACATTAACAGACTTCGTGAGGAAGGTCGAAAGCTGTCAACTGTTGCCGCTCAGTCTCAACGCAAGGAGGTAGAGGCTGGACATGTTCGGGTGGAGGACCATCCCCTGCTGCTGCGACAGAAGATGCTCCTGAAGACGCAGTCTGATTGGAGGATCGATGGCCATGCTCAAGAGCTCGGGGTACCAGACTCTTCGCGCCCAGTCAGGAGCCACAAGAATGACTTTGGCCCGGTTGCACTTGATCTTCTTCAGCACTCTGGGTAGAAGTGGTACAGGTGGAAAGGCGTACAGGAGGCCGCAACTCCACTCGCAATGGAAAGCGTTGCCTAGCGAGTGCCGCCTTGGAAATTCCAACGCGCAGAACTGCTGACATTGCGCGTTCTCTTCGGTGGCGAATAGATCTAACCAAGGCTCTCCCCACTGCTGAAAGAGACCTTGCACCACCTCCAAGTGAAGACGCCATTCGTGATCCATCATGTACCGGCGGCTGAGTTCGCCTGCCCTGGCGCTCAGGGAACCTGCCAGGTGTTGAGCCACCAGAGACATGCCCTGATGTTCCAGCCATGTCCAAAGTCTTGACATAGGGTCCACGACCCCACCCCACCCTGTTTGTTGCAGTACCACATGGCGGTGGTGTTGTCCGTGAACACCTGCACTACTCTTCCTTTGACAGAAGGAAGGAATGCCTTCAGTGCAAGACGGATCACCCGGAGCTCCAAAAGGTTGATGTGGAGCCCGGAGACCAGAGACCCCTGATCTCCACCTCTCCATTGTGGCCGCCCCATCCCAAGAGTGACGCATCCGTCACTACTGTGGAGTCGGGCTGGGGAAGGGCGAGGGATCTGCCGTTGACCCAATCCTGGTTCGTGAGCCACCACTGCAACTGACTTGCAGCCCCCTCCGAGATCTGGACGACATCGGAAAGATTCCCCTGATGCTGCGCCCACTGGAACTTCAGGTCCCACTGCAGAGCCCGCATATGCCATCTGGCATGATCTACCAGCAGGATGCAGGAGGCCATGAGGCCCAGCAGCCTCAGGGTCATTCTCACCGAGACCTGGGATAGAGGCTGAAACATCGGTATCATAGCCCGAATATCCCGGACTCGCTGCTCGGGAGGATAAGCCCGGAACTGCGCTGTATCCAGAACTTCTCCGATGAAAAGGAGCTTCTGAGAGGGAATCAGGTGCGACTTCGGCACGTTGATAGTGAACCCCAGCGAATGCAGGAGGTTCCGCCATAGTCTGGAGGTGGGAGAAGACTGCCTGGGGCGAGCCCGCCTTCAGCAGCCAGTCGTCGAGATAAGGGAAGACTGGAATCCCTGAAATGCGCAGATGAGCTGCGACCACCGCCATCACTTTCGTGAACACCCGAGGGGCGCTGGTAAGGCCAAAGGGGAGCACGGTAAACTGAAAATGCTCGTGGCCTACCATGACCGTAGGTAACGCCGGTGGGAAGGCAGGACGGGGATGTGAAAATAAGCGTCCTGCAAGTCCAACGCTACCATCCAGTCTCCAGGGTCGAGGGCAGACAAGACCTGAGCTAAAGTTAGCATTTTGAACTTCTCCTTGTGGAGGAAGCGGTTGACGTCCCTGAGGTCTAAGATAGGACGCAGCTTTGTCCTTGGGTACCAGGAAGTAGTGGGACTATCAACCACGACCTACTTCTGGCACAGGGACGCGTTCGATGGCACCCTTGGCCAAGAGAGCCATAACTTCCTGATGGAGAAGGGCCAGATGATCCTCCGACATGCGATGGAGTGTAGGTGACATGGAGGGAGGGTTAGTCTCGAAGGGGAGGGAGTAGCCCCTTCGGACTATTTGCAAAACCCACCTGTCCAACGTGATGGTGCGCCAGTGGGGGAGGTGATGGTGAATCCTGCCTCCCACAGGCAATTGGTGGCCCTGAAAGGTCGGACTAGGAAGGTTTGGAGGCTGCTGCAGAGGGGGCACTGGTGGACTGGCCCACCCGCTGGCCCCCAGACCCACAGCACTGGGTTCCACGTCCCCGGCCGCGCAGAGGCTGGGCAGCTTGCGCAGGCCTGTGGCCCTGGGTGGAACGTGGTGGGGCACCCCTTCCGTAGCCAGGAAAGGAGCGAAAGACAGCCTGCACAGGACGAAAGGTGGCAGCGAGGCCAAAGGATCTGGCCGTAGCCCTAGAATCTTTGAAGTGCTTGAGCGCATTGTCCGCCTTGCCGCCAAACAGGCGACGGCCATCAAAGGGCATGTCCAAAAGAGTCGATTGGACATCCCCAGAGAAGTCAGTGGATCTCAGCCAGGCGTAGCGCCTCAGGGCTACTGACGTAGAAATCGTTCTACCCAGCGAGTCGGTGTGTCCAGCCCACATCGGATGGCGAACTTTGCTGCATCTCTACCCTCTGCGACCGCACGGGAGAGTACAGCCCGGGCCTCCTCCGGGCACTGTGGCAGCACTTGCGCAACCGTGTCCCACACAGAGTGGCTGTAACGGCCCAAGAGGCATGCAGAGTTCACCGACCGCAGTCCTAAACTGGTGGAAGAAAACATCTTCTTCCCAAGATGGCCCAGCTTCTTGGATTCCCTATCTGGGGGAGCAGTAGGGAACGCGCCTTTGGAGGTAGAGACTTGTACTACCAAGCTCTCGGGGTAGGGTGTTGGGAGAGGAAAAGTGGGTCGCCCGGGGCCTGGCGGTAGCATTGGGCAATCATCCTATCCACAGGAGCCCCTGTGCTGGGCTTGGACCAAGTGCCCAGAAGGATGTCTGTGAGGGCCTCATTGAATGGCAGCAGGGGCTGCGAAGAGGCCGCTGCCGGCTGAAGCACCTCAGTCAGGAGGTTAGTCCTGACTGCCACCGTAGGAAGCTCAAGGCCCAAGGCCTCAGCCGCCCAACGCAACACCACAGCGTAGGATGCTCCCTCCTCCATGGCCACGGTAGGGGGAGACAGCATGCCAGTCCGGCTCCTCAAGTTGGTCAGTCAGAGGGTCACCAGACCCCTCCCAGTCCTCCTCACCCTCCTCTGGCTGCCAGTCAGGGCGATAGGGAACGCCAGGAATGAACAGTGGGGCAAAAGTACCCTCCGGCGTCGGTCGACGTCAGTCCGGCGTCGTGTCCATATCGGTAGTGAGGCTGAGGTAGACGCCGGTTGGGGGCACAACCGGCGCCAAGGGCGTCGTCACTAGAACCGGCCCCAGGGAAAGTACCGTGAGGTCGACCAACACCAATCCGGATCCAGGCCTGGGATCGAAGGCCTAGGGCCCCCAGCCGAGTCCTTGGGGCCCGAAGGCGCACCTGCAGAGTCGGGCTGCCCAAAAATGCTGTGCAGCGCTTTGTAGAACTGACGAAGCTGGGCAGGGGACGCTCCGGCTCCGGGAAAGGGAAAGGGAGGGAAGTGCAGAGCCGTCCCAGCGGGCTCCGAAGAAGGAGCCGGAGAGCGACGAAGCTCCAGGTCCTGCGGCGCGTCGGCCGAAGGACGGGGAGAAGGGGAAGAACGACGGTGCTTCTTCGCCTTCTTCTTGTGCCTCAACTTACCCGATGAGTGACAAATGGTGATGGCTCTGCGACGGGTCCCGCGACATTCCCCTTGACCGGGACCTCAAGCGGAGTGGACTGCCGGGCCTCCAAAAGCTTTCGGGACTGCTCCCTCAAAGACTTCGGGTTCAGGGCCCGGCAGTCGGAGCACAACTTCGGGTCGTGGTCGCGCTCCAGGCACCAAAGGCACACGAGGTGCGGATTGGTCACCGACATCAACTTGTGACAGGAGTCCCAAGGTTTGAAGCCGGGTCGACGTTTAGACATCGCTCATGCACCAGGAGTCAAGAGACTCAAAAGATGTCGACAAAAAGTCGAAAAAGAGTTAGTCAAAAAGTGACTAAGGCATCTGCTCTCTCCGGATCTGCGCTGGCTGGTGCGGAAAAGGAAGAACTGACGTCAGCGCGCAGGGGCGGCATCTAAGTAGATACCGCAATGCTATCCCGGTGACCACGACGCCGACGACGGACGCGGAGTTGACCGACGCCACCTCCCGATGCACAAGGGTACTGCTACGAAAAAATTTCTCCGGATCCAGTCTGACGCCTGGGGGTAATTCTAAGATAAGGAATCTATAACAAATAGTCTCTTTCAGATATACCAGTTTATACTTTCTATTTTAGCTGGCGGGTGTTTAGAAAGCCCACCTTTGTGGAATAATGTTTAGGTTTTTTTAGAATAACTGCAGCCAGTGAGAATGTCCATTATAGGACGAAACATATGCTGGTTTGATGCTTTGCTGGATTATTATTACATGCATATTACATAGTCTACCATTCAAAACGGACATTGGAAATTCAAGTGGAATAATAAATATTGAGTCTGAACCAAAAGACATATTAGTGGATGTACTTGGTTTACTTTTATGAAGGTAGATTAAGATTTCTCGGACGCGCCACTAACATCTCAAAGTCTCTGCACATATAACTGGATTCCAGGTCCAGCCTGGGCACTTGCACCTACACCTGGTTTGGCAAGTGTATGTTACTCTGCACTACGGTCGACTTGATGTACCTTTCAGGACTGAACACTTGCTTCCCTAGGTGCCCTTGACAAATGCAGCTTAGTGTGCAGGATGACGACCACTGTCACCATCCTTCATTGTTGGGTCTATTTTATGCTCACTCCATTCAACTTTAGTCGTGGGGCCTGATATTCATATCCTGTACTGGTGAGTGGGGTTCTTCCACTACAGCAGCGAGGGGCAAACTAACCACGGTCCAGCTTCAAAGTAGGTTCATCAATCTTGAGTTTTCCTCTAAGCTCAGTTATGCAATCTTCAGCCCTACAGTTCCAGTTTTAAGTCAAATCCAGGCCTGTAACACAAGTTCAACGTTTATAGGCTTGAAGATACAGCTACTGGTTTTGTATGAGAATTCAGAACGACTTTAATCTGTGATATTTGCCTTTAGGTGTCACTTGATGCTGCTTTCCAATGGACATCGTTCTCTAACTTATGTCCCCTGAGTGAGGTTCTTCCATGCCGGATACCGCAGCTCCTGCATGAGGTCACCCTTCCTTTCAGAAGGTTAGGTATCAGCCCCATATGCATGGCCAGCCAGTGCTCCACTTTTTAAAAACATAAATGAGGAACCCAAAGTTTTTAGGAGCCTGACAGCAGTGTTGCGCAATGCCAGGGTTGCCAGATATGAAGGCTGCTGAGTCTTGATTCCACCTCCGGCCTCCAGTCTCTTTATCTCACTGTTGTAGATTTATTTCTTCCTCCTTGTTTCACGTTTCAGCCTTTGTCTCTGTAGCTCCCCGTTACAGAAAATGAACGCTGGTGTCCATCACCTACAACCATAAGCTCAAGTTGAGAATTGTGGTCAGCCTGTGCATGTGAGGGACTGCACACTAGTACCGTTAGCACAAATGTTGCCATGCTCCTGAGTAGGCTTGCCACCTTCCACACAATCAACCTGTCCTCAAATACTTGTTTTTTCCGGTCGCACAGAGTACAAGTGCCACCCAGATAGTCTTGCTACCAAAATAGTATCCAGTACTTTGACAAAGCTCTTTAGTATGCTAGCACGTGCAAGCTGCACCACTTGCTAATAGTGTGTGAAAGTAGCCAGGAAAGGTGCGGGAATTTTCATCACTCCAGGAAAAAAAATATTTTCTGATGTTGAATGCACATTATACATTCAAAAAGTAATTGATTTGCGACCGCTAATGGACCGTGCTGAAATGGTGCTGCCTTGCCCTGCGTTAAAGAGGTGTTTACCTTGTAGTTTAGTTATTTTCCTGTGTGTAGCTCCAAATCTGTCTCTCTATGTGTGATTGTTTTTTCAGAAGTCTCACTTCTCTCTCTAGACAGAGAAGCTAAGCAATATCCATTTTAGAGCCTTGAGGATTTGTCTCACGACACAGGCTGGACTTACACACATTTGTAGGTCATCTGAGACCCTGGTATAAGATCCTAGCATGAGTGCTAGGACTCAGTTTCTCAAACCCTTTCAGACCAGAAAGTTCTTCTGAACGCCTTTCTCTCTCTCATGTTTAAAAGTTGTGCTCAATGTCATATTATAGAAGATTGGGGGTTGTTAGCTCTACTCTTCGTTCCTGTCAGTAATTTTGGATTGTCTCGTCCAGAGAAATGGCCAGTAGGAGATCCACTATCTTGGATGTGAGGACGGGGGTAGGTTAGTATACCAGTGATCCACGGAACACAAATGCCTGTATAACATTGAGTCATGTCCTCCTTATCCAATGGGACCCTACCGACAATTGAGGGTCACTATTTATATGTGAGCATACATGCAACTACGTGAGTGTTATGTTTTTGTTTCATTTGGATGGATCACCACACCATCCACAAGGGTGAGGAAACCCAGATACATACTTAGGTTCTCCACTCGTCAACAAGATTAGGTGTGCAAACACATAGGCCCTGATGAAATGCCACTTGATCGTTTTACGACATACTAAGGCATGAAACATGTAGACCAGTAGCTAAAATCTATGTACACTCACTTGATCTTACAGCAGACAGTATACCTTTGAACTTGAGAGACTAGGATCAATACATCCAGTGGTCTCTCACACTGTTTTTAACATCAACATAGACGTGGATCCCTATTAAATAGCTAGCCCCACCAGGTCTATAGTGAATTTTAATCCACATCTTTTTCCAATCTTCTCACCCACTGACTGGAAACACACTCGCCTCTCCAGTCTTCTACTGGTGATTAAAAGATCTCTGGCAAAGTGCCCTGTCACGCAGCCCATTGGGCAGTGCAGGCCAGCCCAATGAGGCGCCAGCCCAATGATGAAGCTTGCCACCTTTGGGTGGGTGAGGGCACTTTCTCCTAAGAGCACACACTACCAGTGACTCCACACAGATCCCATCTAGAGTCTGTTAAGTCAGTGCAGAACACTATACCCCTAGCTTTACTTTACTAGATTAGAGGAGAGTGTATACTGGAACGGAATTCTCCTCGTCCTCCCAAGTATAGATGGTCACCATCCTGGCCATAGTTCTTATTTCAGGTCTCTCATTGTACATGGGTTAAAGCATAGAGGTGCATTTGTTGGATAATTCTACTAGTCAATGAAAGCTGTTGTCAGATAAATAAAGAAGTGAAGATCTATCTGCTTTGACAGTTCCTGGGTGGGCCTTCATCCTGAAGATGATCCTACTTACATATGACACCACAAGACCGAAACATAGATGTGCTCTCTGTATCTGACTGCATTTTTTGTGTCAAATAATGTCATTTCGAAAGCTTGGACACTTGATCGTTTGAAGGTATTTCCACCAATATATATTACAAGGATCTACATTTGACCCTTTGTTTTATTCAGGGCATATATATGTGTATACTTTCTGGCAATTCCCATGTTACTCGTGAATTTATGTTTAATATTGAAAAAACAAAACCTAATAAATATTTTAGTTGTTTTTCCGAAGAGATAGTGTAAGCCACTATTTGATTTATTTCTTTTATGTTCACTGATATATATTTTGGTTGTTCAAGTATTCATACACGCAAGATATGATGCACAGTCATCTATCAGTTGCTTATTTAACAGACTGGTGGTTTTTTAAATAAGATCTAAAAATACTGAAACTGGTGTATTTTAAAGCATATTCACCCAGTACAACTGTCTAAAACTAGATAGTATTTAAATATAACTTACAGCATCTATTGGGGTAACAATTAAAGGAATTCTGGGTGAATTGAATGTAAATAATGTATTTTAAAGCATAACAATGACCTTGCCCAACCAAATGGGGGAGGAGGGCTGTGTGTGTGTGTATCTATGTGCCCATGTGTGTGTGAGTTTGTTTGTGTACATGTGTACGTCTGTGTTTGATACTGCTACCCAGCCTACTCCCATGCTACTGTGTCCCTAGTCCTACTTCCATCAATTTCTCTCTCCGGCTGCAAAGGCCTCTCAGATTTGTAGAGCATTGCGTATCACATTTTGGTCACTTCAAAGCGCTACTAGATGAAAACACCCTCCAAAAGTCGAGAAACTGGTGTGTGTTTTGTGGCCCCAAGTCTGATATTCGTCATTGCAGTACCCACGTATAGGAAGTTCAGTTGGAGGCAAATTGGAACAGTTCAGTTTTCAAGCCCTATCTGAAAAGCATGTAGATCTTTATCAACCTAGGATCAACCTACATTTCACAAACCAGGCCATATTCATCAAAATATAAGCTCACAAAGGACCCTTCTGACATTGCCCTGTTGCTAGATCGATCAGACTTGCATGTGCTGATTTATGCTCAATAATATGTATCCAAATTCTTCTGTTTGTGGAATAGTAGTATATACTGTAAGATCCTCACAAAAAATGAACCTGAGAAATTTACCTCTGATAAATCCTTTATGCTGTACGAATATTTTCAAATTTTTCAAAATAAATTGTATTCCCCAGCTTCACCAGTCCAAGCTGACAGATTTCTTTCCTCTAGAAAAAATTTCCTTCTAGCTTATTTTGTTTGGCAGATTAGCTTTTCTTCAAACTTAATATATTTATTCATTGGGGGCACCTCCAAACTCTTTTTCAGTCCCCTTCTTCTCTCTCCCTTCTTACTTTCATTTGTACATGCCTTTAACCTATGCTTTGTTCACCCTACCATGTTTGGAGCTTCTTTTCCCAGCTTTACCCCTCCCTCTGCAGCCAACCCCCAATACCATTCCTGTCATCTTCAATCACCTGCTCTTTCTACTCTTTGTGTACTGGTTTTTATTTTTACAGAGTTCTCATACTTTATACCTCTCTTTCTTAGTTACTGCCTATATATTCCTCCAGTCTCCCTCGTTTTCTTTTTCTAGAGGTTTTAAAAATATTTTTATTTTGGTGGACCCTCAACTCGTCTGACATCTCCTGACCATAATCCCTGTCTTGGTCTTCTTATTGTTTCTATTATACTTGTCAAAAACCAATTACTATACCAACATGACCAATCAAACTGCCAACAGAAGAATGTCCTTCAAGATAATCAACCATTGACACGTACAATACAATCAATCTCTTCTTCAGTGAAAAAATACAGAAGATCTGATAGCACTAAGCCTGCTTCCCTCTTCCACCACCCTGTGTGTAGCATCCCACAATAGTCATCCTCAATCACCTGTGTCTCACAGACTGCACTGGAATCTCAACTCTCTGAAGCCACCTCATATGGAGACAATGTAGTACCCTTGACCTTTATGAAAGCTGTCACCAGAGAAACTCTTTTACACTTGCCCCTCCAGCTGAAAGCATCGTCCCAGAAGCTCTCAAGACAGGCCAGATCCTACAGCTCCTGAAGAAACCACGCTGTACCCTAATGACCTCACGAACCACTAGCCCATCATTCACCTACCTTTCATTGGCAAGATCATCATAAAAGCGGTCTGCCCACAACTCCAAAATCACATCAACATCAGTCATCTCCTGCATGACTACAAATCTAGTTTCAGACCACATACAGCATGGAGACAGCTACAGAGATGACACCCTCCGGACCCCAGATAAAGATGACCTTTAGCTACTGATATTATCTCTCAGCCACCTTGGCACTGTTGATCATCTTACTCTCATCTACACCTTGATGTCTTGAATGGGATTCACTTACATCCTTCACTGGTTCCCCTCCAATCTGTCAATCATTTCTAGTTCATTCACATGAGCACCTCCAGGCCCCAGAGGTTCTCTGTCACCCACAGAGATCCCTGGAATCCATCTTGTCCTTTGCCATCTTCATATTCTACATAAAGCTTCTAAGGACTCTACTCACGAAAACAGCATTAAAATACACTAACCTGTCAAACCACACAACTCTGCTTGAAAATTTCCTCTGCTCCTAATATCCGATGATTCTTAAACTTCCTGCACCTCATCCAGACTTGGATGTCTAGCATGTAACTGAAGATCAACTAACCCCACCAAACAAAATTCCTGCTAATCGCCAAAACAAACAAGCAACAACTAGTCCAAAACTGGTTCTGTGACATTACCCCGGATGGATATGAACTCCAACATGACCAGTCAGGACACCTTCAAATTGGAGACAAAATACCAGGTGGCAGGAATTTCCATTTCCAACCAATATTGTCACACATATTTAATTCTATGGGGAAGGGGGAATAACTGTGCAGATCCAGAGTTTACGGCTGAAATTCACATGGAATTCGCAGTTCTGGTTGGTTTCATGCACACATTTACCAGCTATTCTCAACAATGCTAAATGTGTGTGTGGGGCCCAGGCATGGTAGGGGCAAGAAGAGTCAGTTAGGAGGGTGAGAGTGGAATGGTGAAATTACTGCTCACCCTGCATCTTGGAGGGGGGTTGTGTCAGACACGGGCCAGGGAATAGGGCCATACTGCACAGAAGCCCATTCTCAATGCAATTTTATTGGCCAGATTTTCCAGTAGCTAAAATCGGGTCCAATGGCGAAAACAGTGGGCAAATTGTTATTTTGTTGAGTGGAATTCCATACAGCTCTGTTTAACACACAATCGGGGTACAAGAAGTGCAAGAAAGAAACAAGGCAACAGGACTTCTCCATTTAACTACCCATGGTCTGTAACAACATCTCTGTATCCATCAGGAGCACCTATAGGGTGCTCCAAATTAGGAAAGGGCTGAAGAACCAGCTCAATGCAGTAACAGCCAACTTCCACTCTCATAAATTTACTTTCTCTTTCTGTAATTTCAATTTAAGATTGGGGAGATCCAGAACACTTTTCCATCTCTGTTTTTAGTTTTTGCAAATTTCCAGCTCCTATTTTATGGACTGTTTAGAACTTTGTGTATTCTCGTCACTACGGATTTTTCATCGACACTCAGTATCGAGTATCAAGTCATTAATGATTCAGCATTTAGATTAGTTTCAGTGCTTTCTTAATTTGGGCTACTACTCAACCATTTTTATACAGTTTGTTTTTGTGAACCTTGTGTTTATCACGCCTGTTTTTCATCACGACTACATAGTACGGAAGAATCAACATTTTCAATAAATGCAATTCACTCTGTGCTACACATTGATCTCAATACTAGGATGTAAACACTCACGATATTTATTTAATGTACTTTATTTATGAGGCCAACTCTCCACAGTCTCAAAGCACCTGTATCCAGTTATTCAGTCAATCAAAGGAAAAGGCCCGCATAATGCACTACTAGGCACCTGTATCTTTAGTCCTTTTCTGAACAGACAGTCCGAGTACGGTTTAAAACAAACTGTTTAGAACCATGACCCACTTTTTAGAATGACAAACTTTCACAACTCAGCTATGTTTAATGAACATCAGAGGGGCGATTGTTTAATGTAACTAAAGCTTTGTTTGGTAGCGCACTGTCATTCACAGACAACACATTTTCCATTGAAATGGCCACTAACTTTATACAGACATAGTTTTACTGATAGAGCTATATATTTCACACAAATAAAAATGTGTGGAGATCGGGTTTCTGTGAATATTTATCATTTGTGCACCGCCAAGTAAAGTGTCTTGATTTATTATGATCCATTAAAATCTCTGTTCCCAGCACACTTCAGAATTACAAAAAAAATGTGCTTCATTTTTGCTTTTCTAACTGCTCAATGCATACAGTTCATTTACAATATTTACATTGTGTTGTGTGTTGCAAAAACAGGACATCCCAGAGCCTTTCCTTTCAAATTCCCTGGACTCCAGCAAGATTGTCATATAATTCACTTTAAAAACTCTTCTCACATTCCAGTCAGAGGAAAAGAGGTAAACACCAATCCTACAGCCATTTATCAGAAGACATTTAACCTCTGTCTTTTGAGAACTGGCAAATGTGACAAGTTAAACACAGAATTTAAAGGCATCTTTATTTATTGCTCCCACTTTCCCGATCCAACAAAAATCAGCTTGTGACCCACAGTTGGGAAACCCTGGTTTAAAATAAAGCAATATGTTATCTACACTACCAAGACATTTGGGGTTTAGTTGTAAGCACGCCACCTCAAACTGGGTCATACTAATAGACACCAAAGGGCACTCATTACCTGAAAAATACCAGAAAGCCATGCAAACAATTTATTTGTACACAAGAGATCCCTCTCGTTTTGATATTTAATATTTCTTTAATTTCTTTATTTATAGCTTTTAATGAATGTACTTCTGATGTCTACCGAAATACATTTTAGTTCTATTTTTTCTGAAAACTGAACTCGTATCTGATGCTTTCTTATTTTATAGTAAGACTGTCTCTAACTGAAATATTTCAGACTGTTAGGTTCACTGTGGCAGGGTCCATGCCACATTTTAAGGATATCCAGATACATACACTGACTTCCAGTGGAATTAATTGACATAGGCAGTGGTTATTCTGAAAATCTGACATGGATCTGCCCTCCAAGCCCTATGTTGACCACCCTTGTGTTATATATGATTAAATTGCTCTAGAACCAATATTTCACTGGGAGATGGTAGAGAAAGGGATTCATTACCTCCCAATGTAGCTTTTGTCCAGATTAATTACACATGAGAGGCATTGAGCCTCCTTGACACACCCTTCTGATTAAAATATGTAGTATTTAAGGTCCCCAACCCCTCCATTACCTCCTTTAAGGTTTTTCCTGGACGTGCTTGCACTGTGCATGTGAAATACATTGTATTTGATATCAATCTTAAAAGGGGCTTACATCCCGCCCTTACTTTTCATTTGTTCGTGTGCTTCCCACTTACTTTTCCTCTGTTTCAATTGGTTGCAGTATGCTATTTACTGTTCTTCATGTGTTTTTCATATCAGTGGTGCATGGCTCAAGTACTCTTTTTCATCCACTTTTGTCGTCGAACTTCTTTATTTGTGAGCAAGCGTGTGCGAACCCCAACGAAGGTATCGGAGTGCTTAAAGACTGACGCATTCACAGGCAAGGAGAATTTTCATTAACATACTCAATTTTTCGTCGCTTGCCCTCATTAAAAATGTACTTTTGGAGTAGAATTTCCCCCCAACTTAACCCCCACATTTAATGTTACTTTCTTATCGCAAAAATGGGCGTGATGGACAAGTTACTTACCTCCGGTGACGCCTTATCTTGTAGAGACATGATCTAGCCGCAGATTCCTTACCTTTGAACTTCCAGGCGTCAGGCTGGATATGGAAGATTTTTCTCAGCAGTACACCTGCGCGGCCGGTAGGTGGCGTCGGTCGACTCCGTGTGAAGTCGTGTTCGTCGTCGTCGTGACGTCCGCATCGTCAATATAACCGCCACTCTGTCGCACTGATGTCAGTACTTTTCACGAATTTCCACACCAGAAGCGCGAAGCCATGAAGTGACTGATCATGGTGTGTTAAAAAATGAACATCTAGGGCCCTGAAGGGGAACATCCCTGACATTTAAAAAACAATCCTGCAGTGCGGGGAGGATGGGTGGGTCGGTAAGGAATCTGCGGCTGGATCATGTCTCTACCAGACAAGGCGTTACCTAAGGTAAGAAAATTGTCCATCTGATAGAGACATCTAGCTGCAGATTACTTACCTTTGAACAGATACCCAAGCTATACCATCCCCAGAGGAGGGACTGCGTAATGGCTTAGACCAGAAAGTACTGCAAAACAGAGCGACCAAACAGGCCTTCTCTGCGGACCTGAGAATCCAGGCAGTAGTGTCTGGCGAATGTATGCAGAGATGCCCACGTGGCAGCTTGGCATATGTCAGAAATGGGAACACCACGCTGGACAGCCATTGTGGCTGCTTTCGCCCCGGTGGAATGGGCCCTAAGCCCTTCAGGAGGATCCTTCTTCGCTAAGGCGTAACAAATTATAATACAGAGGATGACCCATCGGGTTATAGTCCTCTTCTGGACAGCACGGCCTTTCTTTGCACCCACGTATCCAATAAAGAGTTGGTCGTCCACCCGGAACTCTTTGGTTCGATAAAGGTAGAACAATAACGCTCTTTTTGGGTCCAGACGATGGAGATGTTCCTCTTCCTTGGAAGGATGAGAGGGTGCATAGAAGGTGGGAAGGGTGACCGACTGTCCCAGATGGAAGGGTGTTACCACCTTAGGCAGAAAGGATGCTGTAGTCCTGAGTACTACCTTGTCCGGAAAGATCGTCAGGAAAGGAGGCTGTGAGGACAGTGCCTGCATTTCACTCACTCTCCTGGCAGAGGTTATTGCCACCAAAAAAGCTGTCTTGATGGTGAGCAACCGCAGAGGGCAGTTATGCAGCGGCTCAAATGGCGCACACATCAGGAAAGTGACCACCAAATGTAGGTCCCACTGTGGCATGATGAAAGGTGAAGGGGGGTACAAATGAGTTAACCCCTTCAGAAACCTCTGCACTAGAGGAGATTTGAATAGAGAGGGCTGATCAGGCAGCCAAAGAAAATAAGAAAGGGCCGAAAGATAGCCCTTCAAAGTGCCCAGAGCAGAGCCCTGCTGGGCAAAGAATAAACAGAAGGACTTGAGATAATGGAGCAGATAAGGGGTCGACAGACCTGTCTGTACAATATTTACAAAACTTGTTCCATCTGCAGGCGTATACCGATTTTGTGGAGGGACGCCTGGCTGCCAAAATAACCTCACAGACTCCGGGAGGGAGGTCAAAAACTGTCAACTGTCGCCGCTCAATCTCCACGCAAGGAGGCGGAGAGTGGACAGGTTCAGGTGGAGAACCCTCCCTGCTGCTGCGACAGAAGATCCTCCCGAAGAGGCAGCCTGACTGGAGGATCGATGCTCATGTCCAGAAACTCGGGATACCAAACTCTCCGTGCCCAGTCCGGAGCCACAAGAATAACTTGTGCCCGGTCGCTCCTGATCTTCTTGAGCACTCTGGTCAGGAGTGGTATGAGAGGAAAGGCGAATAGGAGGCCTGAGCTCCACTCGCGACGAAAAGCGTCGCAGAGCGAGTGCCGCCTTGGAAACTCCATCGCACAAAACAGATGACAATGCCTGTTCTCTTCGAAGGCGAACAGATCTAACCAAGGCTCTCCCCCCGCTGAAAGAGACCTTGTGCCACCTCCTGATGGAGACGCCATTCGTGATCTGCAAGGCACCTTCGGCTGAGGTCATCCGCCCTGGCGTTCAGAGAACCGGTCAGGTGTTGAACCACCAGGGAAATGCCCTGACGTTCCAGCCAAGTCCAGAGATGCAGGGCATCTTGACAAAGTGTCCAAGAGCCCACCTTGTCCTGTTTGTTCCAGTGCCACATGGCGGTGGTGTTGTCTGTGAACACCTGTACGAGTCTTCCCTTTATTGACGACAAAAAAGGCTTTCAGTGCCAGCCGGATCGCCCGAAGCTCCAACAGATTGATATGGAGCTTGGCTTCCGCCAGAGTCCAGAGTCCTCTGATCTCCAACTCTCCCAGATGGCCGCCCCAGCCCAGAAGGGACGCATCCACCACTACTGTGAAGTCTGGGTGGGGAAGGGAGAGAGGTCTGCCCTTGAACCAATCACAGTTAGTTACCCACCACTGCAGGTCGTTCGCAGTGCCCTCTGAAATCTGAACCAGGTCGGTGAGATTTCCTCAATGCTGTGCCCATTATAACTCAGGTCCCACTGCAGAGCCCGCATGTGCCACCTTGCATGGGTCACTAGCAGGATGCAGGAGGCCATAAGGCTCAACAGCCTCAGAGTCATTCTCACCGAAATCCAAGATAGAGGCTGAAACATTGGTATCATAGCCTGAACATCTTGGACTCGCCGTTCGGGGGGATAGGCCCAAAACTGCACCATGTCCAGAACCTTCCCAATGAAAAGGAGCATCTGAGAGGGAGTCAGGTGTGACTTCGGCACGTTGATAGTGAACCCCAGCGATGCAGGAGGTTCGCCGTAGCCTGGAGGTGGGAGACAACTGCTTGGGGCGAGCCCGCCTTCAACAACCAGTCATCGAGATAGGGGAAGACTAGAACCCCTGATCTCCGCAGATGGGCTGCGACCACCGCCATCACTTTTGTGAACACCCGAGGGGCGCTGGTGAGGCCAAAGGGGAGCACCGCAAATTGAAAGTGCTCGTGACCTACCGTGAACCGCAGGTAGCGACGATGGGCAGGCAGGTTGGGGATATGAAAGTAGGCACCCTGCAAGTCCAGCGTTACCATTCAGTCTCCTGGGTCCAAGGCAGACAGGACCCACCTGAGCAAGGTGAGCATCTTGAATTTCTCCTTTTTGAGGAAGTAATTGAGGGCTCTGAGGTCTAGGATAGGACGAAGGCCTCCTTCCTTCTTCGGGACCAGGAAGTAGCGGGAATAGCAACCACTGCCTACTTCGGGCCCGGGAACCCTCTCTATAGCTCCCTTGGCCAAGAGAGTTGAGACTTCCTCGCGGAGCAAGGCAAGTTGATCCTCCGTCAGCCGATCGTACACTGGAGGCATGACTGGAAGGGTAGTCTCAAAGGGGAGAGTAGCCCCTTCTGCCTATTTGCACACCCACCTGTCCGATGTAATGTTTTGCCAGTGGTGGAGATGATGGCGTATTCTGCCACCGACTGGTCGAGAATGATCCTGGGGCATCGGACAAGGAAGGTTTTGAGGTGGAGGAGGGGATGGTGGCTTGGCTCGACTTCTGGTTTCCTGACCCATGAGGCCAGGGTGAACCGCATCCATGGCCTCGCAGAGGTTGCTGAACTTCAGGGCCCTCTGGCTGGGGTAGGATTGGTGCGGCTGATACGCTCTTTTGTAGCAACGAAAGGAGCGAAAATTGGATGAAGCCCTGGGGGCGGTAGTGAGTCCCAAAGACTTGGCCGTGACCCGCGAGTCTTTAAAGCGCTCAAGGGCAGCATCAGCCTTGTCTCCGAAGAGACGGGAGCCATCAAAGGGCATGTCCATGAGGTTGGCCTGGACGTCCTCTGAAAAACCAGATGTTCTCAGCCAGGCGTGGCGACGTACCGCCACCATCGTGGAAATCGCTCTGCCTAGCTAGTCTGTCGTGTCCAAGCCACATCTGATTGCGAACTTAGCTGCGTTTCTCCCGTCTTGTATAGCTTGGGAGAGTAGAGCCCGGTCCTCCTCCGAGACTCTGGGCAGCACCTGCGCTACCGTATCCCATATGGAATGGGATTAACGGCCCAAGAGGCATGCGGTGTTCACTGACCGCAATGCTAGGCTGGCGGAAGAGACATTTTTCTCTCCGAAGTTCTCCAGCCTCTTGGATTCCCTGTCCAGGGGTGCGGAAGGGAATGCGCCATGAGAAGTGGAAGCTTGGACCACCAAGCTTTGGGGGGTGGGATGGGTGGTGAGGAAAGTTGGGTCGCCCTGTGCGGGGTGATGACAGCGGGCGATGGTCTTATTCACAGGAGCCCCTGTGCTGGGTTTGGACCATGTCCCCAGAAGGACGTCTGCCAAGGCCTCATTGAAAGGCAGTAGGGGTTCCGAACTGGAAACCCCAGGCCGCAGGACCTCTGTCAAGACATTTGTCTTGACTGCCACTGTAGGAAGGTGCAGGTCAAGGACCTCCGCAGCCCTACGCACCACCATGGCAAAAGATGCTCCCTCCTCCGTAGCCAGGGTAGGAGGGGAAAGTATACCAGTGTCTGGGGAGGTGTCCACCACTGGCTTCACCCAATTCCTCATACCAGTCCAGATCTTGTTGTTGTTGCTGCGGGATTTTTAAGGGATCCTGCTCCCCCTCCAAGTAACAAGTAATCCAGATGTTGCCAAAGGGAGACTTTCTGAAGACCATAGATCTAAGGGATGCTTACCTGCACATTTCAATTCACCCCAAACATCAGACATATCTTAGATTTGGACTGGGTCGATTTCATTATCAGTTCAGGATATTCCCCTTCGGACTCAAGATGTCACCTTGTGTTTTTACAAAGGTGTTGGTCCATGTGATGGCGTGTTTGCGCCAGGAGGGAATGAACATTATGCCATACCTGGACAACTGCCTAACTATGTCCTCTTCTTTTCAGACAGCAGAACTCACAAAGAAGATATTACTACTCGTTTAAAGGAGCACGTGTCTTGTCAATGCAGGCAAATCTCACCTAGTCCTAGGATAGGACATTCACAGAGGCAAGATCCAGGACAGATGTAAATCTTGTCATGCTTCTGGGCAAGAGAATCATGAAGATTTGGGATCATATAGCGAGTTTGATCAACAACGAAAGCCCCAACGTGGTGGATTGACTTCAAGTTCAGGGCGCTCTTACTGCGACAATCTTTTTAGTGTCATGGCCTTGACAGTATTTAAACAAATTAGTAAGATATTTTTTCTAATTTTGGTCACCAGTTTGTCAAGATCTCTTGATTAAAATACCTATGTCAACCATAATGAGACAGGAATTGACATGGTGGACTTTCATTATGAACATATTGAATGGAGTCCCTTTGGAAACCCAAGAGCTAGTCATCGTCACCACAGATGCCAGCACAACAGGTTGTGGGGGTTTGGGGCTGGACAGACAATGATCAGACAGACAGGGTCAGAGGCTGGCAACTCATCAGGTGAAGTCCGATAATTGGAAAGAACTAAAGGTGGCTAATTTGGCACTACTAGCTCTTGTTCACCATCTCAAGGGAAAATATTTGATGGTAAGAACAGTCAACCATACCACAAGGTAGTACATCAACAAACAAGAGGGGATGAGGTCTCCCTCCTTAGCCTGGGCTATGGATCAATTATTGAAGAAGGCACAAAAGAACATATCTTCAACAGCGGCAATTTACATCAAAGGTGTGTTGAATGTATTTGCGGACAAGTTGAATCCAGAGAACCCACGGTCCAGCGATTTTTGTCTTGGTTGCTTAATTATACCACAGATGGGAGTTCTCCGTTGCTCGACTTGTTTGCCACTCAATGGAACGCTCAGGTTCTGAACTTTTATTCAAGGACGGAGGAAATGGGAGTGTAGCGTGTGGACGCTCTGTCATGCACTTGGCTAGCAGGACTGGTTTTTGCCTTTACCTCATTCCCTCTTCTTTTGAAATTCTTCGTGGGGGTGAAAAAGGAGAAAACAGAAGTTGATCTTATAGCTTCAGCCTGGCCGCATTCCACCTGGTTCTTGCTAGCAATGAGGATGAGGATAGACAAAAAGTGGCTCTTACTGATCCATTCAGCTCTTCTCTCATTTCCAGTACTTCAGACTTACCACATCAGGAGGTTATAGTTAACGGCTTGGAGCTTGAAAGGAAGGGGTTGCTACCTACTGAACAATCAGGCAGATTAGCAGCTTCCATCCAAGCTTCCAGGAGAAAGTCGACTTTGACATCATACAAAAGGCATTGGGCTACCTTTTTTAAGGGATGTTTAACGAGACAGTTAGCCCCCCACTTCACTCAGCTGGTCAATGTTCTTAAGTTTTTGCAAGATGGCTTTTCTCTCTAACTGATAGTGGCATCAGAATTCAGTGGGCTGCGATAAGAGCATTTTGTAGAGTTTGAGGAAAATTTGATAGTTCAGATTTACTGAAAAGGTTATTTAAAGGGTTTGTGAACATCCATCCCTTATCACAAATGAAGTTCCAAGTATGGGATCTATTGCTTGTATTACAGACCCTTACGTCCTCTAGCTTTGAACCACTGGCAAACACTGATTTGAGATTTTTAACCCTCAACGTTTTTTTTCTGGTAGCGGTCACATCAGCCAGAAGACTAAAGGAATTAGGTTTGTTGTCTTTTAAATTCCTATTTTTACGGATTTTGAATGAAAAATTGTTCTAAGGTTGGGACTGTCGGTCTTCCACTAGCAACAGGAGATTGTTCTGACAGTTTTTCACCCCCACACGCAGGAGGAGAGACAGTCACACTGTTTAGATGTTAGATGAGTAATATTGATATATTTAGATGGAGTTGCAGAGATTAGATCTCCTAATTCATCCTCCTCGTTTGTAAATTTTGTTTCTGTTAGAAAGGGTCTAAAACCTTCTACTCAAACTCTTAGCTAATAGGTTAGATCAGTCATCACAATGGCATAACAGAAAGCGTCAATCCCTTTTCCCTCGGGGAATGAAGGCAGGTCTACAAGGGGCATGGCAGCATATTTAGCAGAAGAGCAAGGGGTGTCATTATTAGAGCTATATAGAGCTGCAACATGGGTGGCTTGTTGTACGTTCTGAAAGCACTTTAGAGTTCTGCTGGAAGTTGAGATTCAGAATACTCTTGGCGCTTAAGTTCTTTTGACCATGAAGAAATAGTCAATGAGCTTTTTTTGTTCAGTATTACATATATGGTGTCCTGATTTTTCATTACTTGTTGGATCTCACTTGTAGTTAATCAGGGCAAACGCTACATTGAGAGGTAATGTTTAAATTACTTAGCATTAAATACAATACTCCAAATGTGGCTTTTGCCCAGATTAATTAACCCCACCTTCCCACCCTGTTCGGACCAGGTCAATTACAGTGAAGTTAGCTTGAGTCAACAAAAACAGGAGGTATGGAGGGTGGAGGGGGAACCTTAAACACTACATGTTTTAATCATCAGAAAGGTGTGTCTAGGAGACTCAACGCCTCTCAAGGTTAACTAATCCGGGCAAAAGCCACATTTGGAGTAATGTAATTACCAGCAAGTAATTTAAACATTATGTTTCATAAATCTTGGCTAGACCTGAGACTTGAATCCAATGAAATCTCCCTCTGAGCCTGATCACAAACTACCATGAATCATTCACACAGGGGATTGAGTTTGGAAAAGTCTATCTCGCCCCAAATACTTTATATATATCTAGAACTAAACTCCCTAATGATACAGTTCAGCAGAGGGTGCAATTGTTAACGATTGGAAGCAGCAACCTGTTTAATGTAACACTGTGGGGTTAATCTAGGATTCCTGGTGCTAACACAAAAATAATTAATCCAAGAGTAGGCCTTGATAAAAGACAATAGGGGACCAGGTAATGCTAAACATACTCAAAATTAAAATTACTTGCCACATACGATGGACACAAATCTCTTGTTGCAAGCCTTCAAGTAGACCCATGCTGGAAGACGCTTTATAAAGAACCATTCCTCCATGTTGTTGGGGCATGCCCCGCGAGTAAGAATCCTCTGTCGTCCCTGAGGATAAAAGAGGCAACCTTTTCCATCACTAAGGCGAGCAACACAGCCTGGCTTGAGGTGCAGGGTGAAGGCAGTTAGCCAGGAAGGGGTCTCTTCCAGCGTGTCTTCCTTAGAAACAAATCTGTGGTCTGAAGTTTCAAGGTGGTACATCCCATTGCAGAACCTGAGAAGGAAGCCAGATTCCTCCAAGTAGGGCTCAGGAAGGTCCACGCAGACCTTTTCAGTTGCTGGATCCACTCGAGCATAGCAATTATTAGTCATATTGTAAAGTGCTATATGGGCATGGATGGCTAAATGCGGGACCCAGCGGTGGTTGCAGGTGAGTTGTGTGGCACAGCAAAAAACGTTCTGCCCGTCTGACTCCAGGTACTTCTGAGTGCACATCGACTGGAGAATCCAGTCCCCATAGTCGTGAAGACTGAGCAGGAAGAGGCGCTGCTGGCAGTCAGAAGTGTATCCACATCGGACACTCCCATCATTATCAACAAGAAGGTAGTCTCCATACCAACTCTGTAGCGCCACAACTGCTGCACAACCTTGATTACCACGGTGACTGAGCTCCCAGATCTGTGAAATAAGAAACTAAAATTAATTCATATCCGCTGAGAAAATACCTTTTGGTTATACAAAATATTTGATAAGACGTCAAACAGCAGATAAGACTTCATAGTCTAAAAGGTACAGATACATCACTTTCTTATTTTAAAAAATGTTATGCTAATTTATGAATAAACCAATGAACATGTCACATTCATATCTGCCACCTTGATAAAAATCCAATGATGACCAAAAGGCAAGGCGTTGGTATATAAAAGGCAATGAAATCAAAGCAATCAAACCATTTGGCAATGGCTATTCATAGGAGGGTGAACAATGCAACAAAATCAGGGTTCTAGCTAAAACAATAGTTACCAAACTTTGCCACATGGTGCTGCAAAAATAACCTTTTACTTTTGATGCTAGTTAGTTCTTGGCTAACACATTGTATGGCTAAAACCCCTTTTGGGTGATGGGTGATGGGGAGTGATGGTATTTATTACTCAGCAACCAATAGGATTGTCCTTGTGATTTAATAGCTGTGGATACTGGACACTAACTACGTGGAGGTGCAAATCTTCTTCCAGTGCATCAAATGTACTGTAAAGAATGGCCACGAGGCAAACCCACGATCTTTTGGAAGCCCACAGCTTTCGGAGTTATTTATTTCAAGTTCAGTTTTTCACTCGGCAGGGGGAATAATCTGTCTTGATCTCCACCCTGGAGGCTCTCTGCATGGAAATGCTGATAGGCAGAGTGTCAGTGCTCTCTGGGATGCTGATAGGACCATGGTGTAAAGGGAGTCATAGATCTCATGAAGGTTCCACGTGGTTGTATAGATGCAGCCAAGGGTGCAGTATTTTCTTACCTGCTGGCACTGGAATGGTGCATTTCCAGGAGGGTGGAGGATAAGATAGTTCCAGTCTTTGCTGGAGTTAGAGAAAAGCTAGGGAACACTGTTGGGCAATGACTGATAGCGGTAGGAATGATGTAGTCAATCCTGACTCATTCGGATCTGACCACCTCTCTGATTAGCACAAGAAAATAGCAGTAACCTTTTGGTGAATGCGCGCCCAACATGCATCTGACAAGGGGAGCTAGTGAAGTCAAACCCAGGCGAGAAACAGGAAGGACAGCCAAGAGGAGGAGTGATAGGTGCTGATGCAGACTCTGTCGTGGGTGTCAGCCCTGAGGTTTATGAAAGGATGGGTTGATTCTGGGTGGTAATGTCAGCAGGTGGCCAGTGTCCCCACCTCTTTTACAAATTCAGGTAACATAGAAGCATTTGCCGGCATTGATCGTAAACTGCGTGGAAAGAATTTCTTCGTCACATGATAGAGAGAATGAGATTGCTGAACCAACTCAATGTACCCTCAAATATTTTGCAAATCTAGCCTCTGCTTTAAGTTTACAGCAGTGACTTGGGGTTCGGATAGGGAAGACACTTAGATAGGGGAAACACTTTTCTGTAAATGAAGGAATTTCTTCCCTGGGATAGGGAAACCACTTTTCTTCAAATGAAGGGATCTCTTCCCTCGCAATGAATGTTTTATTAACCACACATTCCCAGCAATCTATCTCTTATGTAGAAGCAGTGTGAAAATTCGGAAAACTGATTATGGCTTTTTGTGTTTACTTATAAATGAAGTCAATCACTTGGGAGTAAGATGTGTGTGTAAGATATGGCACAGAGAGAGATGTCTACATCATCCCAATAAGTTGGGTCTTCAAACACTGCTGTGGCTCTGTACATCATAGGTGGAAAGCTGTGGGCATTTGGTAGTGTATATTTTGTGTTGGACGCTTTTTTGTACCTCTTCATTTCATTTATTAAAAAACACGGAATGAGGGAGCGATAGGTACAAGGATCTACTAGTAAGTTCCTCGCATGTACAAATCACACTATCTAATAACAAATGTACAAGGATAGGGGACTGCATAGGTACCCAAAGCATCAACATTTAGCAGTTTTGGAATACTGAATTAGAGATGAGTGTTGTTTCTTGGGTGATAGTCCTCAGGCAGGGGTGAAAAGGAGATCATTTCAATATTGGCCCGGGTGAATCTCTGTTAATCAGCTCTCATAAATCTCCAACTTCTCTAGAAATTATGATTACAATAGCGATTTAATGTAGCATTGACAGAATTGGAAGGAGTGCCCACTGCAGAGGTGTGTGTGTCACTTATAGGTCACGTGTGACGTACAAATCCCTCACCGTACAAATCCCTCACAGCCATGTCCTTCTGAGTCTGATGAAGTTCCTGTCATTTAGTTGTATAGTAACTGCATCTTTTGGGTGAGTGTAGGTGAGTGGTATTCAACCTACAGGAGACACCACAGACCGGCCTGCTTTGGTGAAACACTTTTAGCTGTGATAAACCAACTTGTTTCACAGTATTTGCCGGTTTGTGGTGTGCTTGTCGCTTAGGAGGTTCTCGTCTCAAGTTCCTGTCCAGCAATCTCTTAGTCATCTTCACTTCCTGTCCTCCTATATTCTTCCAGTAGCGGTGTCAAGGGCTGGTGAAGATCTGAATAAAAGACAATTTAGTTTCTGGAGATCAAAACTTAAATCATCAATATATCATTCAGCTTACATGTTTTTAATACACTTGTTAGGGGATGTTCCAGTTTTGAACTGGTTGAAGTGCTGAAGCTGGCAGTTTTGCTATTCCTCAAGCTTTGAATGGGGCTTGGTATATACGTAAGCTTCACTAGGGTTCAACCAAGGTTCAGGAAAAGGGCACCACTTGCAAAGCGTATCTGTGACAATGAGACAGTAGCTGGTAATGGCTGGCCGGCATTTGAAGGTAATGCTCTGGCACATTCCTCCATATGGCACTCATCATCTCAGATTGGTTCCTCACAACTTCACAAACCTTGCAGAAGCATGGGTCTCTCCAATTTCTGCCAGTTTTTGTGTAGGCCTGTCCACCTGTGCAAAGAAGTATCCCTTTTCAAATACTGCCCTTTTGATACATTTTTAAGATTAATCTAGAATGAGCAGCTCCATTTTCTAGACAACCCTGGCATTAAGGACTCAGCCAATGTGACAACATAAGACAGAAAACCAGTTGGACTGCAACCACCTCACAACTGAGCAATATTTTAGTGGGATGTATTTCAGGTAATAATCATTCCCCATGAGAAATTACATGGATAGTCAGTAGAACCTCACACTTCTTTCATTAAAGAAGAACACATTCAAGAACACTAGGAAACTATGAATACATTTTAAAGATTTATCCTCAAAATCAAAACCCTATCCTAGTGCACACAATATAAATTGTAACTACAATTAAGACAAATAGAATAGTAGCTGTAACATTTGCTAAAAGCATAAATAACAAGAAAAACTGTGACATATTTGTTGAAAGATTTTATAGCAATCCTACCTTCATTCTTCTATGTCTATTCACTAAACTAGTTTTAGCATAGAAGAAAAGAAAAGCTTAATTTGAGTTTCCAAGATGCTCACACCCGTATACCTGTTTGAACAATAGAGCTTATGTTCAATAGAGTAGCAAAGCCTGCTATTCTCACTGTGCGAGGCCAGCTGGGCTGATAAGCTCAGCAAGCGAAGGCTGAATGCCTTACCCGGTAGTCTTCAGTTAAAGTGGGTGATGTGATTCTGCTTGGCCTGCCTCACTGTTGCCTGATAAGAAGGTTCATCTCTCCCCGTTAACACACTGTGCTTAGCTTTTATAGCATTATTTAGTCATTGTTGAATCTTTAGGCTAAACAATTGACAGAAAATAACCTGATGCCCTTTTACTTATACTTACTTGGCAAAACTGTGTTCTTTGAATAATGACAACAAACAAGACTCGCAGTCATCAGCTTACCATGAAACTGTACTCATAACGCAATTACAATTATTTGGAACAAAACAGAACAGTTATCACTGATTAAAAACTATGAATATATTTGATATGGCTTGATTATCACATTGAAAGGAAAAATAATATGAGCTAAATGTTGATTGAATATTATTCAAACATATTTACTTTTGACTGACTAACACACGTAACTCAAAAAGAGGAATATCTAGAAGAGCGTAGTCATAATAATCATGACACTTGGTTTGACTGCAGTTTAGTTCAATTTCAAATCAGCTCATTTTCAAAGGATTAGCCATCACAATTATAAGGCATTTCAAAATATTTAAATAGTCAACATAATAGTTGATGGCATTAATCAATGACACTGCTAATAAAATCTTTGAAACGTGAATGACTGCGAACTCAGCTTGGTTAAATGAGAAGAGAAAGAGACAAGATTGTTGTATGAACTGAGAAAAAGAAAAGAAGAAATGTTGAAAAGAAATGAAAATAAGGATCGAACTTTGTATTATATGAGCCAATGGGCTCGATTTTCATAGGCTGTGCACTTCGGACTGTGGCACCCAGTGGGTCACAGTTGCATTGCATTAATCAATGACTACCATTTATTGTAACTAAAATAGCATAACTTTTATATCACATGGCATAGACTGGCCTTGCCCGCAGTTAAAGTAAATGATTCAAATGCTATTGGGACAAAAAATAATCTCATCCAACAACTTAAGGCCTAATTATGAGTCTGGCGGTCCGAGGACCTCCAGACTCGTGTAGGCGCTGGCGGTCCAGCCACCACCAGTCTGACCGCCCCATTACAAGTTGGGCGGTTGGACCGCCATTGCATCGCCGCAGCCGCTAGGGCCTCAGTAATATGCTGGTGGTGCAGCTGCAACACCGCCATGCATATTACGAGTTTTAGGACCGCCAGCGGTGTCATGGAAGTCTTTCCTCCATGAAAAGGCAGGGGTTCCTGAAACAAAGGGGGCCCTGCAGGGCCCCCTGTTGCTCATGTGCATGGGGATGCATGCAGAGGGGCACAACATGTGCCCCCCCCCCACTGTGTGCATGCACCCCAGTTTCTGCACGGCATGGACTGCAAAGTGCAGGAACTGTTTTTGGTGGTGCCTAGTTTCAGAGGCATCGATGTGGAACCACCAAAACAGCCCACCAGACAAGTGGAAAATCATAATCTGGCGGGTGGTGCGAACATAAGTTTGGCGGTGCGGGCCGCCGGTGTGGCGGTCCGCTCATGCACCACCAAACTCGTAATCGGGCCCCAAATGTCTTCAGGTCTCTTTCCATGTGATGCAATCAGTATTTTAGCTATATAATGGTGGAATATTTAGTGATGCTGAAGATGGTTTAAAAAGTTCTTCTGATGTTCACAGATTTGTTTTTTTATCTTTAGCTTTAATACCAAGCTTAAACATTAGGAGTGAAAGGTTATTTGAAAGAAGGTATTGTTGCAGAACCTGAAATGTATGCGACTAAATGTGCATCTGAAGTACAGAGGAAAGGAGTTCAAAAGCAAGAGGTCTTTGTATTTTTCGGGGTATCTTGAGTGCCTACATAAATTCTAAATATCTCGAAGTTAGTACATGTTTGCTGACAGCAGAGTTCAGAAACACGAAAAGGTAACTGTGTTTCCGAGCTTTGTTGCCCGCAAAACATACACTAACATTTATATTTAGAGTTATTGTATATGCACAAAAGTTGCCAAAAAGAAATGCAGTAATTTATTCTCTGCTGGTGTGGTACCGTAAGCGGGACACAAGAGTATTACCTAGAGGCGTGCTAGGTTCAGCGCCCTGAGGATCTCAAATTGCTGAGATCATACTGCTGGCCCACCAACCGAGATTGCAAATGTAACAGCCCCTCTGCTTGCAAATATTGAAACTGTTACTATTTTTAAAAAGACGGAACAAGAACTTTATGGTGTGACTTCAATTTACTAACTTGCACCCCCTCTATTTAGAATGTGGTATTTGGAAAGATTACTTCATGTGGGTGTGGCCTCATTACCTCATGTGTGTGAGGCTTGGCTGACTGGTCGGCTGCACTCTCCTAACTCCCGTCCACCAGTCCTTCTTAGCTATGTGCACAGACATGGAATGTGAGTGATGTGTCTGCATGCGAAGCGTGCAAATTGTGTCACAGAAGAGCCAACAAGTTAAAGGCAGAAGGCAAGAAGCAGAACCCTTAGTCGTTTAATCATCCATCATTTTACATTTATTTTTGTCTTAGTGCTAGAACATTTCGTTTAATCATAGTACTTTACTTTAATCATCATGGATGGTGGTTTTAAACTGAGGTCAGGAAAACTTAGGCTTCTCCAAGGTAGTCAGCTGAAAGAGTTAAGGATGGATATTACTAACTCTCCGATCAAGAACTTTGTTATTTAAAACAAAAGAGTCACTGGAGGAGAGTATTACTGAATGTACAAATCAAACTCACAAAACCCTATAATACGAGCTCTAGACTTTTTTCTATTCCTATTCTGGTGCCTAATCAGTTATATAACTTAGAAGCTATTTTTCATGACACAAATAGTACCTCAGCCTTGTCTGATGAGTCTGATATGGATTTTGGTAGTGCAAATGTTCATAATTCTTGAGGTTTATTTGAGGTGGGATGTGCCACGGGAGATTCCATTAGACTCTGTAACACATACTGCTTTAAACTTACAACTCTGATTCTTAATTGCGTACTGTTGATGCAGCCAACCCTACAGAGAATACTAGAAGCATTTGAATTAATTAGTACAAGTCAACTTAATCACACCGTAATAATGCCAGATGTTCAAAGGGAAATGCACATTGTAAACTTTTTAGCAAATGGTAGAAAACTGGACGCTATATCATTTGACCTACAGCAACTAGCTCAGGAAACAAACATTGGCATTGCACGGGCTACTGATTGTAGACCAATGGATTCAGCATTTATATTGCACAAAACTTATAGGATTTTGAAAACTTTGGCATGGTACAGGTGTAAGTTACTAACACTTAATATTATCTTTGGAAAGAAACAGGCACATATTTAAAATATTTCTCCAGGTCAATTAGTCAAAAAGGAACTAAGAAAGATGAAGTAATGAGAAAACCTCCTGGTCAAAAATGGGTGCTAAAGTTTAAAAAATCCAAACACTTTTATACAATCCCAGTAATATAATGAAAAGTGATGATTTAGTTGGCAGACAAATTTACTGAAATCCCTCAATTAAAGGCAAGAAATGAGTAAGATCAGACCTAATAATGCACATTGAATTCTCCACCAATTTCAGATCATTCTGGTTTTCAAAGGGGTATCTTTGGCAGATGTAAATATGGTTGGGATTGTTAAATGTAATGCGGGCAGAGAGGTGACTAAAGTTACATTCTAATCTCAACTAATCATTTCCTGAATCGGGGGGCGTGGCCTAGCGGTCCAACATGGTGGACGCACTTTAGACGAGCTCCCGCAGGCCTGCATTAATCCGTCGATTATCCTGCCGTTTCTCGGCTTTTATGTGACCGCATACCTTGGGGGAGAGATCCTGTAGCCTGGCGGCACCCCATGTGCCGATTCCGACCCGTCTGCCTTGCCCGGTGGCATCCGGGCGCCGGTGGAAGACTGCAGCCTGTGGATCCTTGCCCTAGCGTTGGGGGCGTTGCCGCAGAGGACTTTGGCGTGCCGCGGTGGGCGCCGCATTGCCGTACTGCACCTTGGCGGTGATATATTAGAGGTGGAGGGGCGGCGTCCTGCCGAGTGCCCTACGAGACCCGCCGGCTTTGTCGAGCCGCAGCGTGTTGTGCTTTCCCCCCAGTGGCGGGGGGCGCCGGAGGAGATCTGGCGGCCGCGTTGGGCCGCGCTGTGCCTCCTCCCTCCCTGTGGGGCTGTGTTGTCTGCTGAGCTCAGCGGTCGCATCGGGCCGCGGTATATCGTCGCCTCACCCCGGAGCATTGGATGCCCTGCTGAGGTGAGTGACTTCGCTGCTGGCGGCGCACTCAGCACTGAGGCCCCGATGGCCGAGTGCGCATCGATGCTGCTTAGCTGGTGAGGCCGGGCGATCCCTGAAGCGAGCCTGAGTGGTGGCGGTGTGTCCCTGGAGGGCCATGTGTGCTGCGCTGCTACACCGCCGCCGCTGGAAGAGTGGGGTGAGCAAGTGAGAGGGACCGGGCTTGACTCGGTGGCCAATTCGGGCCGCGGCGTGCCGGTGCCCACCTCGGGCGGCCTTGAGTGGTGGAGTGGCTGACGGCGTTATTGCCCTGGGGGGCGATAAATACTATTGGCCTGGGAACGCTTGCGGGGCACACATAGACTGTTGCGGGTGACGCTGTGCCTCAGCACGGAGATCGCCGCTGGTTCCATCCTTGGGGGCCGGCCTTGAGGTGAGCGGAAGAAACTGCTGCGTGCTGCTGTGCCCACGTTGCTGGGCCTGGGGCCCTGAAGCAATTTAGGACTGCTGTGATCCTGCACCTAGGCTGGGCCTGCCACGTGGGTCTACGCGACTCGGACTTTCTCATTTGTGCGACCTGGGCCACGAGTGGATGGCGCCTCTGACCCCCCAGGGGAGAGACAGTTTGCACATGGGCGCCTTGCTTGGTATTGTGGCCCCTACCTCCGTGGTCCCCCCCTGCTTTGTGGAGGTCGATGTGATGTGGCTCGGCGAGTCCCATCCCCCCGATTTCTCTCTAGTGTTCCTATCGGAATGATATCTATCCAGTGACTGCCTAGATGGGGGAGCCTGCCACGTAGATCACTTTCCTGCACCATGTCTAAGGATAAAAACTCCGGCTCGACGGCCCGACAGAGTACCTTGGATAAGTATACGGGCACAGCTGCGCAGGCCCCTACTGCAGGCGACCCACAGTCGGCTATGCCAGACAACGCCGCCATATTGGCCGCCATCACACAATCAAGGGACATGCTGGAGGCCAAGATTGGGGCCGTCGGATCTGATGTAATGCTCCTCAGGCAGGACCTTCGTAACGCAGTGGAGCGCATCACTGAAGCCGAGTCTCGGATATCGACGGTGGAGGACTCAGTCACGACACTCCAGAAGAAGGTCTCTGCCTTGGAATCCGTCGCCAAAGGATTGGCAACGCGAGCGGAGGACGCGGAGGTGCACGCCCGCCGCAATAACCTCCGCTTTGTGGGGACCCTGAGGGGTGCGAGGGCAGTGATGCGGCGGACTTTCTGGCCAAATAGCTGGCAGACTGGCTTCCCCCTGGTCTCATGTCCCCCTGCTTTGTTATTGAACGTGCTCATCGGGCCCTGCTGCAGAAGCCGCCGCCGGGTGCAAGACCGAGACCCTTGATTGCAAGATTCCTAAACTTCAAAGACAGGGATATCATCCTACAACAGGCTAGACTTAAAGATCCCCTACTGTTCTCCTCGCAAAAGATCATGATATTTCTGGACTATTCTGGACTGGTCCAGCAGCGCCGGCAGTCTTTCACTGAGGCGAAAGCCAAATTGCGATTCAATATTCCCTGCTGTTCCCGGCCCGGCTCCGAGTCTCCTACAAAGAGCGGACACACTTCTTTGATTCCCCTGAGGAGGTCTTTGCGTGACAGACGAAAATGTTAAACTTAGGCCGCATTATCCGCCCAGACTGAACTCGGACTCTTCATCGGGGGGCCGAGCCGGGGTCCATCCCGGGCCCCTGGTGAGCAATGCCAGCGGTCCTTACCCAAGAAACGCTCCAAATCTCGTACTAAACCACCCGTATGATCCATATGGACTATCACATGAAGGCTACTTTACTCTGTCGCTCATTGTATGAGTGACCTAGACCCTATTGTTGATGGCATATTAATATGGGCTGCACCTCTTAATGCTCTCCCTGGACCTTCAAGCATCGCTGTGTCTAGGGGTAGCTACATAGGGATCCATTGGCTGGGAGCTGCGCCGGACCCCCGTTGGGGCCCGGGGACCTCTCATGCCGCGACAGATGCCTCTACGTTTTTGAGGTATTGGGGTGGGGGGGGGGGTGTTGGGGAATGTTACTGTTTTTTGTTTCTCAGTGTCATACATACGTCCATCCTGCAGCTGTAGCTAAGCCTATGATTAACTTATGTGGTCCCCCACATATATTCATTGATGTCCGCCCCGATCTCCAACATGGGTAGGTTGGTGGAGAAACTTCTTCAGGTGGTAAGTTGGAATGTCAGAGGGTTACTTGATAAGGTTAAGAGAGGGTCTGTTTTGCGCCAGGCTAAACGCTATGGCACGGATATTCTACTTTTGCAAGAGACGCACCTGCTTGGCAATAGACTTCCATGCTTAACACGATTTGGTTTCGTACAGGTCTTCCACTCCGGATTCACAAGGGGCTTGCGGGGGGTAGCGATACTGATCCACTGCAGAGTCCCCTTCGTACATGAGAAAACATGTACTAATCCCCAGGGTCGATATGTGGTTGTTGTGGGCTCGATGTATGGCAGATCGCTCGTCCTGGGATGTGTATACGCCCCTTCGCCCCTCACATGGAACCTGACGGAATGCTTGATGAGGTTGTGGGTGGAGATCCCCCCGGGGCTGACTCTGGTTGGGGGTGACTGGAACGACACAATATGCCCTTCTATAGACAGGTGGCGTAGTGCAGGGAATTCGGACGAGCCCCGTGAGTCCAAACTTGGGTCCATGATGCAGGGACTGGATTGGGTGGATACTTGGAGATGACTACACCCCACTGAACAGGGCTACACCTATTTCTCCAGTGTGCACGGGTCCTTTTCCCGCATAGATCACATCTTCCTGTCAGCAGCGCACATACATAGATTAGTAGCTGCCGTAATACTGCCCCGGGGCCTTTCAGATCACTCTCCACTACAGCTGGATCTGAGACTGGATATGAACGCCCTCCCTTCCGCTGGCGCCTCTCACCGTGGCTCCTACTAGATGATAAATATAGGTCACATATGCACAACACCCTTACAGAATATTTCTCGCTCGCTTTCTCGGTTGTATGGGAGGCGATGAAGCCTACACTGTGAGGGGTAGATGTTGCCTACTGCACGGCGCAGCGCAAATTACGTCGGGAAAAACTGATGCTTCTTGAGGCCCAGATAATGGCCACGGAGCGCGCGGGTCAAGAGGCGAACGGGCACTATTCGCGTAGACAGCTACTCTATACCCACAGGTCTATGCCAGGGAACTGATGGATGAGGCTCGGGTTGCCTGGTTGGCTACCCGAAGCAGAATATACCAGTGGGGCGACAAATCGAGCGCCTTGCTGCACCGCCTGTGTCAAAGGGCACTCTGCCCTATCTCCATTCTGTGCCTGCGCGATTCCGAAGGGAGTGTTCTCACGGACCCCCTTCAGATAGCTATAAGCTTCGCGGATAATTATGCAGAGCTGTATGCCCCTCGGGAGACGATCTCGTCACAGTTAGTCCAGAAATTCATTGATGATTTACCCCCGTGCGCCCTCACGGATCTGACAAGGGATGCACTTGATGCCCCGATAACAGCTGAAGAAATCCAGGAGGCACTGTCTGGGATACACTCGGGCAAGGCTCCTGGCCCAAATGGTTTTCCATGCGAATTTCATAAGAAATATCAATCCCTACTCACTTCTCCCTATCTCGCCGCACTCCATGCTGCTCTTGACGACCGGTCTCTTCCAGGGGATTGGCGACATGCTGAGATAGTGATATTTCCAAAACCGGGCCGACCCCCTGAACTTCACTCTTCATATCGTCCGATATCCCTCCTCAACGTTGAGGCAAAACTCCTTGCCAAGATCATAGCTAATCGCATAGTTCCACACATCTCTGATCTGGTCCACTCGGACCAGGCAGGCTTCATTTTGGGCCGCGCCACGCGACATAATATCCGACGTGCCCACATCGCCATTGCGTCGGTGGATCGTCTGGGCAAACCTGCTGCTCTGCTGTTGGCAGACATAGACAGGGCCTTTGACTCCTTGAGCTGGACCTATCTATTTGCGCTTCTTAGTCATCTTAATTTTGGCCCTCGTCTCCTGAGGTATATCGAACTCCTCTATACAGATATCACGGCCTCCGTCCATGTGGCGGACACCTTTTCCCGAACCTTCTCTATTGGGCGTGGCACTCGCCAGGGCTGCCCCCTCTCTCCATACCTTTTCGCGCTCGCTATGGAGCCGCTTGCGGCGTGGGTGCGGATAGATGCTCAGTTCCGGGGGTTTGAGTGGCCGAGTGTGATGTCAGATCGCATAGCTTTATATGCAGATGACGTATTATTTTTTCTTACGCGACCTGACCGATTGGGACCCAGACTCCTCAGGATCATGCAGATTTTTGGCGATACATCTGGGCTATATATGAACCCCCGTAAATCCTACGTATGGCCTATGCGTAATGCAGGCCCTATGGGCTCATGGTCCGAAGAGGTTACGGTGGTACAAGATGGCTTTAAGTATCTCGGGGTCTTTCTGGCCGCTACGCAGCCCCTGTCATGGGAAAGAAACCTAGTCCCACTGTGCATGCAAATCAAGGAGCAGACTCATGCCTGGTCGCATCTACCGCTCTCTCTCTATTCGGTAGATCTGCCATTTTCAAGATGGTCTCCCTACCACGTTTACTGTATCAACTCCAAAATCACCCATACTTGATACCCCCTAGTTGGTTCATGCAACGAAACGCTACTCTCTGGCAATTTCTCTGGGGGGGGGGCGGCTCGGCTCGGGTCGCATTGAGGACATGTTTTCAGTCAACCTATTGCGGTGGGTTGGCAACACCGGATGTTCAGGCATACTATGCAGCATCGCACCTTCTCATTTTAAATGACTGGTGGTACGGCGATAGGTCGGACCCCGCATATGTGCTCGAGCGGTGGCTGATGGGTACCACACCCCTACATGCAGTCCTTTATGCTGGCCCGACCCTGAGGGCGTTGCCTCCGGCGACTGCCACGGTCTTTCAACTCTGGAAACGCACACTCCGGCAGCTGGGGTGGTGGGGCAGAATAACAAAAGAGGCTCCTCTTTGGCATAATGGCCTCATGCTGCAGCTGGCTGGCCTTCCTGGCTTCTCGGGATGGGGGACAATAGGAATCTCTACTGTGGGGTATGTCCTTCATGGTCAGACCTTGAAGTCCTTTCAGGAATTACAGCAAGAATAAGCGATGCCCCGATCGCAATTCTACAAATACCTTCAATTCCGCCATGCCTTCTCTCCATATTTAGCACTCCAGGAGACCATACCCGACTTTAGTCCTCTTAAAGCTAAAGTATTTATGGGAGAACTAGGGGAACACAAGATCACCAAAATTTACAGCACACTTGTCACAAATAGCCACACAACGCTGTCTAAAACACGGGAGGCCTGGCAGACCGTTCTGGGCCCATTGGATGATGAGGACTGGACTGAAACGCTGGCATCCCCACGAGGTGCCGCCATAGCGACTCGGTTACAATACATTCAGTTCAAGTACCTACACCGGGTGTACTATACGAGATATCAGCTCTGGCGGGCAGGGCTTATCGCTTCTCCGCTTTGCTTGCGATGCCGAGTGGCCGAGGGTACCTTCATCCATACCGTATGGTTATGCCCATCACTTTCGGGGTTCTGGCATGGGGTTATTGCATGCATGTCACGGGTTTTGGGTTGGAACATTCCTCATTCACCCAGACTAAACCTTCTGCATATAACTGATGACATTGGGGGAAACATCTATAAACGCCACTTACTGCTACTGGGCCTCACACTTGCAAAGCAAGATATTGCGAGGGCCTGGAAAGATACTTCCCCACCCTCTCTTGGGGATTGGAAGAAGGGTCTAGACTTCTGTATGGAGATGCCTATATTTGCTGCGCTGGGCTGTCCTCGGAAACATCCCAGGATATGAAAGAGATGGGCAGACTTCCGGGGGATCTACTTGGAACCTATTCCAGACCATACAACGGATTGATGTTAATTACAGCTGCTATATGGTGGGGTGTACAGATTATGAGAGTTTCGACACTGCATTCATGGGTTGATTTTACATGCTCTATATTTTACACTGGACGTATGACACTTCAGTTAATTGTTATTGCAATATGTTGTTATGCATATGATCCTTTTTTGCACACTTGGCTACAAAATGTCGACATCAACATTTGTACTATGTATATTTTGCTGCTATGGTATATAGCCTTTACAGGTGTATTTTGGCTGTTGACAATAAAATGTTGTTGTGAAAAAAATAAAAAATCCTGAATCTGTGAGGCAGCAAATAAACTTGGGTTGGTCAGCCTTCGTCTTGTAAGAAAATAAAAAACATCTATCTCGAATGATGTAAAAACGTATCTATTAGTACTGCCATTGCCATGTCTGAAGTACAAATGAGAAAGCTGAAATGGTCTTTGAATAAGAAGCTGAGTGGAGATGGAAAATCCTCTCAACTGATTGGTAACTCATTAGATATTTGATTTTCAAATAGGGGGAGTGGACCATTTTGTTAAGTTTTCAAAAAATGATTCCTCTGGCCCCAGAGGAAGGGAGATGACTAAACTGTAGGGAATCGATGTACCTTTTGATTGCCAGCATTTGCTAATTTCTGGGGGTACATCACACAAAAGATGGTAATTTCCTACCACTATGTTTAGGAATAATTCTCTCCCATTTTCTTAGTGGTTGGAGGGTTTAAGCTTGAAACTGTAACTGAAAATCAGTACCTCGGAGTGACCTTTACCAAAAATATACCCTGAGCCCAGCATTGAAGAAAAATTAGAGCAAAAGCATTTAGTACTATGATGGTTATGCTTCGACTTCATACAATATTTGGGATATTCTTTTTAAGGCCCCTCTTTCTGGCTTTTGTAGGCAAGGTCATTTTGATAGTTTTCTGTGGAGGTTACAGTTTGATCCTGGGTTATTATCAGCATGTATCCAAATTGGAGAAGGAGTTGGTAAACAGGATCTATCCCTTCCACCTCCAGTGTTGATTCAACCAGCAAGAACTGAATTAAAGCTGTGCTTGTGACACCTAGTAAAAAAAGGTCATTATTATTGGTTTTACTAGGTTTTAAGTCACTGTTTTAATATATTGTCATTATATGTTAGACTTTATTTTATTGACATTTTTAAGGACAGTTGAGTGAAAAGTGTTCTAATTGGGAAGAAGTTGCAGGAAATCCAGGAATGGATCCCCTTTCCCTATGGGGTTACACATGAAGAATAATTTGTAGTATATCAGAGAGGGCTCAAAACCCACCTCTCCACCTCAACCCATGATCCCTAGGGTCACTTGAGACCATCAGGTTCTACTGCAAGATTTCGACCTACCCTTTTGCAACCACCCACAGTGTCCTGCACCCCTGAATGTAAGTTGTTTAAAACAGATGTTAAGCTTAATTGGGATCTAAAATCCAACGCTGGCACAACTCAAATGTTCCTGCTGGGGCTTCACCAACATCCTCACTCTATACCCAGAAAATCATCTATTTCTTTCTTCTCTCCAAATCATCTCTTCAAACATGGTAAACGAGCACAGACAAAACAAATAGTTTTGGCTATTTTATAATGAGGCTTAATCAAGGATAATTGACACACACAGAACAGGTACAGCAGTGAAAGCAGTAATTAAATCTTCTGTCTCACAGAACCAGTAGTGCGAAGGCAGCAGTGCAAACATTAGTCACACACAGAACAGATACAGCAAAGCAGCAGCATGGGAAGCTTCCCTCACATAAAACAGGCACATGACCAGCTGCATTGCAGGTTGCGACCCTCAAGAACCAGTTTGAATACATTCCATACAATCTACCTTTCTCCGAGAAACAAGCATTGTTGAACCTCAAAAAAAAAACAAATCTTATTATCAAACCAGCTGATAAAGGAGGGGGGATTGTAGTCATGGACATTGATAAATACGATCTAGAAATCAAGAGACAACTATCCAATGGATGCCATTATCGTCCACTATCCAAGGACCCCCTACCTGACATCAAAGTGAAAATCCAAACCGTTACCAGCCACCCCAGGACATTGAACATTATCACACAGAAAGAATTCCTATTTCTGAACAACCAACATCCCCGCATGCCGGTCATCTATGTCCTACCCAAAATACATAAGGACACTACTAACCCACCTGGACGACCCATTGTCTCCGGGTGTGGCTCCATTCTTGAACCCCTGGGAAAATACATTGACGCAGCCATCAAAGACTTTGTTCCATTGACGGATACTTTCGTGCGCGATAGCATGGATCTCATAAACACCATTGAGGACAAACCCTTTGATACTGACACTGAACTTATTGCGGGACTTGACATTGAGTCCCTTTATAGCAACATCCCCCATGATGAAGGGCTACAGGTTATCCAGGACCTCCTAGAAACCAGGCCTAAACCCACTTTAATACCCACAGAATTCATCATGGATCTACTCAGAATTGCCCTGGAGAACAACTATTTCCTATACCGAGACACCTTCTACCTTCAGATCAAGGGTGTCTCCATGGGAGCCTGCTTTGCCCCCAACTTCGCGATCCTATTTGTACACAATCTCGAGAAAACTCATATCCTTAGACCCCACAACCCCTTTCAGGACCACATACTTCTATGGCGGAGGGACATAGATGATATCCTCTTACTATGGAAAGGCACCACGGACACCCTAGACACCTTTTTGATCTGGCTCAACCAATCTCAACCACACCTGAGATTCACGTCCGATTGCAGATCCAATGATTTCCCATTCCTTGACCTCACTCTTCATGCCGAAGATGGTAAAATTGCCACTGCCTTATACAAGAAACCCACAGAATGCAAAACCGTCCTGCACTACTCCATTTACCATCCCCGTAGCCTCCGTGATGGCCTTCCTTACGGGCAATTCCTCTGTATCAGAAGAAATTGCAAATGGCGCAAAGATTACTTTTGTGAAGCAGCCATTCTGACCAATAAACTTCTTCAGAGGGGCTATCCATCACGTTTGGTTTCCCGAGCACACAAGAGGGCCTGGTACTGCCACAGAGAGCATCTTCTCACCCCCAAGAAGAGACGCAAAAATACTAGAATCCCCTTTGTTACCACATTCAGTCCATCCAGTAACCAGGTCAGCAAGATTATCAAGAAAAATTGGCCTATTCTCCGTACTCATGAACCCTTCCAACAATCACCCATGTTTTCCTACAAAAGAGGCGACAACCTCTCTAATCATCTGGTACATGCCATCACATGGTAAACCAAACCAAACAACCTAGAATCAATCACATCAGCATGGGGTCTTCCACCAGTTGTTGGGCACTACAAGTGCCAAAATTGTGTTGTCTGCTGCCTTACAGTGAATATCAAAGAATTCGTGACCAACAATATGACCTACAAACTGAAGACTTTTACCAACTACCGATCCTCCAACGTCATTTACGCCATACATTGTCCATGCAATCTGGTCTACATCGGCCAAACAACACAAATGGTGAAACAGCGCACAATCCAACACAAAAGCCGCATGAGTGCCCCCTTGGTGGCCCATTACGTGGACAAACAACACAGTGAATTGGATATGACGTGGCAGGTCATAGACCAACCCACACTGCCCACCAGGGGTGGTAATCATCAGCTTCTGCTCAACAGAAGCGAATGTAAATGGATCACCCGATGCAACTCTGTAAATCAGGAATTGAACAACATTGGTGAGTGGAATAATACCATACAATTGTAATACCCTTTCTCCTGCAGCTCTCCATTCTGGAGACACCTCCCTACTTGAACCCTTGCCCTGGCACCTTGAGTCCTGGTCTTGTCTGACCAACACGAGTCCCGTCCTCACGTGCCAGTACTCTATTAAACATTTGTAAATTTGGTTGAATTTTCTGTAATGTATCGCCTATTACGCTCTCTTCCTTCATATAGGCAGCTCTCTGCAATTCTACCACAATGTATCTATCGATATGGTGATCCATTACCCAATTGTGCCCAATTGCAATTTGTGTGCATGTCTGGACTGTTTTATGTTAACAGTTTTACTATATATGTATATTGTTGCATCAAGTTGTTTCCCCGATTCCTGCCTGTACCTCTATCCTCCTAAGAGTGCCTCCTCTCACCTTCTTTCATCCCTTTCCCCACTCTCACCGGGACGACTTTGCCTCGCCCTAAGCCCGCCCTTGCATTTCGCCGACACACCCCTTTCCTACCCCGCCACTCCTCCTCCTCCACGCAGACGCAGTGACGTCTCTCTCCAGCGGCGTCTATTTCCAGCTGCTACTCCCCCGGCTCTCTTGCCGACCTGTTCCCAGCCGATCACACCCAACGGCTTCCTGAGGATCGGGGCTCCGACCCAGGTTTCCCGCCAGGACTCTGCCTGTGCCCAGGCCCCCTCCGCGCACCCAGCACTCCGGTGAGTTTTAACCTACACTTGGTCCCTCGCGGCTGCTCCCTCGGTCTGTCCATAGACCTCGCTCCCTAACCGCGGTCACCTTTCTTTTCAGCCTCCGCCTCACCCGGACTACACAAGCAATCGGGTAAGCCTGCTACCCCACTACCTTAACGAGCTGGCTTCTTCGCTCTTGTTTTCCGCCACTGACCGGACTCCTTCTGTTCTAGGGGTCGCCTCTAAGTGGATATATACACCCCCCCATCGAGACCCCACGGGGCTCCAGACAAACATTGGATTCCCCTTATCCTTCATAATTACCTCGCCCCCTATCGCACCGATTCTTCGCTAAGTGCTTGACATTGGACTAACTTACGCTCCACTGTCTCCCCTAACTTCCTTTCCAACCCGCCGTTTCTTCTTCCCACACCACCTCGCCTTGTACCTTTGGCGGCATCTCCGGTGTGCTCAGGCCTTGCTGTCCCACCGGCACTCACCTCTTCCTTCATCACTTCATCTCACCACGCTCAGGTATTCAATTACCGCCTCCCTTATTTCTCTTTTCCCGCCCACTTCATAACTTGGCCTCACTTCTCCTTGCCTCCTCTCTTGTACAGCACCCTTCATTCGGTAACCTGGTCCTGATGATGATCCCAATCTACATGGATCGAAACGTCGTCGACATCCCAGCACAACTTGTGGCGCATTATACTCTGGTTCACTAAAATGCCTAACTCTGTACAAATTTATGTAAATACTTACCTGTGAACCACAAGTACTCTGTATCTATTGTCACATTCTCACCTTGCGCCGCCTATCGCTGTTTCAATTGTCACCTGCGCCGTCCACCTAGAGTGTCACGAGCACTTGTGTGCACATAGTTCGTCGGGTTACTTACGTATTTATTGCTTACAGTGCTGTAATAACTGTTCCCAATTTGTCCGTACCCTTTTAAGTTCATGTTCTCTCTTGTATTCATTCAATATATGATGCCTTTGGCACATTTAACTAAACTATGAGTCTCCCTACCTTCCTTTCTTGCAATGTTTTGTGCATGCTTACCTACCAGTCTCGAAAATAATACCAGTTGAGATATTGTTGTTTATATACACAGCTGCCATGCAAGGCATGTGCACAGTGCAGGAACAGAAGAGGCGGAGACAGTATAAACTACATCAGATTGCAAAAGATGAACGCATTTAATACTTTGCCCTGCCTGAAAAAATAAAGTTACTCTGATTACAACATTAGATTACTCTGATTACATTACCCAGTATTGAATTGTAAATTGTTGATAACTTCACCCTTCAGTTTAGAACAGAATATTGCATTGATTGCCCTGCATTATCCTGCATTGGATGGCAGCAGGAGATTATTCTGAATGGTTTGCATGGCATTGCACTAAAGAAGGAGTTTACTATAATTACGTTAGCCTGCATTACATTACATAATAAATTTACTCTAAAGAAATAAGCCGGATTTTGGCTTCAAAAGATTACTCCAATTGCTTGGGGTGTCGGGGTGGGGGGATGGTTTCACAACAGCAAAATGGAAAAATACATGGTACATAAGCAGGTTCTTTTTCATTGAGGTTTATTCACTGCCTGAAAGTGCAATACCGGCCATACGGAGCGAGAAAAGGTGCAACGTCTTCCTTCAAAAAGCTTAAGTCGCGCCAGCAGGGTTTTGCTGATAAATCTGCATTTCTTGATCCTGTGGTCCTCGGAGAGCGATATGCACAGTCCTGGGCCAGAAAAAACAGAACACTGTAGTAGCTACAAGTTCACCCTTTCACAGTATATAATTCCTGACCGCTGAAAAACAACTCTAGCTATAGAAGGTTCCTTCTCCAAAGAAGTAGTTTACTTTGTCCCTTTGAGCCCGATTTCTAATGAAGGAGGGTGGAAGATTGCTGCAACCCAAGGAGAAGTCACCAGAAAATACTACCCCTTTCAAACCGGCCCAATCACATCAGTACAATATGGTCAGATAGCCTGGAATGGAGACAACAGAAGCACACCACTAATCCCGACCACTTCATGGTCTCACGCCCAGGAACAGATGGAAGAGGGAAGCTTGTGCATGCTGTCTTTGACAGAGGAAGGGGGCCGAGGCTGTGCTGCAAGAGATTGCTGGCAGGCAGGAGGGAAGGTGAGGTCTTGCACTATGGAGGATAAAGGTGTGGAGTTCTAAGGAAAATGCTGCATCCTGTTGGCCAGGAGAAGTGGGATTGGCTAGCAATTTTGCCACATTCTTTTTTTTTTTTTACATTATATACATTGAGATAACACCAATTCCTTTATTCTGCAACAGACTGCAATAGGAAATTGATTATTTCACCCTGAGTTAGATAACTAATTTCTCTGAATGAGATCACATAAACAGAGATCTCTGTCAACCTTTCTGTGCACTGAATTGCAGAAATAAAAATTCTGATTAACCTTATCCTGTATTAGATTACAGAAGATTGCTGTGATTATTTTACCTTTTACTGGATTACAGAAGGAAATTACTTCGGTTGTTTGATCCTACATTAGACTACTGACAGGGAATGCTCACATTTTATTGGCCTACACAGCATTACAAGAGATTTATTTATTTGCTTTCCTTTGCATTACAATACAGAAGGTAATTACTCTGATTACTCCCTGCATTAGATTGTGGGGTATTACTTTCATTACTTTCTCCTATTCTACCATTTTAGCATGCATTCAAGATTGCTCTACCATGCATTTATTTGCAGGAGGAATTAATTCTGACTACCCTGTGCTGCACTATAGAAAAGTGCAGTAATTACTTTACCCTTTGATGTAGTACGTTGATAGTTTGGCTATGCATTAGATTACAGTGTCTGTTACACTGATTACTTTACATTTGATTATACAACATTATTTAAGTTGCTTTACTATGTCTTGTATTACATTAGGAGATTACTCTGGTTACTATACCATACCCTTAACTGAATTACAGAATACTACATGTAATGTTTTACCCTGCTTTACTGTGCCTAATATTGCACAAAGTGATTGCCCTGAATACTCTACCATTAATTGCATTACAGACGATTACTTGTATTGCTCTATCATGTTCTAATCTGCTGATAGGCACCTTAAAATATGACAGGCATCTTCCTTTCAGGGAACAGGCTGTGAATGTAAATTGAAGAATACCATCCCATCTTCATGTCTTAAAAATGTGTAATTTGTATTTAAGCAGATTCATAAAATAAGGTCATGTTCCTTCAGAGCTTTGTCCCTGTATGCATGTAATATTGAGCAAACAGTATTGGAACATTTCTCATGTTGTATCAGCAATGCACCTACTTGTACCTTAGACCATAAATTATAGAAGAGAAATATTTTTTAATCTAAACGGAGGCATCAACAGACAATGCATTATTTACTACTAATAACTGTATTATATAAACACGTACACAAAAAATACAAAAATGAATACACTGAAGTTATGCACTGCTTATTTCTCCTAAACATAACTCCCTCTAAACCCTAGATAGATGTGATGAGGAGTGCCCTTGTCTTTATATAACAATTTAGCCAGCGCCTGAGCTCTCTTAGAACATCAATAGATGGACAACAATGATAGGCTGTTTGCTGATTTTACATTTTCAGCTGAATTTTTCACCTTGAAAGATTGTATCATTTGGTCCTACATTAGCCCCACACCCTCTTGTCCTCCTCTCCTTCATTACTTCTGAGGTGAAGTCCACCTCCCAAGACAGAAAAATAACAGAAATTTTGATTATAAAAACAGTACTGTGAAGCTTAGGTTTATCACTAAAATATTTCACGCTCAATGATATTGGGAAAAACGAATGCCCCCAAACTTAATGAAATAGTGTGGACTATATCAAATAACTTTAAGGCACAATGGCACATTCCTTCACTCTTCACAGCAAAGACACGTATACACCAATGTGATGTATAGTCCTCCATATATTCTTGATCAATGAAATTCGGCAGTTGTGCTGCCTTTGGGCCTGATTCACAAAGGTAAACTTAAATTTTTGTAAGTTTACGGTTTTTGCAATTCACTAAAGAATTTTACGTGTAGTATCTTTATAACTGCCTATCGTTTTATGTGCAGAGTCTCCGCCACAAATGCGGAGATTGCGCAGTTGTAAAAATACTACATGTAAAATTCTTTTGTGAATTGCAAAAAAGTGTACGTTTACCTCTGTGTATGAGGCCCTATGAGTCTATCTCATGATGGTGGATCCACTCCTAGGCTGCAGCAGATCCTCAATTTGCCATACTGTTAGATATTCAGCCTGAAGGGGCACAATGTTGTGTTCCTCATGCTCAGATCTCTGCAGTGCTTCCCTTCCAGTGCCAATGCTAGCTTTAATATTTTTGCATAGCCTCCAAATGCCTGGCAAGTTATTCTCATCATCTTTCCAGGATCTGATAACATGCTTCCCTCCCAGAAGAACATGTGGAATGTATTCACTCAATGTTCCCTCTTTGAGGGACATAGGTTGGGAAAACAAAGGGTCTGATTTAGAGATTGGCAGACGAGTAGCTATGCCTCCTACCTTACTGTGAGAAACTAGGTTGTTGGTAGACAGGAGTCATGCAATAGTCACAATCCTTGGCAGGTTGTACCACAAAAAGTTACTAAATCAATCTGTGCTTAACCCTGGGCAGCTTGGCACAAAAATCAGTCAAGCTTAACTTAGAGTCAATGTATAAAGTATTTTTGCAGCACACAAACAGAAATAAAGTGAAAACACAGCACAGAAAAAAATCCCTTACCAATTTGGAAAAATAGAGTACAATTTAATTAAATATTTTGACACCAAAACAACAAAAATCCGATTAGGAGAGCCTGGCATTTTTGAATTTTTAAAGTTTTTAGTAAAAACTAGCGCCTAAAAGATCAAAGTCCCAACCGCGGACACTAGTCGTGCGAGACCGATGAAAGTCAAGAATATGGCCGACCGCAATGGAGTGCGGTTCAAAAACACAAAGGGGATTGGGCCCAGTTGGCACTTACCTTCAGACTTAGAAGAATTTTCAAGAAAAATGTTCTGAGAAGGTAAAGTTCAGTGGGGCAAGGCTGCAGGTAGTGTTTGAGGAAGGAGCATTGTCTTGGAGATCCTCTGGAAGAAGTCGCGGGGAAGATGTCTACGTTCGGACTCAATCATGTTTTTTGGAAGTCGAAAATCTCCAGCGGGACGAGGCAGGATGCTGGAGGCTAAGACAGTTGGGTCTGACACCCCTTTGGTGAAGGACAGCTAACAGGATTTGCTGCTGGTGAGAAGAACGTAGCGTCCTGCCAGCAGATGGCCCATTCAGGCACACCTAATCCTCTATTGTGTGACTGTCAGGGAGGAATTCACGAAGTCTAGCTGTCAGTTACACCAAGTTATGTGACCCTGGGGTCTAAAGTGTTAGAATCTGACTTTACCATTAAAAAGGAGTTTTAATTACAATTTCATAGATACTAAACATGAAATGCTGAACTGTCCTCAATCAAAAGTTAGCACTTACTACCAGGACACGTACAACTTTAAAGAACATGTCCTTCATTTTAAGTACAATGCACCCTGCCCTACAGGCTACCTAGGGCCTACCTTAGGGATGACGTATATACAATAAAAGGGGAGTTTAAGACTTGGCAAGGTTTATGTTGCCAAGCCGAACTGGCTGTTTAAAAACTTAATTCAGGCTGCAATGGCAGACCTGGGACATGTTTTAAGGGGCTACTTAAGTGGGTGGCACAATATGCGCTGTAAGCCCATTGGTAGCATTTAAGTTACAGTCCCTGGGTATAAAGTTTTCCACTCTACAAGGGACAAATAAGTAAATAAAATATGCCAATTTAGGTGTGAACCATGGTTAGGAGAGTAAGCAAAAGCACTTTAGCACTGGTTAGTCCTAACACCAAAAGGAACGAATTCCAGCAGAAAATGGGGGTAAATAGGCAAAACCATTTGGGGAAGACCACCCTAAGGCTGACAGGTCTACACTTATTATAGTGTATTATATCCAAATGCACTTTTAATAAGGTGGACAGGATATCCATTATGTTTGTGACGGAGTACCAGTCCGTCAAACTCTAAATCATGCCCAGAAACTTTTCAGCAAATCTTCCTGAAACCTAGAACAAGCTACCTATTAATTTCATAATTCTTGTATCATGCTTGCCTTAAGAAAGGCCCTGTCATCTTCACCCCCACATCTTTTCATTTGTCATGCTGATGCTGAAACTGCTTTGTGACTCCACAGTGCCTAAGCGCTGTTAATGTTAAAGTGCTGTGCAATGGAAATAAAAATGCAATATACCACTAAAAAACACACCCGGGATAGGAAATTCATTGTTTATCACTGAAGTAAACTAAGGCCATAATGATGCCCCCCACTCCCCGTTTTTCTGTCTAAAATACTCTGAATAATGACTCCCTTGATGGACAACTCACACAACACAGACAGGCCCAAGATCTACTTGACACCTTGACCTATTCAGATACGGATAACGTGCCTCAGAAACTACATACTGCATGTAGCCAGCAAATCACTTTACCTAGTGTTCAAGCGTGGAAGGGAATTAAGCAAACTCGAAGCCCATTTCCATTTCCAAACAAGGACCAATTAAGACCTGGCAGAGGCTCATTGCCAATGCAATATTTGTACCTACACAAACACCCAGTATAACATTTCAGTCTCACACTCCCTGAGGAAATGAAAACCCTGAGCAAGTCCTTACAACCTGCTCTTGCGTATTACCATAATGCTATACGAAAATACTGGTACAAACGAAAAAAGCAAAACAAAGGTAAATCAATAGAGGATACTAACAAAGAGTTACCCAAAAGAAGATTAATGGTATAGATCTCAGCTACACTGAAGTTCAACATTAAACAGCACACAACACCAAACATTACACCAAAGGAAACGTAAGTGCACTGAGGAGAGACAAGGAAGGCATCCAGGTAATCTGGATGGGCCCCTTCCACTTCATGAAGACAATAGTTACCTGTGTAGGGAAACATCATTTACAATGATGTTTTAACCACGCAGTGCATTTACCATGCAGACTTTACAACACAAGTCTTTACCATGCATACGCCTTAACCATGCATGCCTGTACAGTGCATGGTAAGTATAGCTAAGGTAAGGATATGTGTGTAGTGTGTGTGTGTGTATGCATGCGAGCATAAATGTGTGTGTGTGTGTGTGTGTGTGTGTATATATATATATATATATATATATATCAAAACAACGCCGTTTCGATGAAGAACAGCTACTGTGGACACAGTTTCCTTTAGAAGCAGTTTTAATGAATCAATCACCAGCTCGACGCGTTTGGAAACACTCCCTTGCTCACGAGTCTCGTGAGCAGGGAGTGCGTTTCGGGAAACACTCCCTTGCTCACGAGTCTCGTGAGCAAGGGAGTGTTTCCCGAAACGCGTCGAGCTGGTGATTGATTCATTAAAACTGCTTTCTAAAGGAAACTGTGTCCACAGTAGCTGTTCTTTATCGGAAACGGCGTTTGTTTTGATGTTATGAGGCTCGCCCCCTGACTGTGGACCGCCGCTGAGGAGAGGAAGGGGTAAGGCGATTACGGTGCGCAAGCACCGTTTGGCGGTTGTATATATATATATATATATATACATATACACACATATAAATATATATTTTACCTACTTCCAGTAGCCAGTAGGTAGTTATAGTTAGGATTAAAGTTTCCATAGGAAGAGCATTTTTTAGTTTTGCCAATAACTTTGGCACTGCTTGACGAATCTTTACGAAATTTTCAAAAAGTATACTTTAGTCGGTGCTGTGTTGAAAGTTTCGGGGTGATCCGTCAAGCGGGGGCCGAGAAAAAGAGGGTCGGTCCCAAAACGCGTTTTCCTCATTTTATGTCTATGGGGATATTGCATTTGTTTTTAACAGGACTTCATCCCGAATCGCTGAACGGAATTATACCAAATTTGGCAGAAAGCTAGTTTTGGTTATGCAGATCACACTTTCAGTTATTTGGTGTAAATCCGTTCAGTAGTTTTAGAGACATTAAAGGTTAAAAAATATAGATATATAGGGACATGGATACTTCGGGGAACACCCGTGGAGGACCCAGAGGAGAAAGGAAGGCCCAGATTGGCTGGCCGTAGACTGAATGAAAAGTTGCACCTGCCATTTTGTTTTGTGGGATCGGCCGGGTGCAGCGAAAATACACTGTAAAAGGCATACAAGGGGTCACAATACAGGTATCCTGACCCTATAGGACACACAGAGGTCCCTGAGGGACCTCTTATGTATGAATCCAAAATTGTGTATTATTTTTTTTCGACGAAACTTGAAACCTGCGTATCCTCCACAGATTTAAGCCCCAGTTATACTTATAGTTAGACTTATCTGAAGAAACTATAACTCGCGCCATTAAGTAACCTAAGTATAACTGCTGAATTTCTATGGTTTTCTACGGGTAAAATGTCAGCCTAACTATAACGACCCTTTAACCTTTGGTTTTATCAGTGAATATATATATATTACCTAGTAGCAGTCACACCTAGGTAGTTATATTTAGGTCTGCTTTTCCATAGAAAGAGCGTTTTTTGGATTGCTAATAACTTTGACCCCATTTGACCAATATTCACAAAACGTTCATCCACCTCAGCTCCTTCCTGGAAAGTTTTGGGGTAATCGTCAAGCAGGGGCCAAAAAAAAAGAGAGGTCCCAAAACATAAAATCCCCATGCATTTTCCATAGTCTTCTTTAAGATGGGCTACAGCAAAAACTGCTGAACGGAATTGCACCAAATTTGGCAGGAAGCTAGATCTTGGTCAGCAGATTGTGCTTCTTGTGATCTGGTGTAAATCCATTCAGTAGTTTTTGAGAAAAGTAGGGTAACAAATAATTGCATATTTAGGCAGCTGGGTCCACAAGAGTCTTGAGAGTCCAGGGAAAACGCAAATTCAAAATTGGAGCCCTGTGATTGGTCGAGAGGCCTTCATCCTCTTGAGGGAGCGAAAGCCTCCTGCGAGTCCCGCTAGAGAGCATTCTGATTGGTTGGCTGTTGGAGGTTTAGAAATGAAATGTCCGCCATTACTGTTTACTGTGAAAAATTGCAGGTGCTGTGGAAATAAAGTAAAAAAGCTATATAAGGGGACAGCGGAAAGGCATCCTGTCCCCCTAGATTTTGAGAGGAGGTCTCTAAGGTATAGTATTGTGATGAGAGTAAATGTATATATATATATATATTTTAATTTACGTTCTTGCTGGACTCTCAAAGATTCGTAACTAGTGAAAAAAAAAAACAGGAGCAGGTGAGTTGTCAATACACTTTACTAGGAGAAATGCATATTGTGCCCTATATTATTGAGAGGAAATGTGTAAGACATAAATACTGTAATGAATGGAATGCAATTTTTTTTCATATGTGACGATTTTGCGAGACTCTTGTGGGATCATGATAAATAGAAAGGAGTAGCGGCCACATGTACGACACGTTTTAGCAGTTGCAAACGGAGAATCAGGGCGTTTGTGACCGCTAAAGAGTCGTTTGGCATGTACTAACCCTATTTTGCGAGTCGGTAACCTATTATCAACTTGCAAAATAGGGTTTCCAGGGCGTCCCTTCCTAACAGCGAGTCGTAGGGGTATGTATGATTGTTTTGCGACCGCATTCTGGTCGCAAAACATTTATATTTTACCGACTCTGTGAAGGAGGTGCAAACCCATTCGCAAACGGGAATGGGTCCCTTAGGGACCCCTTCCCCATTGTGAATGTGGGCGCCAACATTTTTTAAGAGCAGGCAGTGTTCCCACGGACCAAAGGTAGTTTTTCGTTTTTATTTTTGAAATGCATCCCGTTTTCCTTTAAGAAAAATGGGCTGCATTTCAATTAAAAAATTGCTTTATTTAAAAAGCAATCACAGACATGGTGGTCTGCTGACTGCAGCAGGCCACCACCCCTGTGATTATGGCCATTCCCAATGGGTCGCAAATTGCGACCAGCCTCATGAATATTGATGAGGTAGGTCAATCGCAAACAGTGTCTGAGACATTGTTGTTATCGCATTTTGTGAGTTTCTAATTGCGAATCGCAAAAAGTTGCAATTAGGAACTCGCAAAATGTTTCCGTGGTACCTGTGGCCCTAGGTGATATCTAAATACACTCTGATTTGTACACTTGTTACTGTAGGAAGGAGTCTTACTGGAGAAGGTGTTTATCAAAGCTTACTATTTATGCCCATCAGCTTTGGAAGAGTTCTGAGTAGACTCTCCCAACACACTACTACGCACAGCCGTCATACAACAGAGGGATCTCTGCGGAGAGGCCAGTCTCTCCACACACCCTACTACGCACACCCGTGAGCTGAGAGCGGTCTCAGTTGAGAGACCAGTCCCTCTACACACACTACTATGCTCACCTGTCATCTGAAACAGAGATCTCAGAGAAGATGCCAGTACCTCCCCACACCCTACTATGCACATTCGTCACCCAAGAGAGGGGTCTCAGTGGAGAATGTACTTTCTCTGCTCACCCTACTACACATACCCGTCATTTCAGAGAGAGGTCTCAGCAGAGAGGCTAGTACCTCCTCAGATGCTACATCCTACTATGCACACCGGTCAACCGAGAGAGCGGTCTCAGCAGAGAGGCCAGTCCCTCTAGACACACTACTGCGCACACCCGTCATATGAGAGAGAGGTGTGAAAGGAAAGGCCAGTCCCTCTTCATTCCCTACTATGCATACCCGCCGTCCAAGAGAGGCTAGTCCCTCCCCACACACTACTACGTATGCTTATCACACTGTAGAGGGGTGTTAGTGGATTGGTTACTCCCGCTCTATACTCTACTACGTACACTTGACACCCTGGGGAAAGCTGTCAGCAGAGGCCAGTTCCTCCACACACACTACTACGCACACTCATTATCCTAGAGAAAGGTGTTAGTGGAGAGGTCAGTAACTCTCTACACCCTACGATGCACTCCTGTCATTACAGAGAGAGGTCTCAGTGGAAAGGTAATTCCCTCCCCACTCCCTACCATGCACACCGGTGGGGAGTTGGCTTAACGTATAGTAATAAAATATTACTTTACGTGAAAAAAACCTTTGAAATTCACTGAATTGAGATGTCATCAGTGATGTCATAAATTATGTCATAGAACATGTCATGAGGGATGTAATATGTGAGATCATAAGCAGTGCATGGCGTGGGCGCAAGTTATGGTCAGTACGGCTAACTATAACTGGTGAATTTCTGTGTTTTCTTTTTCTTTTTTTGAAGACTTTTTATTAAGAACCAATCAATCAATCAAACATTTGTAGAGCGCGCTACTCACCCGTGAGGGTCTCAAGGCGCTAGAGGGGGGGCAGAGGCAGCTACTGATCGAACAGCCAGGGCTTGAGAAGTTTCCTGAAGGTCAGCAGGTCCTGGGTTTGTCGCAGGTGGGTGGGGAGGGTGTTCCATGTCTTGGCGGTGAGGTGGGAGAATGATCTGCCGCCGGTGGTCGTTCGGCGGATGCGTGGGACGGTGGCAAGGTCTGCGGAGCGAAGCTGGCGGTTCGGGGTGTAGAAGGTGAGTCGTTCATTGAGGTATGCTGGTCCGGCGTTGTGGAGTGCTTTGTGAGCGTGGGTGAGGAGCTTGAAGGTGACCCTCTTGTTGACCGGGAGCCAGTGGAGGTCTCTCAGGTGGGCGGTGATGTGGCTGTGGCGAGGGATTCCAAGGATGAGGCATGCGGAGGTGTTTTGTATGCGTTGAAGTCTTTTCTGGAGTTTGGCCGTGGTTCCCGCGTAGAGGGCGTTGCCGTAGCCAGCCTGCTGCTGACGAGGGCTTGGGTGACTGTCCTTCTGGTGTCAGTGGGGATCCATCTGTAGATCTTGCGGAGCATGCGGAGGGTGTTGAAGCAGGAGGACCAAAAACATAGGCTTAACAAATCATGCGATAATGACACAATGAGATTACAGCACTTGAACAGTTTGCCTCAGTTTCTCACAAATCGTTTCTTTATAATTTCCATACATATAGACTCTGCGCTTTTCGGCCACTCAGATCAATATTCACATTACCCCTTATCCCAATTTGCTTCTCAGCAACCCTCCCACAGGTCCTATCAGCCCTGCCCTCTGTAGGCCCTCCAAGCGATTCCTTTATACCTGGGCCAGTCTTGCTCCCCTTTTATTCCCAGGATTAACCATTTGGGCTCAAGGGGGATCTCTACCCCCTTCACCCTCGCCATTATTGATGTCACCTGGGCCCATTAGTCTTGAACTAACTGGCAGTCCCAAAGGGTGTGAAAGAAGGACCCCTTGCTCCCACAGCCCCTCCTGCATAGTGGGGACTCTGTCCTACCTATTTTGTGCTGGAGCATTTGCACATAGTATGATCTGTGAAGAACCTTAACCTGGACCAGTCTGAACCGCACTCTGATTGCTATTTACTGCAGGGCCTCCGTCCAATCGTCATCTTCTAACGTCTCCAGATCCCCTTCCCACGATGTCCTTAGGGGGCCCAGTAAATCAGGGGAGTTATTGTTTAGTTTCCTATATATTAGTGACACTCCCTTCTGCATCAGGGCCTCTGTCAGCACTCGATCTTCTAATGGCGAAGAGTCAGGCAATTGTTCACCTTCCGATAGGTGACAGTGTAACGCATGCCCCAACTGTTTGTGCCGAAACCGTTCAGATTTTACCAGGTCGAACTTGTCCTGCAGGTCAGTAAACGTTATGTAGGTCTGGTTCCTCCAGACGTCACCCAAGTGTTCTATACCAATGAGCTCCCATTTTCGAAATCCGTGCAGTACCCCTACTTCTGGCAGGTGTGCGCTGCACCATAATGGAGTCAGGGCAGTCAGTTTCCCTTTCCAGCCCAGAAACTTGGTGGCTTCATACCATACATCTATTACAACCTGTGTGTGCTGTGGCCAGCCTTTTCTCTCCCTGTCTTCCCGTACAGAAGTCCTTCAAACCCTCCCCGGGCCATGTAACCTCTGTCCACCCTGTATGTTGGGTCTTGATGGTCTACAAACGCCCAAACATTAACTACAAGCAGTTGTGAAGCCCAGTAGTATTTTAGGATATCTGGGACTGCCGTCATATACTCCCCGCTGTAGTTTGGCAAGGGCAATTCTCGGGGCACCCCATTTACACAACAGTCTTCGGACTTCTTGGTCGATGCACTGAATACTGCTGGTGGGATCATCTTGTAGAGGGCTGCTCTATGCACAAACGTCAGTGGCAGGGATCCCCAGTGTGTCACATCCCCTTTAAGCCTTTCCAGCTGCAGATCAATATTTCGTCTTAGGAACTCCTGTGGGTCTCGCGTGACATAGATCCCTAGATATCAGAACCCTTCTGGGTTCAACGGGGCCAGACAATCACGAGGCAGACGAGGGTCTCACCCAATAGGGGGTATATTACTGACTTAGTCCAGTAATTGTGTATCCAGAGTGCTTCCCGAAAATACGGAACACCTGCATAACTCTAAGTATGGAGCTTTTAGGGCGAGCAATATTTAATAACACATCATCCGCATAAAGGGAGATTTTTTCTTCCCAACCTCCCAGTGCCACTATACCCCAAATCAGGGTGTCTCGGCAGACCCACGCCGACAGTGGTTCAAGAGCCGGGGAGAACATCATGGGGGTTGATGGGCATCCCTGTCGGGTGCCTCTTCGGAGCTCAAAGTTATGCAAGGTTGTTCCGTTCACACCGACTCTGGCCATGGGGGCATGGTAGAGTAATATGACCCACGCCCTGAATTTGGGACCAAAGCCGAGCCTCTCTAGCACCGCAAACATGTAGTCCCACTCCACAGAGTCGAACGCCATCCTCGCATCTATAGTCATCGCCAAGGTCTGTGCCTCCCGGCACAATTCAGTCAAATGGAGTACTCCATAGAGATGCCTCAAATTGAGCTGTGTGCTCCTGCTGGGAATAAATCCCGACTAGTCAGGGTGTACTATTGTGGGCAGAACTTCCCGTAATCTAGTTGCTAAAGATTTGGCCAATACTTTTGCTTCACATTAAGCAAGGAAATCGGTCTGTATGAGCTGCACTCAGCTGGGGGTTTCCCTTCCTTAGGTATGACAACTATTGTCGCCATCCTCTGATCAGCGGGGAGGCAGCCCGCATAGAGCGCCTCTCAATACATTGCCAGCATCGGTTTGATCACCACCCCTGCTAACCCCTTATACAGTACAAGTGGTAGACCATTGGGCCCTTGAGCTTTGCCTGACTGTAGTTCCCGCAATGCCCGCTGCAGTTCTTCCTCAGTCAGATCAGCCTCCAAGGCTTCCGTTCGTAACTCATTGGTCACATTTTGAAGAAAGTCAATACAGTCAGCGTCAGTCATGGAAGTTCGGGAGGCATACAAAGCCTCGTACTAAGAGGCGAAAGCTTCTGCTATTGCCGCATTAGTTGTATGAGTATCCCCTTTTTTTATCTCTCACCTCAAGTACCCATGACCTCTCTCTGTCACAGGTTTCTAGCCATGCAAGCAGTTTGGCTGCCTTATCTCCAACGTCATAGAGACGTTGCTGCGTTGATAGGGCATGTTTACGGGCTAGATCCTCTGTCACAGCTCTCAGATCTTGTTGACAGAGCAACAACTGGTGTCTATTTCTCACCCTGTGTACTGCGCCACCCTTTCAATCTCCAATATTTTCCTCTCAAGGTTTGTGCATTTCCGCCTGGATTCTTTTTTCCTACCCCTATTATTGCCTGGGTGCCTCCCCTTATCACGGTCTTAAATGCCTCCCATAGGGTCAGTGCCGAATCAACGTACCCTTGATTTTCTTTGAAGTATAGGTCAGCTCATCTGCGTATCTTGTCTCTGGTTTCCTTATCTTTCAGATACCAGGCCTCCAACCTAGACGGCTTTTGGTAATCCACCGTCAGGCCTGATAGCTGGACCTCCACTGGGAAGTGGTCTGATATACCTCTTGCCAGTTGCGCTGCCGCGGTAAATCATGGCAGCTGAGATCGGAGGGTCAGTAAGTAATTTATTCTGGAAAAACTACCATGCGGTGCCGAGAAGTACATGTATGGTCAACTGCTAAGGTTAAGCTCCCTCCAGAGATATACCAGTTCCATCGCTGAGGCAAACTGAGGCAAGGGGCCCGGCCCCACCCTCCCCCCAGCCACACCGCCGGTTCTATCCATATTCATGTCGAAGACCGCTTTAAAGTCTCCACCCATCACCAGAATTCCCAGGGGAAGTTCCAACAGTAGGTCCCCCAGATCGGGAAGAGTCGTTGCCAAGAGTCGAGGAGGGGCATAGACAGAGCAAATATTTAGATCAATCCCATTCCACGTCCCATTAAGGGCTACATATCGTCCGCGATCGTCTCTCCACACTCTTCGAGGGACGAGCGGCAGTGTTTTTCTTGATCAGGATTCCCACTCTCTGCTTTTTTTTTTAAATATCTGTTTTATTGGCATTTATAAAAATAACATTATCACATTCAATACAGTTTCATATCCACAGCAAGAGTATCATCCTTAAAACATTTTCTAACAGCTCTCTCACTGTCACAGTATTTATAGACCACTGAGTCAAAATATTATTTCTCTACATCATTGAGACCATAATTATTTTCTCCAGTGTGATCATTGCCTCTGGCTCTATGGTAATGATACATTAAACCTCGCTATGGCAAAGTGCGTGATAGGGAGTGGTTGGGTTTGTTATCAACACTATCCATCACAGATATACATGTATTTAGAGTGCATACATGACTGCCATGCAGCAACTCAGAAAATGAAAAGGAGGAAAGGAAAACAAAGAGGAAAAAAAAAGAAAGGAAAACCAGCTCAGTGCGTCCACAAACTTGGTGCACAATTAACAACTGTAAAACTACCAGGGGTCTTCGGTCAATACCGTTATCAAAGACAATGTGATTGGCGCTACTATTGGGTTGGGGGCCTCCAGAGGGAGGGGGAAAGAAAGAAAAGGAGAACGCCAAGAGAGCCCCAAACTAACAGAGGCAGTGACCAGTAACAGACATATCCAGGGAGATATCCAAATAGCGGCCTGATATAGGGGAGCTAACCCAACCTGTTCCCCGGGGCTCAAAGTCACGCACAAGTTCTGCGATAGTCATCTAAGGATTAGGCGTTGTGTGCCTCTCCTGGTCCCTCAGAGTCAGTCGTGCTCGTTTGTGACTCTTGATCAGGTGCGTTGCGTGAGTCCCATGCTCTCAGTATGTCCGCCCATGGCTCTGCCAATGGCTTGCGCCTCTTCGTAATCTTATCTTCCCTGATCAAGGCCTTCTCCTCCGCTCTGGCCCAACAGGAAACATCATTTTCCCAATCTACGACCAAGGGATTCAGCTTTGCCTTCCACCTAAGGGCTATTCGTCTCTTAGCCAAGAGGAAAGCCAGGTCTATAAACCTATGACCCATTCTTTTGGATTTGGATCTTGGGAATAAGCCCAGAAGGCATACCTCTGGGGAGTGTCCCAAATTACGCACCAAGACCCTATTAACAGTGTCTACTATCCTGGTCCAGTAATCTTTAAGCCCAGGACATGACCATACCATATGATCAAAGTTGGCGTTGATTAATGAGCATCTGGCGCAGGCCTGATCATCCCTACCATACACTACATTCAGCCTATGTGGGGTAAGGTACGTTCTATGGCGAATGTTAAATTGCAGGAGTTTAAAGGCTGCATTCCTAGACACCTTTTTTGGGCTTCCCAGGACCTTCTTCCACTCCTTCTCGGTCAGCTGCCTATTTATGGTGCCCTCCCATCTCTCTTGTACTCGAGGCAAAGGCTGGTGAGTCATTTCCATTATGGCTAGGTAGAGCCATTTTACCAGGTGTCCCGCCGAACCCAAAGTCACCATTGCCTGAATGGACGCATGAGTGGCAGGTTCTATCGTGTCTCCTCCCCACAGTTCAGCCAGCGCCCCCGTATCTTATGGTATTTCAAGAACTGTCCCTGTGGTAATTCATGATATTCCAGGAAGTCCTCTAACGGGAGCAGCACACCATCTCGACACCAATCCACCCTGCTACCCTGCTTTGTGGACTTTGAACTACCCACTTCCTCAACTCGCAGACTGCCTGTCACCCCAAACATAGCATCTAGTGACGGGGGTGTGTTGCAGCTGCCCGGTAAATGGCCTGTTGGATAGATGCTATTATTACGATAGATACATCCCTTATAACCAAAATATGAAATCGGCATATCCCCGCTCAAGTTAAATCTAGCCCCTTCTTCACTTCTATATCTGCAAACTACCCCGTCTACAATCCGCCCCCTCCCTCAAGCCGCCATATACTGTCAGCATTACCTCGCAGCCAGTCATCACCCCAAAGTTCTCACATTTCAGGTGCTCACGTGCTCCTCACGGGGGATGCGGATCTCATTGTCTGTCCGGTGGGGCGGTCCTCCTCTCGCTGGGGCCCTTGACCGTGTCTTTCCTTCTGTCGCCAGCAGCCCCTTTCCTGACCACTCTCCAGGTCTCCAGCCAGTCCCATGCTTCCTCCGGAGTCCCAAAGTGTAGTGTCTTCCGTCTGGGATGACTTTCAGCTTGGAGGGGTAGAGCATCATATACTTCAGTTCCTTGGCAAGCAGGGCCTTTTTTACTTCATCAAAGCTTCTTCGTTGACGCTGCACGTGCAAGGTTAAATCTGGGAAAAAGTGGATCACTGCGTTGTCCAAATGTAAGTCCCCAAGCGCATGTGCAGCCTGTAGCATTGCGTCCCGATCTCTGAAGTTCAATATACAGGCAATTATGGTGTGTGGAGGAGCCCCCGGTCTCGGCGGCGGGCCTAGTGCCCTATGAGCTCTCTCCACCGAGAAAAAGGTTAACAGACGTTTTAGTGTTAGTTTGTTAAGAATCAAGTCTTCAAGGAACAGGTCCACTCTGGGGCTCTCTGAGCCCTCCCGAACCCTGACCACCCTAATGTTGTTTCATCTCGCCCTCCCTTCCTGATCTTCCAGTCTGGCAGACATGATCGTACTCTGTTTTGTCAGGTTCTGTACCTGCTCCTCCAGGCGTTTAGTTGTGGAGAGCAATCCATTTATTTGTGTTTCCGCCACTGCCACCTTTTCGAAAATTTTATGGAAGTCAGCCCGGAGTAAGTTGACAACCACCGTTACTGCGTCCAGGTTGGGTTCAATCGGTGCTATGGAGCCTCTGAGCTCCTGTATGGCAGACATTATTATTCGCAAGGAAGGCGCTCCCTCTGGTTGTTGATCCTCCCTCGATGCTGCGGCCTCCGCCCCATGGGCCAGTGGCCCGGTCTCAGACATCTTCACGGTGTATTTGTCCAGGCTATTCTGTTGCGAGGGCCTCTGGGGACGGCCCTTTGTCATTGCAGGGTCCTCCGCTTCTCTGGTTGTTTATCTTTCTTCCGCTATTCACCGGGCCAGATAAACCAGTATCTTCCTGACTACGTCTCGTCCACTGGGGCCACCAATTCAGGGACCAGCCCTCTGCCCACTCAGGTTCGGTTCCGTCTGGCAACTCTCAGAGATCCACTGGAGTCCCCCCAGTTAGGGGGCCCCTAGCCACCTCCGATCTCTACCCTACGATCAGCTTCTCCTGAGCAGGAGCACTCCGGCACGGTCCAGCAGGCCATTCCACCAGGGCCCTGGTGGATCCCCTGGTGATGATTTCAGGATTGGACCCTCACAATCCAGCATCCCTCACGGGTCGGCCGTTAGCCCATCCCACTTTGGTCGTCTGGGGCTCCCTGTTCTTTATTGCATGAACGAGTGGGTCGTCATGCGGGGCCGCCGTTTCCAACCCAATCACTCATGAAGCAGGTCCCCAAGCCTTCCAAACGTTCATCTTCGGACTCGTGCTCCCCCCCCACAGCCAGCGGCAAGAGGGTGGGAGGACGGGAGGGGAAGGGCCCAGGTTGATTGTCTCATTGGGCCTGCTGCAGCTGCCCCTCGTTATATAGGTCTTTCCGGGGACCCACAGCCTTATCCAGGCCCCTTGCCAAGAGCCGGAGTAATGGTCACTGGAGGCTCCCCAGCTCGCTCCAAAAATCCTCCTTGGGCCCGTAGCCCCACCGCAATCACAGACAAGGAGAGGTGGGGGCAAGGCCCGCCTCAGTTATCCCGCAGCCCGGCCCGCTGGAACTGCTTACCTCTGTGTAGGCCTTCCCAGGGCCTCATGATGTCTATTCAGCTCCCGGCAAGGGCCTCTGCACTCACCGCTGTTTAATTGCTGGCTCACAACCGCAGCCGGCACTTGCTCCTCGGCTCCAGCTGAAACGGGCCGCATACCTCGCATCAGGGGCCAGTGCGCAGACCAGGATCAAGCACAGACCAGGAGGTAGTTCCGCACCATCTCCTCCGTGAGAAAGCCTCCGGCAGCTGCTCTCTTCCGCATCCGGTTCCGCAACGATCACCAGGACCCACACCAAGGGTCAATGCCTCCGCTGCTGCAAGGCCTCCTGCTCCTCCGTCGCAGTCCGAACTGGAACTTCGGCGCAGGTCGAGGTTAGTGCCCACACACATGCCAGGGTTCCTTGTTGAGGGCAGGGGGGAATCACTTAACTCCGAGTCCCCTGTGCAGCTGGGACTCAGACGCCATCTTCTGTAGTTCACATGGGCCTGCTCACTCTTCTCTAATCTGGTCACGGGACCACCTTTCGTCCCCGCAACCCGCACCGGTGTCACCAGAGGGTTAGCGTCACACTGTACCTGTTGAGCTGGGTCCGAATCACAGGATGTGATGACGGGTGACGAGGGATTCGCCCCGGGCGGCACGGAGCTCTCCTAAGAGGCAGCCATTTTGCTCGGCTGCAAGCCACGCCCCCTCCTGTTTTTTTGTTGTTGTTGTTGTTCAAAACGTTAATGTTGTCATTGACAAATTCACCAAACTATAATGTTACTTTAACCTTTGTTTTATATGTGGGTTTAGGGGTGGGTGTGAGTATAGGGTGATAAGGGTTGCTTTAGGGTTTAGGGATAGGTAAGGGCATAGGGTAGTAAAGGTTTTTGTATTGGTGGGTAGGGGTATAGGGTGGTAAGAGTATTTTATTTTTAGGGTTTAGGGTGGGGTGTTTTTAGGGTTCAGGAGTGTGTAAGGGTATTGGGTGATGAGGGTATTTTTAAGGTTTAATGGTGGGTGAGTGTATCGGGTTCCAAGGTTATTATAGGGCTTAGGGGTTTGGAAGGGGTACAGGGTGGTAAGTGTATTTTAGGGGTTAGAGGCGAATAGGGACGTAGGTTGGCAAGGGTATTTTTAGGGTTCAGAGGCGGGTAGGGGCATAGGGTGGAAAGGGGGGGTTCCCCCAATTAAATATAAAAACTAAATTCATTTATTTATTAAAAAAAAGTGGGGGTGTTGTGGGCCCCTGAAAAAACAATTACTGTATATATATATTCAGCGCGGTGTCTCTAACTTTTCCCTGGCTCGAAATGCCTCACACTCTGACCATGGGATCCCTAGTGACTGGGCACTGTGTCAGCCGACGCTGGTACGGTGAGGTCTGCTTGGCAATTTGGATTTTAAACATTGCTCTCCCCCGACCCCGCATCAAGTTGCATTTTATTGACTGCGCGTTTGTACACTTAAACAAAATGAGTTTGACATTAGTAGGAGTAGCAGTGTCTCTACTCCTACGCCTTTTGATTTTAAGAAATTCGATTGGGAGCCATAACTGTGAGCACGGTGGCGTAACTGAGGCAGCATTTGCTTATGTCAGTCAAGCACCGAACCATGCCGATTGCCTGCTTGACGGGGAGGCGAGATTTCAAGGGTCCATGTGGACGTATTATTGGTTTCAGATGCTCGAGACTGACTGGCATCGTTTACATGTTATACATAACTGAAATGAGGCATTGTGGGACAGGAAGTCCTGCAAAGTGTTTGCCGAGTAAACAAAGGACTGCAGTGGCGCTTCTCACCGCAACTATTGTGTTGATGTATATTACCGATGTAATACCTCTGCATGACCGATTATATCAGTGCGTGCATGTGCCATTTCATATCCTCAAGTCATAGCCACCGGTAGCGCTTCGAGTGGCCTCCCATACCGATCAATTGGATAAGTCATTTAGAATTATGCCTATTCTTTTATTGCACTACAATCGCGCAATATGTTAGATTACTATTCAGGAATGTTTTAAAATAATGCACGCGCTTATTGTTAAAATTTATGTTATTCTTTTAACAGCTGCTTAAGAATTATGATCTAAGGCACACTGAAAGCATTTGAGGAACGAGTGGGGACTGCAGGCTATCAGGGCGGGTCCACAGGCGCATTTTGCGGGCTATAGGTGCAATTCATTGCATCAGGCACTGGGCATTCGAACTACCAGGACTATATGTCGATGTTATTTTTCATGACCACCCTTTATGTCCATTTCATTGGTTCCACATTCTTAGTATTTACACAAGAGGGCTCGTGCTTTCTAAGAGTGTGTCTTCTAAATTTCTATAATGTAAGCAGTATGTCTTTTGTGTCTATACATTCTGGTAGACTATAAATTATTTTACAAAATGGCGCTCAACAGACTGACGAAGGCTGCTGTGACAGCCGAAAACGCGTTCTCTCTGTGTTGCTGGGTCGGAGAAGGCCTAATGCAATAAATGCCTATTGAAACCTAGCACTCTTCGTGTGCGTGCCCTTTTCTGTGAGGAGTAGGGTTGGTTTGGAGATATATATATATATCACGCAAAAGGTGATGAAACACAAAAGGTGATGGGAGGAATGCTTGCAATTTGTCTAATCACTGGCAATCGCTCAGTGTAGCAGCCCAACCCATTGTTCTTTTGCTCACCATGCCACCTCAGTTTCGACCTAGCCATATGCAAATCAGCCAGGACCGGTTTCGCACTATTTATAGGCTCATCAGCCATGTGACACAGTGAGCATGGGACCTACGTCTGGACATACCCATTACCTTATTTATACTTTCCTGCATGGCAAAGGCATGCGTGGCAAAGACATATGTGTGGTAAAGGCATGTGTTGTAAAATATGTGTGGTAAAGGCATGCGTGGTAAAAGCATGAGTTGTAATGTCGCACAACCGCTGTGCAGCACCACCCGGTACATACTGTTCGCCAGTGTTATTCAATTTGCACGTGTGCACCATGGCATAAGTTATTCAGCACCAAAACCTTGAATTGCTTATGTACAATGGATGCTAAGGGAGCTGTGGCATATTCAACATGAGAAGTTTCAAGAATACATTGGTTGCATTATTTGAGTGAACAAAATGGTTTTTGGCAGCATGCACCTAATGGCAAGCCTTCTTGATGTCCATAAAGAGAGAATTATTTGTTCAAAAGTTCTTGAAGGTGTTTCATGAAAGGTTCTTTTTATTTCCTTTTTTTTTACAATAAGCTATTTTAATTGATATTTTTGAAGCAATGTGGGTTTCGCTATCAATTTTTAATTTGGCTACATAACATCTGTTAAAGACAGTGAGAAACAAAACAGAAACTAATTCCAGCTGTACATACATATCACCCAGATCTCAGCCCTTCTCAGGCAAGCCTCTGAGAACATCTTGGCCTTAACAAGACTGAATGAAGAGGGTTTCCACGGTCTGAATGGGCCAAAGGATTCCTACTGCAGAGTACTGTGTATGAGTTTTTGTGCATTAATATTATGTATTATTGACAACGGGCAGAATATGGATTCGCGCTTTAATTTACATGTGAACACCTATATGAAGCTACTGCTTTAGAAACAACGTTGGTATGATCTTTTAAAGTACTAGACCTCAGCTAGTCCTCATCGTCATATTGTTAAAAATGGATGTGCCACCCTGCACATTCAGTGTTGCCTCACGTATTAATGGAAGTGATGTTTGTTTATTTCTGAATGTCGTTCTCGCTGTTCTCAAAAAAGACTCTCTAACATGGGCTCAGTAATAAGTCAACTGTTCAAGGTTCCTTTCCCCTGCTCTCTGTATTGCATTCATTGACAGTAGTTCACTGTTGTTTTGTAACTAGTTTGTTCTGCAATCTTCGGATAATTTCAGCCTCCTCTGGTTGAATCAATATTCATGTAGTAGGATAGTGCTTAGTTGGTAAGGCAATATGACTTTTATTACTTCTGTGCTCTGATTTGCCGGAATTGTATGTTTGCTCAAACTATCTGCAGTTTTCATTCTATTCTATAAGATTTCCTGTATAAGCCCACACATTTGTGGGTGAGCCAGAACTCTTGAGAGACTCTCTGATGCTACTGGGGATGCTGTTTGATTTCTTGTTGATTTTTCTGGGGCTTACAATATTTCTTGATTCTGCCTATGATTTTGTATTGCCCTATTACTAAGAGCCTTCATTGCAAAGACTTTATGCATCTGCACTTTGCAATCTCTGTATTGTACCTTTTGAATTTTTGTAATAAATCTTTCTAATTTTCTTTCTTTCTAAATTCCCCCTAGAACTCACTTATTGAGTCTGTTCTCTCCTAATTGACTGTATTTTTTAGATGTTGTTTTGTATCTTTTCTTGGGACACAGTGCCTCATAAAATTGAAATTTGCACCATTCCCAATCCACCCACCATTGGGAGTGCTGTTGAGGTGACTTTAAGGATGCCAGGTTTTAGGCCCCTCACCCCCCGGCCACAACTGTACACCATACAATGTCTTTATATTCAACTAGCCACCAGGCGCTGCCTAGCATCTGTAAGAAAGAGAACAGAGGTGCACTATTGTTATGTTAGAATCTCTTTCATGTCATATAGTACCTAGGGGTGAGTACTTCCAAGACAATGTTTCTGAAAATAATTCTGCTTTTTGGAAACTGATACAGGATAGTCTTAACCATTACAATAACCTGAAAGAGCACAAAAGCAGGTCTATGTTATTCTGAATAAATAGATAGAAACACATCAAGCTCACACATAAGGTCGTACACGTGTCCTGTGGTATAGACAATCAAGTGTAAACTCTTCTTCACCAATGGCAAATGGTCTCTAGAATCTGCATCATTCATTACACTCTTGTCAAAAAGCTTTGATTGGGCAGCCTCAGAAACCCACCAAGCACACTGAAATGGAGCAAACACATTAACAGATAATCAGGGATGAAAAGTGCCCCTTGCTAGAATGGCTTCATCGAAGCCCAGGATCCGCAACTCATTATCAGCTCTTTCTTAAGCAATAGAAAGCACTCCATTCAAACAGGCATTGAACACAGGAAGGTACAAAGGGGGTGTACTGTCAACAAACCATGACTGCCCTTTTTACAACCCCCAGAAGGTCTTAAACCAACACAGCATGGACCACTGACCTATTGTTTGTCACTCCTTTATGAATGTGTCATTTATGTCTTGTTTCGAATCTCCCTGCAGTGGCTGAAAGGTAACCTATCTTTGTCAAATCTGAAACCCAATTAATGAATACATTTTAAAAAAACTCAATATCTAGGTTTTTTATGCGTACCGCATGACCACTAACTCCATGTTGTGGCACTGGCCGTGCATTCTATGGCATGTGACATCATAATACCTCTACATTGACATCACAAAGTGAACTCACAACATCTTTCCATGGTCAACTATGTGCCTCTCTTCTGAGTTCACACGCCAGTGTCCCAAAGGGAAAGGATATTGTTTCTCATGACTTTTAAGCATCACGATCTGAGATTATCAGGACATGGAAAGAAATGCACTTTTGCCAACTCGTTTGGCTTTGTGATCCGACGTCTGAAAGGATACAGGCTTGTGGGCACACCAAACCGAAATGGAGTTTCAAGTAGCAAGCCTGAATAAGGTTAGGGTGCTAGCAACGTACGAATTGAGTATCTGCCCATGTTTCACCACTGTGGAAGAAAGGCCATATGAAGCAGCTTGGCAAGTGATGGAGATCCAGAATGCTCTGCGTTGTTTCAACTTATAGGAGGAACTCTGGGCGAAGTGGCATCTCGAGAAATCAGGAAAAGTTCCAACAGGAGAGTGCCTGGGAAAGGCTTGTTGTCCTGGTGTGGAGGCAATCAGATGTCGAGTGAGCCAATGCACATAGAACATGCCTGCAGGTTGAGTAGAGAGTAGGGAGGAGTCAGCAGTGTATTGAATGGTTGAGCTGTGTAGGGTATGACAGAGCCTGAGTTGGCTGTGATAGGGACTTAAGTGTGAGGGGTTTAGTAGGTTCTGGAAGGCTGAAACGGACTATTGGTTGAGTACAGTCTGGGTGAGAGTAAGATATCTGGGGATGATTAGGGAGTGCACATGTTAATCCATTGAAACACGTGATGGAGCAGTCTGGCTTGATAAAAATACATATATTAAAATAAGGGCATCCTTGTCTGCAGGCGGGCACTCATTTCAAACAGTCACTTAAAAATCACGTACTAGGCAAGCGCTTTGAAATAAAAAATAATTGGGGTGAAGAAAGACAGACAAAAAACGCACCCACATTAGGTACCAAATGATATTAGAGCAAAGACACATAAGTAAATACCCAAAACATTTATAAAACCTTATTGTTTACCGCTTTTTTCTAACTGCTGCAACAAAGACTGAATTCATGTCATACACTACATTCATTTTTTAAGCAGCCTTACCTAATTAACAACAAACAAATTATTTATTTACGGATTTCAGCAAATCAAATTGTAGTCTGAGTCTTTTTCCTTTGCTGTTTTAGTCAACTTCCCATTTACCTAGGCCCAAAGAAGGAAAGACTCAGAACTTTTACTACGTTCACTCCTCCGGTTTGTAAAATGCTTCGCATAGTGGAAAGTTTGGGCACTTAGGCAGCTTCAAATCATTTTCTCAATCACGGGAATGAAAAGGGTTTGCTGTGTTTTACTTACTTGGGGATTGTCAAGGCTACAACCGGTAGGAATCTGTTTTATCTCAGTAGGATTAAACGTGATATTTTGGGAGATGGTGCTGCACCTCAAAGTTAACATTAAACAATGAGTTGACCATTAAGAACATCCCTAAGCGTATGCTGCTGCCTACCTGGCTCAAGAAGATGACAGGCCTACTAAGAAAATTGAAACATCTATTGTAAAAATAATTTAGTCCCACCTTGAGTGACCTTTCAAAATTGGTTCCAGTAGATATATACTCCTAGTTTCCTAGCAGGATATTGCACCTCTACTTCTACTCGTTCAAGCACTGATACTACCACCTCCATCACGGACTGACACCGCCTCTATCCCAATGAAGAGTATCTATGCTATGAAACTTACTTGCTTTCTTCCAAGCTCAGTTCCCAGGGTGTTGATACAGTTTTGATACGATTCCACCGTCAGATAATTTCCCAACCGGTTGATTAAGCCAACTTTCATGGACACTCCTGTTGGTCTTAGCGCAGCCGATGGGTGGCATTGCGTGTCCAGGCACGATTCTTTGTTGGAGCACATGTCCCAGCAGGCAGAGTGAGGTATTTTAGCTTAGCATTGGGAGAAATTGTTCCTCCAGGTTCAGGCAAAGTTCAGCCTGATAAACCACACGATGACCGTCTCCGCATAAAACCACCTGGAGAGCACCAAGATGACCGTGAGGCCCATCCGACCTCAGGGGATGAAAAATTCCATGTGAGGAGCACAGCCCAGTTACAGTGGGAGGCTCATGGCCTAAATTATAGTGCAAGGCTTTGTGACACCAAGCTTCTGACATCATGCCTGTTGAAACATCTAACCAACCCCTCAGCAGTGTGCAGTAGTGGTGCTGGCATTCTCCTCCAGTGCCTGCCTGCGATGTTAGTGATGGGTGGCTCAAGAGAAGCAAGGAGCTAACACAACTGAAAGCGCACAAAGGACTGCAAACCAGAAATGGAGGTACAGTCTGCACGACAGACGTTTTTATTATTTAAAATACATTTCTGGCTTTTAAAAAACTCCAAAGTGAGTTGAAACAGGATCCTTTCAGTGAGCGTATTGACTCCACATCTGACCTGTGAATGGATGCCAGAACACATGTTATCACTAATAGTGAAGTTAAACAATATCTGTTTTCCAAACATGCCCAGTAGGAGTCCTCGAGGGATGGCAGATCTGAAATAGAAACAAAACTGAAAATACACTTAATCCGACCTCTTGGTGTTGACTTTATAGCAACGTGAAACTAATTAGGTAGGAAAGGTCCTGTAGCTGCAATCTGGGTGTCTGCCTTTCCTTGTTGTATTGTGTCTCTAGTATTATTCCTGGGCAAAACTGCACAACGCCCTTAAGAGAGCGAACCCTGTACTTGTTGCTGAAACAACATCACCCTTAAGAGCTGCACATTGTAATGTAAATTTAAATTGTTATTTATGAAATACAGGTGCAGACTCAGACATTTACAACTTATTTCTTCGGACGAGAGGAGAAACAATGGGGTAGAAGAGGTGTGTCCGCAGAAAGTTGCAGGTACAAAAGGACAAGCTGAGAATTCCTCTCACAATGACAATAAATATATGCCAGAAAGACACCCTCAAAAGGTAATTTTTTGATCAATTAAATACTCAAGATGAATGTTACATGTGCTGTATTAAGAATAGTATGAATATTAAATGTAAAAATAAATATTATTAGTATAAATAGTAAATGTAGTCCACTTCCTTTTCCTAAGGGAACCCTGTCTCCTATTTCAAGTTGCCAGTTACTGATTTTAGTTCATTCCTCTAACATAAGAGCATATTGGTACCAGGAGTTTGAGAACACCAACATCTATGATTATATACCCCAGTTTCTCAATTTGGAAGCGGTTGAGCATACAAATATAATTCTCTGGGGAATGCATGCTTTGAATTTAGTGTATATTTCCTCTGCAACTCCTTAAATGTAAAGTGTAAAGTCAACAGTGACTGCAAAACCACTTTGCCAATAGCTACTGAATTTCCCCAGGTTTCACCAGGACAACCTAAGGGGCAAAAAAGTGCACACTATAAACGAAGGCCCGTTTATAGTTTGCATTTACACAGAGACAGGTCAAAAAGCAAGGTTTTGCTGCATCCTGACTCCCCCTTTGAATTTTATTAAATTCTCAAATCCTGCACAGTATAAAGGGTCTGTTTGCAAAAAGTCATTATTCACCCACCTCATAAAGATTAGTGGGGCAGAATCAACTTGTGAGACATTGTGAAAAGTTACAAATGCTGGGATGGACAACTGCATGGCATGGCAGATCTTCATCCCAGCATTCATTCACCTTTGCAATAATCCTGCATTGCTGGGCTGTAGGTGTGCTGTCCCCTTAAATACTCCGTATAAGCATTTGCAAATTTTCCCAAGGAGTTACAAACCAATTCCTGCCGCATTAACATTAATAAGGTGGGCTGTTCATGATATTCTGTGAACAATAGTTTGTGCTGCAAAGGATTCAAGCATTCCTCGCTCTGCAAAGGGGAATCTGGTTACAGAGCAATGCATATCACTGTGTTTCAACCAACCTATTTTGTACTTGTGGCCTGAGGCGGTATGTAACACAACTCAGATATTTGCAGTTTATCGACATAGAGCATGGGATGAGTGAATACTGCTGGGGTTCAAATCTGCTACATGATCATTGCGGAAGGTTCTCAACACTTTGATCTATCTTACTGACTTCCAATATTTTTTCCATTACTGTGTTTGAAAACAAGGTGTGTACAATTAAAATATGTTTAAAAAGGTACACTAAACTATTTATAAACTATCTGAATAAGAATTCCCTTTGCTGCAATACATGTATGAGGTGATACAATGAATAAATTGACACACATTTGAGAAAGGCACTTTGGTATTGGGTAATAACATATGCTCTACCCACCTAACAGAATGAGGAAGAGAAGAAATGTCTGGCGATAAGTATATGTTTTAAGTACTTACCACAAGAATGTTCCAAGTTGTTTGTTCTTATGCAGACACATGGCATCATTCTTCTATTTCCTGATCCCTAACTGGTGATTACCCTGGGACTTCATGACATGACCTAACTGAGGAAATGTGAGTAGCTGCAACTGGAATCCACGATATAGAGCGGCATCATGCAAACAATTCTGCCAATCCCAAACTGCTAAACCGCTTCCCATCTGATGGTGAACAGAAGCAATCCCAGATATGGACCTCATCACTAACATTCATCTTTGGTCCTAAAGGCAAACTCAAGCTTGGAAGGCAAGTATTGATGTATAAGGCTTAGGTCGAGGGAAACATAAGTCACACAACTGATGGATGGATAAACTTGAGTCAATCTATATCACTGGTAATTAATTTGGGCGCAACCAATTTCCGTTGTTTTTACTTGTCAGTGCAATTACAGATAGGGATCAACCATTTGCAAATCAGCCAGAACCTGGGTCCAATGAGTGGCATACTAGACCAAACTGCATAGAAGGAATTGGAGCCAAGGCTACATTGTGGTTAATGTGCCTTCTTGTTTTAACCATGATACTGTTTAACCAAGTAACGCTAATCTGTTGAATAAAAAGGTGCACCTATTTTTCTGCACACTGTTATAAAAAATGAATTTCCTTACATTTGATAAATACGTTTTACAGGGATTCCATTTGGAATGTCTGCAGAACCTTTTGGACATTTCCAAAAGAGAAATCATATTTTAACAAAAGGTGCGTATCTTAAGTAAAACTGCAGGGTGTGTTCCTTTTAAGCAAGGAGCAGAGAGATATGGGGGAGCTATATAAAGAGAGTGAGGTGACAAAAGAGGGAGAAAGCAAAAGGAAAGAGGAGATAGAAAAGAACTAGTGAAAGGTGGAGGGTTAAGGTTGGGAGCATGGACAGCTAGAGGGGGATGATGAAGTAGTACAGAGAGGTTAGGAATATAGACTGGAGCTCCGAATTCGTGGAGAGGATGAGGAATTGGTGGGTCTACAGACAAGACATTTAGGGAAAAAACGGAGATAAGTGTGATGAGTGGGGTTTAAAAATAGGTATGGAGAGAAAGGAATTGCAGATTAAAAGAATGGGATAAAGGGAGGAAAGTCTAGTGTTGAAAATAAGAGTGAGAGGATAGAAAATGAAAGGACAGAGGGCAAGAGACAGGAATTGCAGTATGGGTGAAATATACAGCAAGAGCGGAAGGGTAGCAGAGAAGAAATGATTGTGAAATTACTAGTCTTAGGAATTTGCTAATTTACATTGCCAACTTTGTCCGTTAGTCGAAGTTAATGGAAACAGGTATTATTTGCCAAGGCTGCAACAGTCTTTTTAAAGTTATGTTATGTAATGTGGGTATTTATAGAGCGTTCATGCGCCTGAGATACTTGGCGCTAATGAGAAGAATAACATAAGAGATGAAAGAGAGAATTAAAAATGAACGCTGTAATGTGAGAAACTAAAAAGGATAGTCTTTACTGAGTTACTGAACATAAGTGATGTAGAGATAGAGGGTGGATCGCTCCTCCCTGTCGACACAGAAAAAGGTCTTTCACTGAAAGTTACTGTCTAGGTGTTGGAAATGGCCAGGATAAACTGCCCACTGGAATGCAAACATTGTTTAGGGACAAGAAGACAGACGTTTGTGGCTATAAAGTAAGAGTCATTTCCGCGAATAGCCTGATGCACAATTGAAAGTAAGAGCTTTAAACAAAACTTTCTTTTCTATAGGTAACATATGGTTGTGTTTTCGAATAGGCACAATGTGCTCTCCAGTAGAGATGCCTGAAATAAGCTGAGTGGTCACATTCTGCACCAATTCAAGACGTTTGGTAAACTTATCAGGGAGACCCAAATAAAAGACATTACCATATTTCAGGCAGGACTGGATAAAGGCCAAAACTATGGTGAATGGACTTGAGACATGACGTTTGAGCTGACAGAAATATGTGCTGGCCACCATAGAATCTTAGAAAGATCTGGGTTTAGATAGATACCAAGATTCCATACAATTATTGGTGTTATAAGACAATTGTCCACTATCTCGGGTCAAGTGATGAAGCTAAACCTAATGATTTCATTTCTGGTAATCAGCAGTTCAGGATTGAGCTTTAGAAAGGTGGCTTCCATCCAGGGGTGAACTGGGGTGAACTGTCATTAAGCCGGGAGCAAGGGCACAGTAGGTAGGAGCAGAATCAGGTGGGTGTATGAAAAAGCTCAAATTAGCTGGGTATCATCTGCGTGCATATATAGAATAGGATTTCGTGGTGCAGGGCTAATCGATAGATGCTAAATAACAGGGCTGAAAGGATTGATCCCTAGGGCACCTCACAGTTGATTGATTTAATTCCGGATCTGTGGTAATAAATTGGTCTGTGTATGGGAGGTGAGAAAGGTCTCAAACCATTTAATAGAAAGATGATCACAGCATGGAATGATCAAAGGTGTTGAAGGCTGTCGACAGGTCTAGCAACACTTATATGCCATTGTCTCCATTATCAACAGTTCGTCTTAGATCATACAGAACAGAGGTGCCCTGTTTATTACTGTAACCTGGTCGAAACCTGACTTACCAAGGCATTGACAAAAGGCTGTAGTTGATTAAAAGCCAGCTTTTCCAAGACATTCGAAGGCTGTGACTAAAATTGCAGTACTGAAATAGGTTGTAAATTATTCAAGTCAGAAGGAAAAGCATAGCCTTTTTTAACAATGGTTTGATCATTGACTCTTTCCAGTAAGTGAGTGGTTGAACAGTACAGTTAAATTAGTGGAGAGAAAGGGGAACAGTTGTTTCAAACTATTGGCAGGACATATTTCCAATGGTGAGCCCGATGGTTTGGAGCTGGCGATAACTTGAACCACTTCCAAAACAGAGAGTTTCAAAAAGTAAATGTGTTGTGTGAAACTGAGGAAGAGAAACTTCTAGGGTTGAAGTATCTGATTGAGGAAGAGGGTATTTTATGATTGTAGCCCTAATGTTGTTAGTTTTGTCATACAAGAAAAAGAGACAGTATCACAAATTTGTTGTTAGTCGGTTATTTGGCCCTGCCTGGCCAGAAGAGCTAATAGATCGTTGCTAGATGACCTGTTGTTCCAGATGAGCTAGGTTAGGCTTTTTCGCCAGACACTGAAAGAAATTAGATCTACTTACTCTTTGGATGAACTTATGGGCTTTGGAGATAATTCATTGATGCCATTTCCTTCATTTGTAAATTGCATTTGACACAGTGTAGTATAAGATCTTGTCTGAGTTCCTTTGTGCACGTACAACCTTATATTTTATTTTTAAATGATTTGTTCTTGAAAGATCTTACTCTGCTCATATGGATATTTTCCTATTAGATCACTTATAGAGGTCGTTGTGGAGGAAGTAGAGGTGCCCTTACACAATGCTGCAGCACAGTTCGACTGGCCAGCAAATGGGAGTGCAAGGTCAGCAGGCAGGCACCTACCTGGTGGGGAACCTTTCTAGGGTGAAAGGGTTCCCTGCTTCACGGGTGAGGCCATGGAGGGGAAATTATGGGAGCCCTCACCAACCAGCTCTGAGTTTTTGTCATCGTGACGTCACTGCTTGATTGAAGTAATTTATTACAAGAGAGTGGAGACATAATTTTCTTGTTAGAGGAACGTTCTGATGTCGGAGATAATCAGTTTCCCACTTATTGTACTCAAATCTGTGGGCCATGCATATTGTTGTGAATACTTATTAAAGAGATTCTATGACACTGAATCCTGGAAGGCAACCAGTTGACTTCAATTCAGTAACAAACGAGGTCAAACCCAATTATTTTGATTTTTGTAAGTAAAAAAAATTGCTCAAGTTTGTTTATGATACACCAGCATTTGTAATCACTCCCAGGCATATTGTTCTTAGAAGGGACAGAAATCATCATGCTCACATTAACTTACCCTGCATTACATTACAGGACATTGCTTTAATTACAGTACACCATACCCATTTTGCTAAGATCATTCTGATTTCTTTACTATGAATTACTCTACATAAAGTGACTATGATTACTATTTTCTACATTAGATGACCAGAGGGTTGTGTCTTGTGGAATGTCTGTATGTCTAAGAATATGTAAAACAGGCATGTCTGTAGTGTTTTATTTCAAGTATGTTCTAGGAAGACATTTGTAGTTGAGAGCTGAGATACTGATGAGTTCTGTCATCTCTCCACTTTCTCCTAGTTGTTCATGAATATAAAGGTATGACTGACATATCTTTGTGTTACTGAAATTTCTTTACATGGGGATTGTTGGATCACCTTGCCCAGCATTTGATTACAGAACGAGATGTATGATGCTTTTCATTGTGCTATAATACAAAAGCAGATAGCTCTGATTACACTGCATTTAATAAAGAAGCTCAGGCAAAGACAATAGGTCAGGTTGTATAAGTGAAAGTACTTTTTAATTGATTGACAAGTGTGTATGTGTATTGTCTTGTAAATGGGTCAGAATGGGTCAATGGGTGGGCGGATGGTTGGATGAGTGCAGAGCTTGATGAATGTATGGATGTCTGCATAAACCAAAGACTGGCTGGATGACTGTGCAAGTGTGTGTATAGAAAGGTGGATGAATGGCTAGAGAGATGAATAGGTAGAGGAGAGTGCTCTTGTGGTGTTGCCTGTTGCAGCCCAGAGTGTGCTTCGCACCATCACTCAGTAGTTCTGAGTGCATATGGCGATTTCAACCATCACTCAGAAATCTTGGCTACATAGCCAGGATTTCCCCCATAAATCAGTAATCCTCAGTGCATGATCAGTTGTGCACCATCACTCATTACTCATGAAGGCATGTTCAAATCTGTGCCATCACTCAATAATCTTTCACGCGTGTTCAGATCAGCCCATTTAGTTTTTTTGTAAACATTAGTACATGTTCAGATTTGCACCATTGCTGTTCATTGACTGAAGTGCAATAACCAGCAGCGAGCTCCAGAAGCAACCATTGCAGAGGAGAAGGAGCAACTCGCAGGGCTCGAGTCGGGGTAACACGCGGGTGGACGGCGTCCCCCCATTTATTTTACCGGGAGCTCGATAACTGGAGCAAATGGAGCCACACATTCCCTCTTTGGCCTCTCTGGGGCGAGATCGGCGCTCATTCAGAACGCTGATCACGCGCTGGCTTCTCTGATGCAATCGCATCTAAGGGGTGAGCGAGGGGAGGCAATGAGTCTGATGGTGCAAGCCACCTTTCGTGACGTCACTTCCTGTCGTGACGTCAGCGTCCCCCCACTTCTTTTTTTAGGACTTGTGCCCTGGCACCTCGATGTTGTGCAATAGTGCTCACCTCGTGACTGAAATTGGATGCTGAAATGGAGCTGGAGCTAAACTAGCTGAAGCACCATGGCTGTCAAGTTTAATTTTGATTTGTGGTCGAAAGGCTTCAAATCTATATTGGTCTTCCTTAAAAAGGATGCAAACTTCTAACCATATAGCTGATCAAAACGTACACAGGAATTCAACTAGCTCTCCATAAATTGTCAAAACCTTATAAATCGAGCCCAGAATTATAAAAGGAAAAAGACAGTGAGGCTACAGCGACAGGCAGAGGAGATTGTATTGACAATTGCCCTCAAAGGACAGAATAACAACCTAAAGACAAAGACTAAAGCACACATATCTGATTTCAAGGAACAATTTAACCAGAAAAGGAGTTCTAGGGGAAGACACATGTTGGAGGGATGGAATGGGTATTGAGTGTGTCAGCAAATGTGTTCTAATGCTAGAGGGACTGGGTAGAAAAGGCTGCTTGGTTCTTGAACATTGTATTAGAGGTTGGGAGGTAGACACTAGGGATAAAAGAGAGAGTGAAACTGCCAGTCAGTGAGCATGGACTCCTGCGCTCAAGCAAAAGCTGAAGGGGCATGCCTAGGAAAAAGTCCCAATCAGGTCAAAGACCAACTCAACTCAACATGCAAACGGGCCAAAACGTACATGAAAGCTCGAAAGATCAGTGCCCTCTATCTGGACAAACATTTACGATCTGCTCTTATTTCCCTCTACCATCATTTCTTTGACAAACGAAGGATCTCATTTAAGGCTCTGTGCCGCACGTACATATCCATACACAAAACAGACTCCAGTTTATGTATATCAAGCACCTCTTACATGGACAGACTACACCAAGAAACCCAAAATCTAATGGCAATTTTCTTTAAAAAAAATAATATTTTTATTGCTTTTTTCCTTCCTTTTTCATATACAATAACAGCAAGTGTACATAAATTACTCACATAAAAATCAATTAAGATAACCAAGATAAATAACATTCAATAGAGTAGCAGCACTGATTCAAAATTCATTCCAATTTGTAAACAAACACAGCTTATAATGATCTAAATAATGATGCTTAATACAACATATCCAACCAAGTCGTGAGCGCCCCCATATCCTCCTCCCTTTACTTTTAGCCCACTTGCCTTTACGTGCATTCAATTTTTTTTTTTAAAACACACTTCATTGATTTTTATTTTGTTGAACCTTGTATGATCTTGAATACATTTGGTACATTGTTGTATTAAAAAGGCAGTTTGTCATACATTCATGAGTACCAGTAATTTACAGCTAATAAACAATTATTAACTTGCATAGTTTGAACAATGTATTCACATTTCGGAGTCATTCCTTTAGTGCAGGCATTAATATAGCTAAATATACTTCCAAAAGCGTTAACTAAACAAACAATCCCTCCCTCCACCCACTCTCTGATCTGGCTCTATCTCCGTTTATGTTACTGTCGTATGGTTCTACCTCAGTTACCTTGGTGCATCATGTAGGGGCATATGTTGAGTATGACATGGTATTGTGCGTCTGTCCTGTTCTTGGACCGGGCCCTACTGTGCGGTGTCAGGTTGAGAGGCCTCTCCTACGTGCCGTGTGTTGTGGGAAAGGGTGCGGGTGCAAGGGCTTTGAATGCCTCCAGGATAAGGTCCCAGTCCAAAGAGATCTGATTCTTCCACAGTCCTCTGGCCTCCTCCCGTCTGATGACTGCACTCTCTGCTCCCCCGCAACGAGCCACTTCCCCATGCCAAATGTGGACCGCTGGGTGCCGAGCCAATTTCCATTTCATTGTTATGGAACGTTTAGCTATGAGTAAGCATAGGTCAGTGAAACGAGGCTGCACTTTTTGTGATTTTGGAAGTCGATGCATTCCTAGTATACAGCTTTCGACAGTATCTCCTACAGTTATGCCTGTTGCATTTCCTACAATGTGTATGACTTCCGTCCAAAACTCTCTGAGTCCTGGGCAGGACCATAACGTGCAGAATGTCTGCCTCTTCTGCCATGCATCAAGGGCAGTGGTGCTGTGTGGTCGGATATATGCGTTGTAGGTGGTGTGGGGTGACGTAGGCCCTATGTAAGATCATGTACTGTATGAATTTAAATTTGGCATTGCGTGATACCTTTTTGGGGTAATCTAAGATGGCGGCCCACTCCTTAACGGACAATTCCTTCTCCAAGTCTCTAGACCATTTGTTGCGTAGCTCAGTGAGGGGGATTCCTGCGTGTGCCCAGGCTCCCTTGTATAGCAATTTTATGAGGTGGTGCCCTTCACCCATTAAGTACATCGCCTGCACGAGTTCATGTGATGGGGGTTCTTCCCTAGTTGGAGCCCAGTGTTTCTTTACATAGCGAAGTATAGCAGCGTGTATCATGAACAAATTGCCTGGGACCCTGTTCTCCAGAGTAAAGTTCTCATGGCCCATTAGGACGCCGTTGTTAAACAGCGCCCCTACTGTGGTGACCCCCCCCCCCTCAGACCAGCTGAGGGTATTCCGTTTAGTGATCAGGCCAGTGGGTGTGGGGATGCCTAACAAGGGAGTGTTATTGGCATATGGGGGACGCTGGTGTATGTATTGCATTGCCTTTTTCCAATATGTAAGTGCTGTGCATAGAAGCGTTGGGGCTCCTTGGGGGATCGTTCTCCAGGCAGTAGTAGGGTGTGTAGGGCTCCTCGGTTGATGTCTTGTGCGGTATAACCCAGTTTGTGCAGATTACGTCCGGCAAGCCAGTATGATAGCCATTGGAGTTGACTCGCGTAGCAGTATGCGTGGAAGTCAGGTGCCCCCAGCCCCCCTCTGTCTGTCTCCAGTTGTAATTTGGTAAGTCCCACCCTTCTGCAGCCGGTCTCCCAAATCAGGTCCGATAGTAATGTATCTAGTGTTTTAAATAGGGAGGTAGGGATCAGTACCAGTAGGTTTGTAAAGAAATATAACAGACGTGAGAGAACCACCATCTTAGATATGGCTATACGGCCCATTACAGAGAGCGGTAGCGAGGTCCAGAAGGTCGTCTGGGAGAACAGCGCCCTTACTGTTCTGGTCAAGTTGCCCTCTATTAGCTCCTGTTGAGCTCTATAGATTTGGATGCCTAGATATTTGAACGTGTGCAGTGCTACTGAGAGGGAACGCTGTCTAAATCGGATCACCTCTGGGCGTTCGCCAGGGTGGAAGAAGAATGCTTGGGATTTTGTCTCATTTATGGCTAGGCCCGAGATGTGTTCAAAGTGTTGGAAAATACTTGGCGTCGGCTCTAGGTTACCAATCAGGTCGTGAGTGTATACTATTAGGTCATCCGCAGATGCTGACAGCACGTGTGTAGTGTTTCCCATTCTAATTCCCATTTGCCCTGCTTTTTTCCGTAATCTGATGGCTAGAGGTTCCAATGCAAGTACGATTAGTAGTGGGGACAGGGGATATCCTTGACGAGTGCCCCTGCCTAGCGGGTATGTGCGCGATATATGATTCTCGGTGCGGACTCGTGCCATGGGGGCTGTGTATAGGAGCTGTACCCATTGCAGGTATGCAGATGGTATGCCAAACTTTCCCAGAGCCTTTACCATGTATTCCCATTGGAGGATATCAAATGTCTGCCTCAGGTCCAGGGTAATGCATCCTGCATTTGGACATTCTACTGGAGTGGCCTCCATGACATGGTACAGTCGTCTGATATTCAAAGATGTGCTGTGCGCTGGCACAAAGCCACATTGATCCGTATGGATTAGTTTTGGCAGATAGGGGAGTAACCGGCGTGCCAATATTTTGCTCAATATCTTATATTCTGTGGCAAGAAGCGACAGTGGGCGGTACCCTGAAATGTCCGTGGGGGCTCGCCCCGGTTTAGGGAGTGACACCACCAATGCTTGATAGTAGAGAGTGGGAGTTTTCCTGCGTCTAGTGCAGTTCGATCTAGTTGCTCCATTTGGGGGGTCAATGTGTCTGAGAATGTGTCTAAAAACTCTATTGGCAAGCCGTCTAGTCCTGGGGCCTTATTTTGTGGTAGCTCCCAGATGGCCTCTTTGATTTCGCTCTTGTGATAGGGTCTGACAGGTCGTCCTGGGCCGCCCGATTAAGTTAGGGATAGGTTAGGTCGTCTAAAAAGACGTCCATGGGTTCGTACGTTAATTTTGTCGGGGTTTGATATAGGGATCGTAGTACTCACAGAATGCCTCATTTATTGCTTGCTGAGTGCTCACAGTGTCTCCTCCTGGCGTGGTTATCTCATGTATTGGGATGGGTGGTGGGGGGGGGGGTGCATCTCGTATTATCTTTGCGAGGAGTGCTCCTGACCTGTCTGCCTCCGCATGTTTTATCTAGGTATAGGATCTATAGTCCATAACTCTGAGACTCTCCAGCAGATCGGTGTGCTGAATTTGTGCCTCCTGCAGTGGTGCCATTTTAGAAGGGTCTCTTGCTGCTTCTTGTTCTAATTTGTTCATGCTGTTTTCGACAGATTTAATATTGGTGTATATTTCTTGTCTCGCCCCTGCTGTAGTACTAATAGCAGTTCCCCGTATAACAGTTTTAAACGCATTCCATTCTATGAGACGCAAGGAGGCAGAGTTAGTGTTCTCCGTAAAGTAATTGGTAATGGCCGTTGCCATTGTATTCCGGAAGACAGCATCTTCCAGCGCTTGCGGCCATAATTTCCAGGTGGGGACGGGTGTGGGGATCCGGCCCCAGGCAAGGGAGATCTCTAACGGGTTATGGTCTGAGAAAGTCTTCCACAAATAAGTGGTGTGAGTCACTTGTGTAGTGAGGGAGAGGGAGCAGAGTATTCTATCTATCCATGTGTGGAGTTGGTGTGTCGGGGAAAAGAAGGAGTATTCTCGACTGTTTGGGTTCTTTAAACGGCATACGTCTCCCAACACCCAGCCACCAGACCATCTGCTTAGTGCCGCCGACTGTTTAGTGGACCCTGCACCTTGAATTGGGGGGTGCGAGCGGTCCATTTGGGTGTCCAGGAGTGCATTGTAATCGCCACCCAGTATCCATGTGTAGCTCTCCCAGTCCGCTAGTATTGCGTTTAGGCTTGTAAGGAATTTGTCTTGCTCAAAGTTTGGGGCATATAGACTGCCTATTATTATGTGTGCGCCATCCAGCGTGCCATGTACTAGGATGCATCTGCCCTGCAGGTCTGTGCGCTGTTCTAATGCCGCAAACAGGATCCCCATGTCTGAGCCATATTGTCGCCCCTCTAGCGAAGGCTGAGCATGATGTGGTGAACACTTGTCCTTTCCACTTTTTATGCAATTTTGTCGCCTCAGAGTCGGTAAGGTGGGACTCCTGCAGGAACACCACCTGTGCCCTACGCCTATTTAGTTGCGCATGTATCCTGTGATGCTTATGAATTGAGCCCAGTCCCCGTACGTTCCAGGTTATTATGTTATACGTGCCCCGCATGTGTTTGTTGTTCTGTATGTGTTTCGTGAGCCTGCCTTAGGTAACGAGGTTAGCAGTGTACAATGTATGATATAGAGTAAGCCAGTTTCCCAAAACACCCTTGTAACATTCAACACTAGGTCCAGTGCTGGAACTGGGCTGGTCCAAACTATGAACACAACTGTGTTAACAATCAACAGAGTTGGGGTTGCTTTCGCAGTGAGGGGGCTGTCTCTTGTGCCTTGCATGATGCAGTATGCGATTAACCCTGGGTACTGAACTCCGCTCCGCTGGCAGAGTTTGTGGAATTTTGCATACTCCGTGTTGAACGCGAAGTTCCTGAAAAACTTACGACTCCGCAGCGGAGCGGAGTTCAGCCCCGGACCCTCCAGCCTCCCACCCCCCGCAATAAATTTTCTAAATGCAATCTACAATTAATGTAAAATAAAACCGCACTTACCTAATTGCGGCGTCCCGGGCTGCCCTCCTCCCCCTCGTCGTAATCTCATACGTTAGACATACGTCATGGTAGGACTGAGCATGCGCGCGCATGCGCAGTCCTACCATGGATTACGGCGAGGAGGAGGGCAGCCCGGGACGCCGCGATTAGGTAAGTGCGGTTTTATTTTACATTAATTGTAGATTGCATTTAGAAAATATTTATTGCGGGGGGTGGGAGGCGCGGAGCGGAGCTCCACGGAGTTTTTGGCCAACTCCGTGGTGCTCCGCGTAGAGCAACTCCGCCTGCTGCGCCCAGGCTTATATTGCAATATGTGAGCCCCTGAGTGCCCGGACCATGTTCATTTGTTAAGGTGTTTCCTCTGAAGCTGGGGGGGGAATGATGCACCGCTGGCAGCGATTACCTCCTTTGTTACATTTTTGGACTGTTCAGACGGGTTGGGGCTTTCCGGTCAGGTGCCTCACTAGCCCAAGAAGTCATCAGCTGTTTGGGGGGTCACAGTGTGAAACAGGGCGATACTGTTCTCAGAGTCAGAGTGTATAGTGTTTTCTTCTGACGATTCCGACGAGGAGTAGGGGTTGCAGTCCCTGAAAGTGGATGCCACAGCATGCGCCGCTTCTCTTCCTTTTTGGGCTTGCTCAGGTATAGGGCTCTTCGCATGGGATTTGCGATTCGTTTTAGTACGGCGTGGCCTTCTTCCTGTCGTGCTCTTTTGGCTTTGATGTATGCTTTGCGACGAGTTTTCAGATGTCATAGGGGGGAACATGACCTCCAACCATTCATCCGCCTCTTCTGGGCTGTCAAAGAAGTGCGTCTATTGGTCATGAATGACCTTCAGACGGGCGGGGAACAACAGGGCATACTTAAGGTCCAGGGCTCTAAGTTTCTTCTTGGTCGCTTGATACAAGGATTTCCTGCGTTGGACGAGGATTGTATCCCCGTGGGGATTTTGTGGGCCCGTTCTACACAGAAGAAATCAGAGAGGCCCTCGGGGGCCACATGCTCACGAAGCCATTGTTCCATGAATTTGGTAGCGTTGGGACCCTCACATTGTTCCGGAAGTCCGATGATACGAACGTTGTTCCTTCTTGTTCGCCCCTCAGCATCTTCAACCCTGTCCTGAAGCCCAGACACTTGTTGTTGCAACTGCGTTATTTGTGCCTCGTGCTCTTTATGGTGTGGTAACATTTCTGCCAGGGTTAGTTTGTTGGCCTTGACAGTAGTTGCTAATTTGGCGTGGTCTGCTTTTAGGAGGGTGAAGCCGGTGGTCAGTGAGCCTATTTGCTGTTCTATGGCCTTTCGTGAGTCTCTGACCTCCTGCAGGATTAAGTCGAGCTTATCCGGGGCTGACTCCATGTTTGTGGGTGGGATGCAGCTCGATGAAAGAGTTTGGGTGGTGTTGTCTGTTTCTTCTGACTGCTGCGTATTCGTGGTGGTTGCGTCCGGTATCTTCCCTTTTGGGCGCCCCATGGTGCAGCAGGTGCCAATCCATAGAAGGAGCGGGCTCTGTTGGGCTTACAGGGTAACTATGCCAGACTGCGCTTGAAGCCACTGGTTTTGTAGAAGGGGCTAATCAGACTCGGTTACGACCTTTGTAACTTCGACAGCACTGTGGGTCGGGGCGCCTGATGACCCCACTCTGTGTATCTGCCCCTACAGCATATGTTGTATAGAGGAGGGCTATGAGGCTATCTCATAGGGTTGTCTCTGCTGGTACTCAGGAATGCGACTCCGGTTCCCGGTCTCTGTTCGGGTATAGGGTCCATATAGCACGCCTATGCCTGCACTCCACGCACTTTCTTTCTCCTGTATGCTGTCCACCTCTTCTTTGAGTGAGGGTTCTGGACTAGTTGCCTCTGCGACACAATAGTGCTGGGCTATATTGTTATGGCTGTATGTGCGGCGTCAGCCGCTGCACACCGCTCACTTACGCGGCCCGGCGCTTTCCCACTCAGTCAGAGATTGATGTAGGCCGGGGGGACTTGCTGTGTCGACAGTTTGCCGCTAGATGATGGCTTTACCTCTATTGTAGGACTCCGTGATCAGTAACTTATCTCTGCGCCCCTGAGTCACTCCTCTGGTCCGGGTTGTAGGCTGCAATGTGGGGCCCGGACACTGGGAAACAGCCTCAATTTAAGCCCTGTTTCGGTCTGGGGCACAGGGCTCGGGAGCATGTTCGGGCAGGCCTGGCGCACCTTCAGTTATCTTCTCCTGTTACGGGTCCCCATGCGGCAAGTTGCGTACATCTGCGGCCTAGGTCCTCGCACCCCGCTGCCGCCTCGCTAGCGCTCCATGCCCTGGAGGCGTCACTCCAAGCTTTTTACGGTGCTAGGGGCCAGGTCACAGCGTGGGTCCCGGGCATCAGGGGACAACTTCAATCCCGGCCACACTCCAGATCGAGTTCCAGGCCGCACCCGCAGATGGGGCGCCTCGTCCAGCCTCCCCCCTCCGCCGGACTCACCGCAGCTCAGGGCAGCTCCACCTGCTTCGGATCAGTATCCGCCATCGCCTGGTAATGCATTGTGTGGGCCCAAAGCTCCTCGGCTTCCAGCGCGGCCCGTCGGACCCGGCCCGCAGCAGGCAGCGGCCCGCCCCCCTGGCCAGGCCCAGTCAAGGCAGCAAGGACGTCTCGACCTCACGCTCTGCTCCCACCACTCTTGGATGGAGCGCTAGGGGCTCGCCAGGTAGGGAGGGTTACACTTCTCCACAGCGCGGGGGAAGCAGGCCAAAGGCCGGACTCGTCGAGGAACCGAAGGCCCCAGTAAGTCCGCCACTCCGTTTCAGTCTTCGGTCCACGATGGGGGCCAACGATCCCGTGTCTCAGCAGCGGGGGGGGCCCACAGCGATCGCCCTCCGTCCTCCCCAGCAGCGTTCCACCACCTCAATTCAGTGCCATTGCTCTGTCTCTGTGCTCGTCCTCTCAGGTGCGTGGTCTGCGCCCGACTCGGGCCCCTTCTCCACTGTCGGGGATCGATAGGTCGCTGCCTATTTTCGAAGCGACCAATCTGTGCCCCCTCCGCACCACTACCGGCTGGGGGGTGTGGTGCTAGTGGATGGCCCCCAGCTTCGTGTCATTTATCAGGATATCTGGTCCGGGCACGGAGCTCAGCTAAGTTGCGACTGCCATATTTGGCAGTTAGTCACGCCCCCCCGCCTTTACGTGCATTCAATGCATTTTTAAAATAATATACATGCGGAAAGCATCCTTTCCATTGCTGAAAGGTCAGAGGTAAAGGGTCTAGCCATGATGAGGAGATACACAACCTAAAACTAAATCATTTCCGATCCGGGCCCAGCAAGTGTCTCCTCCACCCCCAAGTTGGGATGATGGGGTGATATTAAGTTTCAAAACTTCCCCTAAGAAACCTACAATTTCTATTTCAAGCAATTTTAAGCTGGGGCAGGAATAAAATATGTGAACCAACTCCGCCTTCATAGCCTGGCATCCAGGGCAGCGGGTCCCCGTCACACCACCCCATTTCGCAATCTTTGCTGGAGTTATATATAGGTCAAACAGCGTTTTGTAATGTTGTGACTGTAGATTTGAGGCACACATAATTGCCCCTCCCATCTCAAGTGATTTCAAGAAGCCGGGTCAGCCATATCAAGCCTGTCCCGTCATTTTCCATTATGTTTCTCCAAGTCGTCAGGGAGCCGTTCCAACAAACAACCATATAGCTGCGAGACAGAAGGGGTGGTGCTTTTAACCAATATTTCCAACAAAGGTATTCGATCAAAGCCAGCTACTCCCCCAGTGTTTCTCGTAAAGAAATCCCGAATCTGTAGGTATTTAAAAAAATCCTGTTGCACAACATTAAATCTGATGCAGACCACCTCAAAGGGTGCAACAGATTCCCAACTAGGAGATCTCCTATCCTGCCAAGCCCCCACGTCCCCACCTAACAAAGCAGCTATTGTGAAATATGCTGGGCAGTTGTTCATTCCAAAGCAGGGGAGTGTATCTGCTATACCAACCCACCCCAATTTCTTTCGAACACTCGCCCAATTTCAAAATGCGGCAAGTAGAGTTTTGAAGTGAGTCCGCTTAAAGTAGCTTGGCTCAAAGAACTTCAGTAAGCATCCTTGGGCTGAGCTGCAGATCAAAAGCTCATTAATGGAGGGTACATAACCGATTGCGCGGCAGTCTATTACCCGGAAGTTGAATAGTATATTGTAGCACTGCATGGCAGCAGCTAAATAATATAATCTGAGATTGGGAAGCGCCCACCCCCCCCATCTCTTGGTAAGCACATAAAAGTGTTAGCCCTCCTAGTGTTCCCATAAACCCAAATAAAGCTTGCCACTAATCTATCAATTTTTTTTAAACCATTCATTATTAAATTCCAATGGGACAGTGCGAAAAACATATACAGCAATATAGCAAGAAATATCATTTTCACCAGGTTACATCTCCCGATTACAGAAAGTTTCAAATGATCCCACTGTGTAAAATCCTTCTTGATTTTCTCTAAGATGGGTGTTAGGTTTAGATCGATTATGCACTCCACCTTGGCAGTGATACAAACTCCTAAATATATAGCTTCATCTGTAATCCTACTATCGGAGGCAAGGGTATGTCTATTAATCAATACTTTTAGCCCTGTTTAGTAGAAACCCAGATTGGGTCCCGAAATCTTCTGCAATCTCCTCAACAGCACATAAAGCCCTGTCCGGATCGCTGGTAATTATGGCCACATCATCAGCATAGGCCAGGAATTTCGTATCCCAGTCCTGTAAGCTGACAGGCAAAATATCCGGTGACGATTGCAACCTCCTGAGAAAGGGGTCAATAAATAACGCGAATAACAAGGGGGAGATGGGGCAGCGCTGTCTCGTGCCCCTTTCTATTGTGAAGGGCTCTGATTCATGCCCCATTATTTGTAAACGATCTATAGGTTTATTATACATTACGCAAATTGCATCAATGAAGTCCCCCCCAAGCCATTTGCTTCCAGAGCCTGCCACAGAAAGGCCCATGACACCCTGTCGGAGGCCTTTTCAGCATCCAATAAGGCCACTCGCATAGGTTTTGCAAGGACTTCAGTTGCATTGAATAGAGAAATAACCCTCTGAACTTGATCGGTAGTCCCTCTACCGGGGATAAACCCGTGCTGCCGTTCCGACACCAGTCGATGTATAACGCCCGATAGTCAGCTGGCAAAAATGTTAGAATAGACCTTCATCTCACTATTAAGTAGTGTGATTGGTCTGTACGAGCCCAGAGCTGTGGGGTCCTTACCTTTTTAAAAAATAATAATAATATTAGCAATGCCGCATGACCCGGGGGGAGAGGCTCCTGTTTTAGCGTTGTTAAACAGACTCAGCAGTTCGTGATGAATTTCTGTAAAGAACACCTTATAAAACTCAAGGGGGATGAGATCTGCCCCAACTGCTTTCCCTGATGGTAGGGCAAACAGAGCCGCAGGTAATTCTTCAGGTAGTATAGCACTCCCTAACAACAATCTCTTCTCATCAGTGATAACGCTTGGTTGACCCAAACTACCAATGTCTAGCAGCGCAGGGCAACAGTCGAGGGTACCCTTATAAAGATCTGCATAAAAGCCCCTGAAAACCTCTCTTATTTTGCCAGGATCTGTAAATATATTACCATGCATATTCCTTACTTTGTTGATACAACCTGCCACGCTCTGTTGCTGTGCCCTAGCTGCGAGTAAGCGCCCAATGCACTCACTATACTCATAGCGGTCCTGATCTTTGGCCAGGTACTTCCCAGCTGTTTTCTCAGCAAAATGTTCATTTAAGCGAGCCTTCGTAACAGCTATCAGGTTCAAAACAGGGGCAGGATCCTTCCCAGTTTCTACAACACAGATTATTTCTGCTTCCAGATTACTTAACTTTTGATATAGCTCCTTACTGCATCCTAGCTCCCGCTTGTTTAGTAATGCTAAAGCTCAGGGTTTCCCCCCTCACCCCGGCTTTGAATGCATCCCAAACTATTACCGCAGAGGAGCTTCCTTTATTCAGCTAAAAAAAAACATGATCCAAGGCTTCATATGTTGGCCCAGCATAGCTTTCTTTACTGCAACAGAGCCCACCCCTTGAGCCATTCAAATTAAAATCCCCAAAAACTATAAATGGCCCAGGCCAAGATGGGAGTTCAGCTGCCAAAAAATTAAACAGACTGGGATCATCTAGTACTAGGGCATAGATTGAACATAGTGTAAAAGACCCACTACCCAACTTGCATTCCAGTATTGCCCATCTTCCCAGCTTATCTGCTGTGTTGCGCCCAGGGGTAACAGTATTTCCTTTTCACTAAGATAGCAACACCCCTAGTCCTAGTGTCCTGCATCGTATGGCAAACCACCTTCAATACAAACGAGTTCAACATAGCGCTGCCCTTACTGGCAATGTGGGTTTCCTGTAGACAATACACATCTGCTCTTGAAAAATGTAAGCCCTCCAGTATCCGCCTTCTTTTTGCTTTATCATTTAACGCACAAATGTTAATGGAGGCAATGCGCAATCTAGCCATAGCTCCTAGAGACTGTCATAACCACCCGGATATACCATCCCAATGTAGCAAATACCATGCTGCTGCCCCAACTTATATTTTGTACAGCGTCTGCTTTATACTTGACTGTTGAACACATATTCTCCTGGCTATATCCATATTCATAGTGCTGCAGTTCTTTTGATAAAGAAAAGTACCTAATCACACTTACATCCACTTGCTGTATATTGATTGTCACACCATCAATCAACCTGCCGCCACTCCCTCCCCAAACCCCGTCCCCCTCCCTGACAAACCCCCAAAGCTCCCAAAACCCCAGCACCCCCCCGCCACCTCCTCCCACTAGTGAAAGCGGCCAGAACAAACCGGTCTGTGTGATGGAGACCGGTAGCAGCCACCGCAGAGCTCTCACCCGGTCCCTTTCAGATGTAACCCCCTGCTCCCGCCCCAGAAACGTGCCAAGAGGAAAAAAGAAAACAGAAACGAAAGGAGAGATAAGAAAAAAGGAAGACATTGTTAATATTACTGATATTAACAATAATCAAGTCAATTCGTAAGGAGAGCCTCAGCTCTATATGTTGCTGCTGCCTGCCAAGACCTGGCCCAAATATTCTTTTGCTTGAATTTCTGATGCGAAGAATGTAACAGACCCTCTAACGATAGTTTTCAGTCTGGCAGGAGCCAGCAGGTATGCTTCAAAGCCCGCTTCTTGAAAAGGTTTGATCACCTGTCGCAAACGCCACCTGCATTCGACAGTTGTATGGCAAAAGTCTGGGCACACAAACAATGACGATTCTAGGTATGTCCGTGTTGCATCCGGGGGAGCTTTCTTAAAAATGGACTGGCGAAGCAAAAAGTTACCAAAGAATATTAAAATAGCCCTTGGTTGTCTTGCGTCTCTGCTAGCCTGAACTGTTTTACTACGGTCAGCCGGAAACCGGTGAACTTCTGAGGCCCAGTCCCATCCTGACAGCTCAGGGAAGGCATTTTTTAAGAGATCCAACATAAAAGTGCTATTATCCCCCTCAAGGCCTTCATCAATCCCCAGGAACCGAAGGTTATTCCTGCGCTCTCGGTTTTTCATGTCCTCTAGCTTCCACTGCACATCGGTTAATTGGGGCTCATGCGACTTGGCTTGCTCTTTCACCACGGTGACCTCTGCTTCCAAGGCTGTGGTCCTGTCCTCGATGCAGCTAAGGCGCTCCCCAATCTCCGAGCAGGCCTTCCCCACCTTCCGGACGGCGCCTTCCAGCTTTTTTGTAGTGTGTCTTGCCCTCTTACTGTCTGCCCGTGTCTCAGCCCGATGCTCTTTAATAGATTCCAAGATTAAGCCTAACTCGGAATTTAAGGACAAATTCACTATCGGCTATACGGCGGATGAGGCGGTTTCATTCAGGGCTGGTGCTTCCTCCGGGGTCCCAACCATTTTTGTTTGGGAGTAATCCCATTTCAGGCTACTGCCGGCTAAGTTCTTGCTCTCCTCCTCCGGGATTCTGGGTTGCCCTTAAGAGTCTTCTGGTGCTTTGAACGCTTAAGCGCTGTCTCAGGTGCTTCCAATGTGCTGGACCCAGAAGTTGATGAATTAGTGCCGCTAGTTTCACTGAGATATGAGTTAGGGGCCTCTGAGTCTGAACCATCTGTAAGGGAGAATTTATCCGCCCCGTCCATGGTGAGATCTGTCACAGCCGTTGGTCCACATTGATCCATGCTGTGCTTCTTGCTATACCCTTCCTCCCCAAGAGTAACAGGCTGAGGAGTAGAGTTAGCTCTAGCAGCTTCGCAGAGAGAGACCTGCCCCACCACTATGGCGTTACCCAGACAGTCACCCTGCTCTTCAATCTCCAAGTGCGAGGGTCATTCGGATGCCATTGGCAGTATTCCCCCAGAGTTGGCCTGGTCTCCTTCTGCAGCACTTGGCACGGAGGCTCCCCCAGCCCATGCATCAGCGGTCAAGAAGGCACTAGGGTCTGACTTGCCCTGCTTCTAAGAGGAGCCCGGATGGCTTGTACCACTACCAGAGTTCTAAATGGAGAAAGATTCTGTGATTACAGGCTGTGGCAGCCATACAAAGACCCATAGATCCCTCCTCCATGCCCAAACCTGTCCCAGCATTTTTGATGGCTGCTTGGATCTGCCTTTTTCCTGCTCCCATGCCTTCCGCCCTATTTTTCCCCCCCAAGCGCGAATCAGCTGGCTTACCTGACCCTGCGCTGGCCTGTTCAACAGTAGAATCCAGTTTGGGGCCCAGAGTACGGGCGGCTGGTCTTGCTGATGAGGAGGAGAGCACTTCTCCCCTGTCTTTTGGATGTTTTGCAGTCTTTGGGGGCATGTTCACAGGAGTAGCCAGCCAGGCAGTACCGGAGATGAAGCCGGCCACCAATAGGGTGATTCCTCTAGTAAGCCCCGCCCACCCGCCGAGAACGCCTCGGCACCGTCGTGCAACGAGCTCCAGCAACGAGGAGCACCAGGCCGCAAGCCCGCCGTCCCCTGGAGCAAGAAATTCGGCCAGCATGCCGCTCTGACCACACAGGAAGAAGAGCAACGTCCAACGAGGACCGCCGGCTCAGGTAACCAGCAGCTTTGCTGATGTAATCGGCAGGAGTGTGGGAAGGAGAGAGGTCTGCCAGAGAGCTCCGCAGCGGTACGTCTAAGCGGCCACCATCTTGCTTCAGAAGTCCTAATGGCAATTTCCATTCCATTTCGCCAAAATTTAATAAAAACTATATAAGTGCTCAAACTCTGGGAGCTCAGGAAATTCTTTTATGGCACTCCCGTCATAACCAACCTCCAACATTACTAACAGATCTTGAGATTCAACAAAGGGCTTAAGGGTAAACTTGAAACCACATGTGTTTCAAATAAACACAGCTATTACCTCTGCAACCTCACTGGGTCTTAGTTAGTCGCATCAGGTCATTTCAGTAATTTATTTTTCTATCTTGTAATGGAGAAAAAATCAATAAACATGGCAAATAATAAGGATTAAAATGAACTTTGAACATAGTACTTGGGGTGGTTGGTGTGTTAGCCACTTCCGCTCTGTATAAAGTTGTCAGTTTACAAATCTGTTATTACAATGAATTTTTTGCATGGAAAACGTAGACAAATAGTCAATTTTGCAAAAAAATAGGCAAAATATTAAGACAATTATGAAAAAGCAAGGTTGGCATGAATGTGTCCATGTATATTGTTTCAAACTTCACTATTCATTTAAACACTCTTTATTACATATTTTCAAATTACATGTATATGACAAAATGTGTAGCATTAAATGTATAATGTTGTAGTTAATGACGAGAGTCAATGTTAAACTGGGCAAGAGGACGTTACTGCGCTAAAAGAAATGAAAAAACTTTATAGTATGGAAGCAGATTCAAAATGACCTAATTGTATAGTGTAGGGACAATGCAAAAATAAGTGGGGAGAGATGAGCAGGGGATAAAGGAGGAACAACAAGCTCCTCAATCTTCAACTGTTGCCCTGTTGGGAAAATTGCCAATTTTCTATTGACCCTGCACCCTCGCTCACTTCTTACGAGCCAAGTATTAAATAATTGTCTGAACTTCACCTGCTCCTTCTCACAAGTGCATAGTGTTGAAAATCCTCTCCTAGTCTGATTCTTCCACTTTTCTATACAATGTTTTCCTTTTAATTCTTCAGTTGACAGTTTTGTTACCTTTCAATTTTTTGTTTTGTTGACTTTCGATTGAGCATCTTTTTCGAGCTCCTATTTGTAACTTGAGTGATATAACATTAATGTTAACATTAAAATTGAGTAACAAGAACATATGGTTTGTATTTAGACAATTGACCATGTCAAAAAGAGACCTAAATTCTACGACTCGTTCATTTGAAGGGACGAGGAACTTTGGACACATAGGATTGCTGCTCCACAACTTTTGTCAGCCATTTGTCTACCTTTGATTTTGGTGTTATTCCATTAGTTTTATATGCATTTTGATTGCTTTATCATTTCCTATGTTATCACTGAGGCCAAAGGTTGCGTAGCATTCACTGCTGAGAGTCGTTAAATATGCTAATTAGCCATCACTACTAATAATTTTCAAAAATTCAGTGCTCTGGTTAAATATATTGTGTGAAAAAATAGTATACATGACTGAAATGTGGAAGGGTTTAAGACTTACAGTCCTGCAATAATGTTGTATAGAACAATCTTTACTGATACGATCATAGATTCAAATTAAAGTGAAATGTATTCGAGGTTGGATCAAAATCACAGAATACATCATGAATATTCAGATACATAGTTGGTGTGGCTATAACTGAACGGTGTGGTTGAATACCATCCTAGCAAAGCTTTTTTTGAGAAAAAGTACTTACTAACTTTCCAAATGACTATGAATATTTTATCTGTCCAAAATAGTGCAGCGCGAAGGAAGCTACGATCCCTACACTTTATCGATAATGAACTTCGCCCTGCTGCTAGTCTCGTCGAAGCCACGCATGAGAATACGGACACCAGTGGCTCCAAATAGGCTACAGAATGGAAGAGCTCGCTCCTTCCCGACAGTGGCCAAAGGTGCCTTAGGGAGCGAGGTGAGCGTGGTAGCCATCTTAAAGCAGCATCTCGGCATCAAATTCAATGCTATTATTGCCAAAATATAGAAATATAAATGTTTTCGAGTATAATGCCTAAAAAGATAATAATATGTATGTCACGGATAAATACTATGAACGTACTGTAGATTTAATGTATTACGAAATTCATATTTTCTTATACCTCTATGCATTAAATGTGCGGTTTTCTGGCTTGTAATATATAACGGTTTTCTGAAGACTCGTTTTTTATATTGGTATTGTAACGCCCTGTTCCGTATGAGCGAATTCTAAGATGACTACCACTTTCCCAACAACTTTATTGTCCTTCCTTTGTCTCCACAGCCACCATTGCTTGTCTTCTTCGTTCACCTGCAGCAGCCATGTTTGTAAAGTCAGCCGAGCCATATTAGAAGGAAACGTACGGTGCTTTGAGATGGAGGTGCCCACCGTGGGCCCCGCGGGTACGGCTGGGGCAGGTCCACCGCAGGAGGATGACGATGATGATGATGAGGAAGAAGAGGTATGAATAGCAGCGGGATGGTTACCTCACAGTAATATTTTATGCTGGCAAGATGGCTTCCGTGAGTTAACGCAAGGCTAGTATTCCGTAGGTCACGAGTTCGAATCCCGAAAGTGCCAGGTTCTTCGCCTAATCCACCTATTTAGTAGAATTGTGCATCTTTAAATAGGGATAATAATGCCGTGTATATACAGCGCATATATGCTTTGGATAAAAACAAGTTGTTATTACGCCGAGTTCCTGGAAGCTCTCGAATTTAAAAAAATAGTTATTTCTGTGCTTTTTCACAACGTCTCCTTGGTAAGAAACTTCAAAAGGTGCTCTCCACCCCTTTCATACCGTTCTCTAGAATAACATTCAGTTCATAAATAGAGCACCTACTATATAACTCCTATAAGAAGGACATACTAATCCTTAGCCCGGGTTCTGGGTCTCATACTTCAGCACCAAATAGACCAGGGAGCAAAGCTGATTCGCAGAACCACAATTCTAAGTAAAAAAGTATGAGCTACTCACATATGGACTAGGGAAACTTTGAAATCTGTGAGTCAGGAGTTCAAATGTCTTCCTAGATGGGGTCTAAATACATCCTGCCAAGAACCGCGCATTAGGGGTTAGACTAACGCATTTTAGAGCTGGTGTCCGGCATCACCGTTTTAAAATGCCCACGTCACGCAAATATACCACCCCAGGGACCACCCTGAGGTGTGCTGTAACTAGGGGAGGCTGCAATACATTTAAGCAGTAAGCTCGATGTGCTGCTCAGCTGCATGCTCTTTGCCTCGTCAAACTTAATTTTCATCCTGAGAAAATTGAATGCATTGCACCATGCCGCGTCCCGGGAAATCACCCAGTTACTGAGGCAGTTTAATGAAGCGAGCCGCCCTGTCCGGCTAGAGAGAGTACCAAGTGGTCTATCAGTTGTCAATAGAGACAATCTGGACCTGCCATCAGTGCCAATGCTTTGGTCCCTCACGTGGAATACCGACAAGGCGCCTGCCTCACTGTGACCATGCTGCAGGATTGGCTGACAGCAGACACTGAGGTGGCGGGCAACAGTTTTGTTTTTATTGCCGTACCCACTATGCCACCCAAGTGGCGCCTCGAGGCGTCCATGCGCAACACAAGAGGGTAGCGCTCATTGGCGCTGAGCACACCGGTGGTCAGTTTTTTACTTATCACTGCCAACTGATTGCACCCAGATGCCGGGCCTCTGCCTCCCACAGTGAAGACAATGAGTGGTGCTGTAGTCTCCTTCTGGCCTGAAACGGGAGGTGCAGTAACAGGGAGTACTGTTCCATCTGAAGCCAGGCAGGTCGCGCCGGCACCGGACTTTCTCATCTTCAGTACTGTAGCCCTCCATGGCACCGCATGATCATCCCAGCCCTGTCGGCTGCATGAAAACACCTAAGCTCAGCCTGGCAGCGAGTAACTGGGCCGGCTTTTATGACTTTTGGCACAGGTGAGTTAAACGGGGCTGTGAATGGGATTAAATTAAGACTGGAATAGACCAGTAGCGTTCCCACCTTTCCCAGAAAATAATACCCTAGTGGTTCTTATTTTAAGAATTAGCAAAGGCCTGAATGGCTGCAAAGTACAGGACACTGCTTCCGGTGGATGGGAATGTGGCTAGAATGGCTTTGAAATGACTGTGCTGACTCTGATGGATTTAAATAGCATTAGAGCACATCGAGTATGGGTAGATCTGCTGGATTTGCACAAGGTATGAACACATTGGGTGGGTTTGCTTTTTCTGATACTGTTAATGGGGTTAGGATGAACTGGGTTGGGTCATGCTTCTTCTTGGGTGTGTTAATGGTGTTAGAATGGACCATGCATTCAGGCTAGTGCTTCTCATTGCTTGAAGGGTGGTAATTTGTGATATGTAGGACTTTAAATGGACTTTATTGCTTGGTTTTGCTGGTAAGAAAGTGCCACTTGAGGTGTCGCACATTAGATAGTAGTGTGGGACTCATGACAACACTGAACCTATGTAAATGTCACACCTAATCAATCTGAAAACTTGGCAGCTATGTACATATCCTCCTTCCTTACCCCTTCCCTCATTTTATGCATAGCTGACAGGTTTTAGCTTTGGTTATGTGTGACATTTCTTCATTCTCAGTCTACTTATGTCTGATTTATGTGTAACACTTATGTGTAACACTTTGAGTGACACACGAGTGCAATTAGAACAAATGAGTAGCATCCACATACAGCAATACATTTCAGAAATAACCCTCATTTGTGAAATTCCGTGGGCTTAACTACTGCCACACACTACTAACCAGAAAATATGAGTTTGACCCTTCCAATAACAATCTCTTCTAGCTAGCTCAGGTACAGCATTTCACTCACACAACGTAATAAGGTTTACTACCCCTGCATAAATCACCAACACTGCAACTGTGCAACTTATATAAACAATAAGGACTAAAATAACTATGCCTAGAAAATATCTTTGCAACACCACTTAGCTACAAATGGACTCTGACCCCTAATACAAAGGATATATTACACAATATCACATAGTAGTGTATTTCACCACCACTTTACTGCAAACTGTCATGGTATCATGTAAACAACTAAATAGATAGCACCGCACCCCACACATAACTGTTTGTTAGCATCCTTGGCGTGGTTTCACGTGCCCTTTTACCTTTACCTCCTGTATTTTTGATGCTATGCTGGATTTCATTTTTGCTGGCTTGGATGCTTTGGGCACTTTGTAGGCCTGGGCGGTAACTTCGCGGAGTTTGCGGAGTTTCCAGCACTCCACGGAGCTCGCGGAGTGCAGAAAACTCCGCTTCGCGGTGTGCAGCGGAGTTTTTTTCCCGCTCGCGATCGCAAACTTACCGTTTGCGAGCGGGAAAAAAACTCCGTAAGTTCGCGAGATGCCGCTCGGGTAGAATTTCTACCCGAGCGGCAGGAATACCAGCACAAACTGCAGTTCACACTGCACCCCGCTACTCGCGGAACTTCGGAGAGTTTTTTTGTAACTTCGCGGAGTTCGGCATAGCAAAACTCTGCGAACTATGCCCAGGGTTAGCACTTTGCCAATGCTGATCAGTGTCAAATTGCAAGTGCTCCCTGTATAAATTGATTGTGGTTGTAATTGGTTATCCATGATTGGCATATTTGATTTACTGGTAAGACCCTAGTAAAGTGCACTGAGTGTGCCAGGGCCTCTAAATCAAATGCTACTAGTGGGCCTGCAGCACTGATTGTGCCACCCACATGAGTAGCCCTGCAAAGGTATCTCAGACCTGCCACTGCAGTGTCTGTGCGCAGTTCTAAACTGCCATGTCGACCTAGCAAGTACACCCAGTTGCCAGGCCCTAACCTTCCCATTTCTTACATGTGAGACACCCCTATGGTAGGCCCAAGGTACCCCCATGGGCAGGGTGCAGTGTGTGTGAAAGGTAGGACATGTACTGGTGTGTGTGACGTCCTGATGGTGAAATACTGTGTATTTCGTTTTTCACTATTGAAAGGATATCTGTCCCATAGGCTAACATGGGAGCTGCTTTGTAACATTACAAGTATAACTTTCCGTTAGGACAAGATTGAGAAGTGGAGTTTAGGTTCTCTAAACTCAGAATTTAATAATACATCTTTTTAGGGAGAAGGTTTTTAAATTGTGTGTTTGAAAATGCCACTTTTAGAAAGTAGGCATTTTCTATTTAACCATTCTGTGTGCCTCTGCTGTTTTGTGTATTGACTGTCCGGGTTTGGAGTGACAGGGGCTGGGGATGTGCATTCACTGTAGACAGCCACCAGGGGGGTTGAGGTGTGTCCTGCCCCTCCCGGGTGACTCAAAGCTGAGCTTAATAGACCTTGGCTGCATTTAGAGTAGTGGGAGGAGTTTCACTTGCACCTGAATAGGCAGTGTCTCCTCTGCACAATGCTGTCTCCACCCCCTGTAGTGATGCTGCCCCGGAGAGGACCAAACTGGTTTGGACTGGGCTCCGAGACCCTTGCCACAAAGAGAACAAAGACAAAATGGGGTATAAGTAGTGGACCTTAATCCCCAGCTAATTAGATTACTTCTGGATTCAAGAGGAACCTTTGCCAAGGAGAAGAGCCGGAGAGCTGGAAGGAGGAGTACTGACACTTTGCTGTGTGTGCTTTACTGGGTTGGCATGCAGTGGCTGCTTCTGCCAAGGAAAGGACAAAGACTGGAACTTTGCTGTGAACCTGCTTGAATAATCTCCAAGGGCTTGTGTGAGCTCATCTCCTGTTCTGAAGTCTCAGGGACATAAAGACTTCACCACCAGCTCCACTGAACTCCACTACTGGGTGTTCTAAGCTGCAGGAGGTGCCTGTTCCAGTTATGGGCCTCTGGAGGTTATTCCTGATGTTGGGAGCTGGAAGGAACTTAAAGAAATCAAGAAAAACAACTCTGACGGCGTCCGGGCCGCCGCCAGTGATGCAGTGACCTGCACCGAGGCCAGGGGCCCGCTCGTGAAGTGCACGACACACCACCCCACCTGCACTGCAGCTTTGACACCCTTCGATGCCTGCCAACGCCTGCAGTTATTGGCCTTCCCGACACCAGTGCTCTCACCGACGCCGTCACTGCGAGCGCCTGCATCCCGTTATCGCGGAGCCGATAACCGACGAGGGTGAGTTCACAAAATGTTTGACTTCGCATCGCCTCACCGGAACCGGTGCCTCGCTGCCGACTTTCCAGTCCTGGACTCGAAACGTCGCCTCCTAGCGGACACGACGCCTCACCGCCCCCCCCCCCCCTCTGCCGTGGCAACCAGGGAACCGGCCTCAACCTCGTACCCGATGCCTCACCTCCACGACGCTGTGCCTCATCCATAGATTTTGTTTCCAAGGTACTGTTGTTTGGGGGCCCGTGTGACTCCGTGCCCGCCGCTGCGCACCTCGTGGTTTGTGCCGTACTTTGGATTTATGCCTGTCATGGCGTCGTAATAGCCCCAGGTGGAGCTATTTGTTTCCTCCCAAAAAATTTTGGGTGGAAATTACTGTTTTCAAGTGCTATTTTGATGAGTGTATGTTGGATTTTTGTCGTTTTGGTCTTGTGTGGTTCAGATAAAGATACTTTATATTTCTAAACTAGTGAGGTGTCCATTTGTGGTGCTTTCACTGTGTTACTGTGTGTTTTGAGTACAAATACTTTACACATTGCTTTTGGGATAAGTCTATTTGTTCGTGCCAAGCTACCAAGGGGGTGAGCAGGGGTTATCTAAAGTGTGTATCTCCCTTACCCTGACTAGAAGCAAGTGTCCATACTTGGACAAAGGTACATACCTCTGCCAACTAGAGACCCCCATCTCTAACACTCTTGCTCACAGGTAATGGTGGATTAGTAATGGTGGTAATGGCTGGCACCACACACATATTTTCCAATGCCATTCAAAGCACACTCAACATGGTTTCAGAAGCAAAAAAGAAGGCATATAACAAAAGGGTAATGCAATATTTTGCTACTCCAGAGTTAACTGCTACTGGGAGAGGGACACTTTAAACATGTACACCTTAGAGAAAATGTTAAGTGACACAACACAGAAATAAAGCAAGCAAGAACATAACAAGTATAACGATCATTTTATTTCACATAAATTATAATAGTTCTCAAAGATAATGACCACATTATACTTCTGTTGTTTAGAAAAAAAGAAAATTACTTGAAGGTACATGACGATTGCACTCAGAAGCAGCTTACTGGCTTTCTGCAACTGTGCGGTCCAAAACCTCAGCACACTGTTTTTTGCTGCTATCTCGAAAAATAAAATGATCAAAAGCATCTCTGAATGGGTGGGGGAAGAAACCGCTCTGGTCTGGAGGGTTGTGTGGAAATCCTCAGGGAGACAACATATTATCAGCCACCCACCCTCGGTGCCAAAGACTCTCAGTCAGAGTCTGGTGTCAGAAAAATGCCAGGCGCCCTTCTTTCAGCCTTTCAAGTGCCCATGTGAACAGAAGAAGCCCAAGCCTTTCTGTATCCATAGCAACCTCACCTCACCCCGCTCCAACCCTAAGCTGACAGTCACTGCTTGCTCACTGAGCAGCACTGTAATCTGATAACTCGTGCTGGCGCAACGCCTCAAGTAATAAAACAAGGCATGAGGGATAGGCACTGAAATGCGTTATTTTAACCTGTGATGCGTGGCATTTGGCAAGACTGTTTACTCATGTGCATTCTCACATCCCAGATAGGGGACCGAGGGCATAGGAGACACAAAATCTGGGGGCGTCACTTAGAGCTGTACCAGGGGTCTGACTTGGCTCTAATACCCAAAGGCAAAACAAGGCATCAAAAGATGTAAGTCTGGTAACAAATGTCATGACAAAATGTGTTAAAGACTTTAAAATGAGAAGAATGTGTTTTTCAACATTCAGTGTCTCAATTAAGTACATTCGTTTATATAACTGAATTGACTGACATTTATTGAAAAAAATTAAAATACGATACATTCAAGAATACCTACATCCCCTGATGTTGTTGCCACTATTTACCCAAAATGTGTCAGTTTGTTATGTTCTCTATTTATATAGCCTGGATTGGTATCAAATGTGAAGAAAGATTATTTTGTATTAACCATTATATTCTAGTGCGTTTTTTGCATAGCACAGCTCCTCTACTGAATTATGTCAACATGCTCTCTAACATGTTGGTTAAGGGACAAGGTATATAGTGAAGTAAAATGATGGGCAGTGGATTACTCAGTATCCAAGTGGGGAAGCTGGGATTCAAGCCCAGGATTCCTCATTTCACAACATGCAATTCAGAGTCAGCATGGTTACATCCTTCTCTCTTCCATTTAATACTAAAGGTCAGCTTTTTGCTTTCAGTTATTCAATTATTGTTATACAGTTAGTGTTAGTATATGGTGTAAAAGAAATACACTTATAACTCCTCAAACTGACACTGTACATACACATATACACATGCATAGCCATAAGATTTAAAGGTGTGCTTTCCTGTTTGAAATGCTTCTGCAGACACTGAAGATCAAACAGTGGCAAAACAAACCTGTCTGAAATCTTGCTGAATATCGCAAGTTTCTCCTTGAAGAGCTGTCATGCCATAAAAAAGACGAGGTGGTGGCAGTCCAATCGGCATGGGACCATGCCTCCAACTCAGAACAGGTACCACAGACTTTCTGTCCTCTTCAGTGGCGAATTGTGGAGTATATCGCAATCTGCCCAACCTGGGGAACTGAGAGGACGCTAAACACCAGGGGCAAGCGGCCCAAAAAAAAGAATGAGCGGGGGCCCCACACCCACACATCAGGCCGTGCTCCCACCTAGAAGGAGCGCAACAGTCTTTCTGCCAACCCAGGGGCAGTATAGGGAGTTTGCCTCAATAGGCCCCTCCACCCCGGTGGGGCAGAAAGCTCACTAGACACCAGGGAGAAAAAGTTAAAAAAAACAGGAAGGGGGTAGGGTCCGCCCATGCAGAACAGGTACAACAGCCTGAGAGTTTAACGTACTCCTGAAATTTAGCCGTACTAATATTATTTTTCAACTTGGTGCCCAAAATTTATGCTTGAAATCCTAGATCATCAATGACTGTTTCAGAAGAAAATTTATAATAAACCCCAATCTTTTTTTTGGGCCATTAGCCATTGTGATAGTAACTTTTTTTGTATGAAATCTCTAGTTTGCAAATACTTTGAGAATGTTTCTTTTGGACGGCTGTAGTTTTCCTGTAACTGCCAAATGGATATAGCGAATGATCAGTGCATATATGGCCCAGTGGCTTAATTCCAAACTGGTTCCAGATTTTGGCATAGTCATCCAGAAAAATTGTAGGTAACGATGTGGAGTTCCATAATGGGAGTTTATATTTTTATATTTTTGGAATTTTAAACATCTCTTTCCAAATTTTCCATGTCTTAATATCAACTTGTACAACTTTAAAGAATACTTTTTTGTACTAGTTCTGTTCCATAAGCTTAGTTAATAAAAAATACTCATCTTGCATAAGCTTAATTCATAAATAGAGGGGAGCATGTATATCATTTACCTATTAGTAGATAGAGATTAAAGAGCACCTGTGTTGAATTATGGCAGATAAATAATAAAATCTGAAGACTGGAAATGTTCAGCCACCTCTTTCTATCGGAAGTCTAAGATGTTTCAGTGTCCCATCTGTGCGTCCATACTAACATAAAAAGTTGACACATACAGAATCAATTTTCTTAAAACCAAATGGCATGTAGATCAAGAGGTACTTCTCGAAATAAATACAAGAATTTTGCTACTATCATTAAAATTAAATTACTTCAGCCAATTAAAGATGCATGTAGACTACTCCATCATTTTAAACTTATGTATACTGGATCTTAATTCAGTTTTATTACTCTTTTCACTATCAGCCATTAAATTCACCCCCAGATACAGTGCACTAACAATTTTCCTTGGATCTTGTTTTTTGCTTTACACTGATATTAAGCCAAATCTAGTTGTCTCAAATTCTATTGCTATGTGGTGACGTTGTAATAATAGCAACATCCTTAGTGTATGCAAGAATTTTTGTGGGGTGTCCATTATAAAGAATCAGGTTTATACTCTGATTCTTTAGAAGTTTGAAAATAGAGGGTTCCAGAGAGATAGCAAGCAAAAGTGGAGTGGAACAACACCCTTGCTGAGTCCCACGCATTATCGTTATATGTTCTGACTCCTTACCCAGCTAAGCTTTATGGGCAAGATCAACTAATCTTAACATGAACCCTGAGTTTGGGGTAGGCAGGATGATCAGAGCATACACATGCAGCCGCGGCCCGTGCAGGTAAGAGCAGGGGGGCCGGGTGGGTGGGGGGGGTCTTTCGATGGACGATGATGAGGGGAAATTAACTATTTAATTTCCCCTCATCATCGTCCGTCAAAATCCCGGCCCCACCACTCTTACCTGCACGGGCCGCGGCTGTACACATGGTAGTCCAGCAATCTCGTAAGGGATGGGTCCTTCTATGGAGGGTCACTTGGGCACGGGGGGTTAAGGTTGGGGGTGGGATACGTCGCTAAGGGAGGCTTGGTGGCTAGGAATGTAAAAGGGGGTGTTCAGCAAATTAATACAGGGCTTGACAACCCATAATTAAATAGAAATGGAAATCGAATGGAGTTTATAAATGTGATGTTAAGATTGGTACAGACACACAGAAGCAATGGCTAGGGGTAAAGTTAGAATCCTTTCTTTGAGTATCAAAGGACTCAATGACTGGGGAAAAGGCTTGTTTTCACAAGAACATCAGCTCTTTAATTGTGATTTGATTTTCATTAAAAAAACTCATGTTGCATTTGCAGATAGGAACTGGTTCAATCATTTAGGGTATAAGCTGGTGGTTTATACAACTAAACCATCCTCAACTTGTGGGGTTTCACTCTTCTTGAGAAGAGACTGCTTTAAATGCAGAAGGAAAACAGCTGATCAGTTTGGAAGATGGGTAATCGCTGATAAGTCTTCTGCAGCCAAGCGATGGGGTGGAGATGGAGGGACACAACAAGGAGTAACAAATTGCCAGTGGACATGAGTAATGGGTCATTGTTAGTAGAAAAACTACTGGGATACTATGCCCCAATGAGGCACCAAGAATACGGACCCAAAAATAGATCATCCAGTAACATATCTGTGCAGCACTGAAGAGAGCTGCGACATAGGCCACATGCTTTATATTAATAGACATTGAGTGTTTAATCACATCACCACATGAGCAGCAGGGAGGTGGGGGTGTTGGGGAATGTATGTTCAAATCTGTAAGGATATCATCCTGTGTTTCTGTACATATCGTATGGTGAGAATAATGGTTGTGAAGTATACTGTATTGAGAAACCAATAAAAATATAATTAAAAGAAAACGTCTGCTGCAGCCACTTCTTTTATTCTATGTATGATGTATGGCCCTAATGCGGTGATTCTGAGGTACATTAGTATCTAAATTTGGAATTACATAGTGGCCCTCTCCATTAATTGTGTGTGGTGATTTTAATTTCAAGTATATACAATGTAAGTATCTTTAAGGGGAGAAACCCAAAAGTAAGAGATACTATACACACACTTATGTTCACACATGGGTTAATAGAAACTTGGCCTGTCATACATCCACAAAATCCAGGTGGTTATATTTTTTTTCATAACCACATAAATACAAGAATAGATTTTTTTCTCAGTATCTCATAATTTCTTACATACTGCACAGTTGAAAAAATATCCAAAGGTAATATCGGATCATAATTCAGCAATTGGCACAGTATTTTTTATTAACAAAGTTCAGAATTACGAATACAGTGAGTGTTTTGGTAAAGACATGACAAAATGTTACTAGAAATAGAATAGATGTTTTATGCATTAAGGATGGGGTTCTTCTATTATTCAGGTATTTCAGATATATTATCAGGGCCTTTTTTCAGAAAACAATCATCCTCCCGTAGAGTTTACAGACACCTAATTGTCTGATGTACGAATTTCCACTTCAAGAACTAGTGATAAAGAGATGCTTTATGTGCCTACAACTATACAATGGTTAAAAGACTCAATTGATAGTTTGGTACGAGAGAGGGTGGTAGGACCTGATGCAGTATCTCTCAAGTTCTGTCAAACCTTTTTTCTGTCATTTCAATAGTTTTACCCCTCTTAGGGCCCGATTCCGATCTCGCTCGGAAAGCCCTCCGTACGACTCGGATCCGGAGGGCTTTCCGAGCGAGACGTGCTCCGGGAGTCCGAACGAGCGAGTATGATGCAGCCGTATGCTTACGGACTCGGTTCGCTCGGACTCCCATTGAACACTATGGGAGCCTGTGTACAGACGCGTACACAGGCTCCCATAGCAGAAAAGGGGTGGGTGGGGAAAAGCGTACACCCTGTGGCGGGGCACCCCTTGGTGCCCGCCACACTGTGCATGCCTGGATCGGGGGGACCCGTGGGCACCCCTCGTGACAGATTCGGAGGGCCCCGGGTGAAGGGGGGCCTGGTAAGGCCCCCGAAGTCCGCTTCCGGGAGCTTTTTCGTGTCTGAGGTTCCGAGTCGATCCGGCTGCTCGACGCGCTCATCGTACTTGGTGGCTCGGAAATCGGACCCATTGCGCGGTGCGCGTCGGTGAAGTCGGAGTCGTCCGGACGGCGTCGCTGACGGGTACGAGTCGGTCGGAGCGCGAGGCTATCCTCGCATCGTACTTGCTCGCTCGTAAAGCGGTAGGAGTCGTCCGGAAATCGCGCGTACGAGACGGAGTCGCTCCTGATGGATGCCGTCAGGAGCCCCTCCGACCGATATCGGAATCGGGGGCCCTTAGTGATGGATGTCCAACTGGATGTGCATGTATACTACAATCATGGATATCAACTAATATTGTAGTTTTTTAAAAGAAAAACATCATCCTGCTGTTTCTGGACCACATCACCCTATCCCATTAATTAATTGTGACTCAAAGGCCTGTTCTAAGCCTTCTTGCAGGGAATCATTGCCACAGTAGCATCACCACAGCAACATGTTTTTTCCACAACAACATGTTTTTTCCCCGCTAGAGGCACTGTTAATCACAGTGTTTATGGTTCCCCCTTCGCAATGCTCCTGCTTGATGCAGAAAAGACCTTCAGCTGGGTCACATGCATGTACTTATGGGGAGATATGGAAATAACTGGATTCGTGTTCTAATTTTTAGAAAATCAATACAGAATCTTTATACTTATACTTATCTCGATGCTAAACTACAAATCATCAGGACAAAAAAAAATGAAGATTAAAACATTGTCACCAGGTGATATTTTTACCTACTTATTTACCTTATGTTTGAATTTCAATGATTAGGAAACCTGAGCAGTCAGTACAAATGACCTCCTGCTAAATTCCGAATTTAGTATAGTTTTCAGATATATATTGCTTTCTGGGTTCACCCATGAATTTCACACTTAGGTTGTAGAAGCTGCAAAAAAAAATGCAAAACCGGTGGTAAAAAACGTTTTCTTTTACAAATCTGCTTTGTCCTGAAAGCTGGGAAGGAGGTGATCTTAGCATAGCAAACCTTTTGTTGCTGCCATTTTTGCAGGGAAAGCATATGCTTTCTTGCACAACACTTTCCCCATTTTGCGAACCAAAAAAACACAATTTTCTCTATTTTGGCTATTTTCTCTGTTCCCTTCAGGAGAATCCACTAACCTGGAGCACCTCCAAAATTCCCAGAATTCGGGGAAAAAACACAAAATCGACCTTGGATAACTTCTGTGAAAAGAAGATATGGTAGCAAGGCTTAAGCCATAATTTCCATAAACATCCAAAACCCTGCTAAACACCAGGTGGGAAAGCCCTAGCAGTCAAGAGCCCTCTCTGTTTAGTCAAGCCTCTTTAAAAAATAACTTGCTGAAATTAACAGGCACAGATGGTGGAAACCAGGACTGTCCCTCTATACTTTTGGCTTTTTTTTTAGCGGAAAGGTTTTATCGAGCTTCAAGAAGACATAGAACACGTGCTATATGGGTGCCAGCTTCTTTTACCCACAGAATAAGTAGCATATCAGACGTGTTAGTGGTGCAAGCTTCTGCAGAACTCTCAAAACAGGCAGCACATGTACTTCTGGGGTGAACGCTTCCATTTACACACAGAATGTATACTTGCCAACATTTGGAAGCATGGAAGTTGGATATTTTGAAAAATAAATCGGGAGAATTGATGTTTCTCATTGACTTGCATTGAAGTGGACGCCATATTAGGAGGTTAATGACAAGGTACAACATTTATAGCTTTAAAGGGAGAAGTGCTGGAAATTAGACACACCTAGCACATGAAACACACACACACATGAAACATACACACACACCCTGCCCAACACTATCCAGACACATACATCGCACAGCAGGCAGTTACAGGGCAGGCACTCACACGAATGTTAATGCACAGCAGAATATGGTAAGGAACCTGGATCAGTGCTACCTGCAGGTGGTGATACCACTGTATGTAATTTGGCAGCAGAAAATATGCAAATCATGTAAGCATAGGCTATAAACTGATTGTTTAATAGAAGTCATGAAACAAAACATTGGACATGCAGAATAATAATAGCTTGTGCCCCTATCTCTCGCACCTTCTCCATCACCCACTAGGCACTGTGCTCAAGACAAGATAAGAGCACCTCTCTGGTCACTTACACACAACACCAAATGGCTTCCCACAATGGATTGCAACAAATACAATACCCTGCCAACCATGCAATCCCCACACGTGTTGCAAGGTCCCCATCTGATAATCTGTTTTGTCTCCCCACAATTCTATATACATGATACAATACAGTACAATACTGAGTCTAATGTGTAAAGTTACTGGTTTTCATTGCAGTTCAGAGACTTTTCACTGTTAGTATCATGTTTGCCTGCTACATTTGTGCCTTTTGGCAGAATTTTTTCAGTTGGGGGAATTTTCTCCTCACTTCATGAGTTGTTTGTTGTGCCTAGTACATTTTGCATGGACGTTTTATGCAATACACTACATTTTTAGGCAGATGTTCGAAAATGCAATTTTGCATTTCCTAAATAGCGACTTCATTGGAATCACAATGTAGGAAATGCAAAACGATGTGAATGAAATTACCGATTTCCTAATAACGATTCCTACACAGTAGGAATCGCTATTAGGAAATCGCAATTGGGAAATCCCATGCCATTTGTACCAATGGGCTGGTTTTGCATTTCCTAAAGAGCGATTTCCAATTATGAAATCGCTATTTAGGAAATGCTAAACCAAGGATGGCCATGGGCATAAGGCCCCCAGTAATGCACCCCAAAACTAGTGGTGCACATGTAGAGCGCACATATGCCCTAGGGGCATGTGCGGGATCTATTGCACTTTTTAAAAAAAGCATCTCGAGGTGCTTTTTTTAAATTGCACATGGTTGCATTTAGGAAATGCTTTGTATATGTGCTAAGAAATTGCAACTAGGAAATCCCTATTTGCAAATTCCTTGCAGAGAATCACTACTAGAAATCGCATTTTGTGATTCCCTAAAGTCCTTTGTACATAGAAAAAGGCTGTTTTGCATTTCTTAACGGGCCGAAATTGTGATTCGGCCCGCTAAGAAATGCGAAAAGCCTTCGTACATCTGGCCCTTAGTAGCTGCAAGTAGTGTGATATTCTAGTGTCCAGCAGGATTAGTCAGTATTGAAAGTTGCACTGTTGGTGGCGTGACAAGGTTTACTTATTTATTTATTAATTCATTACAAGTAATATTTGGAACAAAATAAATACATAATAAAAACAAAAATTGCTCCTCCTACTCCACGACAAGAAGGGCTGTTGATATTCCTACAAACAGATTTTGTTGTTATTCCACCAAACATATTTAAAAACAGAAAACCAAAAAAGGAAGCAGTGATTACAAAAATAGTTTTGAAGCCAAGCAATAAGCCAGATCCGATAGTTTTAAAAACATGGGTAATGCTAACTGTGTTTGAGATATGAAACAGTTTGCATAGATCAGCAAAATTTGTTGGAAATTGAGTTTGCAGCAGGCGCTGGATTTTAAAGGCAGAATGCGCTGTTTGGAGAGCAAATGTCTCGGCCGCAGAAATCAGTGGTACCTCTTTCCAAGTTAAAATTACAATGAGCTTATTCTATTTATCAGGGCACATTTTTGTTTTGTTACTTTTTGGCCATTAAGCACTTTCAAAAACTTACACCAAAAACCTAAATTGAAGGAGAATAAAATGTAATTCCACAACATATTACTATTTTTTGAACAGTTAACAAGTACACAAAACTTGGGCTAACCCACAGCAGGATGCATTTGTGTGAATCACATGACTACAGTTTTTTTTTTTAACAATGTGTGATAAGAAAGAATGAAAGAAACAGGTGTTGCAAGTATCAGGGATAGGCTTCAAAGGATTGCAAGTACCAGGATCAGTTATGGCATCACAAAGAAGTGAGTGTCCTAAAGAATTAGTCCATGAAGAGGTTGCTAATGGAGGCAGGATTGCTGTTAGTCCAGCAATGATATTCAAAAGGAAAACTCCAATCGTGTTGTAGGACTGTATTATACATGGGTTTATACCATCCAAGAGATGCATGTTTCTGGTAGTCATCGAATGAAAAGCAGTTATGGTCAAGGGGATGACTCCATGCTACATAAGATGTGGGTCTTCAGTGACGGAAACATACATGCTCTCTATGTGCTTGATTGTGAGAAGAATATAGGTTATCCTTTTTACAAATCATTCGCTGTCTTACAGTAAGATTGTTAGAAGAAAGATTGCTCTATCATTTATCAATGACCAGGATACTTTATGGACCCCGAGCCCACCTCAGCCATGTTAGTGTGCACAAAATAATTTGAGTCCTCCTGCAAAAGATTTGAAGCAGAGGAGGTGATAACAGATGTGGTATAAATATATTTAGAAAGAGAATCCAGTGTCAATAACTTTGAAAGTGGTTTGCATTGTTTCCCTGCCAGCTTTAATCCTTTTTGCAGCTTCCCTTTCGCAGCATGACTGTTCTTCCTTTATAGCCACATAGATTATTGTAGCTGTAAACATTTGATCCTTTACAGAATGTGGTACTAAAAGAAAATCACTCAAATTCATATCTTCACTTATTTTCGACATATGCTTTTTTCACAATATTCAAACTAGATGGTGTCAGTCACTTTTGGCACAACTTCCCTTCACTATAGGTAGTTACTGTCAGAAGAGAAAGGGTCTGACTGGTGGCTTTAGACGGAAACCTGTACATACACATCAGTATCTGTTGGCCATAAGACTATTCCATCTAAAACAAACACTGTTAAATTCCATATTCAATGTATAACCATTTAATTCAATTCAATATCCGTAATGTTTTCTTTCCATTTCTAATCTGTAAAATGTTTCAAATTGATTTTCGCAAGTGATCATGTTTTTTATATCTGAGAGGGAAGTGAACCTTATAAAAGTTGCCTGCTCAACAGTGTTATTTCACAATATTATTTCTCTTGGAATAATACATGCTGTGAACAAGATATCAATGCCTTGAATTTGCCAACATTTAGTTCCTCAGACGCTTTTTTTCATTAATATTTTCCTTCCAATATGTATAACCTTGTTCTAGAAATGAATCGATGAATTGTGGTGAATAGATGAAACTATGATTAGTAATCAAAATCTTTTTAAGCTTTTCACATTCTTTAAAATAATAAAATGCAGACAGGTCTGATCTGTCATTGCTATTAAAATCGGAAACTCTTTTCTGAAAACGTTTAGGGCTATTTTCAGGTCTGTAAGAAAAAGAATGTGTAATTCCTTAACCATTGTAGATAGAATTAACCTTCCAGAAAGATAGTGCCCATGCACCATTAGTAAAATTATATTCAACATTGTAAATTGTAAAAGGAAATGACGATATTGCACCAAAAATCTAAATGCGGGTGGGTGGCTATACCTATCACAGCCCTGCAAGAGGTAAGAATCCATCAGTAGAGTTGGCCAATTGCAAGAGTGAAGGTTTCTTAGAGAGGTGGAAGGAAAACAGCTCCCAATTTTGGCTCATTTCCAGATAGCAAATTTTTTAAAAATCTGTATCAATTCAATAAATGTGTATTCTAATGTGGTGCACATATGATTGTAGTTGCAGGTGTAGTATTAGTTGCTGAGGTTGCATCAGGCTCACTTGTTGAAGATGATGCTTGCCCATGTCCAGGCCAGCATTTGATGATGCATGTAAATCTGGAGACATCGGGCCTGTTTGCACTTTTGTCTAAGTTTACATTTGTTTTGGAATTCACAAAACTGTATTTGAATAGTAAGTTTACAAGTACGGAGACTCCGCAGTTGGGGCAGAGAACTCGGCACATAAAAAGATAGGTATGTTTTATCTTTTTATGTGTTGAGTTCTCTGCCCTGACTGCGGAGTCTCCGCACTCGTAAAATTAAATGCAGTTTTGTGAATTCCACAACAAACGTAAACTTACACAAAAGTGTAAGTTTAGCTTTATGAATCAGGGCCATAGTATCATTTCAACACAGCTGAACTCTTCTTGAGGCATTTTCAGAATTGTAAGCAAACTTATTGGACTAATCTGGAGGCCCTTTAGTGTTGGTGGGGGACCACTGAACACAATTGGCCACATAGTGCTTCTTGATGTGATCGATTTACACCTTCCTATTTCTCTCAGCAAATGGTGGCAGGATTACAGTACATGTACCTTCTACCCCAAAAACTGGAACTCCTGGTCCGTAGGGTGATCTGAAGACTTGCTTATCAGGGATGTGTTCCTGAACTAGCTCTCCGACTTTGAGCTACGTGTCAGCAGCTTTATTTCAGTGGTGAAGTCTCATTTAGTGGGGAGGGTCTCTTTAACTTCTTAAATGTTCTGCAGTAAATCCAGTCATGAAACCGGGTTGTATGAATCATTTTTTCTTCCGCAACTCTGCCTGGGAGATCCAGATCAGTTACCTTCATAATGCTGAAAAGCATATGGAAAGGGGTTTTCCAGCTAATATTCCTCTAGACATTGCTTGCTGAAACCTATATAGGCTTTCCAACAACTACAATCCTGAATCCAATGCCATAACAGTCAAGGCTTGCTTTAGCATGCCATTGACTTGCTAGACCCCATTGTTTGATTCCAGGCAGAAAGGGTGCTGGTATAGCAATGGTACTCTAAGAGTAGATGTTGCATCTATAAACACCTTAGTGACGAACGCAGGGCCATTGTCTGAATGAAAAGTAGGAAATACTCCCATTGTTGCAAATCTTTTATTGAGAACAGAAGTTCCCTGCAACCTATATATACTTTGTATTGCTTGACTATTGCCAACTCCTATCATGTTCGAGGAAAATGACATTGAAGGGTTTGCATATCGTGAGAGGAGTAGGCACTGGTCTTATAGCAGTTGAATGCTTCATTTGATGCCAAAATTACATTGCACCTACTTTTTTGCCTTCTTAGATAAATATAGCAACCAGAATTGCTGCTGTAGCATTGAAACAGTAGCACTGATGCCACCATGAGCCAAAGGTATTACTTCATGAGCTGTCCCAATCATATCTAATCTATATCGCTCATTAGGTATTTACCCTACTCCAACCCCAGGTATAAAAACTATAGGCACATTGGGCCTGATTTAGAGTTTGGCAGATGGGATAATCTTATCACAAACGTGACAGATATCCGGGCCACCATATTACAAGTGCATTATATCATATGGCACCTGTAATACAGCATACGGGATATAATGTTTGTGATGAGTATCCCATTGCCAAACTCTTAATCGGGCCCATTGTCTTTGGTGAGGCTGTAGGAGTATTTGGAAGGGAAACCATCAGGAGGCTTTTCTCCTTTCAATGCTGCTTATATTACCACCATTATGTCTGCATTCATCTTTGTCTGAAATAGATTTACAGTAGCTACCTTAAAGGTTTGCACCACTGCCTTTGTAGCTAAACCAGTCGCGCAGTTCCGTTTTACGTAATTACTTCACTTTTATTGACCATGGTGTGTTATACATGGGCCAAAAGACGCTCCTCCTGTAAAGCAGCTACCTTTCCTAAAAGCTGCTTTGCTTATATCTTTTTGAATCTCTGAATCCATTCAGTCACCAATGTGGCAAGTCCTCTTTGTAACCCTGTACACAGAATGCTGAGTCTGACATAATGAGTGTGAGAACTGATGGATCAGCCTTCTTCTGAAGGGCAAGGAAGAGGGCATTTTGTTTTCAGCCTTCTTTGCAATGGACTCACCTAAAAATTTGATTTGTTTATGTATCTCCTTGAATTTGGCATTGTCAATAATTCCCTGCACTGCAGCGCAAGCAGTGGTTATTTTTGCTTGGTTCCGATTGTAGGCTGCACAGAACGGTCCATGTAGAATACATTTGTGTACTTATGAATGGGTAAGATGTTTGGAGTTTGTGGGGTTGTTTGTACTGTAGAAATTCCTGCGTCCTAAGTGTAGGATCGTACTCAAACTTTGTCAGTTGAATTTTGCATCGTGACCCACTGCTCCCAACGAAGGTGTAGAGTGCATGTACTGGAATTACTTGCTTTAGTAGCCACCACAAAAGGGCATTACAGCTTTCTGCTTTCCCTGTGCTAGAGGATGTTCCTTGAAGATGGCCGCCTGCTCTGCCGTTAAAATTTTCTCTGCAGGACTGAATAGTTTCTCTTCAGTAGAATATAAGTGTCATCTGTAAGCTATTGGGGTCACCTGTCCGTCATGGTAACCTAATATGTGTAACCCGAAGTGCTAGGAACAACCCTAATTACTAAGTTACTTGTCCAAGTCTGTAAGTATTTTGTCTTTAATAACTTTGCTTGCAGCCCACGAAATATAGCAGTGTTCATGTTCATCCACTTTTTCTCAGAAAATGTCACAGTAATTGGTTCATATAAGGGCTTCACTTGCTAAGCATAACATGGCAAGTAAGTTGTTACAAAGTTCACAAACCACATCTGGGCTTGCAACTTTATCACTGTGCTTGGAGGTGGTAAAGTAGCACATTTCTGTAGGAAGTCCGGTGCCAATCCTTTTCCCTCAACAGATAATTTATACATAAGAAAGATCACATTAAGATATGCAATTTTAGATGTCGGGCGGAAAGAGTCACTGTTCTACCCACCCTGTGTAAGTGCTCTTTTAAATCATCATCTGTGATGTAGATATCATCAATGTATGATAACACATCAGGTTCTTCTTGTGAGATCTCCATAATTCTTTCTGCAAAACGCCAAGGGCTATTTTTATATCCCTTAGGCCATCACATATAGGCGTAATTAAATTCGCGGAATAAAAAAGCAGTTAGATATTGTGATTCAGGCGCTACCATCTGATTAAAGGACCTGTTTGAGATGTCCCTAAGTTTGTTTTATATTTTGTCCTGAATGGGTTTGTCAAAAGTCCAGTATTGTGAGCATTTTACACTGCATGTGTGCGTGTGTGTGCATTTAATCTTCTATACTCTAACATGATTCTATATGAATTGTCTGGTTCCAACAGCAGAGAAAAGGAAACGTTCATAGTTTAATGACAAGTCAATATTACACCCTGATCCTGTAGATGATCTAGTATTGCCCTTACATTACGCTTCGCTTCTGGCTTTAGTGGATATTGAGCCTGAACTTGTGGCTCATTCTGTAAGGAAATGACGTAGTACAGATTCTTTCTCCAACCTCGCTTGGGTTCTATACAATACCACAGCCAGTTTTAAAGTTCACTGACGTGCATATCTTTCCCTTTCAGTTCTTCTGGTACCAAGGTGGAAAGTGTTTGTCGGATTTCCTCCTCTCCATGAGACGAGTTTGTTGTCAAGGAGGGAGGCTAGTCATTCTCTGTGAGAATGATGTCACAGGTGTCCGATAAACATGACCAAAATACTACTTTTATTTCATGTAATATGTCCTGTTCAATTTGTATTTCAAGGCCTCGAAAAATTCAAAAAAATGTTACCATACCTGATATGTCCAGCATGTCTGCTATACAAAAACACATTTGTTTTATTTAATAGAGTAAAGTTTTGCCCCATGTGTAATACCACTTTAGCCCATATATAGTGTATAAATGACCTCTGACTTGCCTCTTAGTTCACTAATAGTAGTGTCATTAGGGCGGGGCAGGAATGTTTCTCAGTTCATGGTTACAAATTCTTACTTGTAATAAATATATCACTAAGCATGATGCGGTAGCACGCAGTAATTTATAGACAGCACTTTATGGTGTTCCTGATATCCAATTGAAATTTGTAGTTTTTGATACGGTTCATATTGAGAAGGAAGAGGAGCAGCTTTATAGGTATGAAAATGCCTAGTGTTTGGATCTACAGGATCAAACTCCACAAATGAGCGAAATATTTAAAAGAGGTATGCAATATTCAAAAGAGGTATGCAGCAAGTGCATTTACGACTAAAATTACTTCACCTCCAGCCTCAGGAAATACTTTTCCCACGAGGTGTTATGTTAATAGTGCCCTAAAGTTTACCCTTCTCACAACAGGTGCCGCCATTGTAGGACAGAATCAATATGAGGTTCAAACATTAAATCAAACGCGGAAAACCATTTACTAGTCAAGTGCCTGACAAACCCTTCAGCAGAGAGGTAGCTCTTCTCTGAACTGAGAGAGGAAATCAATATTACAACAGACGTCTCCGCAGCTAATAAATATTGGTACAATCTTGTGTGTGTCACCCAGATGCAATCAAAGCTTCAACCCACATTGGGTGAAAATGTGTGTTTTTGCACCTCCGCAAAATACAGCCACATTTTAGAAACCCTGCACTGTGGGCAAAGTGCAGACTCAAAGCCAACTTACCAATTTGAGACAGGGAATCTGTAACCCACAAGCCACCTATGCATCACAGATTGGTGGGGTCCGGCCATTGATCACTCATGTGAAACCACAGGAATATTTGTTTATTGGTGAGTTCTGAAACACCTTTCATCATGAATGGAGACACACAGGCAATCCACAGCACAGAACGTTCTGGTGGTGATGTGTAGTTCCAGTCCTGTTGTGGGCGTGGTGAGGCCATTCGGCTCTGTGCGACGTGGCGACAGGTGTGCAGTTCCCTCTGCCTCCAGCTCTGATCCTGACTCTATGTGCAGCTGCTTCGGCAGTTTCAGTGCCCCTCGTGGTTGGACGTACAGTGGCATAGCAAGGGTACACTGAGGTGGTTGTAACAGCCAAGCCATGCCCAGCGAGTTGGCGAGTACGCTAGGTTGTGCTGCCTGTAGGATTGAAGCCAAGCCCAGAGCGGATGCGGGTGAAACTGTGAGTAAACTGTGAATATTCAGGCAGTGCAGTCGCTGGGTAAGACTTGGTCATCTCTAGCCCTCAGCTGCGGATGCAGCTATTTACTGGACCTTCAGCTTAGCTTGGACAGCCGCTCACTCACTGATTCTTCCTATGCCCCCCCCAACTCCGGCTCTTGCCTTCCTCTGCCAGTCATGACCCTGCGCCAACACAGGCAATAGAGGGAGGTGAGCCCATAAAAGAGCTTGTGAGTCAGAGTGTTGGAGTGCTTGTGCAGACCCAGTAGGCCCTTATTTGCTGTACATATGTGCAAGTGGGGAAGCTCATTGCTGCCTGATCTGATCCAGCCCCACGAGGACCATGGCTGTGAAGGCAGTCGTGGCCTTCAGTGTGGTGTCTGTTGTCTGATACTGGTACCGTGCAGGCATGTCCATAGCACCGCAGCCAAGCATAATCACACTGTGCAGCTGAGAGGACTAAGTGGGTGCAGGCAGTTCCACGATGCTTGGCTGCTTGCTGGCACTGTTGGCTGAACAAGTTTCTTTGCCAGTCAAATATTGGGTACTAGCCGCCCCTTTAAAAGGTAAGATTGGCTGAATGAAGAAAAGATAAAGGAGTACAGGAGGAAAGACAAAGCTTAAAAGATAAGAGTAATAAGTCAAAGGAAGGATAAAATGAAGTGCCAAGAAAGAACAAAGGTCGCATGGGTAGCAAAAGGAGGATTGGATTCCCCCTTCGAGGAATCTCCCCACAGCTCACCTACAAATCTTACTATTTCCACCTTTGCAAGGGCTAAGTTTTACTACGTATACAGAATGAGATCTGGGGCGCACAGATCGCTTGTAAGGGCGTCAACAAAAAGAAGAAATTCAAATGCCACCTTTAATTAAATTACAGTGAAAATACATAATACTTCACCTTTAACTCTTTTTAATTTCTTTCATACAGACCGCAATACAATAACCTCAAATCTAGATTGTAAAAACATCATGGAGGCTTGCACAGGGAAACTGAAAGGCTCAACTGTCTCAATGAGAACGCCACAGTTGGACTTACCATAGGAAGGCACCGTTGATGGAAAAGCACTAGGTCGAAATTGGCTCTTAGCACTCCCAGCAGCCAAATTGAAGTAGAGCCAACCAGGGCCATCGGTGTAGTGTCCACTTCAGGACTTAAGGAAGAAGCACTGGTGAAGCAGGAGCAATTGACTGATCACTCCATCCTTTTAAGTCTCTTATTAAGTAACCTAAGTCAGAATCTAGACAGCTCTGAAACACCTTTTTAATACATTTTCAGAATCTATACAGTTTATCGCAGAAGCCTCTTTGGCCGGTCATACAGAGGCCTTTAGTCCTGAGCAGATTACACATTCCTTGGATATCCCTGCACCTGTAAAGTTCTTTAGCCCGAATAAATTGTCCCCTCAATTAGCAGATATGAATAAACCTTCATACTCCAAAAAGGCCCAAGCTCTAAGTATTTTACCATAGAAGACATCGGTGTGATGCTGTTAAACACGCTGCAAGCAGCAGTTGAAGCTTTGTCATACCATTCTGACAAAATAGAAACACAAGTGGATCTATAAAAAACAGTGGCTGTCTATATTGCTGGGATACATCACAACTAAATAACTTAAACAGTCGTATAACTCGAGCACAAAATCAGTCTTCTCTGATTGAAACTCAGTGTCACTGCTCGCCGATTTTAGATTGACTAAGTGCCCTGCCCAGGGTTTTAAGTACCTTAATATTTGATTTAAGAAGTAATAATGCCTCCACAACGGACAAAGGCCACTCAAGGCAGGATACAATTGTAATTCAACTGCGTACAGAAGCCAGTCTGTTAAGAGAATACAGGTAATCTCCATACCCACATTGAAAAGTAAAATGGAGATTCCAATAATATACAGAATATCGAAAATACCCACTTTCGAAGTTCACAACCTTTAAATATTCAAAATGAGAGACCGATTACCATATCATCTGTGGCAGAAATACATTTGCCACTCAATGCTGACAGTTTTCCAGATCCTAAGACGCGTGGAACCACAAAGTCCTCTTGTTTGGAGCTGACATCTAACTCCAAGCAAAAACCATTGACTAAAAGGGAATGGAAAAGGCTCCGGAATGCAAGGAACAAAAGATCTACCTCTCAATTCACCAGACCTGTCGCACAAACAGGAAAGTTGTTCCCAGTGTTTAATCAAAGACCAGATTCACATGAGCTTGTTAATGATCAGGAGATCCAGAGTGAGGGACTTCTAACTTAATCTAATGCACACCCACCCTAAACTATACTAGGGCAGATGCAGGTCTAGTAAAAACGTCACAGGAAAAAACATACCAGGAGGAACACTATAAGAATGCACGTCTCAGAAATGTGCTCATTCTGCAAGTACAGAATTGCTCAATTAACGTGCATTAATAGAGAAAGCAACTCAATTGGACATTGACATCCCTTACTACAGCAAGGTTGCAACAGAAAAGGTAAACAGTAACTCAATCAATAGTCCGAATATGCATGTCCTTTTGTACATTACAACTTCGAAGTGCACTCAATCAATCAATCAATAAAATCTTTATTCGAACTCTTTAAAAACAGATCATAAAAGCACAATTTCAATTGGGTACCCCATAAAATAGACAAATACCAAAACATTTAAAATCAATTAAATTCCTGCTATGCTTTATAGGCCTCATAGAGCGGGACCACTTAATATTTGTACATACAATTCTTGCGTACGGCAATAGTGCCGTCTAACAGCCTCGCGCCTTTCTCTTTTTCAAGCAAGCCCACAGAGAAGTGGCTATTGAAAAACAAATAAAGGGGTCAGACAGAGATTTTAAAAAGTAAAGTGCCACCCTACATTGGCTGAAATTAAGGCGCCTTAAAATTGGAAGAATAAATGCTTCTCTTTCTGTCTTATAAAACTCACAGAACAGTACCAAATGTAAGTCCGATTGAGAGGAATGGTTATCACAAGGTCACAGGGTCTGGTCTGAGTGTTTAAATTTTCTCACAGGGTACCCTAACATCAAAGGGATAAGATTCAGACGAAATCGCAGTAGTATATATCTATGCTGCGCTATTGTAGTGCGGGCTAGGTAGGAGTATCCTTCCTCTAATCTGGGGGGGATCTGGGCATAAGCAAGGGCCGCCTTTTGTCCATGATTCCTTTCCCCGCTGGCATGGTTAGCCCTCCGCATATATGTCTCGATTAATTTCTGTTTTGAGATCCTCCTGCATGCTGTTTGGTCCCTGAATAGTTTCCCAGCCCTATTGCACTTAATTCTGTCTCCACGTATCTAAGCCATCCGATCTTATTGTAGTAATCCAACTTCAGACAGTCTTTAATTATACTTTGTGTTAGGTTAACAGTGGTCCTGCGCCATATAGAGAACCATAAAAGAATTGGTGCTAGTCTAATAGTGTCTACCATGTAAGGTAACCCTAATTCCTTATGTAAAATATAATTAGAGAAAAAGGGGGGTAAAGATACCCGAGATTTAAAAAAGCTGTCTTCCAATATTTGGAGTTGGTCAATATGCGCCATTCCCCAAACTCCTGCCCCATAACTTGCTGCAGCCTTAGTCTTGGCCTGGTAGATATTTTTGATTGGATCCAGGGGACTGCCGCCTAACTTTTTGGCGAAAACCTTGATCGCTTGCAGACTTCTTTCCATGCCTAACGCTCTTGCCACTACCAGGTTTGCCCATGATTGTTTTTTATCAAATAAAACTCCCAAGTATGGGAAATACTCTACCACTTCTATTTTTCTAGAATCCAAATAAAAGTGAGGGGATTTTGCACCTCTACCAGTTCCTGCTATGATGATGAAAGATTTTGTTTCGTTCACTTTTAGATCTAGCGAGGCCATGAATAATGCATATGATGTTATAAGACTTTGGAGGGCTACCCCCGTTCTTGCAATTAACACCGCATCGTCAGCATAAGCTAATATTGGTAGGGGGTATTATCAAACTTGGGCACATCCCGAGATGAGCCCGACAGGTCTGCCTCAACCCCGTTTGTGTAGATGGAAAAAAGAAACGGGGCGAGGACACATCCCTGCCTGACTCCTCTCGCGATCTTAAATGAACGGGTACATTCCTCATTGATGCCATACCGGACACAAGCAGTGGCATTAGCGTATAGTTGGCGAATAAAATTAATTATGAGGGGGTCAATCTCCATCCCCTCCATCAGAAGCCAAAGCTTCTGATGGGTCACGCAATCGAATGCCGCTGTCAGGTCCATGAAGGTCATGTAGATTTTCCCGCATTGTGCTTTCGTGTATTTGTCTATACAGAGTGAAAGGTTTAGGCATTGATCTATAGTACTCTTTCCCCTCTGAAAACCATATTGTGCCTGCATCAGGATGTTAGGCCCACTCTTCCAGCCTAGATAGGAGGAGTCAACCCATAAGTTTGGCGGTTGTGTCCAGTAGGGAGATGGGTCTGTAGTTCTTTGGGCTGCCCCTATCCCCTTTTTTAGGTCGAGCCTAGCGCAGCGCGCATGCGCTGCTCTAGGAAAACGACCTCGTTGAATCACTCTGGACTTTTCACACGCTCGTGCGTGTGGTTTTTTTTTTTTAGCTTTTTTCTATTGGGCTTTTTGGACAGCACGCAATTGGGCAAAGGCGGGTGCATGTCCAACCTTTCCCAGGGAATGTATCCGCCCACGGCCTACGGCTTGCGGTTACGAGCAGGGGCCATCTGTTCGGGGTCAGGGGCGCGTAGGGCATCTGTTCTGTTTCATGGTCGCTTTCACTTTCGCGTCCGCGTGGCCGCGCTTGTTAGGTCGAGCCACTCGGGGTCTTGTTCTTTTTACGAGTCGCCCTGAAGGCTCAATTTCTCATTCACTGTGTTTGTCATAATTAACTGAGGACCTGGGGAGAACTAAAAAATCATCAGTGCATCCGGCCATTTCCGAAACGGTTTGTCATCTAGATGGATCAGTATGAACCTATTGGCATAATCTCACTCTGAGCTAATAAATGATGCATATGAGAATGAAATGGTTTCCTCCGAGCTTGTGGGTTCTAATGGCATTTTCCCTCACAATCTATTTTTGATAAGCTGGAGGGTAAAGAAAACGGACAGCTATATTTCTTCTTTGTTTCGTAAGCAGCTTTTCTTGTTTTGTTCGTGCACGTTTAAGTTCCTTCAGTGAATTTTTCTTATCACTCCAAGCAAGCCGGCGGGATCCGTGAAACATAGCGCACCCTCTGGTACTTTTCCCTACAGTTCTCTCAGCTTTTTAATTAAAGGGACATTTTGTAACAGAAACATTCTGATATGAAATGATTTGAATGGTGCTGTGGCGCGGCTTCCAGCTGATTCTTGTAAGCCCATTACCTCTGTGAGACTTCGCAATGAATAATGCTCCATTTATTAGGCTCGGTGGTGGCTGCGTAGAAGAGTGCTCGTGCAGTCCAGTCACACCCCGGCAATGATGACAGTGGCGCGCGCGGGAGCAGCTGGAGCGCAGGCACCGGCGGAACCAGCTGTGAGCTGCAGAGGCAAAGGGCAAACAGGCTTGTCACCGCTCTTATCACGCACGGCGCTTCTTCTTGACTCCTCTGGATGATACATTTGCATAAGGTATGAATACACAAATGAAGTCTTGGTTTTTTGAAAATATTCTTTTTAACGTCCTTTCGACCAACACGATAACTGTACATTATTTCTGGTGTGCAACAGAAGATCCGTTGATCCCTCTAATCACAATTCATTTTAGGATTATTTTACATGGCGAATAGGAACATCTTTCTGTGTTGAAATTAAGATCGGGCTGAAAAATAACTATGCTAAAGTGAATCTATTTCCGCCACACTACACACTCTTCTCAGCCGGGCTTCTTTCCCAGGGCACATGGCCAGACTGGCCATTTTCCCAAGAGAGTCAACCTGGGCCCCCTAGAGGCTGGTCTCAGCTCCTGTAGACCGGTTCCATTCCACCAGGGTCACAAAAACGGAAAGTTACAACTAAAATAGTTCAGCTCTTCGCAGTCTTTAAAAAAAAATCACTTCTGCCTGTCCTCCTTGTGAGTGTTTTGTTTCTCTTCGTTGTTGCTGCTTTTACCTGCACAAGTGTAAATGCAGCTACAATTTTGAAGACCGAGACGTTTTTAAATGTCAGCACAGAGAAGGCAGAGGCAGGAACTAAGGAAAGCTTGGCAACCGTGCAAGACAGGCCATCTCCTTATTTAAAACAAGCATTGGCATAGCCAATAGGTCTCGCCTTTGGGACCTTATAAGTATTTAGTTATGCAGCACAATATCCTTGGTGCAACTACATTAACTGTTGCATGGTTAAACACTTATAAGGTCCCAAAGGCGAGACCTATTGGCTATGCCAATGCTTGTTATATATTGGGACTATGACACTATGCTTCCAAGATGTTGAAGGCCCTTCTAACACTATGCTGTTAAAAACGTTTGTTAGTATCGGGCCCACAGGTCATAGTTGTCCTGAAAGAGATCAATCGGCACCCCGTCAGGCCTGGAGCCTTCCCAGGAACAAAGGCCGCTAGCCCTCTTCTGACTTCAGAAAGTGAAAAATTCAAACTACCATGCAATGGCAAGTCTGTGTCGGGGGGAGGGGGGAGCATCGCAGGAGTAGTATTGGATCCAAAAATGAGTTTGAAGTGTCCCACCCATGATTCTTCGCCAACATGTACATCCAAGGACGGGTCCTTGGGATCTTTAAAATAAGGCGCATTTATTACTTTCCAAAAATCTCTGCTATTACATGACCTAACCGCTTGCTCGAGACCATCCCACGCTTCCTCCCTCATATCCTTCTCTCTTTTCCTTCTGGAAGACTTGTAGTCGCTACGTAATGATCTTATTAGTGCTGTATTTCTAGGATGGATTTTCAGCACATTTACGAGTACTTTTCTCGCTTTGGTGCAGGGGGAATCAAACCAGCGCTTAGCAGATAAGCTATTTGCCGGTTTATGGTGGGTGAGAGCCATTTTTAGGTCTCGCGCCTAGCGTTGCAGTGCGTAGCACTGCTCGCGCAGCGCGAGACCTCTTGTACGGGCTTCTGAAAGCTGCCCACACGCTCGTGCGTGTGGTTTTGCTTTCGGAAGCCCACATTGGCTGTAGCGTGTTTTAAAAAAAATAAAATAACGGCACGCAATTGGGCAAAGGCGGGCGCATGTCCCGCCTTTGCTCCTCCCATTCCCACTGGTGGCTAGCACGCGCAGCAGTGCGCGTTCGCCTCGCTGCCGCGCTCCCTCCCCCCGCTCCTCTGTGGTGCGCGCGCACCACTGGTTAAATATCCTACCACGTTAAGTTTCATTCGCTTTCTCTTTTCCTTCTTTGTAAAACATGTTAACATATTAGCCACGAGATGGCGCTCAGTGAATAGAAAATCCTGTTGCAATACTATACCAAACACGATCAAACTCATTAAATGTTGTTGACTAATACTTAAAAAATATTTGCTGATTGCGCACAGTATTCTTCTTTAAGAAAACTATTCTTTAAAACATCGTGATTCATCTTGCACCAATACTAATGTGGTTTGAAATGTCATAATAGCTAGTTAATGCCAGAGAATGTAACCGTGCCGCGGCCCCAGAAGCTACAGCACAACCATCGCTCCATAGGCTGAGAGCCTTGCCAGCATTTACCCAATGTGTGGTTGGGATGCAGACTTGGCACCTTTCGCTGTGCTTCCTGGTGTGCTCACCAAGAGAGCGCGAGGACTGGCTCCTCCTGCTCTCTTGATATTGTGTAGCAAACAGCTGCTGCTCTGTCTCTTTCCCAAAATACACAACAGATTAAGAGTGACGCTGTGTCAGATATTAAAATGGACGCCCAATGACGGCACGCCAAATGCTTTTAATTATATTACAAGTCCCAAGCCGAGCTTCCAGTGGGATACTAGGGAAAGTAATAGCTGTGCACCGGGAGGCTGACGTGAATCAGCCTGTCAAGTATTGAAAAGGGCCGGGTGAGGACTGGAGATGAGGAGTAGGGAGCAGGTGAAAGCACAAATTAATCTGGCTTTTATTTGTGAATATTGTTTCTGGCATTGTGATTACTAGGAGATCGCCGTAGGGGGCAGTGCAGAACAGAAGCGCTTTTCACTTCAAGTACAAAATTGGGCTTCTACAGGCAACGTTTTAGGGTCTACTCCGCTTCGTGCGTGATGATTGCCCTCGTGGTTGTGTGGTCGATGCAGCGAGCATGATCTGCCAACTTGCTGTGCACAGGCAGTTTTTACTTGTAATACTTCCTCTAGTCTTTTTCATAAAGTCTTACCTTCAGAAAAGTAAGGGGGATCAGAGCTAACGCTAGTACATTTTTAAAAAGCGCACTGAAAATACCTGAACTGAATAACTACAGGTATACGTTAAAACAAGCATTTGCAATGCAATGGTCTCGCAATACTGAAAGTTTGAGCTATTGGCATTGCATTATTATTTGCAACGCCAATAGCTAAAACTTTCAGTAATGCGAGACCTATTGCATTGTAAATGCTTGTTACTTTTGCTATAAGGTCACTGAACTGAGATACTAGTAGTGATGGGCAGGACTCTTGAGCCAAACAGTGAAAAATATCATCCAATATATTTGCTATAATTGCAGGAGCCAGCTTCAGCTTCTCAACTTGAGCCCACTTTTGTTGATACCCGTTTTTCCTAGATAGGGAAATGTTTGCTACTTTCTGTTGCTGATGCACTTCCTTACGTGGGATGCTTAAATGAATAGTTAGAATAGCGTGATCGCTATAACTTGTAAAAAAGTTATCGACATGAGACACCTTTACATTAGATGGGGTAGAGGCTAGGATAAAATCGATAGTAGACTCATAGTTGATCCACCTTAATGTTTTCCCTATTGGCCTGCGTTCATATTATTGACTATACCCATGTTCCTAATATATAGAAGTCTATTAAGACTATCTCCATAATCGTTGTGAGCGAAGTGGGGTAGTGGGTTACCCTGAGAATCTTCCAGCCCGCACACCCTTACCTCATTATGCTTACAAAGGTGTATGTTGAAGTCGCCCACCGAGATGATGTTAAGTGGGCCCTTTTTGGTAAGTGAATTAAGTTTATCTATCTCGCTGTTTAATTCAGCTACCACTAACTTCATATTTCCTCCGAATTCTTTATTGTAATAGTTAATTAGAAGCCAGACTCCTTCATCAGTGGATTCTAACAAAAGTAAGTGGAAGTGAGTATTTGAGGATTCAACCAGCCTTACATTTTTTGGTAGAGTGTTAGAGATTAAGGTTAAAAGTCCCCCCTTTGCTCTCCCTGACACTGATGGCACTGCTACTGTCTGGAATGAGCGATACCCAGTGACAAAGACGGGCTCCTTGGCCCATGTTTCCTGAAAACGGATGATATCCTGTGTTTGCCAAAGTTTATGCCAATGTTCATTGCCTAGCTTAGATGTAATGCCAGCCACATTCCAAGACGCTAAACTAATCATGTTTTTGTCAACCTCACTCCGTATGGAGAAAATCTCGGGGCTCCCCTGTATTGCTAGTACTGGATTAAATGGTATAATTGCTCCCCCTTCGTCAATGAGGTCAGCTGGGGTTAGTCAATCACAGGCTTTCAGATCTGACAGAACAGCATATCGGTTGTCCAACCTCAACCCTGAGATACTAGTGGATCCCTCCCCTTGAAGCGATGGTGGATCTGACCTAGCCCGGGACCTCTGTTCAGTTCCATACTGGCCACCCTGATTGTAAAAATGCTCCAGTGGTAAAGGAATAATCTGAGTACCCTTAAAGGGGGGTTTTATGGAGCTGGCTTAAGAGCATTTTACCCACGTGTGCGTTGTTAAAGTTTATCACCACACAGTCACCGGTAATAGATTTAGTGGAGGTGCCCAGCCACCCCACTCTCCTGGCCATAATAATTTGGTTTGACAGCGGGCTGCCCCACACTCCCGAATCAGTTAAGTGGCATGATAACCAGTGCAGGCATTTGTCCATTAGCTGTGTTGTTGATTCGTACTGGTTCTCCCGCAGTGGAGGTACGTTTGCCAAAACCAGTACTAATGGAGACGCCGCTGGTGGGAGGTGAAGGTCCTGCTGTGACCGATATTTTGATCCCGCCGCGAGATTGTCTGATCTTCCTGACTGCTGAGGGTCAGATCTTGTACCCCCCAACACTGGAAACGCCTGATGATTCAGACTACTTGCCCCGGGTAGTAATAGAGTTGGCTCTTCCGCCAACATGTTAGAATGGCCGTTGACTAGTGGTTGCAGCTCACGTGGCCGTGTGGCAGATCTGGTTGTGTTGGCAAGTGAGGCCAAACCCAAATGAATTCAAGCTGGGAGTTGATTATTTCCCACAGCTTGTCGAGCAGGCCCGGTGCTCAAGGGCTCTGGAGGGCCCTGTGTGGTTGCTCTCTGGGCTTCTATACCGGACCGACGTTCTTCAATCTGCGTTAATTTGGCTAAAATGGGGTCCAGTAAAGTAGCCATCATTTTACCCACTTCTTTTCATAATGCCTCATCCAATACCAGTGATGGAGGGGGCGTACTTAAGGTAGTCAGGGTCGGGGAACACAATATGCCAGCGCCCGTGGCAGCCTTGATATTAGCTCCCTTTAGTTTAGAGGTTTGGGTAATTTTAGTTGGCTTCGGCTTTGAAACCCCGCAGCCCCTGCGTCTCTTAGCTGGCGGGTCATTTATTAGATCAGGGTGAGGTGAGCATTCCGGCTCCCTGGTGGGTGTGGTGGCTGGTGCTTGTGCTGGTGCCACGGGGGAATTTCCGGACTACTATTCAGTAGATTAACAGATGGTGACAGTTGTAGGGGCTGAGTGGCGGTATTATCATCAGTTAGCCCCCCTAGAGAGGTCCTTGGCTGGTAAGAAAGGGGTTCCATTCATAAACGCCTCTCAGTTAGTTCAATCTTGTGCGTGAGTACACTTGCTGCTCTGGTCAGGAATGCATCGAGCGTTGCTACAGTCCCTACGCCCACTTTCTCACTGGGGCCCTTCCGCTTCACCATTACTCACTGTAGACGGACTGACAAACACTACCGGAAACAAAATATGTAAACAGTACCTTAAAATAGTGTTGGATGTTAGAGGGGGGGCCCAGCCCAGTCTCCTCCGGGCTCCTCCGGGCGTGTACAGGCCCGCCCTTGGCCCGGGTGCGTCCCCGCGTGTGTCTGGCGCCACCGTTCTGCGTTGCGCCTAAATGGCGATTCTGAAGGCCAGGGGGCAGCTGGGAAACTGAGTCCCCACCGTTTCAGGCTCCCCACTGCTCTGCTCTCCTCACCGTTTGCGGCTACGTTGGCTGGAAGTGCACTCAAAACGCCTATAGTTGCGAGTACGATGCGATTTGGAAGGTCTCCTAGTGGCATTTGCTCCGTCCAAATCGGATCGGGAACGGGTCTTTCCGACTGAATCTTAAAGGTTTTCAACCGACCGATTACGATGCGAGTTAGGTGTTAGGAATATCTTAATCCGACGGCATTCGGAATGACCGAGCTGTACGGAGCAGACTCGTACGTCTCTATGGGCCGCGTTTCCGAACGACCGATTACAATGCTGTATTCAGACAGCCTTTCCGAATCGTGCCATCTGACTCAGATCGGCAGTCGGAATCAGACTTTGGGGGCCTGTAGCAGGCCCCACTCAACCCGGAGCCTTCCCTATCTGGCCCGTGGGTGTACCCATGAGTCCCCCCTTACCAGCCATGCACAGTGTGGCAGGCACTAGGGGGTGCCTGCCACAGGGTGCCCGATTTTCCCCAGCCACCCCTTTCTTCAATGGGAGCCTATGCATTTGGTCAGAACATAGGCTCCCGTTGAAGTCAATGAGTGTCCGACCGAATCGTAGCTGGAAGCATCCAGATGCATCGTAATCGCTCGGTCGGACTCTCCCTATCCGAGTTGGTCGGAGTGATTTCCAAACGGCATCATACTCTGGCCCTAAGACGGGAACAAATCATAAGTGAATCATTCAACTCCCTCTATAAAACCTTAGAGGAAAAAACGTCAAGACGTCCAGACCTACAAGCACTCCCTTCTAGGAAGACTCAAAACAAAATTACTATTTGTTCCAGAGTACAAAACAAGAGGGGCTTGTCACGTTGTCAATTGGGGTAATATCATCAAGCTCCTCCAGAGTATAAAGTGACTAGATCATTTAGGCTCTTCAGCAATTGTTTCAGTAAAGTTTTTACCACCTCGAAACTACCAGCAATCTGAACCAAGTTTGGTTACGTGGACATCGAAGTAGCAGACCCTGGTATTCTTCAAAGATAACTTTGAAGAATGGGGGATAAGAGTTTTGAGGTACCTTTCTGGTGCTTGTCCACATATTCCTATACAGAAGTCCAGTAAAGTAGTGCAAGATACCCTATTTCAGAAATTACAAGTTAGCACAACCAACTCAATTCTACGCAACCCAATTGAGTGAACCATAACTACTGTGAAAAATGCATCAAATCCAGATTGGTCTGGGTCTTGAAAATTATCACCATCGACAGACGATTGGAGCTGGCTGCCAGAAGCTCTGCCTATCCAAGATCATCACTGAACAAGTTTGATTACTTTCAAACTCGCTTCGTTACAAAAATTTAGATTCTGCTCCTGGAATATTTGAGGTTTATCAAGCAAATTAAATGGCCCTGAAGTTAGAGACTACCTGGCAAGCTATCAAGTCCTAATGTTACAAGAAACTTGGGCTCAATCTCCCATACCACTAATTTGGTTTCTAGAATTTACAAAGTCAGCATCAAAATTCAAGAAAAAAAGGTCGCCCCAGGGGTAGACTAGCAACGCACATAAGTTCTATTTTTCTGCTCGTATATTGAATCAGAAGAGCCATGGCTTCTTGCTGTTAAAATAGTGTTGCAGGGGGAACGGCGACCATTCTCACTGATAATTATCAACATGTATATACAGCCGACACCTACTGAGAAGCAAAAGGCATTTCCCTACATTAACTCTTTAATAACAAAGTTAAAACAGGCACATAGTGAATCCCACTTCATAATATCTGGAGACTTAAATATGAATCTGTTTAGGAATCCACTTACAGATGAACAAACAGCAGAACAGGATCTACTATGGAATACACCTTTACAAGCAACTCCTCCAGTAAATCAGCATGATAAGTCTCGAGAAAAGCTCTCAGACGAATTAAATATTATAGGGTTCAGAATTGTAAATGGCAGGTTTAAGGAAGATAAACCGCCAGCCTGTAAATGCATTAGATCTGCTTCTAAATCGATTATTGCTTATGTATTAGTTAGCCTTTCTCTTTGGAGCCACATTAGGCAATTTCAGATAGTTGCCTGAGCTGAAAGCGACCACCTTCTGCAGAAGATTGAACTGTCTTTTGCAATGCCTTCGCTGGCAGCATCAAACTGTCCCCTGGTCTTTGCTCAAACTGAGAACTATAAGAGGCTAAAATGGAACGATCAATCAATTCAGTAGCATGCAGGTATATGGTAATAAATTGGCTAAAAGATGGAGTAGATCCTCTCTATGGTTGGGATTAATTCATAAAAAAGCTAATGTTTGAATTTTGCAACAATGAATCCAATAAAGCTCGGCTGTTTGTCATTGACACCTTTAATAAACCATGGCAAACCAAGGCAGTTTGCCTTAATAAAAGGAAATTAAACCAGGCATTGAGGTGGTTGAGGAAAAATCAGTTGGACGAGAAACTGTCTCACAATGAAGAATTTCCTAGCTATTGTAACAGAAAGTTTCAATTCTGTTAAGGACACGGAGGTGAGGATTATGCTGTACTTTCTTCACTTTTTATTACAGCAGCCAAGTAAAAAACAGAACAAGACTTCATTTCCCAGAACCCCCTGGGAAAAAAGTCAAAGTCAAATAGCAACATTAATCATTGTCTAATCAGCAGTCTAGAATTCCCTTGATAGTCCCTTGTCTCTGCAGCTGGCACCTCCTCTTTCTTCCTGCAACCAAAATCGAATGACAATTTCATCAGTCTTGTTTAGATCCGGCACATCCTGAAGAGTACATAAACAAAAATCAGGGAACATCCATACTCTTAAGCCTCTCGAGCGAAGATATCAATTCCAAACAGAGAGTTAAACATTTATGCGGCAATCAATTAGGACACGAGTAACCTGACGTAAAGAACAAGGTATGAATAATATATATATTCACTGAAAAAACCAGGTTTCAGGGACGTTATAGTTAGAAATTAGCATTTAAAAAACCTTAGAAATTCACTGAAAAAAACTATAGGTTTCAGGGACGTTATGGTTCGAAATTAGCATTTAAAAAACCTTAGAAATTCACTGAAAAAACCATAGGTTTCAGGGACGTTATAGTTAGAAATTAGCATTTAAAAAACCTTAGAAATTCACTGGAAAAAACACAGGTTTCAGGGACGTTATAGTTAGTTGGACATTTCACTCGTACAAAACCAGAGAAATTAGGCCGTTATAGTTAGTTGAGCTAACTATAACTCGTGGCCCCGCAATGCACTGCTGATGATGTCACATATTACATCATTCATGACATGGACAGTGACATCACTGATGACATCATCCAGTGACTGTGTGTTTCTGTAAGGTTTAAATATATTTTATATATATGCCAAGGTGTATTGAAGAATGAGTGGCTGTATAAGTGTCTGAATGGATGATTTAGTAGGTGCATGACTGACTGTATAAGTGAGTGATTGAACGTGTCTTACTGAATGCATGGGTTAGTGACTAAACTGTGTGAATGTCTGTATCAGTCTGTCAGTTGGTGTGTAAGCTCCTGCATGGGTTGGTAGGTAGCTACATGAGTGTCTATATGTGTTATTGACTGGTTGTTTGAGTATCTGTATGGGTGCCTGAGTGTCTGTGTGGGTGGGGGGTGTGTGACTCTGTGCATAGATGTGTGAGTGGGTGATTCACTGGGTATATGGGTTCAAGAGTGCATCTGTGAAGGGCTGTATGGGTGGGTGAGTGTGTGTATGGGTGTATTGGTGAGTGAATGGATGTCTCAGTGTACATGTGTGAGTAATTACATATGTGAAAGGCAGTATATGTGAGTGTTGGAGTATATAAATGACTATATGTGAGAGTAAGTGATTGTGAGAGTGGCTGCATATATGAGTGTTTGCTTGTGTCAGTGATTGCATAAGTATGTGTTAGTATCTGTATGAATAAGTGAGGTGGTGTATGTATAACTATATAGGTGAGTAAATGGGAGTGTGATTGATTCTTTGCATGACTGACTAGGTGTGTGAGTAACTCTATGGATGAGTGGCGGTGTGTGAGTGTCTTTATAGGTGTATGAGTGCATATGATAGTGTTGTATTGATAAGTGACTGCACGTATGAGTGACTGTATGGGTGAATGAGTGGATGTGTGTGTAGACCTAGGAATCAGTGAGTGGGTATGTAGTAACTGGTATTGGTGTGTCTATGGTTTCGAAAATGGTAGTCTGTATTTTAGAGTGGGTGTATCAAAGGTTATATTAAGGTGTGAAGAGGTGCATCAGATTATCACGTGGATGATGTCATCAGTGATGTCATCAGTGATGTCATTTGAGATGTCATCAGTGATGTCACTGACCATGTCATGAATGATGTAATATGTGACGTCATCAGCAGTGCATTGCGGGGGCGCGAGTTATAGTTAGCTCAACTAACTATAACGGCGGAATTTCTCTGTTTTTGTACGAGTGAAATGTCCAACTAACAATAACGTCCCTGAAACCTGTGGGTTTTTTTCAGTGAATTTCTAAGGTTTTTTAAATGCTAATTTCTAACTATAACGTCCCTGAAACCTATGGTTTTGTCAGTGAATTTCTAAGGTTTTTTTAAATGCTAATTTCTAACTATAAGGTCCCTGAAACCTATGTTTTTTTTAGTGAATTTGTAAGGTTTTTTACAGGCCACGCCCCCTTTTTCCACCACTATGCAAACGCGCCTCTTGGCGCATTCTAAATTGGGGGATTAAGTCCCCTTGAATACTGAGGTTACCTGGGGGCCAACTAGCCCACCAGGTACCTCCAGTAAGCCCCACACAGCTGGATTGCTGACAGTGGTACGAGGCCACGCCCCCTTTTTACACCACTCTGCAAACGTGCCTCCTGGCGCACTGCTGCTTGGGGGATGAAGTCCACTTCAGTCCTCAGGTCCTCAGGACACAAGGGGACTTCATCACCCCACCAGCAGTGCGCCACGAGGCGCGTTTGCAGAGTGATGTAAAAAGGGGGCGTGGCCTCGTACCACCTCTCAGCAATCCCACTGTGTGGGGCTTACTGGAGGTTCCTGGTGGCCTAGTTGGCCCCCAGGAACCCTCAGTAGCAACGGGGAATTAATCCCCCAACGCAGAGCGAGCCAGGAGGCGCGTTTGCAGAGTCATGCAGGGAGGGGGCGGGGCCTATGGCTAGTTGCCGTTTTTTTTCTTTTTAATTTTATGGGAGGGGGGCCGTGTGGCCCCCCTTCCCTGGGCCACTTCTGCCCCGGGGACCCCATCCCCTTGGGCCTGGCCAGCCTTGTGTTTTATTTTTTAAATTGTGGGAGGGGGGCTGCGTGGCCCCCCTCCAGAGGCCAATTATGGCCCCGGGGACCCCATCCCCCGGGGCCTGGCCACCTTTTTCTTATTTCTTTTTTGGGAGGAGGGCCGCGTGGCCCCCCCCCCCCTCCTCAGGCCAATTATGGCCCCGGGGACCCCATCCCCGGCCTTCCGTGTTTTTTTTTTTTTTAAATATTATTAAATTAAAGGGGAGGGGGCCGAGTGGCCCTCCTCCCGGGCCACTTATGGCCCCGGGGACCCCATCCCCCGGGGCCTGGCCTCTTTAAAAAAAAAAAAAAAAATTATTAGGGGAGGGGGGTCGCTCCACAAGGAAGAGAGCACGCACACAAAGAATGCTGATTTCAAGGGCATTTTATTCCATAGGGCCTCCTCCGACCCGGCAGCACAGAGAGACGCGTTTCGGCTGTCACAGCAGCCTTCCTCAATCTGGTGAGCGCCATATTTTTAAAACCATTTATACTTAGTCAACGTCATAGACATGGAAAACATCTTTTGCTTTCACATATTAAAAAAACGAAGATACAAACATTGCAAACATGCTAGCAGGTACTTTCACTTGAAATGCATTTGATAACGTGGGTGGTCACAATGTAAACTTTGGCCAGTAATGATAATCACGATAATCATAAATGTATAAATACATCCTTCACCTGCACAGTGCATCATTGGACCCCCACATTTTGCCTGCTATGTGAACATTTGATCATTAAACCAACGATGTATCTTTTACACTTAATCAAGACAACTGCTCATATTAGCTCATATTAAAAAAGCGCACACATTTTACATATAACATTTTACAGCACTGTGATATTGTGCGTGAGTGTGGTGAACCAAAGAGATAAACTTGCATGCGGCTGTCCCTTTAATTTGGCGTAATGGCCACTAAACAGTGTACCAATTAGAAACACTCGTAAACGAGATAGGGTATGTAGCTTATGTAGCTGTTACGTGCCGAGTAACAAATCTATAACTTAACTGCATAGCTGAAAAACTATACCAGACCACACAGTAAGTATTTAAGGGGCTCAAATACACCCCGACTCGGTATGCCCCAGCATGCGGGACTACAGTTCCCATAATGCCTCACTTCAGCACATCTCAACTGCTGAGCGGATTTAACCCAATTCATAGGCAATGAAACTCAATATAATTATTACATCTAAATAGATAATTCAAATGTGGCCTACGAAATAGTGCGGGCAATCGGCAAAATTCAAAGCCTACGGGACGCTAGCAGTACAACCCCCACTTTATCGAAACAATCCCAGTTTCTGGCTCCAAAATGGATTCCGTTCTGTAAAGGACTGTTAGTTAGAACACATCTTAATGCCGCAAATGTCAACAGACTCAAATGAAATCACCACTCGCAGTTCGTGCAAATTCATCATTGTGCAGGGTCGGGGGAGGGCATTGGTGCAAAATCCACATGCCTAGCAGACCTCACCCTTGCAGCGTTGGCTAAAAAAGGTGCCCAGTCACCAGATGTCTGCCGGTTCAGGTACCTCCAGTATGCGCCACAGAGCTGCGTTGCAGAGAGGTGGTCTGAGGCCACGCCCCTTTTTACCTCACTCTGCAAACGCGCCTCTTGGCGCACTGCTGGTGGGGCGATGAGGTCCTCTTGTGTCCTGAGGACCTCAGGACACAAGTGGACTTCATCCTCCGAGCAGCAGTGCGCCAAGAGCCGCGTTTGCAGAGTGGTGTAAAAAGGGGCGTGGCCTCGGACCACCTCTCTGCAATCCAGCTCTGTGGCGCTTACTGGAGGTACCTGGTGGGCTAGTTGGCCCCCAGGGACCCTCAGTATTCAAGGGGAATTAATTCCCCAACTTACAACGCGCCAGGGGGCGCGTTTGCAGAGTGGTGGAGAAAGGGGGCGTGGCCTGGTATGAGAAGTTAGCAATCCTGCTGTGTGGGATTTACTGGAGGTAATAGGAGGGGTAGCTGGCCCCCAAGGTTGACGTTGAGGGCTAACTACCCCTCCTGTTACCTCCAGTAAATCCCACACAGTGGGATTGCTAAGAGGTGTTCGGAGGCCACGCCCACCTTTCTCCACCACTCTGCAAACGCGACTGCTATGTTATAGTTAGAAATTAGCATTTAAAAAACCTTAAAAATTCACTAAAAAAAACATAGGTTTCAGGGACGTTATAGTTAGAAATTAGAATTTAAAAAACCTTAGAAATTCACTGAAAAAACCATAGGTTTCAGGGACGTTATAGTTAGTTGGACATTTCACTCATATAAAACCAGAGAAATTCGGCTGTTATAGTTAGTAGAGCTAACTATAACTCGTGCCCCCGCAATGCACTGCTGATAACGTCAATTATTACATCACTCATGACATGCTTAGTGACATCACTGATGACACCACTGATGACATCACTGATGACATCATCCACGTGATCATCTGATGCACCTCCTCACACACTAATAAAACCTTTCATACATCCACTCTAAAATACAGACTACCAATATCGAAACCATAGACACACCAATAGCAGTTAGCACATACCCCCTCGGTGATTCATACGTCTACACACACATCCACCCACTAACCCATACAGTCACTCATACGCGCAGTCATTCATCAATACAGCAACTGATATATCCACTCATACACCCATATAAACACTCACACACTGCCACTCACCCAAAGAGGTACTCAAAAACCTAGTCAGTCACCCAAAGAATTAATTACACTGCCATTTACTCACCTATACAGTTATACACACACCACGTCACTTATTCATACAGATACGTACTGTCTTCAACAATTACTGACATAAGCACACACTTATCCATGCAGCCACTGTCACAATCACTCACTGTCACATATACTCACTTATATACTCCAACACTCACAAATACTGCCTTTCACATATGTAGTTACTTACACATATACCACTAACATATCCATTCACTCACCAACACAGCTATACGTACACTCACCCATACACTCCCTAACACACGCACTCATAAACGCATACACCCAGTGAATCACCCACTCACACATCCATGCAGGGAGTCACACAACCCCCCACCCACACAGACACTCAGGCACCCATACAGGTTCTCAGACAACCAATCATTCTTCAATATACCTTGACATATATAGATATAACAGTCTTGAAATTTTTAGAAACACTCAGTCACTGGATGATGTCATCAGTGATGTCATTTGAGATGTCATCAGGGATGTCACTGAGCATGTCATGAGTGATGTAATAATTGACGTCATCAGCAGTGCATTGCTGGGGCGCGAGTTATAGTTAGCTCTACTAACTATAACAGCCGAATTTCTCTGGTTTTATACGAGTGAAATGTCCAACTAACTATAACGTCCCTGAAACCTATGGTTTTTTCAGTGAATATATATATATTTTTGAAGATTAGGTTGCCCTAGGAAGGGTGCAATCGTATGCCACTTGGGTGGGCTAATCCTCGCCTCCGTGTCCATAATAGAATTGAAATTTTCTGTTACGATACCTAGAAAATGTTTGATTCTCTATCAGAACCGGAGGCGAGGAGTATGCTGGTTTAAAACTTTTCGATAAACAGTGAAGCCATGTTTGGGACTGGTTTAAAGTAGAACCTTTTGAAGGTAGAATCTGACAACCAGTCTGCAGCATTAAGAATATCTTCCAGGCGAGCCCCAAGAGAGAATACCTTCAAAGCCATGGCCCCTCTAACTGAGTGGGTTCCAAATAACTTAGTATCAATTCCGGTTTCTTGCATAGTATGGTTCTGGGGTCATCAGACAGATACAGAGGGAGGATAAAGCAGGTGGGGGTGTTCCAGCCAGTATTAGAAGCCCCAGGGGGCTAATAACAGAGGAAAACTCTGCAGGATACCACTGCACCCTTAATGGTATAATGGGTTAATTCTACACCTGGTCTGGTGTCCTCAAAGCCTTTATTTAGCCTTGGACAAGTGCTATGTGTAGGTACCTGTACAGACCCCTATATGGGGCATAATGCTCTGGGCGAGGGGCACAACGAAACTGTGTCAGGACCTTAAACGAGGCACTCAGGCAACTATAGAATGCTCCCGACCGGCTGCGCTGCCCAAATTCGATCATTTATCTCGAAATGAGCGCGTCAGTCCGGGAGACCTACCAACGAGACACCGATAGCGCGTCACACTCTGCACCCTCTAATGCTCTGTTGACCACACCGTGTCTGCCCCGAGCGTCTAAGTGCGAGTCAGAGTGAGAAAGTAGCTGCGGAGGAGTGACAAGCGTTCCCGTGGCCACGCTGAGGAGGGAAAACTGGTATGAGCAGTAAAGCGCGAACGCTACATTAATGCCACAACGGTAATACAAGAAAAGAGTCAATAAACACAATAAAGAGCACATATAAGTGTCGAAGGGCTGGAGGCACTTATCTGGCTGCTGAAGCAGCGAAGAAAGTGGAAGTGCTAGCAGAGATAAGGGACTATCAAGGGGACCCTAGATTGCTGATTGGACAATGATTAATGTTGCTCTTTGATTTGACTTTTTCCCAAGGTGTTCTGGGAAGTGAACTCTTGTTCTGTTTTTTTACTTGGCTGCTGTAATAAAAAGTGAAGAAATTGCAGCATAATCCTCGCCTCAGGTCCTGACATAGAATTTAAAATCTGTTACAAAGGACTATTAAAAACACTTTGGGTCGTAAAGAAGCAGTATGAAGATCTGTTTTGGGCTAAACTCTTGTATGTAAGCAAAACCAACTACTCCAGGAAATTTTGGAAGATGTTAAATCAGATTGGGAGAGGGCCCCTAATAGCTAACAATGCAAACATTAGGGAGTCAGTTTGGTTTGAACATCTACAATTGCTTTATCAGAGTCAAAAGGCCTTGGAGGAAGATGCAGGTTATATAAAAACATCGGACTCCCGGGATCTATGTCAACCATGACTGGTTACGGCTCTATAGGGCAGCTGAATAATCCATTTAAAAATAACATTCCCGAAGCAAAAGAGGCTTTGTCATATCCTCGTGATGCTTTCTATGCTGTTTAATCATGCTCTCAAGAACAACACAATTCCAGATTTCTGGCAAGATGCAATTGTGCATCCTATTTATAAAGGAGGAGATAAATCATCTCCAGTTAATTATCTTTTAATTACCCTTTTTGATAACAATGCCAAAATGTTTGCTTCACTTGTGGTTAAATATTTGGAGGTATCGGTTAACAGAAGGAAAATTGTGCCCATGAACCAAACCGGCTTTATTAAAAGTACCGGAATTGCCACTAATTTATGTGCTCTTTCATTAGTTATTGATAATACTCTGGCGTCCAAATCTACCTTATTTGCCTGTTTTGTAGATTTTAAATCTGCATTTGACAGTTCCGAGGACCATACTATGAGAAAAACTGAAATTATGGGGCATTCCTGGAACTCTGCTTAAGGCAATCCAACTCTCGTTATCATATTACTCGGATCCTAATGAGGATCGGCAACAGTCAGAGGATCTCACGCCATCTTCCAACTTTCATTGGATTGAAGCAGGGGTGCGCGCTCGAACCCCTGCTGTTCAATTTGTTCATCTCTGATCTTTCAAGTCAATAAGAGCTTGTAAACTCGCCCCCCCACCCCTGGAATTTGGGGGGAAACCCAATTGCGACTCCTCCGCTAAGGGAGAAGAGTGTCGCCCGTCTGCCAGGAAGCAGCAAAAGAAAGGAAAAACTAAAATGACAATAACGTAATGTTATTATCATTTTATTTTGTCCTCCTGCTGCAGCAGCACGCTAGAGGAGGCGGATCTGCAGAGCAGGGGAGGAGTGGTAGAAGACTCCTGTGCGCAATGACTGTTTGGGCGGCCCTCTCGGGCCGCCCAAAACAGTCATGTGCACTTCCCTGTTCTCCATGCAGGCTGCATTACAGCCTGCATGGAGAACATGCCCACCCCTCCAGCCCCTGACTGAGCACAGTGTCACGGCGTTCAGACCAATCACAACTAACAAGGAGCCAGGAAGCGGCCGGTACGAGACGCAGGAGAGGCGGCAGTGGCCAGCCAGGCGGCCGGGCAGAAGGTGTGATTTTTTTGTTTTCTTTACTTTTTTACCCTTCCCCCCCCCTCCGCCCCTTTGCCCCCACCTGCCCCACAACTGCTCTAGACAGCAGCCGCGACCGGGGAAACCTTTTTCCAACATGATGGATGCAGACAATGTGCTTCTTCTCAGCAAAACACGAGTTGACTTGCAGCAGCTGATTAATAAATTATATGAGTATTCACTGCGAAATAAACTGTAAGCAAAACAAAAACAATGGTAATTCGCAAAAATATTATAAAGCAACAGTCTTTGTTTTTAAACAACAAGCACATTGAAGGAAACAGAATACAAATACTTAAGATTAATGATAGATCACAAAGGATCATTTCTAGCTCATAAGCAATATTCCCAAGTAAAGGCCCAAACATTACTATCTGCATTCATAACACTGTATAAAACTCTGAAGGGGCCACTATTAGATCCAATAGTAAATGTAGTGAAGGCAAAGCTTTTACCAACAATAAGCTACAGAAGTGTAGGCCTGTGTGGCACAGATGCCCCCCTACTTGATAAAAGTGTGAGAAAGACACATAAGCAGCTCTTCCATTTTCCAAGGTCAGCCTCACCTGCGCAGGTTCGATTAGAGTTTCGATCACTTAACCAAGTTATAGCTAGGCAAGGGGTGTATTTAAATTTTTGCTACAAGTTTAAATCAACAAAGTTTGACTCATGAAATTCTTTGCTTTGGAAAGAACTGATGCTGAGTAATTCCAATGCTTCAGGTCGTCTATATTTGGAAAGAGCATTAACAAGCTTGGGAGCGAGAGACCTTTGGAATGCCCCAATTACTGTGCACGTTTTAAAGAAATATATTAATAAGAATATGAGAACTGTCATGCCTACAGGATCAATCACTTTTAACTAAGCGATACCACAGATGGATGGTGAGAAAACAATTATACAGTCCTACGGAGTGCACAATATTTTTCCGCGGGGTAACAGAGTCATATAAAATATAAATTTATGCAATATCGATTAGGTTACTTGCCAATCTCCCACCCCTCAAAAAAGTCTAAGGAAAGGGGAAATAAGTTATGTAGTTTATGCAAAAAAACAAACTTCTCATTAGCCTATCTAATTTGCATTTGCTCAGGCCTCGGAAGGGAAAAACTGAGCTTTTTACAACATTTGCTTAATCAAAGGCAAATTCGATCATGACGACAAACTGTCATAGGCGCTTTCAATCCGAATGATCCCATTTTAATTATAAATGTGGTACGATTCCTGATGTAGGCTGAAAAGAAACTAATGGTATAATTATTGTGTATAGATGATTAGTGGCTCTGTAACCTTTAGCAACTGAAAGGAAAGACTCCAAAGGAATCGTCCCAGTAGATGAAAAATATGACAACTACTGAGGAATGTGTACAGACGGTTGATGACTATATTCCAGCTATGGGAAGGCAAGCTGACTGCGGAAATATTTTAATATATGGAAATTACTGAGGAACACTTTATTAAAGTTCATGTCCTAATCTAGTGGCGATAGTATGCTATATAAGTAATTGCTAAGAGAAACACAATACTGGCAATGAAACCAATTACTAAGCAAAATATTAAAAAGAATTGGAACATTGCCCCTAACTAAACTGTCTTTGCATAAAAGTGCCCATGTAAGTTTCTTTAGGTGGCCTCTAGTCCACATACTATGGGGCCGATTCCGATTCGGGCCGGAAAAAATACCGACCGACTCGGTACGGGAATTTAGTCCGACCGACTCGGACCGGCGCCGTACGACCCGGGTAGTACGATGAAATGCATGTGAAATCCGACTGACTCAGACGGAATACAAAACGACCGACCGAGCCGGACGTAAACAAGCCATCCGGCCGGGAAATCACGCGAACCGACCGACACGCACCCGGATTGAACCCGAACGAAACGTACCCGCGAACTCCGACCCGCGTAGTACGATGCTGTGCGTGCAAAACACGACCGAATCGCCCGGAGCACAAGCCGTACGACTGACACGTATACAAACCCCAGCCGAAGCAACCCAATACTCCGCGACCGACTCGTACGCCGCATATGAAACCTAGCTGACACACAGCGGGAACGAGTCGGACAAGATCGCACCAGACAACTGCAGCGTCCTACTCGGACAGAAGAACGACTCCTACATGCACCAAAAACACCAAGGAATTTTTTTTTTAAAAAAGGGCCAAACAAGCAACCACAAAGCCAATAAATACAGGGAGGAAAAAAAAATGGAACAAGGACACACCTCCAACTCCACCTACATAAAGGCCACAAATCCCTACCATGATCCTTTGCAAATTCCACTGACCTGCCAGCACAGAACACCATCACACGGCAACCACAGACACACTCACAGCTCATACATCAGACAAGCCACACACCATTCCCACACCTACAAATAGCACCCTCACACACACCTAGCTAAACCTACACTCACACCCCCCCCACTTGCACACACACACACACACATCTATCACCACCACCACCCATCACCATGCCCCCAAAGAAGAATCATAAGTTCCTAGATAGTGAATTGGAAGTCATGGTAGATGAGATCCTCAGGGTAGAGCCACAGTTGTTTGGTACATTGGTACAACAGACCCCCATGTCGCAGAAAACCAAGATGTGGGTGAGGATTGTCGACAGGGTGAACGCACAATCACCATGTTTGCGCACAAAGGAAGACATCCAGAACAGGTGGTATGATGTGCGCAGGAGGGTCCGGGACCTACTCAAAAAGGACTACCTCCTCAGCCAGCACACCGGCAGTGGCCCTCCTGCAAAACCAGTATACCTCAGGCCCTGGGAGGAGAAGGTGCGGGCCATCCTACCACCAGTGAGCGTATACGGACTAACAGACATCCCAGAGCCTGGTGAGTACACAACTAATATACACAATATGGTGTGACAACACACACACATCACAGTCAAGGGGATAGGCAAACCATGCACCCTTAGCAAATACACAGCAACCAAAAGATATTCATCCCAAGATGTGAATGCTAGTCAGACAAACACAATACCTGCCATCTCATAGTGATATGTAACTGTGTCATGACATGTACAAACCTAACAACAAATACAGCAAGGCAGTGGCACAAATAGAACCAACAAACACTCCCAGATATTTACCCACCACTATAACACCACCTCACAGGGAAGCTCACTGAAAGGAAGGAATTCTGTGTATGCTGGTGAAGTCAGTGTAGCCAATAGCATGATGGGAGTGGTAGTCACAGATATTGGTCACACCCACAATTGGCCCATCAACACCACTCTGAACCATGCTCACATCACAGGGAGTGGAAAACAACTGACAAGATGGCTGACACTGGGTACTGCTGTGGGGAGCACAAGGCCCTGATGGGAACTGGGCACCAACAAACAACAGGACCACACTGTCAGCCATCTTGCCATTGCTGTCACACTCACACACAGTGAAGTCCACTCAAAAGGAAGGAAGTATGGGCATGCTGGGAAGGGGGGTGTAGGTAGGCAATAGCATGATGGGAGTTGTAGGCACAGATATTGGTCAGCCTCACAATTGGCCCATCAACACCACTCTGAACCATGCTCACATCACAGGGAGTGGAAAACAACTGACAAGATGGCTGACACTGGGTACTGCTGGGGAGAGCACAAGGCCCTGCTGGGAACTGTGCAACAACCAACAGCAGGACACCACTGACTGACATCCTGAAAGACAACTTGCACTCCCTGCAATGGAAGCACGTTCCATGGTGGGATATCTGGCTGGGTGGGAAGGAGGACTCACAGCACTGACCATAGTTACAAGCACCTCCCCTCACACACACCCTCAACACTAACTCCACATAACCCACCTGGGAGAATGCAATGCTTCACATCCTAACTGAAGATCCCACAAAGAACCACCACCCTGGGTTATGCTGTGTGAAGCACAGGGACACTCTTGGGACTTGTAGCCAAACAACTGCCAGGACAACACTCCCAGCCATCCTGTCAGCACAGGCACCCCACACGGGAAGCAGAGTCAAAAGGAAGGAAGGATGGGCATGCTGGGAAGGGGGTGGAGGCAACATCATGATGGGAGTGGTAGTCACAGATATTGGTCAGCCTCACAATTGGCCCATCAACACCACCCTGAACCATGCTCACATCACAGGGAGTGGAAAAGGACTCACAAGATGGCTGACACTGGGTACTGCTGGGGGAGCACAAGGCCCTGCTGGGAACTGTGCAACAACAAACAGCAGGACACCACTGACTGACATCCTGAAAGACAACTTGCACTCCCTGCAATGGAAGCACGCTTCATGGTGGGATAACTGGGCTGGGGGAGAAGGAGGCCCGGATGGCAAGCAAATACCACCAATGCTGGTCATGCACACACCTCAACATTCACATTGACATGCCACAGGTTGGCAGGACAATGTGCTACACCAATATCACTCTCTGACTGTCACAATTTAGGAGAATGCAATGTCCAGGCCCACATCCAGAGGTACAGTCACAACTGTCAGGTGTTTGAACAATTGATGCCAGTAGAAACATAACATACAATCTGTGTCTCTCCCCAAAACAGGTGATGATGGGGACACAGCAGCAGACGAGGAGGAGTCCCTGTCCCAGGCTCCGGTGAACACTGAGCTCACTGGTGTGGATCAGCCTCTGCACTCCTCGGATGGCGAAGAACCAGCTGGACCCTCCGGTGTGAGTCATCATGCAGCACCAGCAGGACCAACATCTGCACCCCCTGCACCCACCCCTCCAACAACTGCCAACACACAGGCCACCCCTGCCAACACGGACAGACCAAGGACCACAGATGACAACAGCGCTGGGACCCAGACCCAAACTGGAGCTGGTGACAACGAGCCCAGGAACAACACCCAAGTGGGCCCACGGTCACCTGTGCGTGCCACCGCAGGTCCTGCACGTGTCGCCAGGGGTGGTGGGAGGGGTGGTAGACATAGGTTGCTCTTTGCAGAGGGGTCTGGACTGCATGATGACCCACAACTGGCACGCATCGCGGATGCGTACCAGACTAGCACCGGAGAGGTCAGCCAGGTAGTGGGGATCCTCAAGGACATACAACAGCAGCAGGCTGCCCATCATGCCCGCTTGGACTCCCACATGTCCCGTGTCGAGACACACATGTCACATGTCGAGACACACGTCTGGCATGGAGTCCAAGTGGGACACATTGGAACAACTGACAGCGGTGCATAGGGACATACTGACATGCCTCCGCCAGATCAGCACCAACATGGCCTCACCTCCCTGTGTGCCCACAACATCTGCTGCTGAAACAACTGCAAATGCCACAGGGAGGGAGGAGGACTCTGGCAGAGAGTCCCCTGCACCGCCGCAGCCTGCACCTGAGGGTCCCCCCCCAAGAAGAGGGGCCGTCCGAGGAGGCCAAACTGAGAGGCCGATGGCCATCTACATCCCCCAGGAAGCCAACACCTGTTCTGGAACTTTTCCTCTGTGTGCAAACTGCACGCCCTGTCGAAGCCAACCCAACTCTCCCACATGACATGGGGAGCTATAGTTGGCCAAATTTATCAGATGACTGTGGACTTTACTCTGGACATTTCAGCTACCAAGACTTCCGAATCACATGGGAACTTTGGATTCCAACTTCTATGTACAGCACCCACCATCCTGTGCACCATCCTCACACCTGTATGTAAATAAACTCACCAATACACCATATCTGCCTCTGTTGTGATTCCAACGTGCTCTCTGTCATGGAGATGGTGATCAGAAAAATGACACTGTGCATGCTAACTGCTACAGCAAGTCCAACACCGTCATGTCAGTCATGGCGACGTGACACATATGAGGGAGACACACCACTAGGGCCACACAACACATACACACCAGGGCCATCAGACTCATCACCTATACTGATGTTGCAACTAAATACAGTGGAATGCACAGACACGCCACCTATTCACAGTCTGTGTCAACTAGACTACAGGTGCAGTAAGCAAATGTCAGTCAGATGTGTGACTACAGACAACGCACATCCCAAAGTGAAGCACAGGTTTATTACACATTTGCAACATGTTGTTTCCACTACAAATGCTAGCTAATCCAACCTGGCTGTGGCCACAAAGTCAAAAAGTGCAGAAGATAGAAAGTCCAGGGGTGTGTGGCACATCACCTGTAGGGAAACGACTGCTTCCACCTTGGAAGTTGAATCATGGATTCGTGGGATCCAAGTTGATCAAACAACTCCGGCAGCACCCTGTGAAGGACAGACATGACACACAGTCAAAACCACTGAAGAACAGCACAGAACGGCAATACTCATGTCTAATACATGTCACGAGATAACTACACAAAACCAAGTTAGCATGTCAACACTGTTGGGCAGTACAGACCACCTGCAAGGACACATCGCTGCACGCATCCAGTCAAGTAGCACATGGCCACACTCAAACAGCACCAGAGCACCACACACACATCATGCAAACTCAAATCATTGACATTACAACCCTCTGGAGACTCGCATTCAGCTGAAGAAGTTGGTGATGAGCTGTGTGCGGACATCACCATCATCATCATCATCATCATCTTCACTGGCATCGTGACCCAGGCCAGGATCTTCCACAGGTGGCAGACGTTGGTCATCGTCATCCAGGATGAGAGGCAACTCCTTCCGCACTGCCAGGTTGTGTAGCATGCAGCAGACGATGACAATCTTGCACACCTTTGCTGGGGCATATGGGAGGGCCCCTCCTGTCTTGTCCAGGCAGCGGAAGCGGCTCTTCAGGAGACCAAAGGTCCGCTCAATCACCCTCCTCGTCCGACCATGTGCCTCATTGTAGCGCATCTGGGCTGGTGTCACAGGGTTCCTGAGGGGTGTCAGCAACCACGGCATGTTGGGGTATCCCGAGTCACCTACAGACAGACAATTGCACATTAGCCGATTTGAAAATGTGTGCGGAAAACAACATAGCAGAACACACACAATGGTACAAAGTCAGTACACACCAACAAGCCAGGCACGCTGGTTCGGCATCTGTGACATCATCCTCGGGATGCGACTACTCCTCATCACGTAGGCATCGTGTGCCGAAACGGGCACACACATGTGTGATGGTCATATCTGCAAGACATACCACCAGAGCATTGATCGAATGGTAATGTTTACGGTTCCGGTATGCCTGCTCATGTGCCTGTGGTGGTATCAAAGCCACATGTGTCCCATCAATGGAGCCAAATACATGTGGCATCCTCCCCAGGGCATAGAAGTCACTCTTGACGTCAGTGAGTCGTTGACGTGTTGGGAAATAGATGTACTGGTTCAGGTATCTCAACATTGCCCCCAAAACATCGCGTAGCACACGGCTGAACATAGTCTGTGACATCCCACCGGCAGTCGCCACAGTGTGTTGAAAGGTACCGGTGGCAAAGAAGTGTAGGGCTGCCATCACCTTCACCTTGGGGGTCAGCGCTGTAGGATACGGACGGCCAGGCTGCAAATGTGGGTCCAACCGCACTGCCAAATCCTCAATCAGCTGCCTGGTGAAGCGGTACCGTCGGATGCTGTCACGTTCCACCATCGTTGCCAGGTCTGGGAATGGTCGATGGACAGCAGGAGCCCTGCAGTGCATAGGTGAAGAAAGCAAGATTGTCAGTCACCCCACCTATGTGCCGTTCACCATACTCAATTTCACATGATACATCATTAACAAACACAAGTACTTGATGTGTGTGTCGTTCTGTTTGGACATATATGGCACCTACATGGACATCATCTAACGTCTCTGTTCAACAAGTGTTGACAACCGGTTCCAGGGTGTGCTATGGGAAACCATTAGGCTGTGTCACAGTACCCATTTACTGCTCTCACGTTCCACACACATACCACAGTGACATGTCTGGACAGATGCTCCACAGGCATCACAGCTCATTGACAGGTAGATTCCCAGGGGCCCTGTCTTGCCACATGGACACTGGCATGGCATGACGTATCATGTACACGTCAGAAAAACAAACATGACACCCACAGGTAGTGGCCCCTGTAGCCTCTGCAGGACAGACATGGACGTCTGTGACACACACACACACAACATCAAAGTTCATGCACAAACCACGTGGATGTGGAGACTGTCTCCCATTGTGCACATGGAGTCAGAGACATGTGAAACACAACATGCACACAGACTGCGGAGGGACATCACTATTGTGGCAATGGGCCACCCTGTGACGTACATGCCTTCCCACATGTGAGCCTGGGGATATGTGACATGTCATACACATACACAACCTGGAAATGTGACCATGACACATGCTCCAAAATGAAAAGTTGCACACCACAGTGGTCAGGTGCACAACACACAAAGGACCCTGTCCCCATGAACACGTGCACAGCCTGGGTGTGTCTGCCCCCAAGGGCCACCCCAAAAACCACATGTTCACCCACATACACAGATAAGGTTATGCTGCCACACATGCCTTAGATACAGTGTGGACTGGGTGTGGTGTTGTAGGTGTGCCCCCAAGTCCCTGGAAAGTATATGTGGCTGGCATAGGTTCACCAGTGACCAGCATGGTGACATATGCGTGTGACCTGTCCAGGGACGCGTTGTAGAGCAATGGACCGATTGGTGTGCCCGCACGGCCCATTGCAATGGATGTGAGCGGGTACGCGTTGTATCCCGGGTACGCGTTGTAGAGCAATGGACCGATCGGTGTGCCCGGCCGGCCCATTGCATTGGATGTGAGCGGGTACGCGTTTTAGAGCAATGGACCGATCGGTGTGCCCGCACGGCCCATTGCATATGATGTGAGCGGGTACGCGTTGTATCCCGGGTACGCGTTGTAGAGCAATGGACCGATCGGTGTGCCCGGCCGGCCCATTGCATATGATGTGTGCGGGTACGCGTTGAACAGCAATGGACCGATCGGTGTGCCCGGCCGGCCCATTGCATATGATGTGAGCGGGTACGCGTTGTATCCCGGGTACGCGTTGTAGAGCAATGGACCGATCGGTGTGCCCGCACGGCCCATTGCATTGGATGTGAGCGGGTACGCGTTGTATCCCGGGTACGCGTTGTAGAGCAATGGACCGATCGGTGTGCCCGCCCGGCCCATTGCATATGGTGGGCCCGATTCACAGAACTAACTTACGACAAAATCCTAAACTTACTACCATTTTGGTATTCACAGAATGAACTTACTCATTTTGGTATTCACAGAATGAACTTACTCATTTTGGTATTCACAGAAGGCACTTACTCATTTTGGTATTCACAGAAGGCACTTACACATTTTGTGTAACTTACACATTTTGTGTAACTTACTCATTTTGTGTAACTTACACATTTTGGTATTCACAGAAGGCACTTACTCATTGATGAGTAAGTGCCTTCTGTGAATACCAAAATGAGTAAGTTCATTCTGTGAATACCAAAATGGTAGTAAGTTCATTCTGTGAATACCAAAATGGTAGTAAGTTCATTCTGTGAATACCAAAATGGTAGTAAGTTCATTCTGTGAATACCAAAATGGTAGTAAGTTCATTCTGTGAATACCAAAATGAGTAAGTTCATTCTGTGAATACCAAAATGAGTAAGTTAATTCTGTGAATACCAAAATGGTAATAAGTTCATTCTGTGAATACCAAAATGAGTAAGTTCATTCTGTGAATACCAAAATGAGTAAGTTTATTCTGTGAATACCAAAATGGTAGTAAGTTTAGGATTTTGTCGTAAGTTAGTTCTGTGAATCGGGCCCGATGTGTGCGGGTACGCGTTGAACAGCAATGGACCGATCGGTGTGCCCGGCCGGCCCATTGCATATGATGTGAGCGGGTACGCGTTGAACAGCAATGGACCGATCGGTGTGCCCGGCCGGCCCATTGCATATGATGTGAGCGGGTACGCGTTGTATCCCGGGTACGCGTTGTACAGAAAATGGACCGATCGGTGAGCCCGCACTGCCCATTGCATTGGATGTGAGCGGGTACGAGTTGTATCCCGGGTACGCGTTGTACAGCAATGGACCGATCGGTGTGCCCGCACGGCCCATTGCATTAGATGTGAGCGGGTACGCGTTGTATCCCGGGTACGCGTTGTCCAGCAATGGACCGATCGGTGTGCCCGCACGGCCCATTGCATTGGATGTGAGCGGGTACGCGTTGTATCCCGGGTACGCGTTGTAGAGCAATGGACCGATCGGTGTGCCCGCACGGCCCATTGCATTGGATGTGAGCGGGTACGCGTTGTATCCCGGGTACGCGTTGTAGAGCAATGGACCGATCGGTGTGCCCGGCCGGCCCATTGCATATGATGTGTGCGGGTACGCATTGAACAGCAATGGACCGATCGGTGTGCCCAGCCGGCCCATTGCATATAATGTGTGCGGGTACGCGTTGTATCCCAAAATACGCGTTGTACAGCAGTGGACCGAACGGTGCGCACACATTGGCTGGGGCCTGGCATGGCAACGGACGCGTTTTCGAAGCTCCAACGAGTCTGATGCAGTGAATTCAGTTGGCCAGCCACAACAATGTTGCAAAATCATGGGTGTCATGAAGTTGAAGATTTGAAGGATGCTGTGGGCGTGTATTAGTGCTGCTATTCCATGGATTGGTCAGATTCAGAAGATGCAAACGACTTGGACCTATCACTTTGGACACATGGGACAGTATCTGCCTCTGCAGCACACATATAATGATGGCTGTTCCCCTGAGAGCTCACTTGCCTGCACTACATGCTCCAGGACGACATCTGCCACCAACACTGCTGCTGTTTATGCATCCTCTGGCTCCTGCAATGGCACGTACTGTGGAGAGAGCCCCAGCCTTCAGCCTTGAGGAGAACCAGGCCCTGCTGGACAGCCTCCTTCCACAGTACAGCAAGCTGTATGGGAAACCAGGGGAGCAGGTGAGTGTGCTGTCCACTGCTTCACTAATTGTGCATGTTGTCTGACTAGCAGGACTTTCAGTGTGCACACCACTGGCTAGCATGCCCACTGAGTAGTTGTCACACCCCAAAGTGTGTAGTTACATGCACTGAACTGGTACAGTGCAGTAACAGTGCATTCCAACTAGGTTTACTTCCCATGCAATGATACCATGTAGTGACTGCTGGCAAACTGTTCATAGCCATTGTTGCACTGCCTGTGTACATCATATGCCCCTGTGATTGAGACATGTATATCCAACTGTGTGATGCACGTATATGTTGCATGTGTAGTAATGGCCTTTTCACTTTGTCATCCTCACAGGTTGATGCCCACCAGAAGCAGGAAATCTGGCTGACCATCGCCCGGAAAGTAAGATCCGTGGGGGTCTACAGGCGCAGGTTCCGCAACTGCCAGAAGAGGTGGCAGGACCTTCGTGGCTGGACCCGGAGGATCGCAAGGGTCCAGCTGAAGCTGTCGCCTCCTCGCAGGAGGGGCGGACACCGGACCCTGACCCCCACATGCTCCGGATCCTGGCGGTGGTCTTCCCTGACCTGGATGGGCAGCTGAAGGACAGACAGCAGCAAGGAGGGGGTGAGTCCATGACTGCACTGTGCACTTTGTCTGACATGCTATGTGCCCTCCTCTGGCCTGGTTAAACTTCCACAGTACATCAGTCATGTGGTCCAGGACCCATGTCCCTCATTTGTGACATGCCCACTTCTCCTCTGATACGCATATGTGTGGCCCTTATAGTCAGGAAATTGTGTCATTTGGGGACTGTGTCATTGCATTTAGCTTTGCTCAAGGTGGGGGACAGCATTTGTTCCCGTGACTATGTTGTGCGATTCATGGGTGGGTCAATTGCTTACACAATGCCTAAGTTCTGACATGTAATCTGGGTGTAACTTTGATATGTGGTCCGCTTGCTGCTCTGACTCACCACATGTCCCTGGGGAATTTGGCACACACCCATGCTGCTGGTGGGAACAATGTTTGGGCCTCAGGAGTATGTGTATCCAGTGTGTCACACATGCTTAGCCACCTGCCTACTGTCCAGGACTCATCCCTCTTACAGGTGGAGCTGGACAGTCATGCCTTCTCCAGGGCATGCAATACACTCTGTACTCCCACTCCCGTGTATCATCTGGCATGTTGTGATCAGTGAAATGTACCCTCAGGTGTCTGCCTCTGTCTCATTGTGCTGTGTCTTCGTTGTCAAGACTACTGGTATGTTTATCGGTTAGGGCTCAGCATGCCATCTGAGATGTGACCATGATAGACGATACTTCTGTGACTTATAGGTGTCTGATCACTTGACTGTGCACACAGGTGTTTGCGACTGTGACTTTCAGGCAGCTGTATTGTCATTCACAGCACACTGTGAGGTGCTCATGTTCAGAGAGTTGTGTTTCATGTCCCCCATATGTCCAGTTGGTATGACGTGGACAAATAGTAGTACAGATGATGTGGTATTTGGGGGATGGACATGTGCACTTGTCAGTCACATAACTTGCATTCCCCATGCCCTCGGATTGTGACACAGTGCAGACTGTTGTTGGCTGGCTGCCATGGCCATGTGACTTGAGACAGTAATGTATGACTTTGCACGCATTCCTGTGTCATGGCATTAAACTTCCTGAGACTGATCCTGCAGGGGAGTGACATGTGCAACATGCACCCCATTGTGGCATTGACTATCCGGACATGGGTGCATCATGGTGTCTGGTGCTGGTATGCACCACATGCATTTCTATTTAGACTCTGGCCATCCCTTTATCCGGACACCTGCACTGACTCAGTGGCAAGAGATGTGATGTGTGCATGTTCACATACTTCACCGTGTTCCCTGCAATGTCCAACAACTGTGTAGGTGGTGCATGTGTCCACACTGTGGTCTTACCATCAGACAGGCACCAGACCGATGGGTGCAAGGGCAGGAGGGGTGTGAGTCCCATGGTTGACCATCAGACTGACAATTGGCTTCCCCGAATCTGTGTGAGGACTTTAGGCAATGTTCAGCTAAGGATGCCAGGGCTTGCTCTGTAATGTGCTGTACTTACTGTGGTGTGTGCGGTCAGTGCAGGTGACTGATGTTTGTCTGTTTCCCTAATTGTTTGCAGATACATCCACGGCCACAGGAGGGGACAGCTCCACGGACCAGGAGGAGCAGCGGAGCCAGACTGGGTCAGCATCGGACGAGTGGTCAGAGGGACCCAGTGGCACGGAGGGCGAGGGGAGCCACACCGAGGAGTCCTCAGCACCATCCACCTCAGCTGAGGACCACAGCAGCTCGGAGGATGACTCCCTTGTGGAGGCGGGTCTCAGCAGCCACCAAAGGCCAGCTAGTCTGTCTGGCCCCGCCACCACCACCACCACCACCGCCCTCCCATTGGCTCCCATTCCTGAGGTCCGTGGAGGCTCCCGTACTCGGGAGCGTGTCTCCTTCGTGCCAGGCACCGCACCCCCTGCCCCTGTGTCCCCTGCTGCCCTGAGTGAGGAGTCTGTGTACCTCCTTCGGCAGCTCCATGTAGGGCAGACAGCAATGCTGAGTGTCCTCCATGCACACACCACTCTGTTGACACAGCTGGTGTCGTTCATGGAGGGCATCTCGACGGGTATGTCTGCCCTACAGAGGAGCAATAAGTCCATGGACTCCTCCCTGACGGCAGCAGTGTCCCTCCTCCAACAGTCCCTCACCCCTCCCACCTCTGCCCCATCCACACTTCCTGCCCCCCTACCTGTCCAAAGCACATGCACACCTGCACAGTCACCCAAACACACAGACACGAGCAGCACAGACACACCCAAGAGAAAGGCAAGACGTGCACACAAGCATCCTCAGGGGACTGATACCACAGACACAGGGGATGGGGAACACACACACAACACAGGCAACCACAGTCACTCCGCAATCCTCAAGATCCTCTCCCTCCAAGACCCCTTCCCTTGCCTCACCTGCAACCCCACCTGATAAGCAGCTCTTCCTCTGTGACCTCGGCCTCTTCCCCTCCAATCCCGCTGATCCAGCATACCGGGGGAAGAGGAAGTCCACCCACACAGAGGGAGTGCCCCTCGCCCCCGGACACCCTCCCCCAGGCGCAGGCAGAGTGAGCCCCCACCCGCAAGTCCCCCGGTCCCGGAAGAGCAAGACCCCGCCACCGCCCTGCAAGTCAACCACCCAGTCTCTCACCTCCATCCCCCAGGCCACCACTCCACAGGTTCCACCGCCACACCCTGCCCCAGGTTCCCCCACACACCGATACCGCATCCCCAAACTGCTTAGGCCCTCCCCCTGCCACTTGCTCTTCCACCCCAAAACCAGACGCTCTGCCTGTTTGTGCCACTGGTGTGGAGACCGTGTCCCCCCTCTGTCCTGCCCAGCTCTTCTGCCCCCCTTCCACTACCTTGGAGTCATGCACTGCGGTGGAGTCCACAACCACCCCGTCTGACTCGGGCACTGCATTGGGGACCCAGTCCACTCCATCTGACCAGCCCACTGCAGTGGTTGCAGCACCAACACCATCTGACTTGAGCCCTGCGGTGGTGCCAGCCCCCTGAGTCAGACACCTCCACTGCAGTTGCCGGTGACACTCCTGCACCCACCTCCCCTTCACTGCCTCCTTCTGGCATCCCCTGATCCTGTCCCTGCGGTGCCTGGCCTGCCCCTCGTATGCCCCTCCAAGGGGGATGTCCCCTGTCCGTACCTGTGCAGGCAAGCAATTGTTGACAAGTTGTCACACATCACCCTGTTGGGACTGTATATTTGGACTGGCCATTGGCCTTAGTTTATTTTGGACTTTTGATTTGAGTTGCACACTTGCTGAATAAAGCCTCTTTTTGTTTACTTGTGGTTAATCTTTGGAGGTACATGATGTAGATGTGTAGAATCATGCATTTGCTGTTGTAATAGTGTTCAGATCAGGTAAATGAAGTTTTGCTGTGATGGGCTCCATGTGGTCCATGGGATATGTGTCCTAATCTAGTCTGGATCTATAGCATCCTTTGCTGCAGTCTGAGGGTGTAATGTTCAGCATTTGACACAGGGATGTACGTTTAGCATTTGTAGATTACCATCTTTGTCCTACACTGATGCACATCTGGTGGGCTTACCACTGTCCAATGTTCCTAGTACCCTGACTGTGTGCCCGTCTCCAATGGACATGCAGTTTAGCACATCAAATTTGGAGGACTCATCTGTGTACACAGTGCAAGTTGCTTGACACGTGTCTTGGGTGTATGCAGATGACTGACGTGACACTCCCGTGCCCAGGCTGATATGAGCAGAGCCTTCAGTGTGTTGTAGTTGTTGACTCACTGACCGAGTGTTCTGCTGACATGTTTGAGTCGTGCACAGACAAGGTTTGGCACAGCTGACCTTCCACAGGAGTGGAGTGCCCTCATGGCAGTGCGTGATTCCGTGATATAGGCTGTGCCCGTGTTGTGTGTTGTGTAGGCATGTCTGTGCGTGTTCCCTTCTCCTTTTCCTACACAGGCTGTGTCCCTACGGATGTTCCTGTTTGTGATGCTTGCTGAGTTGTTCTGTGTTCATCCAGCATCTTGGACCTGGTTTCTCCGGGATGTGGGTGCATGGCAAACTAATGTTCATGAGGTTGTCATCCCTAGTTGTCTTTGTTGTCAGGGCTGGGGATGTGGGCAAACGCAGATGGGACACAGTCAGGATTCCTCTTGGCACTTGTTGGTTACACGAGTAATGTGATTTTCTGTTTGTGTATGCTTTCAGTGATTGTGACACGTTGTGTGTGTGACTGCTGCCACTCCTCAGGGTCAGAGCTGCAATGTTGGAAGTTGTCTATGTGTGTCCTTTGTGGGTCAGCTTGGCTTCTTCATTGGTGTGTGACTATGGCCAGGATCCCATTGTTTGGGGTGGATTTCACGTCATGCCCATGTACGGCATACTGTGCAGTGTGTCAGACATTCACAAGTATTGTTGACTGGCCATGTGTGATGGGTTTCTGCACCTTATTTCCCCCACCACCCCTGGGATTGTCATGGGTGCATGTGCAATGTCAGCAGTCCATGTGAGCTTCACTGCTGCACATTGGTGGAGTTCAAGGTGTGTGGCGTTGAGTGTGTGCAAATGTGAGTTGTTGCACGGCTGGGGCACTACCTCCATATTTTCCTTGGCTGGCAGGCCATGCTGAGTGCTTTGTGCTTGTATAGGTGTGATGGTAGTTTGTTGCTCAGGACACATGGCTGTGGTTCACAGTGTGGATGACATCTACCTTTGTCATCACAGTGTGATTGTCATGCAGGCTAGTGTCACCACAATGTGGGGTCCCTGGGGGAGTGCTGTGGTGGTTCTGTCTCTTGCTGTGTTTGTTGCTGTTCCTACAAGCTTGTGTGACATGTGTAATTTGGGCTCCCTCTCATCTCACAATGCCTGTTTGCCCACATAGGGGAATCCAATCCATGAGTTACTTTTGTATGTGACTGTGTTGACATCTGTGTATTAGTGAATCTGGCCTCCTCATGTGTTGTGTGTTTGCCTGGGGACACTGGCACACAACCCCCCTCACCTGTTGTGATATGATATGCAGTGTGAGTCTGCCTGTTTGTGTTTGTGCATTTGCACCACTGCATTGGCATATCTTTAGTTTGCCATTGGCTGTATGTTGTTTGTTGGCTTTCCCCTGCTGGCCCTGGGACTGCTAGGTCATCAGTCAGCACATTGATCATGGTTAGTATGTCCCATTGCTGCCATGGTATGGTATTTGTTCACCTGACATCTACAGTCTCCACAGGATATCTACATTTGTGTGTCCATTGGTGCAGATATGTGGGTCTGCATTATGATGCTCACTTCTGTCATTGTGTTATTTGTGAATGTAGACAATGTGGGCCCCCATGGCTGATGTTTGTGTGCACATGGCCAGAACGATGTGTCATTGGCACTGCACTGCTTGCCTCACACAATCTATGTTGCTATGGGACACAAGCACTACAATGCCACTGTAGTGTTTGGTGTTGTGTGGCCAGGAATAATCCCTGCAGTTTTGTTTTTGCAGCTTTTACCAGGACTACACTTACCTTTTGGGCACTGTGGTGATGGGGCTTTGGGCCCCATTGCCACACTGTTCAAAATGTGCTTCAGCTATGGAGCACACACTTACCTTTTGGGCACTGTGGTGATGGGGCTTTGGGCCCCATTGCCACACTGTTCAATATGTGCTTCAGCTATGGAGCACACACTTACCTTTTGGGCACTGTGGTGATGGGGCTTTGGGCCCCATTGCCACACTGTTCAATATGTGCTTCAGCTATGGAGCACACACTTACCTTTTGGGCACTGTGGTGATGGGGCTTTGGGCCACATTGCCACACTGTTCAAAATGTGCTTCAGCTATGGAGCACACACTTACCTTTTGGGCACTGTGGTGATGGGGCTTTGGGCCCCATTGCCACACTGTTCAAAATGTGCTTCAGCTATGGAGCACACACTTACCTTTTGGGCACTGTGGTGATGGGGCTTTGGGCCCCATTGCCACACTGTTCAAAATGTGCTTCAGCTATGGAGCACACACTTACCTTTTGGGCACTGTGGTGATGGGGCTTTGGGCCACATTGCCACAGTGGTCATGGTCTGCTTGCATTGTGTAGGCCACACACACAATTATGTGTGACACATGTGTTAGGGGGTCACATTGTTATGTTCAATGTCATGTTCAGTGTTGTATGCATTTGACACAGACCACACACGCTTGTCATGGTGTTGGGGGTGGGATGTAATTTACAGACAGTCCTTATGTGGGAGTATGCTAGTTGTGTCATGCGTTACCCGTCCTATGAGTAGGGGTGGTTGTAGTGACAGGCATCTAGCCCCCCATGAGTGGGGATGGTAGTAGTGGTAGGCATCCATCCCCCTATGGGTGGGGATGGCAGTAGTGGCAGGCATCCAGCCCGCCATGAGTGGGGATGGTAGTAGTGGTAGGCATCCAGCCCCCCATGAGTGGGGATGGTAGTAGTGGTAGGCATCCAGACCCCCATGAGTGGGGATGGTAGTAGTGACAGCCATCCAGCCCCCTATGGGTGGGGATGGCAGTAGTGACAGGCATCCAGCCCACCCTGAGTGGGGATGGTAGTAGTGGTAGGCATCCAGCCCCCCATGAGTGGGGATGGTAGTAGTGGTAGGCATCCAGACCCCCATGAGTGGGGATGGTAGTAGTGGTAGGCATCCAGACCCCCATGAGTGGGGATGGTAGTAGTGACAGCCATCCAGCCCCCTATGGGTGGGGATGGCAGTAGTGACAGGCATCCAGCCCACCCTGAGTAGGGGTGGTGTTAGTGGTAGGCATCCATCCATCCCCCATGAGTGGGGATGGTAGTAGTGGTAGGCATCCAGACCCCCATGAGTGGGGATGGTAGTAGTGACAGCCATCCAGCCCCCTATGGGTGGGGATGGCAGTAGTGACAGGCATCCAGCCCCCCATGAGTGGGGATGGTAGTAGTGGTAGGCATCCAGCCCCCATGAGTGGGGATGGTAGTAGTGGTAGGCATCCAGACCCCCATGAGTGGGGATGGTAGTAGTGACAGCCATCCAGCCCCCTATGGGTGGGGATGGCAGTAGTGACAGGCATCCAGCCCCCCATGAGTGGGGATGGTAGTAGTGGTAGGCATCCAGCCCCCCATGAGTGGGGATGGTAGTAGTGGTAGGCATCCAGACCCCCATGAGTGGGGATGGTAGTAGTGACAGCCATCCAGCCCCCTATGGGTGGGGATGGCAGTAGTGACAGGCATCCAGCCCACCCTGAGTAGGGGTGGTGTTAGTGGTAGGCATCCAGCCCCCTATGGGTGGGGATGGCAGTAGTGACAGGCATCCAGCCCACCCTGAGTGGGGATGGGAGTAGTGACAGCCATCCAGCCCCCTATGGGTGGGGATGGCAGTAGTGGCAGGCATCCAGACCCCCATGAGTGGGGATGGTAGTAGTGACAGCCATCCAGCCCCCTATGGGTGGGGATGGCAGTAGTGACAGGCATCCAGCCCACCCTGAGTAGGGGTGGTGTTAGTGGTAGGCATCCATCCCCCCATGAGTGGGGATGGTAGTAGTGGTAGGCATCCAGACCCCCCCAGGAGTGGGGATGGTAGTAGTGACAGCCATCCAGCCCCCCTATGGGTGGGGATGGCAGTAGTGACAGGCATCCAGCCCCCCATGAGTGGGGATGGTAGTAGTGGTAGGCATCCAGCCCCCCATGAGTGGGGATGGTAGTAGTGGTAGGCATCCAGCCCCCCATGAGTGGGGATGGTAGTAGTGGTAGGCATCCAGACCCCCATGAGTGGGGATGGTAGTAGTGACAGCCATCCAGCCCCCTATGGGTGGGGATGGCAGTAGTGACAGGCATCCACCCACCATGAGTGGGGATGGTAGTAGTGGTAGGCATCCAGCCCCCCATGAGTGGGGATGGTAGTAGTGGTAGGCATCCAGACCCCCATGAGTGGGGATGGTAGTAGTGACAGCCATCCAGCCCCCTATGGGTGGGGATGGCAGTAGTGACAGGCAACCAGCCCACCCTGAGTGGGGATGGTAGTAGTGACAGCCATCCAGCCCCCTATGGGTGGGGATGGCAGTAGTGGCAGGCATCCAGTCCCCCATGAGTGGGGATGGTAGTAGTGGTAGGCATCCAGCCCCCCATGAGTGGGGATGGTAGTAGTGGTAGGCATCCAGACCCCCATGAGTGGGGATGGTAGTAGTGGTAGGCATCCAGCCCCCCATGAGTGTGGATGGTAGTAGTGACAGGCATCCAGCCCACCCTGAGTGGGGATGGTAGTAGTGGTAGGCATCCAGCCCACCCTGTGTGGGGGTGGTGTTAGTGGTAGGCATCCATCCCCCTATGGGTGGGGATTGCAGTAGTGGCAGGCATCCAGCCCCCCATGAGTGGGGATGGTAGTAGTGACAGCCATCCATCCCCCTATGGGTGGGGATGGCAGTAGTGGCAGGCATCCAGCCCCCCATGAATGGGGATGGTAGTAGTGGTAGGCATCCATCCCCCTATGGGTGGGGATGGTAGTAGTGGCAGGCATCCATCCCCCTATGGGTGTGTATGGCATTGGTGATGGCCATCCCGCCCCTATGGTTCTGCTGTTGCTAGTGTACGTCATTTGTGCATCCCTATGTGTGTGTGACATATTTCGGGTACGTGTCGTTTGTTTGTGTTGTGGGTGTTTGACTTACCGTCTGCGCCGTACGCGTCCGTACCGGTCCCGGTAATAGATGTAGAGTATTGGTAGGACCTGCGCGATGGGATTCATGGTTGGGTCGTCTCGTTCGGGTTTCTCGTGGCTTCGACTCGTACTCGTCGCTGGCTTGTTCGTCTCGTCGCCGTGGATCGTCTTGTGGCGCGAATCGGAGCTTATGTGCAGCTCTCCCGGATGCTCAAACGTGCCGGACGTAGCGACGAGTTCGGCGCGTACGGAAGACGCATCGTACTAGTCCGGCCGGAAGGTGCTGTGTATTTGGTTCCGTGCGACTTGATTCGGCATTTACGGATCCGGCTCGGGCGGGGAACAGGAGCTGGAATGGGTAAGTACGGCTCGCTCGGAATCTGGGCTGTTTTGCGCATCGTACTTGTTCGTTCGGTAGAGTGTTCGAGTCGGTCGGAAAATCACGCGTTCGGCTGGTATTTTTTCCGGACGAATACTGTTAGGTGCGCTTCCGGACGACATCGGAATCGACCCCTTTAAGTAAACAATCCTGTTATTCGGTACTACGAAATGGTCATGCTCTGTCTTAGCTGTGGTGTTCTCGAGCTGATAAGGCTGTGCTAGCCCTGAGGAGCTGATGGCCTTTGTTAGAGATGTTTGCAACTCATCCTCCACGTAGCAATTTCCCAGTACGAAAACTAAAGATTCCTCTCTGTCTAATACATGTTTAAACCAAACTTAAATAGACCATTGTGATGAATGATGTAGAATGCTAGGATTAGTATATTAATTATGTTGCATCTTCGCTAAATTCTAGTACACATAAATCCCATCCACACATATATATGAATAGTTGACGCACTGCCAAAATATAATAAAGCAAATGTTGCGTGTTATACATGTGCAATCAATACTAGATGCAGCATCGGTTTCTGAATGAAGAATGGGCACTCGGATATATGAATTGCAGTGGGGATACACAAGCAGAAAACACAAAGATTATGTCCGCAGTATGTTATAAATGAGGCTCGGTGCCAAGACTACTTCTAGACTGCAGAAAACACAAAAACATGCAGTACGACTCCTCTTCCACCAGTAGAAATCTGCCCATCTCACCCCTGCCATAATTGCCCTGCATTGACAGCAGATAAAGGAACAGTCAAAATTCAAGTGTATAAGGGGCTCCATATACATACCCTCGGACATTTCACAAAATTATTTTCAATTTCACAACTGACCAGGCAGCTAAGGTCAGTCTCCCAAACCAATCTCTGTCTACTCCTAGCGAGGTGCAAACATTTTAAGCTAGAAAACTGCATAAATAATGCTCCACCCCTTAGACCTCCGTTCCAATCATAGCTAGTGTCTCCTAAGTATAAACAGTAGAAAGCAGAAATTAAGAAAATACAACAGCGAGACCAGCCACTAGCAATCAGAGGAAAGAGAGATGTTCTGTTATGAGAAGCAGTAGCATTAGAAGTGTTGACAGTAATATCCTGAAAAAATTTCCAGATGGCACATTTTTGCTGTTCTCGACTACCTCAGGCTTTTATCCCTGTCTCCTTACACGCACTCCCCCAAAACCACAAATATGTGTAAATGTGTCACTTTGCTGTGATGTTCATTCCTGCCCCGTTCTGAAATGACTGCTACCCTTTCTTATTTTTTTTGCCTTGGTAAGTGCCACTTTGAAGGACCCCTTTGTCCATCCTATATCTGAATATTAAACCCTGTGCATAACTTGAAAGGAGTGGAGGAATTGCTCCTTAGTTTCCTACTTCTAATTTTTATTGTAAGACAGTTCAGGTTGTAAGACTATAGCCATGCATGCTATACTATTAGGACAGCAAATTAAAGGTGTTGACATCTAAAATAGGTCTACTTTTCAACTCATCCCTTTCACGTAAGAGTGGTAAACTTATTCCTGTTGTCTCCCAATTTGTTTCTGTATTTTTATTAAATCTTTTTTGTCTTTTAAGTAGTCTTTTATCAAAAAGCCTACATCATTAATACTTCAGTGGTGTTTCCCTTGTAGATTTGTTATGGTTCTGCTGTGTTTCCCCTATTGCCTCTTCCAATTCGGTGTCCTGACTTGACCCGCAGCTTACCAAGCCTGGTCAGTGTTTGGCTGTTCTACATATTCTACCTTGTGATTATCTATGAGGGTTGGGGATGTAGGAGGTGTAGTGACATGAAAGAAGGCATGGACTCCAACCTGTACTCTGCCCCCTTTGAGTGTGTGTGTCCTGCAAGAACACCAGGTCTGGTTTGTATCTTCGCGAGAAGTGGGTCAGTGCCTCTCTAACGATCCTGTCTTTAAGACCATTGACATTTCAGTTTAAAACACTAAGAAGGCATTCTCCCTCCTTCCGGTCATCAGTGATTACCATTCCCTGTGACGTGGAAAAGAGACCCTTTCCCGAGCTGGTGTTTCCTTCCCTAATTTTGTCCCCTTGGGATGTATTTGCTTATCTCCATGTCTCTGTCTTCAGGGGATTCTAGTATTGTAATTTGCTGCCTCAAAGATCCCATCATCAAATGAAGGCAAGTATTGATCATTTTGATAATTCCTAGATCTACTGTCCCCCTTACTCCAGATTGCCTCCCCTTTTCCCCATTCTGCACTTCTGCTTTGTTAACTCAGGACTGGCCACTCCCCCCAACTTTGGAAGCATCTATCACCCACTCCCCCCAAGCATAATGCTATCCATGACCCCCACATTACTAAAAGAATCAACAGTGGCAATTGTCACTTGTACTCTAGGATTCCATGGATACTCGGATTTAACTGTTGGAAACATCGACTACCTCGTCTCTAACCATCGGTTTTGGGTTTCTTTAGGTATCCTCTCTAGTCTTACTTTGTTTTGTCTTTCAGCTCTTTCCCACAGCCTCGCCCACCTTGATCATATAATGTTCTTTCCAGTGGCAGGTTCATTGGCTGATCTCCTTCCCTGGTCTCCCAGAGAGATCCCTTCTCTCCGCCATCCATTCCGCCACTTCTTTGGGGGTCTGGAAAAGAAAGAATTTTTGAGTTGAACAGTACCTTTAGTTTTGCCATGAAAAGGAGCACGTGTCTTAGCAGCTTGGCTTCGAGTTTCATTTTGACCTCATCAAAGGGCTTCCTTTGCTTTAACACCAGTCTAGTGTAGTCCAGAAAGAACATCACCTGGGCTTCACAGTACATCACCTTGCCTAGTCTAGTATTGCCTTTATCTCTGTAGTTAAGTAGTTTGACAATTAGAGAATGTGGCGGGCAGCCGGGTGGGGGAGCCCAGGGGTGGCTGCTCTGACAGTGCCTTCTGAGCCATCACCATCTCAAAACTCTGGGGCAGTTCATCTTTTGGGACTAGAGTACGGATTTAGTTGTCTATGAATTGTTGAAGCTTGGTCCTTTCCAGGACCAGTCTCCCTGTCATGATCCCCTTTATTTCAATTGACCTCTGGGCCCCTTTATCCCCCAACCACCTCGAAAACACTGTCTTACGGATGCTCAGGGTGTTGGTCCTCCGGCCAGGGTCACTCATTGGAGAACTCTTTAGCCTCTCTCCCTCTGGCGGAGAAAGCCTTTTTCCCCACTCGGTTCCACCCCCTCTGTATGCTGTTCTACTCCTTTTTGCCCGTCCCACTGAGTGGAGAGGCAGGGCATTCCGTATTATCTAGAACACACAGGCATTCCAAAAACACCGGCAAAGTTAGGCCAAATTCTAAAAATATTTACTGTTGATATTTGCAAATCGAAATTTCTTACATTTTCATAAGAAATAGAGGACATCAAAATTTAAGAACCAAGAATTTTGCATCTTTATTTTTGTTTTACAAAAATAGTCTTTATTACATACAGATCACGTCACTTGCATTAAATTAGAGACCTGGAGTAAGGAACAGGCTCTACAGATTCACTACAAATACTTCAGATGTTGAATATGCATAACACGTCAGTTAACTGTTTCGGGGAATATTGGTACAATTCCTTTCCTAATATTTTAAAACGTATTACGTTTTAGGGAGCAAATGGCTTCAATGGCAAAACACTGGATGTCTAAAGTGGCTAGGTGATAGTCTGCAAATACTTAGCATGTGCCTACTATCTAGATTCTAAGAGCAATTGGTTAAAATATACAATGTGAAAAAGTAAATTAATTGCGCATGCTATTTTGAAGACGTTCAACGAAAAACACGTCCACCAGCAACCTTAATCCAACCACAGACAAAAGTGATAATTCAGGAACACAGCAAACTATTATGGAAGTCTTTCACTTCTTGGCTTCCATTTTTTTCTGGCCTTAAAGTTCCAACAAGAAGTTAACTGGAGGTGTGTCCACTGATATTTCGGTGTATATGAATTAGAGGTCATTTGCTAATTAAAAACGATGTTCTTCATTGTATTCTAGAAATTGCACTTGTTCCTGTGCAGATTACAAAGAATTCACCAGGTGCAGGTTTTCACAAAAGGTTATTTTTTCTCCATTTGTGCTCTAGGGCCTCATTATATCCGTTCTGTGCTTTCCACAGTCCGATCTCTAGGTCTGGTTCAAACAGCTCAGCATCACAGGCAGAAAAAATGAATAAAAGGGACTTTCGAGTGCCCAAAAAATCCTGTTACTTGGGGCCAAAGTTAGGTGCAATACTTTCCATTGGTTTTGCTGTCTCTCCTTCCATAATGGTGTGCATGCATCATGCCTCTCCCTCTCTACCAAATGATGCTGTGGTCTTTATGCCATTGCTTCTCTCTAGGCCCCTCGGTAGCCTTATGTTGACTGCTGAGAGGCCTGTGGTAAGTAAGGTAAGTAATGTGGTGTGTAAAAGTAGAACGAAGTCTTGAGAATTGTAGCTGATTTATTTTCTCCTAGGTGATTCTCACTGGCCAGTAGAAGAGATACAGGAACAATTGCTTTATTTTCAAGTTCCTGTACTTCCAATGCTGTGCTTTCGGTGTGGAGTGCAGGAGAAAATCCTCGAAAGGAAAGAGGTAGAATGAGTGGGAGACAGGTTTTCACTCCTTACAGGCCCTTTCCTCCCTATTGCATCACACTTCTGTCTTCAAGCCGGAGGCTTTACTTGGACATATGAATCTTTAACCAGCATTTAATGGTGGCAGCACCTGGCTGTTTGCGGCTGGGTATATGATTACAGTGTATGTCAGGCTGTACACAGCTTATGGGAGTTGTACCCCGGCATATGAAACTGCAGCTAGGCTACAATGCCTGAATCTTGCATGCGAAGGCTGTGAATAAACGACTATGGCTGCATTTGGCATATGAGCTGGAGCTAGGCATGCAAGCTGCACCTAGTTTATATTGGCAGTGTCTGAATATGAGGTCGCATGGGGCGGACTGCATGTGTGCTTTACCATACCTGGTTGAAAGAAGTCTGTTCTGTCGCATACGTTGGCTGTACCTGCATATGAGTGCAAACTTTGTATGTCAGTATCTAGCCTTTTTAAGCCACCAAGTTACAGATGTAATTCTTAAGTATGAGGCATTCAAATGATAAAACTAAACTAATTGCAGGTTTCATACATAGATGAGCTTGGCCCATCACATGAGATGCTACTCTGAAAAGACATGCCTTTTGGAAAGTAGCTGCCAATATAACAAACATAAAGGAGACTCTCTTAGACGGGAGCCTCGGTCATAACTCCAAAAAAGCCAAGTTATTGGCTCTTTGCTAAAAAAACAGTATTATTTGAACACCTGCGTTAAATACACTGAAGGACAAGCAATGAGCAATACCCGATATGTCAGAAGAGGATGAAAAACCAAACACAGGGATATTCCTGGAACATTGCCCCAGGAAATTAATAGGACGGGAGAAACAGTCCAAATTTTTCATCATTGAATGATGGCTTCAGATACTAGCAGGAAAACCTCCAGCAGTGGCAAAGCCTAGCCCCATCACAGCAGTAATTAATTATAGGGACACAGAGGTTTATTCTTTAAGAAACCAGGAAGATTGGTCCCATTGGGCACAGCAAAAACATAATTTACATCTTAGCTGTTATTATTCAGAAGTCTCACAGCCAGTTCTAAATGATGCTTTTCTTTTTCTTTTTTTCCAGAGTATTTATGGTGTATGGGAGTTGATCGAAAGATGCTAGATGTGTTGTCTATTCTAGTTCGTAAGAGAAATAAAGGAAAGATGTTAGACCAATAGGATGAAACCAATAACTGAGAGGTAAAGAGACGCAGGAAAAAAGCCTGCAAACTGTGGCCGAGAGTACAGAAACGTAAAGTCCCTGGCATGGCTCTGAGAGCTTGCTCCCCTGCACTATGTTATTTCCTCGGTTTATATAATCACTGCGGTATTCCTCTAGTGATACTGACATTCAGGCGTGCTGACAGTGGGCTCTCTCTTCTTGCAGTGCTTTGGGGTCAAGATGGACACCTAAAGTGGTAACTAAGGGAGTGACTACTCAGCCTAAACCAGGCTTTGTAGAACTGAAATTGGTGCAGTGCTATTTTTAGTGAAAGACAGGACTTTTCACGTTTGGTTGTAGAGTAAATGCCAACTGTACTCCCCTTTGCAAAAGGTCCTGCAGTCTCCCTTAGCTGAGTATTTCAATTCCATCTGAGTGAGTATGATTTATGTATACTGTCTGTATGGTGTAAGACAAGTGTGAAACCTAGGTGCATGTTTGTCAGAATGCAGGAGGGACCCATTTTAGTTTCCCTCAGTGTATGCACAGCAACCCTAAATGGTAGTGGGCTTTCTGTAAGACTGCATGTGTCTCCGGGAACCTGGGAGCCTGCACCCTTGATATGCCTTACAGGCTTCTGTAGGTGAGAGTGCCAGCCTCCTCCCTCCGAGTCCTGACCCCACTTCCTGCCTGATCTATATTGTCAAAGGATTTGCCCTGCTGTCTGACCCATTAAACATCTGTATATGGTTGGAAACAACATAGGAATCCATCCCTGTGTCCATGGCTCTGGTGTGAGCTGATTATGCAATGGCCATACAGGTTTTAATTGGAAGAGCTTTTTAAAAATTTGAACTATGCAAAACAATTGCTTGTTACCTTTGGCGATAAATATTAGCCAGCTTGACCAGTACTTTGCTCCAGGATCCTTGTTCAATTCAAGGCGGAACTGCACACCAGTGTAGCTAAGAGATGTGAGTTCCAGGAGCATCACTCTGCTGATGTCTGCTCTCCTTACTAAGCTGGGCTCAAGCTTGGACCGCAGAATATTCCTTGGAAGAGTTACTGTTGGACTTCTTTCCAAGGGAAAATGACCTGACTGCTGTGAGAGGAATTGCTGGTGCTGCACCATGCAGTTAAGAGCCTACCTTCATAAGGAGTTTATCAACCTAGCAGCCTGAGGACGTTTTGATATCTGTCGACCGATCTGGTTCGCCCAGATGCTGTGCGGGAGGAAAAATCACTAATAATTTTCTGCTATCTTCATTGTTTAGTCAAAAGAACATGACTTGTGTTTTGTTTGGTAAGCTTGCCTTTGTCCCTGACCCGACCAGTACCACAGGAATACCTGTATCCGGTGAAGCTTTTCTTCAAGGGACATCAAGGACCCCCTGGCATGGAAAGGTAGCTAGGTAAGGCGTTATTGTATCCGTTACCGCAAACTGCATTCGAATCCATTGAGCAGTTGCATTGATGGCAGCATTTGAAACCCTAGCCTGTCGCTGTTTCTGGGTTGCCAAAGTCGGTGTCTCTGGGTGTGTGGGCAAAATCCATCTGCAACTGGAGATACAATACTTTTTATTAGAATCTGTAAAAGAGTAGGTATTCCCATGGATGGGTAATGGAATCCACTATAGTCCCTCAACATCCAGGACTCTTGTGAACCATTCCTGGTCAAGGCACCAGCTTACCTCGCTTTGTTTGGTTTCTCACCATTGCTCTTCCAGTTGGGGGGTGAGCATTAGTTCGAACCTGTACAGTTTCTCTGTGAAGTCAAAGATATGTTGTAGCAACTTACAATCCTTTGAAGTATTGCACGATCCCCCAGTCAAGTAAAACACAATGATAGGTTCCCTCTTGAGATGAAGCAACCGGAGCATGTGACAGCTAAACGCTATCTAGTGAGAATTGACTGAGCTTGCATGTTGCATTTTTGACTGTAGGGTCTGCAATTGTGTTTAGGACTGTGAACCCAGTATTTGTGAGCACCACTGAAAAACATTTCCCATAAACTAGATGCTAAAAAAAAAGTAACACTTTGCGCCTTCAATCTATAATGGCATTTGGACATAGATATCTGGCTAGGAAGGTGCTAGAGAGTTCTGGTTTTCTTTTGGCTTTTATGTGTACCATTTCCTTTTGTGATATTAAAGTACTAGTTCACTGTACAGAGTAAGGGTTTGCAAATAACATTACATTATTAAGAAGATTTTGAGAGAGTTTTACTGTGTTCTGACACCACCTCCTTGAGGAAGTTTTGGACTGCTCTCCCTCGTTATCATTTGTAGTCAAGTACTAGAGAGTGGTACACTCCTGATGCTGGAGCCCAGTAACCTCTCACTATTATGGCACCCTGGGAATTAGGTCATGTACATAATATGTATTCGTGCTATTGCACCATTACAGCAGTTCCTCAGCACTCTCAAGCATATAGATACTCTGGAGCTGTAACATTTGTCACTCATGCCAACATTGGGGATATTTTATAGAAGAGTGGTTGTAGGTACCCAAAATAATTTAACAGCTTTGTTAAAGTACAGTCTATGATCATAAGAAAAGTAAATGGTGGACCAAAATGAAGTATCTATTTGGGAAATGTGCCACAAGAAAAGACATTAATCTTTTAGAAGTTGGTAAGAGTTTCTTGTTGCTTTTTGTAGGTTAGGGTTTCTGTATGCATTTAAGTGGAGTGAATGTCCATCTTTATACAAATTAGAAAAGGGCATATTGCAAATCAGAACTGTGATCATCATAAGAGCAAGACCCTATGTGCCTTTCTTATGTTCTTGTTGCAGTCAAGATGCCATGTTTGTTTTTATTCTGCAAGATTTACCTTTTCTTATATGCTTTTCTCCTAATTTTATTTTCAGGAGCAATTGGTTATGGTGGAGTTGTCCGGGATTCTCGATTCAGATTTTCTAGAAAAATGTGAAAATCGGTGTAAGATATTGGTGAGTGTGATGAAATGAATTATGATGCCATGAAATTCTACGGCATAAACATTTACCAAATGCCTTTAGAGTTTATATGCACTCTCTGAGATCAATTCACATGGGTTGAAATCCACACAGTATCTGCAGTAATATTAGACTGACAAAATAATGCATATTATGAACCATAAAAAACTTCTTTAAATGTATTACTTTGACATTGAGTATCATGTCTTGATAATTTAGAAGTGAGATTGTGGTTTGGTTCTCTTTGGAAATATTTCCTTGTAGCATTAGCAGTTGATGTAGAGTATGAAATTTAAAGACTGGTCTATAAGTTGGCAGACAGATATCTCATCTGCCTTATTTCAAGTGCATTTTATCCTATGACACTAGCAATAAGGTGTACAGTATATCCAACACATTGTCAAGGAGTAACCCGTGCGCCAGAGTCCAAGTCAGGCCCTTAAACTTAAAATTACATACTGCCAATTTATCAGCATCCATGAATGTGCCCCTACACAAACAACAATGTGCACCTAATCCCACCACCAGGCAGCTGCCTCCTGCTTACACTAATAGATGAGTTAAAAGAGTAAATTATTCAGTCATACTATATCTGAGAAATTAGTTTGGCTAGATTAAAAGTTCAAAAGAGATTAATTATGTGTGGGGTAGGTTTTTGAATGGTTGCTTTTTTAGCAGTCTGTATTGTTTCAGTGTGTGTGTTCAAACGTACCTACAGTAAATGTACATTTTCCAGAATTTGGTTTTCAGTAGTTTTAGATGTGGGTTTAGCACTCCCATGCTTTGTTGGAAGATCTATGAGAACATTTATAACATATTTTATTCTGCCATGTTGTTAATGGTGATCTATTTCTTTTGGTCTTAGATTAATACAGACTATGAAAAGAAGTATTCTGATCCCCTTTCTAAGATTTTAGGAAGATTCAAGTGATTTACACGGGTAAATGAACTCCCTACACTTCTGAGTAACTTTACATCTTTTGAGCATTCACAAAATTAGAGTGTAAAGTTACTCGAAAGTGTAGACTTACATGTTTCTAACCCCTGAAAAATGTGGTGGAGCACACTTACAAGTATAAGTTGCTAATGAAAAAAAACAGTAGTAAGTCTAGCACCACACATGGTTATCCTCTGGTAGTGCAACATCGTCCCATAGATAATAATGGAGGCAGGGACTTAAATGTAAACCCCATGGAAAATAATGGTAATTTTAATTAATAGATTTTAAATAGTTAAAAATATAAATAAATATAATTTAATGTTAACATTAGTTTATTTAAAAAGTACATATTTTAAGTTTTATTAAAACAAAATTACTTTCAATACTTTTAATGAATGATATACATCACTTTTAAAAAGTAATTTAGGAGGAAATGTATTTCTTAATTTAAATTTCAGAAAAATAAATGTAATGTAATGTATTATACTAGCATTAAAGGTTTATTTCAAATTTAAGTTTATACTGTTGTAGCATTTTTATTATTTTGTTCTACATGTAAACTAAATGTACAAATTTCCTCACAGTAATTTTAGAATGACATTTTTTGTAGTTGTTTTACATTTTACGTATATGTTACCATGTGGAGATCACCAGCCCGACTGTGGAACCTCCCTATGGTAAAGTATAAGGAAAATATTTACAATTTATTAATTTCAAAAAACAACATTGGAAATATTTGTATGATAAATATTAATGTAAATTTATTTGACATATTTATTTTAAATAGAGAACTAAATAAAAACATACTACTACTCTTTACTTAATTTTGAATTAAGTCTTTAATAAAAATATAATACATTAAATTAAAATTATTTTTCTGAAGTTTAAATTAAGAAAACTCCCACATAAGTTCAAAAATTTGTTTTTCATTATGCATTAGAAATTATCCAAAGTGATGTATATAATTTATTAAAAGTATTAATTATATTTTATTAAAATGTATTGTTGCATTATATTTTACATGCAAAAAGGTATTAAAATATTTTATAATTAAATTACAAATGTCTAGTATTTTTATAAATCATTTTAACATATTTATTTATATTTTTAGCTACTAAAAACATTTAATGAGGAATTTATTTTAAGTCCCTAATTCTTTCTTTTCTTTTTTTTTTTAAAATAAAAAATATTTTTATTAGGTTTTTTTCTTTTGTAACTGTCAAAGCTGATTCATTATTTTCAATCCGAGAGTGCTTGGCCATCTTTGGTGCTAGACCTACTCCAGCTCTGAGCAGGTGTACTGTGCTACTGTTTTGGGTCTTTTGTGGCTGTAGTAACTATAGAAGAGCAGTTTGTAAATAGCTATGGGATTACTCTTTTGTGGGTGGGTTGACGTCCCTCCCTAAACCTCTTCCTAATCCTCCTAAAACTCCTCCTTAATCCTCTCTAAACCCCTCCCCCTTATTTGTACATTTTACTCCTTTTCAGTTCACTCCCGTGTCCCTCCCACATTTACTTCTAAAATGTATACTAACATGCAGAGACTGCAGTCAGGGCAGAGATCTCCTCACATGTTGGTATAGGAAAGGCAGAGGCGTAAATTCTGTACCTAGGTTCGTGAATAGCATTTTGTGGTACGATTTGTAGTACTACACATCATACTACAAAATGCAGTTTCTTAATAGTCAGTTCTCTGTTTTCTTGTAGACTTTATGTATGTATTCAGTCTCAGACTAGCACTCTACAGAAAGCCTAAACATTAACTTTAGTACTACCAGGTTCTTCCTTCCCTTCTAAAATTATGATTGGCTCTTTCAGAGGACAGTGGTCAGTATTCATACAAGTGCTACCAGCATCAATGGTATAAACAACGCTGAGGCCAATTAGGATTATTTTTCATTTTGCCTAAAATACATTAAAACAGAAAAAAGAATATGAACTGCAACAGAATTCTTCTGTTATGTGCACGGCTGTCTATTTACAGTCCTTGCCCTGTACACCCTGTTCTCCAGATCTGTTGGTTCTGTGGCATATGCAAGGCTTGTAGTTGTATGTTTTGCCTTGCATTTAGCATTGGACAAAAAGGAATGCCATGTTTACCTTAGCCTGTTGGGATTTGAGAGGATAGTAAATCTCTAAACACATTAGAAACAGATGGGTGATTTGATCTGCATAATAAAAATATCTGTAATTATATGCTATGTGGCCCAATTCACGAGGAAAATATTGCATCCCCGCATCCCCATTCCTAAATTTCATTCCTGAATTTACAAATTCAGAATCTGCAGAACATTCTGTGGGGAGACGTCACTTGTATGTGCAGGATTTCCACAAGATGTGCAGATTTTTCCACCACAGAGTGGAAAGGTTGGGGCATTCCTGGGAAGTAGGCATTGCTAATGGTACCTAAATCCACAAAGACCTAAGGGCCTGGTTACGAGTTCAGCGGTCTTCCGACCGCCGCACTTGCTGTGGTGCAGCATTGGAGGTCCACCGACTGCCGTATTGCGACTCTCACCATCGTACGGGCGGTGGACTGTCGCCTGTGCCAGGTAACCGCCCTTCCCTTGACGCGGCGGAGGGGTAATGAAATATGCTGAACAGCACTGGTGCAGACCGGCCGAGCATATTACGAATTCCTCCACCGCCAGCCTTTTCATGGCGATGAGCCTGCCACAAAATGGCAGGTGGTGGGGGAACAAAGGGGGCCCTACAGGGCTCCCATGCCCCTGCCCTGCCATGGGGATGCATTCAGGGGGGCACAACATGTGCCCCCCTGTCTGCTTGCACCCCCAGTTCCAGCACGGCATGGACTTCACAGTCCAAGCCGTGCTGGAACATTTTTGCCGTTCCCATTGCGGTGCCCTTTTTCAGGGCACCGCCGTTGGAAAGGCAAAAAGACTGTCCGCCTGCACGAGTTGAACTCGTAATCAGGCGGGCGGTCCTTGCGTGGCTTTGGCGCTGCCATGCCAGCTGAGAGCCGGCACAACTGTGCCAAAGTGGTAATCAGGCCCATAGTTTCTTTGTGCGACAACCCTTTACAATAGCTTTACAATCTTCCACTTCCAACCTTACACCTTAAGTCAAGCAGGTGTGGAAAAGTGCAAGCAACAACCCTGTTTTTGCGGGGTCTTTAGCAGAAGGGGAAGCCTTCGCATTCAAATGTATTTCCTTTGCGGAGAAAATAAATCAATGAAATTTCACATTAATCCTAAAGTTGCAGTTATCTATTTTCCACTATGGGGACAATCAGCAAACACTGTACACTGTAACTATAATATAATAGTTTTCTCTGGCATACCCAGATCCAGTTTGGTTTAATGCAGTGATTGGTGTGTTTTGTAGACAATAACCCATACTGAGCCAGTGACCTAAAGCACTTTAGTTTGTAATATTATTGGCATAATTGATATCAGCACCATTAGTTTTCTTTTCATGTTATTTTATTATTGATGCCTTACTATTGCTACTGAAGACTACGATTGCTTGTATGTACGTATTTGTATTTCTTATTCATCAGGATGCTTTATTGTGCGAAATGTTTGCATTGTTTTGTAAACTGAAAAGTCAAGTGAGTGGTTTATGCATCAAAGGAGTGCGAAATATATCTATGCACTGCTTCTTAGATTTCTCTGTCACGTTGAAGGGTCATCTTCGTAAAGTCACTGTGGCAGGAGATTGTACGAATTTTCAGATAGATAATGTGAAACCATCTCTTCTTTCTGATGGGTCTTGCACACTTGTGCCTCGAAGTAAGAGCCATGTACTGCTCTTTTATTTGCAGGGAATAGACACAGAAAAGCCCATCTTACAAGTTGACAAGTATGTCTTTGCTGGGGAGTATTCAGGTATGACAAAACTACAATGAAAAGGCCTCTCTGCCCTTCCAACCTCTTGTATTTAAGACATCTTTTTAATGATTTTCACAGAAAAGAGAAAGAGCATCACATGTGTTAGAATAGTAGATAACATCTTGTAATTCACATTAGTTAGGTAATTTCCAGTCCGGAGCGCCGCAACAGGCGTGACTTGTGCAGCACGTTACGTTGCTAACTTCTTGGCACCTCTCCCCATGTCATACTGCAGCAGCACTTGTCAATGCTATGGTACTTCGCCCGAGGACACTTTACTGAACTTATCTAGATCCTCTCCAAATTTTTGACACTTCTGTAATAAATCCAAATGACATGTTCAAGTTCAAGGTTGTCACCATAATACATGGAAAATGGCGGTTCTTTGCCAACCCTGCTTGTATTGTCCCTGCTTTAAGAACACCACAGTGCACACAAATCATCAATGTTGAAACATAGAGCAAGGAACTGATTTCCCCTTGAACTCACAGAAAAAAATAATTTTGTGGGATTTTTAAAAGTAAATGTGGAAGCTGCCTATTTTCCCAAACGAATGTAGGTTACTCACAGGTTGTCAGGAGTGTCTGATCAAGCGTCCTATTTAAGTGCTTTGACTCATAATAATGTTTATGCTCTACATTAAAGACTACAGTTTTTTGACATCAACTTGCATAATTTGTGTAAAGTTGCTGTGTTTCCAAGTTTCTTGGATGCTTGTACAAATATGTGGGGTATAACTGCTGCACATGTTTGAGTTGAATACCGACTTAAAAATAATAAAACATTTGTACTACGGTTTAAATTCAGCAACTATGGAGATCAAAAATATGTTTGCTGCCTATTCAGTGAACTCTGGGAAAATAAATTGGGTGGAGTTGGTGGTTGCCCCTTTTCTACGTTGGGAGATGCCCACTAAAACCTCAGTTGGCATACTTGTTAATTAGAGCAGAGGTTACATGGGAATTATTTATTTATTTGAGGAGTTTTATATAGCGCGAACATAACCCTTCAGGGTATGAGAGCGCTGTACATAGAGCAGTCAGGTCATACATACAGGGGAAAACGCAAAAAGGAATATGGAGCTTGATTTCCCCTCACACCTTAGAGCCGTGTGGCCCTTGCTTTGCCTTTCAATGGCTGCTTGTAGACATTTCATGTCCTGCTCGGTCCACCACCAATCACAATAACGATGTTGACAATATTCACTCGTTTAAAAAAAAACAATTGTCCCCCTTCAGTCTTTCATTCGTTTCTCAATCACTGGTGCTTATGTTCTTTTCACAGATACTCTAGGCACCTGTGTGATTTTTGAAGAAGATCCAGATCATGGTAAGCATCCGTTTGCATATGCGTTTCATCACCTGTAATGCCTTTGCCTTCGCCCCTTTCAGTAGATATTGATGGGTACTCTTAAAAATAACATTAACAACTTACTTTTTCACCATATTCTTGCAGCTGCATGCCATTTTAATTAATCAGTGTCACCATTAAGCTACCCAACGGTCCTCTTTTTTTCTATCTTTTAAATTGTTCCCATTTTTGCTTCCTTTTCAGTGGAGAATGATGGCAGTGCACCACAGCTGAAATACAAGTGTCACACTATGAAGAAGCTGAGCATGACACGGACATTCCTAGTGGAGAAGAAAGAAGGCGAAGAAAACTCAGGTCTGCCGCCGTACCCCATAATATTTACTTTGATTAGAAATTCTGTTTGGCATGCACTGGTGTGTGAACTTTGCTCAATGGGCCTTTAGTTGTCAAGGGCTTTAGGGTTGGCATTCTAATCAAGCTACAGAGGAGGACGGCCATTTATAGGGTAAACAATACATCCTCAATGATTCTGAACATTCAAACAGGGCTGGTGAAGCCCCCAGCCTAGGCCTCCTGTGACAGCCAGCCACAACCCCTGCCAGTTCCACCCACTGCACACCAGCCTGAGTCCTACTCAGAGCAGTTGGAGACAAGCTCAGACTAGAGCACTAAATCACTACATGGCTTAAAGCAATAGTGATTATGTCTGTAGAGTGGATACTCCTCCTCTAAAATGGCGGCCAAGTCAAAACCTAATGACGTGCTGGCAGGTGTGAGCCTGCAGGGGAAATCCTTCCTCCAGATGGGTGAGCACCACTCAACCATGCTTCAGTTTGTGGCAGTCTGAGAATGTGCAGCAAGTTCTCCCAGCATTATTGCACCCTTACTTGTGCTGTCTTGTGTGTGCTCACACTGCCTAGTGTGTCCCATGATACCTGGAGACACCATTCGAAGCATGGGGGTTGAAGGGATTATGAAGATCCTGTGATCGCTGTTTGCCAGAGCGCTTAACAGTGTGCTAGGTGCATGCCCCAAGTCAGCAACTCCAGATCTTGCTGTGACCCCCTTTAGAAAGCCTTCAGCCAGCTGCCGACACAAAAAGGGAGCTCTCTCTCGCCCCATTGCTCCTGCCCTCCCACTGTGTAACCCATGGTAAATGATAAGTTAAAAAGCATGTTTACCTTTCAAATAGTGGCTTCTCTTCTAGAGGAAAAATTCCCAGAACCTGTTGGCGGAATCTGTCCAAGAAAGCCTGCCAAGCCTACAGAAAAGATTTATAGAGGTTATGATCTGAGATCAGATGTACTCATATCTAAGGCTCCTGTAATAATCATTTATGTAGTTCCTACACTACACTTTTTTGCATCTTCAACAAGGGAAATTGATTTTGATACAAACAGCCAATCTCACCACAGTGTTCTGTACCAGAAACCTAGGAAAACAATATCCCCAGTCTTCTCAAAAGAAGCTATGATGATGCACCACATTGTAGCTGTTCACACAGTAAAGTCACACTTTCCCGATGGTGCTGTTGTGTGGTTTCAGGAAAGAAAAGGCTACTGAAATGCGCAAACACCCAAGAATGATATTTAGGTCTGGCATGTCAGCGTCTTTTTTTGATGCAGATGAACATTAAGAGGAGATTGAGTAAAGAAGTTCAGTGATGTTCTGCAGAAATTGGAGTACAGCATAATCGTGTAATAGTTTTTCACTGAGCGTTGCATAAGCTGGGAAGAAAGTGACTGCCAAAAACACAGTAGAAACTGAGACTGAGCTTTAGCAGAGGCTAGGAATCTCCGCATTAGATCACATGATCTTACAATGCTAACTCAAGACTATTGACTACAAAAGTATTAATTAAGCTTAGGGAGTGGCCAAAATCCCACAGTTCAAACTTATTCATGACTATGTGATTTTCAGGGCATCTCTGCCTTGAGTAAAGTTATTAATTGGTGTTTCTTATAGTACAAACTTTACAAGAAGTGTATGCTATGGCAAGATGACTGACTGAGTTAAGTGCTCGTTACTAACATCTGTGTGTGGCCTGCAGGTCAAAATCTACAATAGACCAACTCAGACACTCATAATTAGGGCTCCCGGTTTTATGGTCTTTATTTTTTTAACATTTCTGTCTGTATTTATCCATATTTATTTATTGGCCATCTTATTGGTATTGATCCATATTTATTTTATGTATAATTGGCGTTATAAAATGGTATATTTCCACATTTATTTAACTCGTAGACGTGCACTCATATGTGGATGCCTATCGCGTTTTAGCAAATTAAGCAGCCACATATAACAAAACAGTACACTCACAGGTACATATTAGCATTATATTACAAATATATGTTAACATGTGCCTGTATTTAAGGAAATCTCATCCTGTTTATTAACTCCCCATGCAGTCTATCTGCTCAGCATTTGCCTGGAATTCATGAAAGACAGCAGAGAGAGTCTCTCACAAGAAGCACCATTTTCAGTATTTTTCCGCTTTTAAAAATAAATACAGACAGGAAACACATTGTTTTCTGTCTGTATTTAAATGTAAGAATCAGTAAAAACGGAAAACTGGGAGCCTTACTCATAAATTCGATTAATTGAGTGCAATTAAACTGAGTAATAGTGATGCAATTTAGAAACAGGGATTAGAAACTGCAAAACGGTGGCAATAAGTGCTATTATAAAAAGCTGAGATCATTAGGTGAAAATATAAAACTAAATAGTTCATTTATTTATTTATGAGTTTTATACAGTGCGAACTTGACTCGAAGGTATCCGAGCGCTTTACAGAGTAAGCACCACAACAAAAAATTAGATAGCGCGTACGTGACCCGAAGGTATCATAGCGCCTCACAGAGTAAGCATAGGAACATGACATGAGGTACATATAGAATAGATAAAATATAAAGTAACTGTAAAAAGAATGAACGGTATACAGTGGGATATGTGAGCAAATAGCAGCAAATATCAAGTTATATAAAGTGTAAATAAAAATACAAAGCATGTGTAGACGTAAGGAACTGAGGTAGTTCAGGTGGGGTTTTGCAAGGGTGGGGAAAGTAGGCGCATAGTTTTCCCCGAGGTGGTGAACATGGCAGCTTAGCACTCATGATCAAGACAACTTAGGACTTTACAGAATAAGCACAACAGCAATAACAGGAGGTACATAGGGAGTAAATAAAAATATATAATCACAGGAAAAAAGAGTAAACGACCTACGGTAGGATAAGTAAACAGAATGGTAGCCAGAACCAGAGTTACATAAAGTGTAAATAAAAAAACGTATCTACAATAAATAAAGAAGGACGAAAGATAGTGTACATACGAGTCCTGAGGTAGTTGTGTAGGGGGATGCGAGGGTGGGGAGAGTCGATGCACATTTTTCCCAGAGGTAGTGATTCATAGATTTATGCTAGGGGTGTAGAATACTATAGGTCCAAGACTCAGGCACGTTCCGGTGTGACCGGGGGAAGCGGACATATTTCAATTATAAACTCTATAAATAAATCAGATATCACAAGAGCAGCCAGAGGCCAAGAAATCAGTGAATGTTGTACTGTACAAAAACCAGGGCCATACTAGAAAGAAGAAACAGCCCAGGCAAAAATGCTCAGTAAAGTTCTACATCACAGGATGCAGAGGCTAAAATGAGGCCATGGTGCTTTCACAGCAGGGTAATAGTAGCTCTTTCAGCTCTTAAAGCCACTGGAAAAATGCCACAGTGACAGAAGGTCCAGCCCTGACAAAGACCATGCAACTTAATACATTTCGGCGATTGTAGCATATCATTCCTCCTGCTTACTGCAAAAAACCAGGTAAACTGAACATATGAACCAAAACATTGTGCAACCGGATTTTCAGCTTCATCTCCATTGTAAATTTTTGTCAGCATCTAAATCTCAGCCTAGGGAACCGTATCCTAGGGAAAATAAATATGAATTTATAGCCAAGATGGAAGAGATGAGACAGATTTAAAGAGGATGAGAGTTTCAACAACAAAGTCAAGAGTGAACCAGCCACCTGCACCATTACTTTACACTTTTCGCAATATGATACACTGATTAGTTGTTTCTTTGTCATTTTCCCTTGGTACATGCTGGGACAGAAAAGTTATTTTCATGGTAAGAGACATGTACCCCTGCTCTGAGTGTCCAACTGTACTGTATCTGGATCCCTAATGCTGTTTTTTGTCAAAGGCGAACATAGCTCATGCATGTGCACCATAACATAGGTCTGTCTCATAGATTGCTGTTGTGTTGGACTGGGAAGAGTGCCTGGGCGCTACCCTCATAGTGGTGGAAGGCTACCGCCTTCACCAGGAGTTAAGCAACACAAGTATGGTGGTGGCAGCATACCGTGTAGTGATCAGTAGTAGTGAACAGGACCTTCGTAACAAGCTCACTTACCGTTTTAAAAGTTCAGCTGCTGTGTTCCTAACTCACCCTTAGCCTATATCAGGTAGATGTGGAGTGCTGTCCAGCGCAGGAGTAGTGGCTCTGCGTTGGTTGTATGGGTTCCCGGGAAGGTAACAGTACATGGATGGAGCAGTAATGTGCAGTGCATGTGTGGTTAGTACACATATTGGGTGTATGTATGCCGGAGAGGAATACATGACATGAGAGATGTAGTGCTGTGCAGTGCGTGTGCATGGAAAGCATGTGGTGGGTGTATGTGTGTTTGGGTGAAGTACAGTACATGGAGGGTGAAGTGTTGTGCAGCACACACATAGGGCCTGATTCACAGAACTAACTTACGTCAAAAACGTAAAGTTAGTACTTTTTGGTATTCACAGAATACACTTACTCATTTTGGTATTCACAGAATGAACTTACTCATTTCGGTATTCACAGAAGTTAGTAGTCCTAACTTTAGGACTCCTAAATGCCTTCTGTGAATACCGAAAGTCTTAAAGTTAGGATTTTTCTCAGTTTAGGAGTAGTAAAGTTAGAGACTCCTAACTTTACTACTCCTAAACTGAGAAAAATGCCAGGAGAGGGTGGCCCTTGACTGAGTCATGTGTTAAGTGCCATGCTGGTCTTGCTACGCCTGTACTGCCACACTGTGGTGGCCCCCTATGCCAGAGGGGCCACCGGTAGAATGCCATTTCAAGGAGTGCCAAAACGTGACTGTCTGGGCTGGGGTCCTGGGGTTGGAAGTGCCCATATCACCACGTACCGCAGCAACTCTGTATGCCAAGAGGGGCTGTCGGTACCAATGTTGCCAAAGGATTCGGACCACTGCTCGAAGGAGAGACTGAGGGTACAACTTGCAGGTTGTACCCGCACTGGGAGGGAACTGCCCCCGACTCCCCGCGAAGACTGCCGGAGATGCTGTGGATGACTTTGCAACCTAACTGACTCTAGTCGGGAGCTGAAGAAAGGATTCCCACCCCCGTTGAGCAAAGTCAACTTACTGTGTCTTGCAAGCATGGAGCTGCTTCCATATCTGAGAGACCTCTAGCAGTGCCGCTCAAGAGAGAGAGCCAGTGCCGCTGTGTGGGCCGCGATCAGCCCAACTTTTCCGAATTGAACAGGACTTGTAGGTGCACATTGGGAGCAGGTAAGACGTGAACTGGGCTAGTTGGGCCTCAGGGGACTCGCTGCTAATGGTGCTGCTGCACCATAGGCACTTATGACTGCATTCCTAAAGAGTCAAAGGGAGAACTCTTGAGTACGCCCTAATAGTTTGCATTTCCTGATGCAGCCACCAATGAATGTGGAATAACCCTGAACATGTTACACGAATGAGGGTGGGACAGGGATTCACCTGAGAATTACTAGGGCCCTGACCTCAAGCGGGATTGTGTTGTTGCTTTTGTATGTCATACTTCATTGCATGCATAGAGTTGGAAATTAAATGGTCTCTTGGAGGTTAGATACAGCTTGTTGAGTATTCCATTTCCTGATGCAGCCACCAATGAATGTGGAATAACCCTGAACATGTTACACGAATGAGGGTGGGACAGGGATTCACCTGAGAATTACTAGGGCCCTGACCTCAAGCGGGATTGTGTTGTTGCTTTTGAATGTCATACTTCATTGCATGCATAGAGTTGGAAATTAAATGGTCTCTTGGAGGTTAGATACAGCTTGTTGAGTATTCCCTTTGCCCAGTGGCGGCCGGCTTGGCTCGCGGGTGGTGAGGCGGGCACAGTGGGGGTCACCGGGGGGAGGGGGGGGGTCGGGTGTTGCGCATGGTGCAAATAGAAGAAAATAAATTAAAAGATAAATTTACCTTGCCGCTGGCCAGGTCCCGCGTCTCTGCTCTACACATCGAGGAACAGGAAGCAGGCCCCACTGACCAATCACAACGCTGCAATGTAGCGTTGAGATTGGTAAGCACCCAGGCTCCCTTGACTGATCACAACGCTGCAATACAGCGTTGTTATTGGCTTTGAGCATCCTGGTTCGACGCTTAACCAGGGAATGGGGGGCTGGGCATGTTCTCCATGCAGGCTGTAACGCAGCCTGCATGGAGAACGGGGAAAGTGCGCATGACTGGTTTGGGCGGCCTGAGAGGGCCGACCAAGCAGTCATTGCGCACTTAGGAGTGGGCAAACCACTCCTCCCCTGCCCTGCTCCAAGAGCAGTGCAGCCTGGCCCACCCACTCGCCCGCCCGCAAAGCAACAGGAAGCAGCATAAAATGATAACGCAAAGTTATTATCATTTTATGTTTCTGCTTTGCACTGCTTAAAAGCAGTGGGGCGATGCTCCTCCGCCATAGCGGAGGAGCCGCCACTGCCTTTGCCTCCTTCATTGCTCTTGGTAGAACACTTTTCCGTCCTGTGGGGTTCCTTCATATGATATGAAAACCTTGTTAGTCTGTGTTCCGGCTTCTAGAGCTATATGCTGCAATTCGGGAGATCCATAAGGTCACCTCTTGGGTATCATTGAGAGTTGGCTCAAGGATTCTGGCCCTACGGTCTCTGATGCAGTACTTCCTGTTTTCTGCTGGCCTAACTGTTCTGGAGGACGAGTTTCCTTGATAGTTAAAGACCACTTTGCAACACTTTCTTTCCTTCTGCTCTACCTGCATGAACATGTTGAACTCTCCCAAAATAGGGCAAGGTGCTGCTTAGCTTAATTGTCCCTTACTGCGAAACTGTTCAGCCTTCTTCCCCTTGGCCCTCCTTTCTGAGCTGATCTCTTATATCTCACCATTTTCAATTTCGGAGACAGCACTGGGAGAGATCCTTGGATTCAGTGTTTCGTTCACCCCGAGGCACTGCGAGCACTAAATGTCCTGAGGGCACATATAGTAATTGCGTTTTCGCTGGTCTTTGATTTCAGTATTTCTTTTGGGAATTTAAATTTCACCACTCCTGCAAATGCAAAATCTTACAGCAGTATCTGTTTAGTTGATTGTACGCCTGGCCTACCTCTCAGAATGAGGACTTAACCTCATTGGCCCTCAGTGGTTCATGACATCACCCTCTTTCTCCTGTTATTACAACCTTCTTCATGAACTGGACATTCATCATTCCTACTTAACCTTTCTCCCAGGGAGCCCGAGATATCTTTCATGTTTTGGCCTGTTAAGGCTTAAAAGGTCCTAGGGCCAGCTTCCTTCCCACACTCTCTCTAGCCATACTCCTCACCCATACCTCATATCCCAGCTTCTTAAGTCTGTTACTTTCTTCAGCAGGACTGTCTTTCTTGCCACTCTTGTGGTCCCAAGAAGCACCCACAGTTGTGGGCTGTGCCTTATTACTTCTGTGGGGCTTCATTAATCCCTAGACACGCTTTTGTGATCTTAATAGCTATGCATGAGTCATGCCATCGCCACTTTGGATTATCCTCGTAAACTTTCTACTGTGATGCTTCTAACTATGCTTGGGTTGTACCAGCACCCATTTAGGGTGTACACTCCGACCCCCTATTTTGGTGTCTTCGGTTATTGAGATGCACCTTCTCCACTTCATGGTTGGCCCCATTTACCCACTATGTGGTCATCCTTTGGGTGCACAGCTGCTGTTCCAGAATGGACCTGTCATGTTTCTTATATAAACATACCCAGTTGCCAGAAAATGTAAACTCAATATGGTAGCTATGGTAGGTAAATGCAAATGTGATTCTATCACTTACACACCTCTCCGCAATATGCCATACTTTAGTGGTTTCTTTCTGCTGTGTCAAGTTTGGAGCACAACACCAGCACTCATGCACACCACCAATATTCTGGGCAGATAAACACTACTCTACCAACCACGCCTAACCAACAGAGTAGATACTAAGCCGTTCAGAAAGCACTATCATCCTTGCTTAGAATAGGAAAGCTCTAAACAAATGCCAGTGTCATGCAGTATAAATACTGGGAGGTCATGTAGCCTTTAGGGCAAAATTCATGAACAGAATCTCCCTGGTACAAATAATATTCTCACCATGTGATCTGAAAGTTTGTATGACCAAGTTTTCAGTTTTCTCACATGTTCAGCAATAAGATCTCAGTTTTACAACTAGATTATGGTCGGTAATAAAACTGATGAATAACCCCAAGCTAAAGCAGTGAGCTCTCAGCTCCTAATTAGCAAAGAGCAGTGGCAAACCCAGCAGGTCCCACATTTATAATTTAACTGCTGAGATTGTTGGCTTTGCTAATGTTTGCTTGTAAGGTATTGTTGAAAAAAGTATATTACAAAATAACAATGCAAAATACTGAAGGAAAAGCTAGTACTTATCTTATAGTTTCCCAAACCTATACTTTGAATTCAATGCTTTCATTCTTCATGAATGGCATTGTTTATTTCTCAAATATGTTTCAATCAGGAAACTCTGAACAGAATTTAATAAAAATAAGGAAGTGACAGGATGTAACACTTGCAAAGGCCTAATTTATTGTATACAGCATTGATCCGTTTGGCTTTCTGTAGCAGTCTATGGGCCCCCATGCGAAGTGTCACACAAGTTATACCTCAGATTCCTGCTGACTGAATGCAGTAGATGGCCCATCCGCCAGCACCATAAAAAGCTTTTGTGTGATAAAGCTTGTGATTCCATGCAATCTGTGAAATGCAGAATATAAAACAAAAACAACTCTTAAAGTCTGTTCTTCCACCATACCACAGCAAATACATTCCTGTTGTTGTGCATTTGCAGACAAGCGAGAGGGATCTGGAGCACCACAGAGCAGAGGGGAGTTAGAGGGGGTCGTATTTGAGGATGTGAAAAAACAGCTCAAGAGGGACAGACCTAGAAAATACATGCACTCACAAGGAGTGATGTAAAACAAAAGTAGTTCTCTTAAGGTGAGCAGTGGAAGCATTCACTTAAAAGAATTGTTAAGAGGCTATGCTCCAGGAGATGGACAAACAAAAGAAGAAAAAGGCCAGCCATCTAATAAAAAGTTAGTACACAAGAGTAACAATAAAGCCAACCAATGGTAAGCAATGGGTGGGTTGTAAGTCCACTGCAACGTCACCTTCTTCAGAGACAAAAAGTAAAGATATACAACTACGCCTACAACATGCAATTACTGTTGAACATCGATGACATGCCAGAATCCACTGAATTCTTCCAGAACTTCATGATCGTTATTCGTGACTGGATGAATTGCCATCAACTAAAATTGAACTCGGATAAAACTGAGGTGGTGACAGTTAAAAACAAACTGTATTGTTGGAGTCCATCTTGCGGGCCTCAGGGGTTGTCCCCCCCCCCCCCCATCCCAAAAACAGTGGTCAAGAGCCTTGGCATACTTGTTGACGAAGACTGCTTAATGAAGCTGCAAATTGGGGCAGTGACCACTTATTGCTTTTTTCAGCTTTGTAAAATAAAAAAAGGAAATTATTTTCTTTTGAGGTCACCATCCAGATTGATATTGCCCTTGTCATGTTACGAATTGATTACGCCAATGCTCTCTTCTTGAGTCTTCCCAAGGGACTGAGTCACAGACTGCAGCTAATCCAAAATCAAGCAGCCAGACTTGTCGGCGCCAACCTAGACACTGGCATACCAAACCCTTGCTGAAGAAACTACATTGGCTCCCAGTAGCCCAGAGAGCCCTTTTTAAAAGTGGATGTATTATTTTCAAAATCTGCCACGTCAAATCCCCTACCTGTGTGTCCTCCAGGATTCTGAATTACATCCCCAAGGGCAATCTCAGACCAGCACACCACAATCTCTTAGAGGTCCCCAGTTTTCACAGGAAGAGATTGGGTGGATGCAGGTTTGCTGTGCTCACTCCTGGTGTTTGGAACTCTCTCCCCCTCAACTTGAGAACCGCCACCTCCTATGAGCGTTTCAGAAATCCCTTAAACACCTGACTCTTTAGACAAGCCCATGATTGATGCCTCTTCACTTGCCCTCTTGTTCTCTCAGCCCCATGAAACCTCTTTGGTGAACGTACGCTTTAGAAGCTCCCTGTAACATAACATAACAATAGGTCTTTCGCAACCAGACAGCTGGCTCTGTCTGGTAGGCAAGACCTAAAAAGTGGGCACAAGGCATTCTAGCTCTAAATGGGCCCCCTGGCAATCAAATGCACATTTGTGCTAAATTTTATTTTGCCTTTTCAAGTAGTCTATCAGACAATGAGATATGAAAACGTTTTAAGGACATCTTTCTAAAAATTATTATGACCACCTAAAAAGTCCCATTTATGAAACACTAGCTGTTTCTCAATCTGTTGTTTTGTTTATTTCAGTAAATAATAGAATGCTACAGAATTGACTTCTCAGTATCATAAGTACCAGTGATTTCACGTCATTGTGTCACCTCCGGACAGTCTTGTATTTTAAGCCAACATCATTATGCAGTCTCTGAAATGTACTACAAACTTTTCCAGAATAGGTATGGGCTATGACGTTCCAAAATACAAAGTGTTGTTAGCCAAAAAGCTAGAACTAGCAGGTGTCACTGACCATGAAGCTACTAATTGTTATGCCCAGTCACTGGTATCAGTCACAAATGCATGCAATTTTTCACACACACACATGTATGTTTCAGAATATGATAATAGGTTTAAATACATTTTTATGTTCTGTGTAATTTGTTTGCTGCTTGCAGGTGGTGTGGAATATTTCCAAATCAAAGAAAACGAATTCTCGCAGAGGTCCAATTTGATTTGCAGCTTCATGCACCAGGAGAATGATGATGGAGCAACAGCATCACGTACCTCAGATGATCAGGTGGACGAGTCCCAGGACGGTATGGGGCAAGAGGGAAACTCTGACCTTAGTTGTGAACTTGAGAAACCAGACTTTGAAATGGAGGATGCTTCTTCTAATCAAGAAAGTCTGCCAATTACAACAGAGGATTCCGTTACCACTGTAAATGTGGCCAAAACTGCAGAAACGGCCTCTGAAGACTTAAGCTAGCATCATGGCAGAGAGGCACATTTCTGACCTCTGTGACTCCCGTAGACTGGAATGGAAGAGTCTGTTCTCTGAGCTGAACCAATCACTGGTGGTTCTCATCTAAATGTTGTTGAGGCAGAGCACAAAAATTACTGTTTCCCCTTTAGAGGTGAAGACAATCTTGGGAAACCTGAAGAGAGTCAAAGGAACAAACACCAATGTATCTTCTGAAATTCCATGACTACGGGGAGACATGATTTCTCACTTGAATTGTAGTATTCAATTTGTTATTTAATGTTTGTATTAAGTGTAATCTGTGGATAATTAAAACTGTATTTACATGATCTTTGAATGGGTCTACATAACATTCATATTGTTTACCAAATTTCAGCTTTGGAAAACACAATGGCCTTTTTAAACAGTCTGCTCTCTCTCTGTGAATGGTTAGGCTTAGTCAAAAGCAGCGACCTCAAGTTGGCATGCGGCCTGGGATGGGGGCACAGATAAAACTGATAAAATTGCTTCTTTAAAAAACCCTTTGCAAAGTTAGCCCTTCACATAGTTTTCAAAGATTATGCAGCAATAAGTCAGCTGACGTTGCAACTTTGTGTACCCTTCATTAAATTCCAAATGTTTTGTGCATAAACAAAGGTACTGGTTGAGTGTGCCTTAAAATTCACTAATTTTAATAGTTTTTTAAAAACCTCAACATATTGTATAATTTTCCTGTACAAATATAAGGGAGAGAACTAGCCCCCAACGCCCATGTTACATTTTTGCTGGGGGCTATCCGACCCTAAACATATAGTCCCATCTATGGGCCTGATAATAAAGATAAAGTAATGTAGCATAAACGAGTTTTATATCAGCAAGTTCTGTGATCCAACATGTTTTTCAGCCCACGTGTTCATTGTGTAAGCTTATGTCACCCCCATAATAAGCAATATGCAGTAGTTCGGAATTTAAACAATTGTTCATCAAAAAAGAAAAGTTGGTATCTTTTTTGCATATCTGTGCATGTACATAGTCTCTGATTCTTTCGAATTTTCTATTGTGGTCAACTTTGAAACGCTAGGCTAAAGATGCACAGTATCGATCGGCAATGTAACATCTAATGCACCTTTCAGTAAGTACTTATCACACCATTACCTCTAACTGATAAATAAACTGTTCATTTGGTCAGTGAGAGGTAGTTCCCGCTTGTCTTTCCTACTATGAGCTTTATGTTGAAGCCATATTGTCTGCTCTCCGATCCCAAGGTGGAGCAAATGGGGGCCGATTCAGCAATGGAAGATATCATGTATAATTTGTGGATTGCCAACATTGAGAGGCCTCTTGTGATGTTGGCAAAGTCAAAATATTAACACAGTGTTGATTGTGCCAAAAACTTTATTGATTAATTGGATTTTTAGTGAACATAGCTACTTAATGGAAGGATGGTCTTGAAATTCAGTGGGTGATAGCATAACACTTCCTAAATGCTCCTTACAATTTGTCCTGTGCTGCTCTTATACAATGGTATCAATGACCACACCTGTAATTATTTACTATCGAAGGGGTTCTTGGCAGATTACATGCTAGTACCTACCTTCTTGATTTTAAGAGTTTTTTTCGTATATTTGAGAATTTTGGAAGGCCAGCGATCAGTGAATCATCAAGAGAATCTTGATGAACTTAAGCCATTAAGTTATTCAAAGGTTCACCATTCATCAACTGTTCAGTAGCAGCTAAAAAGTCCAGTAGTAGTTAAATAAACTTCAGCCTCACTGCACTGCCCTGGAGTTCACTGGGGGTTCTTTTGTGCGAAACCCCACTGTGTGGACTGTTTCCTGTTGACAGTGGTAATTAAAGTTTCAAAGCTAGTGTTAATATGTCAGGTATTGGTCATTATTGACAAAAGTAACAACTGTCAGTGGTATACAGTGAAGTGATACAAATCTTGCTCCAGTGTAGCGGTGTGCAAAGCTGGAACTTTAATTTCCACAAACCAGCCTCTGAGTGAATATATTTTTCCGTAGGGCTAATGTTATGCTTGAAAATATTTGGTGGCTGTGTTTTTTAGGTCAGGTTGACAGCTCAGCAGTGAATCTACCCTTTGCTTTCAATGTATTTCCAGAAAATATTAGGTTTGCCTCTTCAGCCATTGACCTGAGACTTTACCAATCACATTTTGGGTAAGCCCAGAAGAGAACATCTTTTGGCCATCGTGGTGTATCTTTCTGCTCCAATGCAGTGATTACATTAAACTGCGTGAGGGACTACTTTACAACTATAGCCCTGCCTGACTGCTTTTGCTGGCTCTCTCCTGTGTATCTTGCTATTCCTGCACTTTATTCGACAGCCTGGCCGCCACCACCTCTCATTCCCTTTGCCCTTTCTCTTTCCCCTGTTTGCACCTCGATCCCTTGCCTGCCACCCATTCTTGTTCCTCCCTCCAGTCTACCTTTCTGTTCCCATTGTCTATTTGTTCCCTGTTCCTGCAGCCCTTCTTGTCACAACCCTCACGCTCTGCCTTATTGGTGTCGTTGGAACCGGGTATTTCTTTTTTTTCCAGTTTTTTTATTTCATAGACATGAAAGGTCTATACTGGAGGCTCCCTTGACTTCAATACAGTCCTCTTTTTTTTCTATGTCAAAATAAGATCGGTGGCAAGAGAGCTCCCATTGCAGTCCTTTCTTTCTGTCTGTGTCATAGAAACTAAAGAAGGACTATAATGAAGACTCCCCTGCCATCTGATCTTTACTTGACAAATGAAAAAACGGAACTGTATCAAGGCAATGTTTACCTTAATTTTTTTTGTTTGGTTTTAATGTGCTTACGCTGTATGTGTTGGCACATTAAAGACAGCACTATTGGCTTTGGCAGTGCTTGTTGCCCATGTTGTCTTGCATATTTAACAATCTACTCATATTATAAGAAGAAAGTTACGCTTAAATAGTGCAACTGTCATATGTCATCTTAAAGGTCACTTGTAAGGCCATAAAAGGGCAATGGGGTAAAATCGTATTTTCCGAACGAGAAAAAAATTACATCCGTTTTAGTAGATCTTTCAGAAAATCTATCTTTGGTATCTTTGAGATGTGTTAATTCAACAGTTGATTTGAGTGAACACGAGAATGTATAGCACAGACGTAGGCCTCTTAGACACGCCTGAGGGTAGGTATAAAGCCTCACGCCCACTTAAGGTGCATGCAAATGATGTTCTGTGATGTGATATGTAATATGTGAGGTCATAAGCAGTGCATTGCGGGGGGGGCGAGTTGAATTTCACTGGATTTTGTACAAGTGAAATCTGAGCCTAACTATAATGTGCCTGTAACCTTTTGTTTTTTTCAGTGAATTTCTAAGGTTTATTGAATGCTAATTCCTATCTATAACGTCCCTGTAACCATCGTTTTTTTCAGTGAATTTATATGTTTTTTTAAGTAGTAGTCTCGTCCAGCTCTCAGAAATCTCGCTATGTAGGACTTACAGGAGGTACCAGGAGGTATTGTTGGCCCCCATGGTCCATCAGGAGTATAGTAGACTTCATCCCCCAACCAGTAGTGCGCCAGGAGGCGCGTTTGCAGAGTGGTCAAGATAGGGAGCATGTCCTCCGAAGACCTCTAAGCAACCCCGCAGTGTGGGACCTACTGAAGGTAACAGGAGGGGTAGTTGGCCCACTAGGACATCCTTGGGAGCCAACAACTCCTCCTGTTGCCTCCAGTAAGTCCCACACAGCGCGATTGCTTAGAGGTCTTCAGAGGCCACGCCCCCTTTCTCCACCACTCTTCAAACGCGCCCCCTGGTGCACTACTGGTTGGGGGATAAAGTCCACTTTACTCCTTGGGGGCCAACTACCCCTCATGTTACCTCCAGTAAGTCCCACACTGCTGGATTGCTATGAGGTTGTTGGAGGCCGTGCCCCCTTTCTCCACCACTCAACAAACACACCTCCTGGCGCACTACTGGTTGGGGGAAGAAGTCCACTTTAGTCCTGAGGCCCTCAGGAGGCAAGGGGACGTCATCCCCCCACCAGCAGTGTGCCGAGAGGTGAGTTTGCAGAGTGGTGCAGAAAGGGGGCGTGGCCTCCGACGTCGTGCTAGTAGCATGTTTCTTTTATTTCATAAGAAAGGAAGGGGGGCCCTGGGCCGTATTTGACCGCGGTGACCTCATCACCCGGGGACAGGCATATTTAGAATGGGGAGGGGAGCACCGCGGTCCCCGCCCCCCCTTCCCCCCCCCTCCCCCCCAGGCCCCAGCATTTCTTTTTTTTTAATTTTCTTTTTTATTTAAATTGAAGGAAGGTGGCCCGTTTGCCCCCCTCCTTCCTTGGTCCGATTTTGACCCCGGGGACCCCATCCCCCAGGGCCTGCCATTCATGTTTAAAAACATTTTTTTATAAAACAAGGGAGGGGGACCACGCGGTCCCACTCCTGGGCTGATTATGGCCCCGGGACCCCATCCCCCGGGGCCTGGCCACAATACTGGGTGCCCTGGTCCCACCCAGGGCACCCAGTCATTTTCATTGGGGACCGCAGGGGGAGCCTGAAGGCCCCCGCGGTCCCTGCCAGCTCCCCGCGTCCTGCGGGTGCCAGCATTGCTTTTGGACAGAGGGAGCTGCTGAACATGCAGCTCCCTTTGTCTGAAAGCAATTCTGCTCTGCTTTGGGTAGGCAGAGCAGTGTTTGCTATGGCTTGGCAGGAGCGATGCTCCCTCCAAGCCATAGCAAACTGCAGTGTCCCGGGGGTGGGCACCCGGGACATTGCTGGAGCCGGCCCTGGGGGGTGGCGGTCCCCTGGACCATCCATGGTTCCTAAAGGGAGGTCGCGAGGCCCCCCTTCAGTGTTAATTTAGCCCTGGGGAGGTGGTGGTCCCTGGGGCTGCAGTGGGGCTGTGTGGCTCCCCCTATTTAAATTTACAAAAGCCCCGGAGAGGTGGCGGTCCCTGGGGCTGCAGGGGGGGTCCACGCAGCCCCCTGCATTATTTAAAATTAAAGACTTGGGAAGTGCTGGCCCCCGGGGCTGCAGGGGGGGGTCCGCGCAGGCCCCCACATGTGCTAAGCAAAGAGCCCTGGGGAGGTGGCGGTCCCCGGGACAGGGAGGGCCAAGAGACCCCCATTCATTAAAAAAAAAGCTCCAGGAAGGTGGTGGTCCTCGGGACAGCGGGGGAGGCCGTATGGGCCTCCCTCGCATTTTTTAAAAATAGAAGCCCTGTGGAGGTGGTGGTCCCAGGGGCCTTAGTGAGCCCCAGGAGGAGGGTCCCATGCGCCCCCCCATCCTATAATTACAAATGCCCCCAGGACCTGGCCCACCTGGGGGCATATGATTAACGAAGAGCGGGAGTTCGCTTCGGTTTTTTTTGTACAGCGAGATTCACAGATCTAGGGTGACTCCTGGTGACTTTTTGTCTTTAATGCTTTTTTGGCCCTGGGTGGTCCCAAGAGGCCTTGGGGGTCAGGTACAGGGCATTTAATGTGTAGTAAGCGGCTGACGAAAGGTTTGCAACATTAATTGTACTATAAAATATCGATGCTCTTGAGATAAAGTGCACAGTGGCATAATGAAAGCGCTGTCTGCAAGGTATGAACAGTTTTCCCTTTACAAGAATGGAAGTTTACTTATAAAGGTTTTGTCATCATGGAAGTTAAACACCACTATGGGACTGAAATGTAATCTGCATACACTCAATGATGGCGGCGTTACAAACTGAATGGACTACAGTGAAATTGCAGTCCTTTCTTGCTAGCCCTGTGCAGGGAGAGCGAAGTGATCTGCTTAAACACCTAGACGCTATTGATTTGTTCTACCAACAGCATTTGAAAAAGGTTCGGCAGCTGAAACACGTCATGCCGAGTGCAATAAATGGATTTGAAAACCTGTGAGAGCTCCTGTTGTGTTTCTGGTGGAGGGACATTGTTGGATAATTTAAGTTCAAAAGATTTTATTAATTATTTTCAGAAAGCAAACAATGTACAAAAGAAAAGGTAATGGATACCGATTTGCTTATACTTGGTGGTGATATACAACAAACGAGGTACACAATGTAACGACTATTATAAGACAATAAGTAAAAGATACAACTACAAACGGATAAAAATACAAATCAATACATACAAATCCATACATAATGAAAACAAAATAGCTGGCCTGAAGATATATATAACGGTTGAAATTAGATTTTATGTTCAGAAGTAAAAGTAAAAAGAGGTAGAGCCAAGTTGATCGAGTACGCCTGTTATACCATGAATGAATTAAGATAAGCATTAGATTGTCATGGCCCGTAAGTGGAAGTAGGGGAAGAATCCACCCATGGGTCTCAGAATTTGTGACAGAGATATTGTGAAGGGGATACACTAAGGAGAAGAATATCTATGAATTTGTCAAGGTGGTTTGTTTGTGGCGAAATAATCATCTAACTTGTCCCAGATATGGCTGACTGGTGATTTCCAAGGTGGCTGTTGAAGAGCGATATTGTCTGCGCCTCTAACGTGTATGATCCAATTTATCCAGCATTTGAATGAAGCCTTGTGTGTGTCTTTCTATTTGTTCAGGACAATTTTTATTGCGGATGTGAGTAAGAGATCCAGTAGTGCTTTGTCCGCTTGGTTTTCTATATCAACGTTAAGAAAGCCTGCAATTAAGGAGGAAAATTCTCTTTTTAATTGGCAATTGAATAATTTAGATAAAAATGCAAACACGTTGTCCCAAAAGGTTGATAAAGCTTTGCAATGAAGAATGAGATGAGCTAAGTCACCTACTTCTTCCCTGCAGTTCCAGCAGATCATATCTGGACGGAGATGTTGTGAGTGTAAGCGAGCTGGTGTCCAGTAAGCTATATGGATGAGCCATAGTTTTGTTTGAGATAAAACAGTGGAGATTTTATTGTGGGTAATCGATTTCCATATTTGGGTCCACTGTGTCTCAGACAGAGGGCTAGAAGAATGTTGTTCCCAGAATGTGTTAAGATTTTTATTAAAGATCGAGGTTTTAGAGGCGAAGGAGTTTGTAGATGTGGGAGACTTGATGACCCAGCTTATTGATCTTAGCGACGAAGCTTGGTAGAGATGGAGTTGAGTTATGCAGCTTGGACTTCGATAAGGCTGCTTTGATCTTAAGAAAATTGTAAAATTCTTTATTATCTAAACTGTATGTATTTTGGATTTCCCTAAAAGTTAAAGGATATGAGGAGCGTTCCAGTTGCTGAGGGAAGAAGATACCTTTATTGATCCAAGCCTCAAATTGTATAGTTTTGCCCTTGTATTGAATGTTACGGTTATTCCATAGGGATTCCATGTTAGAGAATCTTATGCTTGAGGTAAGATTCTTGTCTAGTTTTAGGAGTGAGGTTTTTGAATATTGATTTTGATCTAACCAGTTTTGTAGAGTTGGAAGTTAGCAAGGTAAGAGGGTTTAGATTGTCAAGGATGGCCTTTTCTACTCCTAACTAACCCTGGGCGTAGTTTGCGTAGTAGCGCTACGCGAAGTGCACTTCGCACGCTACGCGAAGTGCACTTCGCACGCTACGCGTAGCTACGCGAACTACGTAGTGCGGTAGGGAAATGCTGTTCGCACTGATTGCACAGTGCCGGATGCTTGTCCGCACTGTGCAATCATCGCAAAAGGCATCTTGCACAGTGCAAGCGGTCGTTTTCTGCCGCTCGAGTAGATTTGTACTCGAGCGGCAGCTTTCTCAACGCGGACTGGTAGTTTCTCATCGCGAGCATACGCGACCACTCGCAATGAGAAACCTGACCTCCCCACGTTGAGAATCTCGCCGGGAGGTTTATTTTCCACGCTCGCGATCGGCAACTTGATGTTGCTGATTGCGAACGAGGAAAAAGTCTCGCCGGGATGTTGATTTTGCTCGCTCGCGGTCGCCAACTTGACGTTGAGGACCGCGAGCAAGCAAAAAATGCCCGCTACGCGTTTTTACACTGTGCTACGTGCAATTCGCGTAGTAGCGCAAACTCAGCGAGCGTAGCGTAGTTTTCCGCCCAGGCCTACTCCTAACCACACTGGAGTGTAGTTACTGGGTGGAGAGAACCAGTAGGAGCCCTGTTTTGCTAGGAAGGCAGTTTGGTAGGATTTAAAATCGGCTAGGTTGACGCCCCTCCGAGATTTATCCAGCCTGAGCTTTTTGAGGGCTATTCTGGCCAGATTGACGCAGGAGGCACCTGTCCCGAAAGGAGATTAGCAGTTTCTGCGGTACTTGTTGGATTAATATATATATATAGTGAGAGGGACGGGCGGAAGAAGAAACGAGGAGGCCGAATTTGGGGCTCAATGGTGCTAGGATTTTATTGATGACAACAAAACAGAGTCAGTATAAGGGGTTTGGTTGGTTCTTCCTCGTCTGCTGGTGGCCGTGGCTACTGTCTTCCTCCACTTCAGGTCGCTCTTCTTTCAGTGGTTATCCCGGGAGGCTCACGAGGGGGAGGGAAAAAGCATAAAGGGGCGGTAAGTTACCTCAGTCTTTGAAAAGGTTGGCAAGACAGAACCCTTCACCTTTCCCAAAAGGCCGGTAGGCATGCAGACTCCAAAAGGATTTAAACAAAAAGAAAAGAGAAAATAAAGAACCAATGTTGGGTCTTGTGACCTTTCTACACGGAGGTTCCTTGGGAACGCCTTCTGCGTTCGTGGGGGTTTATGCGGAGTACGTTAGTGCAGGGGGAAGGTTGGTGACAGAGCGTGAGGGGTCGGGCACAGTGTAGGAAAATGGTGAGTACAGTGAATATCTACAGTGACCACACAGTGAGATTCCCCGTTCCCCGTTTTCCTCCCTTTACTCCCTCCCTTCTCTCCCACCCAAATCACATACCGCATCAGCCGCAACTCTCCTGAGTTGCGGCGGCTCTCCAGCGGACTCCAGGGGTGTCCACCACTCGTCCGACCAGACTTCCGGATCTCCGCCTTCGTCAGGGTCTCGAGGGTCGAAGCTTTCCGTGGTCTCCTCTTCGGTAACCGATGGTCTCTGCTCCCGTCCAGGCTCCTGCAGCGCGACGTCTTCGTTCTCCTCCTCCTCCGGGCTCAGCGCGCCTTCCGGGATCTCTGGAACCTCCTTAAGGGGCCGAGGCCCCGCCTCTCCCGATTTCCATTGGTCGAGGACTCCCAGCAGGGCAACGCGTTCCTGCACGCAAGAAGCAGCAGGCAGAATTAACCCTTGCTTCCCTGGCCTCCTTGGACGCTTGTTTGTGTCTACCGTGTTTAGAGGACACAATGGCAGGGGTTGCTTCTCAGAGTCCCCGTCGGCCCACTCACATACCCCTTCCCTAACTTTCTTGCCAGCAAGAAAAGGCCTGAGGGGGTGTCGCGATAGGTAATCCGCATTGGTTTGTTCCTTCCCCTTTCGGTGTAGTGTAAAGAAACGGAAGGGTTGGAGCGTCAGGAACCATCTCATGACCCTGTTGTTGTGTCCCTTGTTGCGGGAAAGCCATTCCAAGGGGGCATGGTCGGTATATAGGGTGAACTCCCTTCCTTCTAAATAATATCGGAGGGTTTCGATCGCCCATTTGATGGCTAAGGCCTCCTTTTCTATCACCGAATACCTCTTCTCGTGAGGGAAGAGTTTTCGACTGATATACAATATGGGTCATTCTTGTCCTTGTGAGTCAGTTTGGGACAATACAGCGCCTAGTCCTTGTTCCGATGCATCCGTTTGGAGGATGAAGGGTTTTCTGTAATCGGGACTCAGTAACATGGGTTTAGTGGTAAGGGCGTTTTTCAAGTCCTGGAAGGCAAGTTGGAGTTTAGAGGAGGGCTGTCGTAGCTCCTTTTCGGTGTTTACACGTTTTTGTAGGAGGTCTGTTAAGGGGGCCGCTTTCTGTGAAAAATCAGGGATGAACCGTCTGTAATATCCCAGAAGGCCTAAGAAGGCCTTCAGTTCTTTTTTTGTCTGGGGGAAGGGGACGTTTGCTATGGCTGTGACCTTCTCGTTCTGGGGTTTGATGAGCCCTTCCCCAAGCAAATACCCAAGATATTTCACTGACCGGGCAGCTAACCGGCTTTTGGCGGGGTTGATAGTTAGGCCCCCTTCTCCTAAGGTCCAAATGACTGTGGTAAGGTGGTCTAAATGCTGTTCCCATGTATCACTGTGTATCACTATATCATCAAGGTATGCCACCGCATATTCAGTACAGGGACTCAGTAGGTTGTTCATCAGCCTTTGGAAGGTTGCAGGAGCTCCGTGCAACCCAAAGGGCAGCACGGTAAAATGATACAGCCCTCCAGGGGTTGGGAAGGCGATCTTTTCCCTATCTGTCTCTTTCAAGGGGACCTGCCAGTATCCTTTGCAGAGGTCTAGTGTATTGATATAACGGGCCTTTCCCAACCTCTCAACCATTTAGTCTACCCGTGGAAGTGGGTAGGAGTCGAACTGCGAGATTCTGTTGACCTCACGAAAATCGATACAAAACCTGATGGATCCATCAGGCTTTGGTACCAACACTATGGGTGAGTTGCACTCGCTTTTTGATGGTTCTATCACCCCCATTTGGAGCATCTGTTGCACTTCCTGATTCACGGCCTGTCTACGGGACTCGGGGAGACGGTAGGGACGTAGCTTCACCTTTTACCCTGGGTGCGTTGTGATGGAATGTTCTATCCGGGTGGTTCTGCCTGGGCTGGTGGAGAACACCGCTTGAAGGGGCCATAAGCTGGAATCTAGGGCATTCCGTTGCTCTTCCGTTAGCTCAGGGTCCATGCTTTGGTGGTATAACAGGGCGGGGCTCTTGGTTAAGGACACATGGGTAGGAATCCCCCCTTCCCATTTTTTCAACAGATTTATGTGATAGATCTGTTATCTTTTCTTGTGGGATCCATCTCGAGACGGCAGGTTACTGGGGTGACTACCTCTATGATCCGAAAGGGGCCCTGCCACTGTCCTAGGAGTTTGTGATCGGAGGTAGGCATCATGAGTAGAACGTAGTCGCCCACTTTTAGAACGCGTTCTTTGGTTTTCTTGTCATATTGTTGTCTTTGATTTTCCTGGGCGTTTTCCATATGCGTTCTACATATGCTGCGTATCTCCTGTTGATGGGTTTTAAGGTTCAGGACGTATTCTGGGAGAGGTTTGGTCCCCTCGGGCTTCTCTTCCCACTCCTCCCGGGCCCTATGCAATAGGGTGCGGGGTTGCCGACCGTACAGCAATTCAAACGGGGAATACCCAGTGCTTTTCTGGGGTTTACCCCGTATAGCAAAAAGGGCGAGAGGCAACATATCCTCCCAACGGCGGGTCTCAAGGTCTAATAGCTTTTTTAACGTGGTTTTGAGGGTGGCGTTATACCTTTCCACTAGCCCATCAGTCTGGGGGTGGTAGGCCGCGGTGCGTATTTGTTTTATACCCAACTGTAAGCACACCTGTTTCATGAGCCTGGAGACGAAAGGCGTTCCCTGATCTGTTATTATCTCCCGGGGAAACCCCACCCTGGAAAAAATGTTCACCATGGCCTTGGCCATCTGCTGAGCATTGGGATGTCGGAGTGCCACCTCTTCGGGGAAACGGGTGGCATAGTCTACCACGACCAACACATATCTGCAACCACTTCGGGAGGGAAGCAAGGGACTGATAATATCCATCCCAACTCGTGTAAATGGCTCATCAATAATGGGTAGAGGACGTAAAGGGGCTTTAGGGGGCAGGGATCGACTGTTCTTTTGGCAGATCGGGCACTCCTTACAGTATCACCGGATCTGCTGATATATACCTGGCCAAAAGAATTTACCCAGAATAGCTTTTTCTGTCTTTACCTCCCCGAAGTGTCCCCCTAACAGATGGCTATGCGCAAGGAACATCGCTTTCTCTCGGTAGGTTTGGGGCACTAGTAGTTGGAGAGGCTGGTCCTTCCCCCCTTTTCTATACAACAACCCTCCCTTCGTAATAAACTGGGGACCTACTTGGTCAGAGTTTTCATTGTCGGTGGCCCAGTTCCAGGCTTCTCTCAATGTGGTGTCTTCCCTCTGTGCTGCAAAGAATCCCCTATCATACTGCCAAAGGGGTTCTTCTTTTGTCTGGGTCAAGGCGATCCTAGTCCAGTCTCTCTTTTCTCTTTTTTTCTGTTTCCCGCTCTTCGGGACCTTCTTGGAAGGGCAGGCTAGGCATGTTTCCTGAGAGAAAGGAGCGGATTGACACCAGTCGTCTTGGTTAATACTAGTCTCCGGCACCAGCGTGGACAGGTATGGGTAATCGGACCCAAGGACCAACGGCTCTGGCAAGCGGGGTACCAACCCGACCCGCAAGGACACAGGCTTAAAGGAGGGTCCGTGCTGCACCTGTACATCGGTAGTAGGATACCGTTTGGTGTCACCGTGTACGCATTGGATGTTCACTATTCCCGTGGTTTGTGGGACTCCCCCTGGAACGGCAGAAGGCTGTATCACTCTCTAGAGGCAGCCTGTGTCCATCAGAGCTTGTCTGTTCTCCCCATTTACTCTGACAGTCCTGTGATAAGGGGGCTTCCTGCCCATGGGGTTGCAATAATACGAGCGAGTGAGCCCAACTTCCATCGGTTCCTCTTTCTGGGGACACACTCGAGCGATGTGGCCATAAGCACCACAGGCAAAGCACTGGGGTCCTGGTTGTGGTTGGGGTTGGATGGGAGTAGGTACGGGGTGTGGTAACATGGTCACTGAGTCTTGCCGGCGAGGCGGAGGGGGTTTGTTGGCTCTAGGAGGACCCCCGCCTGTCTGTTTCCAGTGATGTTCACCTTTGCCCCGTTGGAGCTCTTGTGCTCGGTTGTAGGCGCCAGCAATCTCTACTGCTCGTTCGAACATCAGTTGGGTGTGTTGTCTAACCCATTTTTGCACAGGTGGATAGACGGAGGAACGGAATTGTTCCAAATAGATTTTTTCCATGATTTCCTCTTTGGAGGACGTCATGGGTTTTAACCACCGGTCGGCCAGATCTCGGACACGGTAGGAAAGAGTTCTTGGGGTCTCTTGAGGGCCCTCCTTCACTTGTCTTAGACGGATCCGATAGGTTTCTTCGTCTATGCCTAGTCTCTTTAGGATGTTCTTCTTTACGTCCCCATAGGGGGTAAGGCCGAGGGGGTTTGCTGCCTGGTAGGCTGCTTGCATGTTCCCTGTCAGCAGGGGACCCAGATATTGTCCCCACTTATCTCCGGACCATCCTGCTGCCCTTGCCATTCTCTCAAAGTTAGAGAAAAAGAAATCGGGGTCTTCCCCGCTGACGTACTTTTGAAGAACCACAGATGGCAGGGTGGTGTAGCCTCTCTGTTGGCCCGGAGTGTCGGCCAATCGCCCAATCGTTGTCTCCTGTGTTTGGCTTTGTTCCGACAGGGACTTGTGGAGCTTCTCCCGGTCCTCCTCAGCGACCGCCAGGAACTTTTCCATGACACGGCCCAGTCTTTCCTGCCCTTTTGCCATCTTCTGCATGGCGGCCTCCATCTTCCCTGATCCCACTTCTGACACCAAGTGTGAGAGGGACGGGCGGAAGAAGAAACGAGGAGGCCGAATTAGGGGCTCAATGGTGCTAGGATTTTATTGATGACAACAAAACCGAGTCAGTATAAGGGGTTTGGTTGGTTCTTCCTCGTCTGCTGGTGGCCGTGGCTACTGCCTTCCTCCACTTCAGGTCGCTCTTCTTTCAGTGGTTATCCCGGGAGGCTCACGGAGGGGGAGGGAAAAAGCAAAAAGGGGCGGTAAGTTACCTCAGTCTTTGAAAAGGTTGGCAAGACAGAACCCGTCACCTTTCCCAAAAGGCAGGTAGGCATGCAGACTCCAAAAGGATTTAAACAAAACGAAAAGAGAAAATAAAGAACCAATGTTGGATCTTGTGACCTTTCTACACGAAGGTTCCTTGGGAACGCCTTCTGCGTTCGTGGGGGTTTACGCGGAGTGCGTTAGTGCAGGGGGAAGGTTGGTGACAGAGCGTGAGGGGTCGGGCACAGTGTAGGAAAATGGTGAGTACAGTGAATATCTACAGTGACCACACAGTGAGATTCCCCGTTCCCCGTTTTCCTCCCTTTACTCCCTCCCTTTCTCTCCCACTCAAATCACATACCGCGTCAGCCGCAACTCTCCTGAGTTGCGGCGGCTCTCCAGCGGCCTCCGGGGGTGTCCACCACTCGTCCGACCAGACTTCCGGATCTCCGCCTTCGTCAGGGTCTCGAGGGTCGAAGCTTTCCGTGGTCTCCTCTTCGGTAACCGATGGTCTCTGCTCCCGTCCAGGCTCTTGCAGCGCGACATCTTCGTTCTCCTTCTCCTCCTCCGGGCTCAGCGCGCCTTCCGAGATCTCTGGAACCTCCTTAAGGGGCCGAGGCCCCGCCTCTCCCGATTTCCATTGGTCGAGGACTCCCAGCTGGGCAACGCGTTCCTGCACGCAAGAGGCAGCAGGCAGAATTAACCCTTGCTTCCCTGGCCTCCTTGGACGCTTGTTTGTGTCTACCGTGTTTAGAGGACACAACGGCAGGGGTTGCTTCTCAGATTCCCCGTCGGCCCTTTCACATCTATATATATGTATATATATTCACAGAAAAAAACACTGGTTACAGGAATGTTATAGTTAGGCTGACATTTCACTCATACAAAACCTGTGAAATTCAGCTGTTATAGTTAGCTGAGATAACTATAACTCGTGCCCCTGCAATGCACTGCTGATGACGTCACATATTACATCACTCATGACATGGTCAGTGACATCACTGATGACATGGGGGTGGGCACCCCGGGACATTGCTGGAGCCAGCCCTGGGGGGTGGTGGTCCCCAGGGCCATTTATGGCCCCAGGAGGGGAGCCGTGTGGCCCCCCCTCCAATTTTGAAAGTAGCCCCGGGGAGGTGGTGGTCCCCGGGGCTGTGTGGGGGGGGCTTGAGCCCCCCCACACACATTATTTGTAACATTGCCCCGGGGAGGTGGCGGTCCCTGAGCTGCGTGGGGGGGCAGGAGCCCCCCACGCATAATTACCTAAATAGCCCCGTGGAGGTGGCGGTCCCCAGAGCTTGCGGGGGCCCACGCACCCCCTGCATCTATTTTTATTATTACCCCCGGGACCTGGCCCTCCCAGGGGCTTAAAGGAAACAAAGTGCAGGAGCCCGCGCTTTGTTTTTGAAAAAAAATGTGTCCGGATTATCAGATCCAGCGCAAATCCCACTGAAAATTAAAAATGAAAAAATGCTTTTTTTGGCCCTGGGACCCCCTGAGCAGGCGAAGGGGGTCGGGGTGTTTCTACTCTGATCCCTTTTCTTGTTTTTTTTCACCTTTTTTCTTGTGACTTAGTTCAACTGAGTCACAAGAAGGCTGCCAACACTTCCTGCTTTGAAGTGTTGGCAGCCAATCAGTTTGCAGGCATGAGATCGGGAGGGTTCGTGGATGCGAGTGCTTTCTGAACCAAGAGCTACCTTTTTGCCAAATTTGGTGTAATTCTGTTCAGCAGTTTGGGCTGTAGCCTTGTCTAAAGTTTCCTATAGAAATTAACATGGAGAAAATGCGTTTTGGGACCCCCCTTTTTCTCTGCCCCCGCTTGACGAATTTCCCCGAAACTTTCAACACAGCAGCTTACCTGACCGCCCCATTAGTTTTGTAAATTTCGCGAAGATTCATCAAACGATGCCAAAGATATTGGCAAATAATAAAAAACGCTTTTCCTGTGGAAACTAGGTCCTAACTAGCGAACGCCAGTAGGTAATATATATATATATATATATATATATATATATATATATGCAAAAAAAGAAGCAGAGAACTCTGGGTAGTTCTCAAGTTTAGGTGGAAAGCAACTTTTCTATCAAAGTCTTTAAGCTTAGGATTAGCACAGTGCAATTGTTATATGGGCATTAGGGTCATTCCCGACCCTGCTAAGTTAGCATGAGCTTTGCTGCCATGATGCTGCTTTTGCGCACGTTACTACTAGACTTTATTTTGCAAGACTCCATTTGTGCCTTTCACATGAGAACTGTCTGCCTTTCACGTTCTCTGCTAAGTTCCTGGAGTTTAGTCTGAACACGATATGCAAGGTCGATAAAAAATGCCCCTTGTTATTCTGTTCTGGTCAGTCCCTAGCACCTAGACATAACATGCTAAACACAGCTGCACTGCTGGAGACTCGTGCTTTGATACTACGGGGATGCATGTAGTTCTGACACACACTTGGAGAGAGCCCTTTCCATGGAGAAGAGCTATGCTGTTCCTATGATGTAAACCTTACATCTAGGCCTTAAGGTATGGGGTCTGCTGACAAACCCCAGAGATCTTCTTTTATATAATAAACTTCTTCCAGTAAAGGGGAGGGTGGTTAGGCCTTAAAGTCCTTTTTCCACTGTCTTTATATAATGACATCCCTTTTTGTGTTCTATGGAATTGTAACAATGCTAATTGTGTTGAGTTTATGCATTTTGCTGCTGGTAGTGGCTCGTATACTGTATTATAGAGCACGATAGTTAAAATAAACATTTTGAACTATTACAGTGACTCTGCCAATTCTTATCTGTGGACAAGTACGAGTGAGCGAGCGAAAGGGTATGTCTTGCTACCGCGATTCCTGAAAGAGTCGGGAGTGTTGTGTTCTGGGTTGTCTAATCATTTGTGGCTTCTTGATTTTGGAGGAGAACAAATGAGACACTATAGCTAGTCGGTTTTGGGATTTTGGGCACTAAGGTGGTAGGTTGGTACACCCCTATACACCGAGGTCCTGTTTTCCTGCGCATAGTTCTGTGTGGGTGCAGAATCCCCGCAACATGGCGCCGCCAACGTTTGGTCTGGTTCTTATCTGCGAGACTCCTGAGTAGTGCTTGTGCTTGTCCACAACCCCTCACTTCTATTTCCGGAGACAGTTGTGACGGTATAACCTCCTATATTGAAGTTTTATAGGTTCTTTCAAGCTTGAATTTTAAAAGGTTCCTTTTCTTTCTCATTAACCCGTTATTGCGCTGCCGCGCTTTAGGTTGTTTTTCTTTATTGTTCATTATGGCGGTTGCCATTGCACCGCCTAATCGGGCTGCAATCACGGCTTATTTGACTCAAAATGGGTCCCTAATGCTGGTGTTGCGCTTATTTTTGTTGTAGAAGCGGATGCAGCTTACCGCTTCGAGGTGTTTTATTCTTGGGTCACCTTTCCGGCGGTGGATGGAACTGATAATTTGTTTCACGAATATACTGCCACGGCCCTTCCATAGATTTATCAGCCTTATAGGGCTCTCGAAGTTCCGCTAACGGCTTGGCAACACCAAATCTGGTTTAATGGCGCCCTTCCACACCCAATAACGCCGGTCCGTTTAGGCCCTTTATCGATAGATTGTGCCACATGGCCCGTGTTGGCTGGGTATACCCCAAACCCACGTTATCGAACTGCTACAATCGCAGAACTCTGTGTATTACATACTTCAATAATATGTATACATAGAGCTGTTATACAGTTCATGTCGCGCAACTTTCAGGTGGGTCCACCTGGCGTTGCTGCACAACCTGCTGGACCTGGTGGTATAACCATCAGTCCTCTTATGGTTAATTCAGTGATGGGCAAGCATCCCACCAAATAAGGATGAGTTACCTTATTGGCTTGCTGAGAAATTTGGACAAATCAAAGCTGTTTTTCCGAATACCAATCCTGTGGAGAAACACAGTATCTTAACCATAAGTTTGCCTAAAGACTTGATTCCTGAATTAGCTGATTGTAACACCTGGGGAAAGGTGTTTGCAGCGGTATATTTGAAGTGTTTCGGCACTCCCTCCATGACCGTACTCCCTTCCGTGATAAAACGTGTTGAGGATGAACACGGAGAAGAAGCAGCTCTGGAATTAGGGATGAGACTGGTGGGGGTGTTCGACGTGGTTGCTGATAAAATCCTTGCTAATGTTAAGGGTGATGCTGTGAGCTTACAAGTGGCTAACCGCTTGGAGGCTGTCGCAGACGCTGATAAGCCACGACAATTACCGAAGATTATTGCAAAGGCTTATAAAACCATTGGCCGCAATAGTCTGGGAGTTAAGCCTTTTACTCAAACGCAGACGCAATCTCAAACACAAAAGGCCCAACCTGATAAAGACGGGCGCCCGTTCTTTCCTAAAAAGAACTGGAAAAATCAAAAACCGGGGCAGCAACAGCAGAAGCAAGGTTTGCTTGCTGGTTCACCGACACCTGAGTCTTCTGAGCGTACTTATGATTTGCGCGACCGTGCGAAACTTAAGTCTCCTGATCGATTTCAGGTCCCTGATCAGCGCTCTCCTCGTTCTTTACAGGACTCATCGGAATCTCAAGTCGGTGGAGGGGAGCGCCAAGCTCGTGGCAAAGGTCCGTCGAAACAACAGGGACGAGATCAACCTCAACAGTTTGATGTTGAAGCCAAACAAGAGGACCTGCCTCGTTTTCGACCCCCATATCAGAAGAAAAAAGTTGCCGCTTTAACGGCGAGGTATTCCTCAGACGGTGAGAACGCGACTCCTGGAGTGGACATGGGCAGTGACTCTGCTCGACAGCGCAGCGGAGGTTACCATATTGCGGGGGGCACTGCGTCCCTGTCTGGAGGCGATAGCAACTGATACATTCATAACAGTCGAAACAGCAGATACCCGGGTTGCCCTCCCCGGATAGACTCTATGAGATTATTTTCCAAATTGAAGGTGATGTGCAGCATCCAATCAAAGCGGTTTTCTGGGAAAATCTCACCTCTTCATATGACATTTTGTTAGCAGAGGCAGATTGGCCTCCACCATTTGTGTTGGCGGCTTCTAAAGGGGAGGACGTGATACTGCCGAGTTTTTCGCGTTACGTCCCTGAGGATCATGCAAAGGCTTTAGCAGCTGAGTGGGCTTTGGCCCTTGCCCCGGCGCTGTACCGTAATCAGGTGGGCTGGGATATAGATTCACCGGCACATGAGATACCTTTACGGTCTACGCCACAACCGCAATATCCAATCAAACGCGAAGCTAAGGCGCACGTTTGTGACATTCTAACACAGTTGGAATATCAGGGAGTGATTGAATCATGTACATCACCGATGAATAATCCTCTTTTTACGATATCAAAACCTGTCGGTTCATAACACATTGTGTTGGATTACCGAAATTTGAATACTCATTGTCGCACGTTTGCAGTGCAAAACACACACAGTTCTGCGCTGGTGAACAACCTTGTTCGTAAAAAATACAAAACTACACTGGACATATCAAATGGTTTCTACAGTCACAATCTGGCTCCTGAGAGCCGTGACTTGACAGCATTTACCGCCGTCGGAAATCAGAAAAAATTTACGCGCTTGCCTATGGGGTATAAGAATAACCCCGGGGCATTCGCTGCACGTGTTGTGTCTTTGTTACACGACATCGATCCTGATGCGTTCTCATACGTAGATGACATCTATCTAACGGACGATGAGCTACTGCGGCATCTTGTCCGAGTCGACCGCATCATTTCATCGTTTGCCGACTGGATATAAATTCATTTTGCAAAGTCACACATCGCTCATTTGGCGGTGCTCTTTTTGGGCTATGAGCTCAATAATGAAGGAAAGGGGTTAGCCGCCCCACTTCCTGGAGAAATGTGCACAATTGCAACCCCCTTCTACACTGAAAAAACTTCAGTTCTTGCTGGGATTTATGAATTTCGGGAGGACATACATTCCCGATTATGCCCAGCGTATCAAGCCGCTTTATGCGTTGATACAACCAACATATTCTTCTGCCAGCTGGATTCCGGAACTATGGTCCCTGCCTTTCACTTACAGATGTCAACGGGAAGATAAGGAGGTCTTCCTAACAGGGGAGGACTGCGATTCCACACTAGGCCATTCCCTAGTTTGTAAACACGTTAAATTTCACGGCGCATGTAATGTATCAGCGCCTAATCTTGCTTGTTTTTTGAAAGGGACTCCAGTACCATCAATAATTCCCGCTTTTACCCTGCTTTCTAACGGCAGCTATCTTATTTTGAACAGCCAAGACTGCTGTGGTTTACGGGCAGGAGTCCCGTATTTAGTAACTGTTTCGCAACGCATTACTTGTTGTAGCAATGTGCTTTTTCCGCCCCCGCATGGAAATGCAGATAGTTCCATTTGGCCTTCCATTCCGACTTTGAAAACAGATTTCAACAAATTGAGCAGGCTCAAAGCGCTATTGTTCCAACAAGAAGTGGCTCTTACTTCAGCTCGAGAGACCTTCGAGTTACAGGTGGCTAGAACATCTAGTGAGATTCAGTCACTTCTGAACACTAACCTCCCACTCCACTTTGGGGAGCTTATACACCAAATATTTAATGCGTCTGACACTAAAGGCCTTGCACATTTTTTTAAACAGGTGGGAGCAGGCCTTGTGACTTCTTTTCAGACGATATTTGGAGTAATACCGGCTGTTATTCATTCTATTTTTCCAGCGTCTTCGGAGGATTCCCTTTATTGCTAGCGTTAGCTGGTGGAATCCTGCTTCTTCTGTTGCTGCCTCGCAATGGCTGCTCATCTTGTGGTAATGCACAGACCAGGCCAATGGCAACTGTACCGTGATCGAATACAACAGGTTTTTGGATGCCTGCCTTTAGCGACGCTTGGCGTGAGTTGTGGATTAACTTTTCGCTTTGCCTACTTTACTTGCGTGCAACCAGTTTTCTACTGTCGACGGTGCCCCTTCTATTGGGCTATGGATTTATGCCTCTCCAATACGTCATATCCAGTCCCGGATTTTATCCAGTTAATGGGTCCCTTAGAGGCCCATGACCAGGCTTGTTCTGGGGATGGCTGTATGGCGCGTGCAGCAGCACTTGGAGTATTGGCTGAATGGGATATCTGCGCGGCTGCGCAGAACCTCTTGCATCAGAGTTTCATCGAATATCACGCAAGTTGTCCGGTTATGCTTTTGGAAGCATCCGATTACGAGGAGCACGTTTGTTCCTTCGACTTACTTGATTGGATGGCATCCCTTTTTTCTACTAACGATAGAGATGCTCTTTTGGAGGGAATTGCATTCTTAAGTTCACGTACTTTGATGGATTTACCACCTCCTTCATCATACCATTTTCCCGGAGACGCACACCTTTGCTTTTTAACCGTAAAAAAAGGATTTTTTTTTTGTTGAATTTTTTCAATTTGTTTTTTTTAGATGCCTTTGAACTCTGCTTGGCCTTTGAACTCTGTTTTGGTCCTTTGTCTATGTCCTATGACCTTACCAGGGGGAGGGTGTTATATGACCATTAGGGTCATTACCGACATTGCTAAGTTAGCATGAGCTTTGCTGCCATGATGCTGCTTTTGCTCATGTTACTACAAGACTTTATTTTGCAAGACTCTATATCAGCTTGGGAATATCGTAAACATCCCCAACAAAGAACATGCAATTATTGCATGGTATAACTGATATAGTCACAGTTTATAAAGAGAAAAATATTGTATAGAACCCCCCACGCTCCCCCCGTATCTTCCGTCCGGTGTCGTACTATATATCGTAAAGTAGTTCCTAGTGCTGTTCACAATTCTGCCGTTAGAAAATAATTTGAATGTAGTTTTATACACATGTTGCAGGTGCACATACCAGTGCTTTAAATGGGCAGGTACTCACAGGTACTGAGTACCGGCATTTCTTATTTTTTTCACTCTAAGTACCGGCACTTCTCTACTGCAGTGGAGAGTACCGGTACTCATGAAGGGTAGGTGCATTGGCCTCTAGTGGTGGTAGCCTGTCTCTACGAGAGAGTCTTGTCTTCGTCTGTCAGATGCCTTCTCTGACAGACCGCCAAAGTACTTTTATAGCCCTGAGCTGAGCCCTTCGCTGAACTATTCAGCGGGGGCTCATTTGCATGATATCCGGGTGTTTACCGTCATGCTGTGTTGCAAGGAATCGAGGCAGCCCAGTGATAGCACAATGAGGAAAGCCATGGGAGGTAAGGCGGTTGAAAGGGCTTTAATCCGACCTGATTCTTTTGTGTGTGTGTCTGCTTATGTTTGTCTGTTTGTCTGCTTGTGTGTGTGTGTGTTTTTGTGTGAGAGAAATATTACAAAATAAGGACATGTTAAAATATCACTGTGTTTGTCTTTCGTTTTGAATAACGAATTAACCTGTTTTGTTTATAGAAACAAATTTCTTGTGTTTTGGTATGTGCTGCAACTAGTATATAAGTCAATAAGCTTCACATGTGTTGCCTTTAGCCCCGCCCCTGCCCACTCGCCACATTTAAATGAGTACCTGCACTATTTTTTTCCCATTTAAAGCACTGGCACAGACCTATTTTATCAGCACCACTCTACTCCCCCACCCACCCACTCCCCTCCTTCCACCTCTTCCGTGCGGTTTTCCCCAGAGGACTCTGGTATTGCTTGCGTCATTGCGCCCCAGTCTAACATGGCATCTGTTGCCTTTACATCTCTGCGAGGTTTTATCATATGCACCTCTTCCGCCCGGTCCATTAAGTAAAGTTTCTTTTCCAGGCCTCGTCTGTCGAGGGCTCAGCCAGCGGATCGCTGTATGCCACTTTGCCACAGTAAGCCCAATATTGTGTAGTGCCTACTCGGTGTTTTGTTTGGGATGTCGAGGATTAGCCCCAGCACACACCGGGCGATCTGCATGGGCACGTCCCAGTCAGTAGCATGTTTCATGTGGGACAGTAGCTCCATCCAATCAGGTATAATAAATAGCTGTACAGTGCCACAACATCTGTAGGAAATCGGCTATTGCTGCATCGCAGCGGGGACACCGCTGCTCCCTAGTTGGGTAAATGGGATGCAATCTCTTAGGGGATAGGTACACCATATGAACAATATTATACTGAATCTGTTTGAATTGGGCACAGACTGACACCCTTCGAACCTCAGCATGAATTTTGAGCCAGGCTTTGGGAGTGATAGGATCATCACTAACGGGTTGCTAGGCCTCTTCTATTCGTAGCAGCGCTAGCTGCTTATCTGCGCACAGTGCCCTTTATAAGTGTGTAATGAGCCTAGGCCCACCCGCCATAGACGGTAAAGTCACCAGTGTGTGTGATGGCTCAGGAGCCTCAGGGAAGGTCGGCCATAGCTGGTGTATCACAACGCTTCTTGTGCCCGGTGATGTTGTGAAGTGTTCAGATTTGCACTTGGTTCTTGGGCGCCCCTTGGGATTTGATTGTTAAATGGACATTGTTTGTATGTGAGGTTTCAACTGGAAGTGATGGAAGCACAGAGCGCCTAACCATGGGGTCTAGTGGAGAGTGCGACAATAGATGCTGTCACACATACAGTGTCTTGCCAAACATAGGGTGGAGGGTATGTAGAAGCTGCTGTTGACCATAACTTCCTCATGTGTGTTCAAATATATACTGGTGTGCTGTGTTGTCTTGTCTTACTCTTGTATGGAACTGTTTCTAAGGTACATTTTCATCTCCTTATGATGTTCCTCACAATGTTACTGCACACTTCTGTGCTATACGGAGAGAGACGATTTGCTTTCAAGTCTAATAACTGGTTTTCTCTGAACATGCCATTGTATGGCAAGGATACCTCTGGATTGATCAGTATGTCGATCCATCCACCTGGAAGTCACTAGAGGAAAACTACAGCAACATCTGTTCTCTGCCAGAAGAAAAAAGGCTGATCTTTTTTAAATATTTTTTTTTATGAAAAAGCCAGTCGATAATGCTCCGATTACAGGTAGGTTGTGGTATGTTATCTTGCGTCATTCCTATAATTCGATCAAGATTGGATCTTTGTAAGGCAAAACAAAGACAAATGATTTACAGAATTGGGATTCAGCAAATGAATGACCGATAAATTACAGAATGTTAAAAATAATGTCGAAGGCCCACAAATATACTGGTTTACAGTCATGGTCTCGCTTGACTGTCTCCTAGAGACCCTTCATCCACTCCTGGGGCCCAACTTAAGACTTCATACTTCCAAAATCAAGGCACGGTGTTTCCCTCTCGCCTTAACGAAATATTGACTTCTTCTTTGTCATCTGGATTTCCTTGTCACTTACACTCCCAGAATTTTAAGCGAGAATGCATTGAGACTTCCAGAGGAATTGGAATCAGCTGAATTAGCCCTTCTGCTTTTCTCTCTGCGAGTCTGCGGGATAGGCGGTTATGCGTGAACAGGCTCTGTGCTCACTGCGGAGTTCTTGATACCTCGAGCCCACTGCAATCAAATCTGCGGCCACCACCTTGTTTGCAATGACCACCAAAGAACTGCCAACTAGAAAGGAATTTGTATTGCCATTGAACCGGTTCGGTTTTGAACTGGATCTGCCAGTGGAAGACTACAAAGTAGGTAGGGGTGTCCATCGCAGATCCAAGCGGCGGAATCCATACCAGATTTTCAGGATAACCATAGATTACAAAAATAAACTCCTTTGAGATTCGTATAATGTAAATGTGTTTTCAATGGATATCTGGCAAATCAGACATAGATCCTGCGCTCCCGAACCTAAGTGGACAAGCATGTTACAAAACCGAGCTGAATGTTTGTCCATTCATTATGCGATACCTGTGTCTGTGCTCCCTCCTCCTGCACACACACTTCGTAAAAGGCTTTATGAGTCTTGTTTGTGAACCCCTTGGTGACTGACACCTCCAGCTATTTTCCAGCAGTGCGCAAGTTCTCCCAGGGGAGAGCACCTTGGCAACATGACGGAGACATGCAGGGTAGGAAAAAGGAAAGTTGTTTGTTACTGGCCCCTTAGAGGGCAAGCAGAAGAAACACGTTAACAGGCGAACACCACAACACAAACAGAGCAAGTGACGTGTCCTGGGGATTTAGGGCCTGCCTTCTGGCCAGAGGAAAGTCTGCAATGTTGCTCCTTTTGTTGGACCAAGTTAAACTACCCAGCAACAGACTATTGGTATTTCAGAAATGGCTTCTCTGCTAGTCTTTTCTTGGGTGTGAGGTGTGGGTGTGTATGACTATTCTTACCTTTTTTATTGGAATTTCACCTCAAAGGCAAGCTCTATTCTTCTCCCTAAAAACATTTACAAAAAAGTTTTTATCTTAATTGATAATCAATTAGTAAACTTGTACAGCACACTTTATGATTGCCTGGTGACATTAAAAAAGAAAAGTAAATGCCTTTAACAATAATTGTGACGTAGTGCCACCCAAGCCACCAGCATTTCCCCTATACATTGTTTAGGACTGGCGTAAAAAGAGAGCTGTCACCATACCTTCTGTGGTCAACAGAAAATAAGCTTTAGAGAAGTACTACTGGAGAGGGACGTTGGCTCCTACTACAAGTTTATTCCCTTAAAAAGCATTTGATTGGGCATACGTTGTGTGATTCCACTGAAAGAGTGCTCGTATTCCACTTTTGTCTTGTTTGGAAGCCTTGTGCTCCATACAATAAGCCTGAATTGGTTGTGATGACAAGTCAATGATGCTCTTTGTCAGATGCCATGGGTCCAGTGTGTTATTATTAAAGGTTATGACAAAGGTAGTAGGCCTGACTTCATTATTGTGAAAAGCAATGTTAAAGTGATTAGGCGTGTAAGAGTGAACAGTTAACACACTGTGGTAAAGCCTTTGCACAGGTGTTTGTTACATGGTTCTTACAGATTAATGTAGGAGGCAAGGAGTTTGGTGTTGGTTACCCTTTCTGACAAATCTTTGGAGTAGGACGTTTGCACTATGAGAATCTCTCTTAAGCCCTCTTAGGAGGGATGTATATTATTTTGTGAACTCTGTACATATTTTAAACTACCTGACTATATGCAAATGGTTGCTTTGTTTGAAAGCCTTTGCTCAATACAGTATGCCTACATTGACTATGGTGGCAAACCAACTGTGAAGGCTGTAGGCGTGATTTATTCACTGGGAATAATTTAGTGAGATGCCATGGGTACTATTGGCTTATTATGAAATAAGGATGACTCCGTTATTGTGAAATGCATATGCTAAAGTCAATAGGCCTGTTAGGGTGGATTGCTGTTACACTGTGGTAAAACCTGTGTACAGATATTTTGTGACATGAAATCTCACAGATTGCCATAGTATGCAAGGATGTTGGCGTGAGTTACCGTTTCTGACAATCCCTGGGGTACATGATTTTCATTTTAAGAATCCCTGTTAAGCACACTTAGGAGGGGTGTACATTGTTCTGCAACTCTAATTTTGTATATATTTGTAATTTTATGAATTTATGCAACTGGTCGCCTTCAGGAAAAGCCTATGTTCCCAACAGTAGGCCTGGGTTGATTATAGTGGAAAGCCATTGATAAAGGCTTGGTTTGTTTATATTGGGATAAGTTTATCTGTTTATTTTTGGGGTTGAGGATGTGGCCTAATGGCTAGAGCGGTCGACCTCGAAGCTGGGGAACCGAGTTCGAGCCTCGGCATGGGCACTCAACATCCTGTGATTCTGGACAAAGCACTTAACCTTCCCGTGCTTAACAAAATTAACGTGTCTGTCTGTAATGCAACTGGTGCTCATGTAAAGCGCTCTGATACCTTCGGCTCAAGTTTGCGCTATATAAAACTCTGGGGAAAAAAAAATCTGTCCATGATTTGTTTATTTTGAAATGTTACAAAAAAGTAATGGGGATGACCAATTTATAGGGAAAGCACATGTTAAAGTGAATAGGCGTGTAAGACTGGATTGTTATTACACTGTGGTAAAACATAAAACAGGTATTTTGTTACATAAAATCTCATAGATAACTGAGGGTTTTGCTGCTTGTTGGACTTGGCCCTTTTTGCAGGGTCATCCCTGAACTTTTTGCCTTCCTCCTAGTCTTTTTTTCTGACCTGGTGTTGGTGGTTTTAGGACTCTGGGTACTTTAGCACTGCTGTCCAGTATAAAGTGCGTGTGCTCTCTGTGGTAAACATGGTAAGATTGGTCTACACCTGTTTGGCGTATTTAATTTACCTATCAGTCCCCAGTAAAGTGGTATCTAATATACCCGGGGCCAGTAAATTAAATGCTACTGGTGGGCTTGCAGCGCTGATTGCGCCACCCACCAAAATAGTCTTTCAAATCTGTCTCAGGCCTCTGCCAATGCAGGGCCTGTGCGCGCAGTGTTACTGCCGCTGTGACGTGACACCTAAAGTGGGTGCCACATCTGTGACCCCCCTTTTACTGCATGTCAGTCACCCCTAAGGTAGGTCCTAGCTAGCCCTATAGGCAGGGTGCATTGTAGGTAAAAGGTAGGACATGTACCTTAAGTGTGTGACATGTCCTAGTAGTGACAAACAGCCATTTTGGTTTCTCACTGCTGTGAGGCTGCCCTCCCATAGGAATGCATTGGGGATTCCCTGATAAGTGTTTCAGTGGTAATTCCTGATATGAGAGGAGCAGCGTGGTCAAGTTTGGTATGTTTGGAATAGTGATAATAAATGCTGCGTAATGGTGTGCGCAGATTTATGATCACTATTTTAGAAAGGCCACTTTTAGAAGTTGGCATTTCCGTGTGCTATGTGTCTGCCTGCCTGATGTATTGTATGTCTGGCTCTGGAGTGACAGGGGCTGGTGAGGTGTGTGGCTCCAGGGAGGGCAGGGTGAGTCAGCACTAGGCTGAATAGGAGATCTGCATTTGGAGTAGTGGGAGGAGTAGTCCCCTGACCCTGAATAGGTCTGTGCCTGCCTGGGTGAATGCTGGCTCCGCCCCCCTGTGGTGTGTCTGATGACCGAGCCCCCACCTGACAAAGGGGAGTAGAAGCACGTAAACAAAGTGCTCCAGTACCCCCCAGAACCAGTTGAGACTGGTTCCCCAAGCCCTGTGCCAGGGCAGAACAAAGGGAAACCCTGTATAAATATTGGGGCTGTGACCCCATGTTGGTGTGCTGTTTTTGGGTGCTTGAACTGCTGGGCCCCAGGATGAACCACCACGAGGGATCGCCCCTCTGCTGGAGGGCCCTGTGAGCTGGCCTGCCTGGGCCCAGCTCTGCCCCTGAGGACTTTGGGGCTTCTGCCCTGCAGGCGTAGCGCATAGAGAGCGCTGGACTCATTAGAGGGTGCCCCCCTCTTTGCTGTGGGGACATCCTGCGTGCTGGGCCTGATCCCCAAAGAGTGGAATCCCACTTGGCCGTCGCGCCGTGGTAGGAGAGCCCCGGGGAGAAGGGCTCCAACTCCGCTCGGTCCGAGCGAACCGGAAGCCAGGCGGCGCTTGCCTGACTGTGGGCCAGAAGGAAGCCTGAGAGCGGGTGCATGCAGCGCTGCTCGTGCCTGGGGAGTGTCTGCCCAAAAGGAGAAGGGAGCCAAGACCAGAAGGAGAGCGGGAGCCTACCCCGCATTTCTGGTGCCCAGGAGAGAGTGACCTTCATGAACGTGCGGCGGCTGGGGCAGCGCGCCGCCAAAACCGGACATCAGGAGAGACGAGCCTGACTGGGGGCGGGACCTCGCGTCCCTGTGAAGGAAGTTCCCCCAGCGCAGGAAGCCAGGCGAAGGACGCCTGCTTGTGGGCGGGGCTCCCGGTGTATCGAGGGAAGCTCCACGTGCAGTCTGAAGTCTGCGAGGCTGACGAGGAAGAAGCCCTGAGAGGAGGGGCTCGACCGGAGCCTCGAGGGCTTCCTGGCCGTGAGAAAGAGCTTCGGTGAGTGGGGCTCAAGTCCGGCACTGTGGTGCCAAGGCTCATTTCTCCAGCTGCACCGCGAGAGCGCGGGCAGCTGCAACGAGGGGGCACTTTGTTTTGCCGATAAGGAAGGGGTGAGATGCACCCCCGGCCCCCAGTGCATTGCGCACGTCGTCGTAGCTGCAGAGGCAGCTAGAGGCACTGTTGGTGCTAATTGCTTTCACAGCTGCACCGCAAGAGCGCGGGCAGCTGCAACGTGAGGCGCATGGTCTTTGGTCTCTAGGGAGACACGGGTGGATTACACCCTTGCCCTCATTTCTGGTGCTGGCCGGTTGGGCCTGCACCCTGCTGCAGTGGCAGCTGAGAGCCCTGACTTTTGGGACATAGGGCATTTGCGGGGAAGTCCCAGATGGGCCCCCAAGGAAGGCCTGTTGGCCGGTGAGTACCTGCGGTACTGGTAGGGCGCAAAGCCCTAATGTGTTGCATAATGTGTTTATGCCTAATGTGATTTATGCATAATGTGTTTATGCCTAATGTGATGCAGACATAATGCGTTTATGTTGCTTGTGATAATGCGGAGTTCATTATTTTACCAGTAGTTACTGCTTGTGTTATTACTTGTGCTTTCTAATGGCTCTGACCGTGGCCCGATTGGCCCGGTCATGTATATAATCCCCTGTGAATTTCTACCTGGTGCCAGTTGGCACAGTGTATATTTTGTGATTATGATTCTAATGTGTTTATGATAATACAAAGGCTATTTTTTTTATATGACCTTGTGTGGAGTTTCTTTTGTAGTGTGCCTAGTGTGTTGCTGCTGTTGTGTGTGTGTTGCGCAAACGCTTTACACATTGCCTCTGGGATAAGCCTGACTGCTCGTGCCAAGCTACCAAGGGGGTGAGCAGGGGTTATCTTCAGCGTGTAATTCCCTTGCCCTGACTAGAGTGGTGGTTTCTGCCTGGCTTAGGCGCAAGCCTTAGCCAACCAGAAATCCCATTTCTAACACTGCTGGTTACCTCCCACCCGAGAAAACCCTCATGGTAAAAGATTTGCTCTGTGACAATTCTTGTTCGACCCACATAGGAGGGTTTAGATATTGTTTTGCCATTTTAAATTTGTTTACATAAGTTTAATTATACACGTGGCTGCCTGGTGGCTGCCTTGTGGCAAAGCTTATAGTCCGTACAGTAGGCCAGCTTTGATAATGGCGACAAGCCAACGATAAATATTCTAGACCTGATTGGTTAATCGGGAAAACGTTATGTCAGATGTGTATGTCTCTTAGTTTTATTACAAAAATCTATGAAGAAGGTAGTAGGGCTGACTTATTTATAGTGAAAAACATATCATAAAGACAATAGGTCTTTTAGGGTGGATTGTTATTACATTGGATTAAAACCCGCAGACAGGAATTTTGTTACTTGGAATCTGGCAGATTAATATAGTAGGTAAGAGTTTTGGTATTAGTTACCACCCTGACAAACTTGTAGGGTAGCGGATTTGCTTTTGAGAATCCTTGTTACTCTTCTTAGGAAGGGTAGCATAATGTTTTTCCATATGTAATTTTATACATGTTTGTAATTGTATGATTATTGCCATGTGGGAAAAAGTATTCTCAATACTGTAGGTCTGAATTGCTTATTTTGACAGGCCAATGACACGGTTTATAGGCTATGCACAGCATTTAGCAGTGTATGTATTAAAGTACTTTTTATATCCGGCCTGACAACTTTAATTGTCTGTTTGTGTAATAAAAAAAAACATACTTGTCTTTGGGCAGCCCTCACCAGCCATTAAGTAGTCTGTGTCATTCACATTCTCTATCTGCCCATTACAGCATATAGGTGGGGCCATGGGTCAGCCCACTTCAGGCATCGGCTCTATTGCTCTCTGCGTGATGGCATTTTGCCCGATCACGTGCCCAGCCCAATAAAATTGGGTGCACTTCAGTGCCAGGGCTTGCGCACCAGTCACTTTTGCATTTTTTTTTTTTTATAGATCCCCCCCTTTTTTCTTTTTTTCCTCTTATATTTAATTTATTATGTGCATCGCTCTGGAGCTCCCTAGATAATGGGACTGGGCCGCTCGTTTACTGCTCTCATCATTAATGCACTGCATTCCGCTTGGTTGCTAATTCTAAAATGGGTGGCCATCTTGAAGGGTATTGGCAATAGTGTATAATTTATTCACTATTACCGTGACCGTCCATGTTAGACGAAATATGTCAGCCAGCTTGGATTGGTACAGCAATTAATCATTATACACAACACCATTCCAAGATAGCCGCTCACTGTTATGTTTAATTTTTCTTTCTTTATTTTTAATTACAAGCACATGCCTACTATGTTGTACCATTTTTCTTTTTGAAATTATTTATTCTTTTGATCTATAATGTATATGCCTGTTGAATTTATGTGATTGTTTTTACTGTGGATGCACATGTAGATGAATGTAAGAATGAGGCAGTGGGTGGATGAATGGATATATGAGTGCAAGGATGAGTGACAGAATGCATGTTTGGTGAGGTATGGAGTACATAAACTCACCAGTAACTGAAGCGGTGCTTTCAATTACAAACCAGACCTATTGGCATATCCAACGCTTGTTAGGTGAAAGGGGCCCCCCCATGTTAAAGTTGCATTTGTGAACATGTATAGTTTAAAGTGAGTTGGTATGAAAACCGGTATTAAAACCCAACAGATACATGGGTATACATCTTCATATACATGTAATGATTCAAAACAGCCAACACGTGTTTCGCGAGAATCTCGCTTCTTCAGGGCTTAGCAGAAAAGATTCTGAGCAAACTTTATTTTAAACTCATGATATATGGTTCCCACAATTCTTCGTGATCCAATGCTTCATTCAATGGTTTCCATCAATAGCATGCTTAGGCTATAGCCTCCCGTCAGTGTAGATACCATAACATATATTTGATATATGTATCTGTTGGGCTTTAATACCTGTTTTCATACCAAATGAAGACGAACTGTTTCAAGTGTCCAAGAGAAGGACGTGCAACAAAAAAGGATTTATATGGACATTCAATTTGCAATTTGTGTTTTTCTCAGTTCATACAAAAGGGGATGATGGACGGAACGTTAGAGCCAATCAAACACTCACCCCCAGTCAACTGATCTGGGTTTAATCCATCATCATTCTTTAGCTCACTCCACCACCCCAGTTCAGACATGGCCATATGCAAATCAGTCTGACCCTGTGCCTCATGGAAACAGTCCAGCCCGAACTGCCAAGCCATGTCTTCCCTGGACCGGAAACAAGCATCCTAGGACCGGTTTCTGGCATTCCAGCCGTCATCAGCCAGGCTTGCTTGAATCCAGTGGCAAAGTGAGCAAGGGACCCACGTCTGGGTCGCCCTAAGTTGGCGGGGGTATGCCCAGACGTGGGTCCCTTGCTCACTTTGCCACTGGATTCAAGCAAGCCTGGCTGATGACGGCTGAAATGCCAGAAACCGGTCCTAGGATGCTTGTTTCCGGTCCAGGAAGACATGGCTTGGCAGTTCGGGCTGGACTGTTCCCATGAGGCACAGGGTCAGACTGATTTGCATATGGCCATGTCTGAACTGGGGTGGTGGAGTGAGCTAAAGAATGATGATGGATTAAACCCAGATCAGTTGACTGGGGGTGAGTGTTTGATTGGCTCAAACGTTCCGTCCATCATCCCCTTTTGTATCGCTTTGGTCGCCCTAAGTTGGCGGGGGTATGCCCAGACGTGGGTCCCTTGCTCACTTTGCCACTGGATTCAAGCAAGCCTGGCTGATGACGGCTGAAATGCCAGAAACCGGTCCTAGGATGCTTGTTTCCGGTCCAGGGAAGACATGGCTTGGCAGTTCGGGCTGGACTGTTCCCATGAGGCACAGGGTCAGACTGATTTGCATATGGCCATGTCTGAACTGGGGTGGTGGAGTGAGCTAAAGAATGATGATGGATTAAACCCAGATCAGTTGACTGGGGGTGAGTGTTTGATTGGCTCAAGCGTTCCGTCCATCATCCCCTTTTGTATCGCTTTGGTCGCCCTAAGTTGGCGGGGGTATGCCCAGACGTGGGTCCCTTGCTCACTTTGCCACTGGATTCAAGCAAGCCTGGCTGATGACGGCTGAAATGCCAGAAACCGGTCCTAGGATGCTTGTTTCCGGTCCAGGGAAGACATGGCTTGGCAGTTCGGGCTGGACTGTTCCCATGAGGCACAGGGTCAGACTGATTTGCATATGGCCATGTCTGAACTGGGGTGGTGGAGTGAGCTAAAGAATGATGATGGATTAAACCCAGATCAGTTGACTGGGGGTGAGTGTTTGATTGGCTCAAACGTTCCGTCCATCATCCCCTTTTGTATCGCTTTGGTCGCCCTAAGTTGGCGGGGGTATGCCCAGACGTGGGTCCCTTGCTCACTTTGCCACTGGATTCAAGCAAGCCTGGCTGATGACGGCTGAAATGCCAGAAACCGGTCCTAGGATGCTTGTTTCCGGTCCAGGGAAGACATGGCTTGGCAGTTCGGGCTGGACTGTTCCCATGAGGCACAGGGTCAGACTGATTTGCATATGGCCATGTCTGAACTGGGGTGGTGGAGTGAGCTAAAGAATGATGATGGATTAAACCCAGATCAGTTGACTGGGGGTGAGTGTTTGATTGGCTCAAACGTTCCGTCCATCATCCCCTTTTGTATCGCTTTGGTCGCCCTAAGTTGGCGGGGGTATGCCCAGACGTGGGTCCCTTGCTCACTTTGCCACTGGATTCAAGCAAGCCTGGCTGATGACGGCTGAAATGCCAGAAACCGGTCCTAGGATGCTTGTTTCCGGTCCAGGGAAGACATGGCTTGGCAGTTCGGGCTGGACTGTTCCCATGAGGCACAGGGTCAGACTGATTTGCATATGGCCATGTCTGAACTGGGGTGGTGGAGTGAGCTAAAGAATGATGATGGATTAAACCCAGATCAGTTGACTGGGGGTGAGTGTTTGATTGGCTCAAGCGTTCCGTCCATCATCCCCTTTTGTATCGCTTTGGTCGCCCCTAAGTTGGCGGGGGTATGCCCAGACGTGGGTCCCTTGCTCACTTTGCCACTGGATTCAAGCAAGCCTGGCTGATGACGGCTGAAATGCCAGAAACCGGTCCTAGGATGCTTGTTTCCGGTCCAGGGAAGACATGGCTTGGCAGTTCGGGCTGGACTGTTCCCATGAGGCACAGGGTCAGACTGATTTGCATATGGCCATGTCTGAACTGGGGTGGTGGAGTGAGCTAAAGAATGATGATGGATTAAACCCAGATCAGTTGACTGGGGGTGAGTGTTTGATTGGCTCAAACGTTCCGTCCATCATCCCCTTTTGTATCGCTTTGGTCGCCCTAAGTTGGCGGGGGTATGCCCAGACGTGGGTCCCTTGCTCACTTTGCCACTGGATTCAAGCAAGCCTGGCTGATGACGGCTGAAATGCCAGAAACCGGTCCTAGGATGCTTGTTTCCGGTCCAGGGAAGACATGGCTTGGCAGTTCGGGCTGGACTGTTCCCATGAGGCACAGGGTCAGACTGATTTGCATATGGCCATGTCTGAACTGGGGTGGTGGAGTGAGCTAAAGAATGATGATGGATTAAACCCAGATCAGTTGACTGGGGGTGAGTGTTTGATTGGCTCAAACGTTCCGTCCATCATCCCCTTTTGTATCGCTTTGGTCGCCCTAAGTTGGCGGGGGTATGCCCAGACGTGGGTCCCTTGCTCACTTTGCCACTGGATTCAAGCAAGCCTGGCTGATGACGGCTGAAATGCCAGAAACCGGTCCTAGGATGCTTGTTTCCGGTCCAGGGAAGACATGGCTTGGCAGTTCGGGCTGGACTGTTCCCATGAGGCACAGGGTCAGACTGATTTGCATATGGCCATGTCTGAACTGGGGTGGTGGAGTGAGCTAAAGAATGATGATGGATTAAACCCAGATCAGTTGACTGGGGGTGAGTGTTTGATTGGCTCAAGCGTTCCGTCCATCATCCCCTTTTGTATCGCTTTGGTCGCCCTAAGTTGGCGGGGGTATGCCCAGACGTGGGTCCCTTGCTCACTTTGCCACTGGATTCAAGCAAGCCTGGCTGATGACGGCTGAAATGCCAGAAACCGGTCCTAGGATGCTTGTTTCCGGTCCAGGGAAGACATGGCTTGGCAGTTCGGGCTGGACTGTTCCCATGAGGCACAGGGTCAGACTGAGTTTGCATATGGCCATGTCTGAACTGGGGTGGTGGAGTGAGCTAAAGAATGATGATGGATTAAACCCAGATCAGTTGACTGGGGGTGAGTGTTTGATTGGCTCAAACGTTCCGTCCATCATCCCCTTTTGTATCGCTTTTCTCAGTTCATGACAATGTATGGAACATTCCCTGAAAGGAAAACAGGGAACTGAGAAGTAGCGCCGGGCATTTTCTCTTTTTCCTTCTGTAATTTGACAGTTTAAAGTGAGTGTCGATCAGAGCTGCAACATTGCATCCTCCATCAAGTTAGACACAGACTGCTAGTCAATGGAGCCAATAAAAAAATACTTCATTGGAACCCCTGTAACGCATGGCTCCTCCTTGTACTCCAAAAATGCATTTGCATTCAGTTTTATCCCTATTCCCACCTCTTTTTCTTTGGTTATCAGTCGGGTCCAAGTGTCCTCAGTCTAAATGATTTCAGTGGTCCAGTCCTTTACTCTGTCCAATGATTTTAAGTGTGTGTCAGTCCCACAGTTTGAGCAAAGATCCATTCTATGATGACGTGAATTAAGTAAAGGGACTAATGTTTTCACGTTGATTTCACATGTTTGCATACATTTGATGATGACGAAACTCATACCTCAAAACATCTTTTTGAACTGGGTGTTTGTGAGATCTTCTATAGGTGGGTCATTCTTATTTCTCACATGGCCACTGCATTGAATCTATCCACTGACTATTTTCTGAGCCCACATTTTGAATTTAGATATGTAACAAAAACACTATCGACCATATCGGTGACACTGCCCTCTCGTTGCAAGAGACGAAAATTCAGCTATGTCATGTACTAAGACACTGACGTCTATTCAATTGAATTCGGATTTTCTCCATTTTCAAAATTGTGTGTAGAAGCAAATGATTAAAGAGGCCCAGTTAGTATCAATGTTCTTCTGTCCATACCTATGATGTACTTACTTAAGGCTGGCCAAGAGCAACAGTAGAAGTGTAGGGCATTCCTTGGCGCTTCTGGCAAAGCTGAACTTTCTTCCTTTCCGATGGAACTCCTGGAGAATAGGAGGACACCTTTCATAGCTGCTTAGTTAGCAAAGGACCTAGCAGCTAGTACCGATACCATGTGGCACAGGAGAAAAGTGTGTAATCCAGGCATTGATGATGATTGTGGGCACATCATGCAAACTCCTGTTAGATGCTAAGCAGAGAGAGAATACATAATGCCCTCAAAAATGTTGGGAGCGCCTAGAACATACTTTGATATCACTCTGTGCCTCTTAGTTGAGCCAAAACCGGTTTTTCTCGCCCTCTGACGGACTATTACAGAGCATTCTTACTGAACATCACCTTCGCCTCGGGTAATGAAGGGAGTGGTTAGAGGCCACCAGTGAACTCAACTCTCTTTTCCAGCAGTGTCTGGTAATCCTTGGCACTGTTCTTTGGAAGCCTCATTCAGAGTACAAAGCTTCCTAACTCCTGAAAAGCTGGGGTGAGACATCTACTCTGCACAATCACCATGAACGATTTAATACAATTTGTAAAGTTCCCCGATATCACAAGCCTTGGTGCCAGGATTTGTCAGAAAACAGAAAGAAACAGAGAAAAAGCACCTAAGGATAAGAGGATTAACAAAAACAGGATTTACAGTGTTTTCTGGTAGTGGCTGAACTTTTCTGACTACGAAGAAAAATTTGCCCACCAGTTGTGGAACCAAATGGTTGGAGGGCCCGACCAAAATGATGATCGATTTAGCTTGAGGCAGTTGTCCAGTGTTTTGCTGCTAAGAAGGCAAAAGATAAGCCTCCCGCTTTTATTTTTTTAATCTTAGAGACACTGGCCAAGCAGACCGTAGAAAAACAAATTTTTCTACTATGGGAATAGAAGTGGAATTTCCAGTGGAGAAAGGATGCCTTATGCTGTTCAGCACTCTGACAAATGCATATCCCTTTAAAGATGCCTCTTTTTGGGCGTGGCCAAGGAAGATGGCTGCCAGGATATAGCTTTCTGAGCTCCCATCCTGGCCTGTTAAAATCATGCCTCATCCGAGGAGATAGCCGCCCAAGGAGCCGATGCATGAATCATCCATGACGCGGCGCTCCCCGATATTTGCATTTCCTGGCAGTGATATATGGCTGGGGGCCCCATCTGAGCGAACTAAGTCGAGGACCAGGAGTGGGCCTAATGACAGTTTGGCCCCGGACACAAGGCCCGTGAGCCCCGAGTCACCCTGCTGCACGGGAGACCCCGGGAGGACCCCTCGACTCCTCTGTCTGGTGGGGGGAGAGCCTGCACTGCCAGGGGTACATGCCGCTGCTGGATCCGGCCGACTGCTCCAATAACTGGCAAAGCTGAAGGTGATCCACAACGACCGATCACACTTCTTTACCACCCCATAGGTGGTGTGGGGCTGGCTGGGGGTCCATGGTGAGGGCCGTATCCTAGCCCTGACCCCCCTAGGTGCAGGAAACTGGAAAGGGAGCTTGCGCTGCTCTCGGCAGGCAGGGAGGAGGCGACGACAAGGTGGCAGGGCCACCAGATCCTCTTCGCGAGTAGTGGGCAGGCAAGATTACACATTGGTCTTGGGGCAACGGAGATTGAAATGGGAAGCATCTAAGGCGCTGGTGGAGGTAGTGACGGCCTCCAATTCCGACAAGAATGCTTGGGATGTGGTGGTCAAAACCCCGGAACTGAGAGAGGCGTGACTTTACCTTTGCCCTGGCAGATGCCGCTGATCCTCCAGCCTGGTACACCGCAGGGTGTTCACTCTACTGTGGGTGCACCTCTTTGACTTTCCTGACAGGGTGCGAAGCGAAGGGGCCCGAAGGATCCCGCTGAGGTGGACTGGTAAAATGGACCCCTTGTTCTTAGGGAACACGTGCGAGTATGGGTAAATGGGTGGCATGTGCTGTATGTAACAGATGGGCCGCCTCTCATCCCCCCTGTAGTTAGTTAGTTATATAGCTTTTCTCGATTTGGGTTTTAGTTTTATTCTCTTTTCATTGGTGAGGGGACTGATGGACTACGGTGTGTGTAGCAGTAAGTGATTGTATGTGCTGTCAGTGCGGGAGTGTGACTAGAGTGGTATAGGTGAGTGCGTGCAGGGGTGAGCTGCGCTCAGGGACAGCAACTATGGCTGCTGTCACTAGGCGCAGCTACCCCCTCCAATACTATTGAGTGTGTGGATTGCTTGCTGTTTGTGGGGGTTACCTGTGGGATCAGGACCTTGGTGTGGAGAAACAACATTTAGTGGGGTGGGAGTAGTGGGGTTGAGATGCTTGGGGAGACACGTGTTGTTCACTTGTGTTTACCCGGTGGGAGGGATGCGTTGATTCCTGTTAGTTGTATTATGTGTTGCAGCGGCGACTGTGCGGAGTGTGGCAGCGGCGTGGGTGGGCGGGGGTGCACGGGAAACTGGGGTCTAGGAGATACCATGGCTGGCCGATTTAAGGTGGTGACTTGGAATGTGCGGGGGCTCAACTCCTATCTCAAGCGGTACAGGGTACAAACCTATCTCCACTGGCAGAGCATCCGTATCGCACTGTTACAGGAGACTCACCTGCTTTTAAGTGAGGTACAGAAGGTGCAGTTGTACTCCGCCACGTATTCTAATTATGCCTACGGGGTTGTAATATGAGTCGCCCATCAGGTCCGGGGCTTCAAGGCGGATGTGGAAGGTAGATATCTATTATTGCATTGTTTGTTAGATGGGCAGGAGTTGTGCCTACTGAACGTGTACGCACCCAAAATGGATGACGAGACATTCTACCCTGCCATAGCGAGAGAACTCCTCCAGTAAATCGGGAACCCCCTGTTGTGGGCAGAGGACTTCAGTTGTGAGCTTGATGGCGACCGAGATTGCTACCCGCGTAGCCAAGCACAAAACCGTTAATGGTGGCCGCGCTAAAGGGTATGATGGAAAACCTGGGTTGCCTGGATATCTGGCACACAACACACCTTGAGGCCAAGGAATTCACATGCTATATGCCAGCTCACGAGGCACACAGCTGCCTCAACAGGCTCCAGGTATCGGAGGATCTCACCGCTGAGATTGCGTAAGTTCAAATATTGGGTAGGTTCCTCTCTGACCATGCCCCACTGCTCCTGGAGTGGGGAGTGTGTGGTGACAGACCCAGGGTGCCACTGTGGCGCCTGCCCCCTGAGGAGCTCGGTGGCTCCCAGTTCTGCGAGGAACTCGGGCATTGATTGTCAGCTACTTTTAAGGTCAATTGGTCAACAACGGCACGCAGAGAGGTGGAGTGGGATGCTCTGAAGGTGCCTCTCCCATATTAGTGGCACTCCCATATTAGTGGCACTAGACTCCATCTAGAGGTGCAGCTAGTTGAGGAGGAGCGAAGGTTGGTGACCCTCCAATGGAATGCCCCCGATTTCGGGGAAAGGCGTATAAACACTGCTGACCGCCCAGAGAGCAGTGGGGGAGACCTGGGATTGACTGGACCCACTAGTTAGACGCAATTATCGCCAACTACTACCTATGGAAGATGAAGAGTCTGGATGCCTTCTAGCGTGGCTGCTTAAGAGGGAACGACCACCTCCATGATATTCTCGCTGCAGCGTCAAGATGGCTCCATTGCTGGATCACAGGTCAGAGTCAATCTCCTCTTATGGGAACACATCACAATGGTTTACAAAGAGGTGGTGTTAGAAATGGGGGACTCTAGTTGGCAGAGGTAGGTACCTTTGTCAAAATAGGGACCCTTGCTTCTGGTCAGGGTAAGGGGGATACACACTTTAACTCCTGCTCACCCCCTGGGTAGCTTGGCACGAGCAGACAGACTTATCCCACAGGCAATGTGTAAAGTATTTGTACTCAAGACACACAGTAATACAGTGATAACACCACAAATGGACACCACACCAGTTTAGAAAAATAAAGTATCTTTATCTAAAGTCAACAAGACGAAAACGACAAAAATCCAACATACAAGTATTAAGAATATGACTTTAAAAAGGTTTTAAGCAACTGGGTCCATAGAAAACTATGGATGAGTGATTTCTCTCAAAGTACCTATAGTTGCGACAAAATTCACAAGGCCAAACAGCCGCAGAGATGGGAAGCGTCGAGGACACAAAGAGATGCGTCAGTTCCTGAGACCATGGGGAGACACGCAGGAGAAGGGATGTGTCCTGTCCAGGCTGTAGGGGGAAGTGATGCGTCGATTCCAAGACGATTCTGGTCCACGGGTGATACGTCGGGAAAACTTGCCTCACAGGTACGATGCCTGGAAATCCGGGATGCGCTGGCGATCGATGCGGCGGCATTGAGCGGCGCTGCGTCGGTTTCTTCAGCCGCGATCCCTTGATGCGTCAGTTCTTGCAGCGGCGACATGCGCTGCGTCGGTTTCGGCAGCAACGCAGCGATGCGTGGAGATTCTTCTCGCACAGCGGTGCTGCGTCAGGAAAACAGCCGCAAGAAGAGCGATGCGTTGATTTTCTTGTAGCTGCGTTGCTTTTCCAGCTCCCAACAGCAGGAACAACCTCCAGAGGCCCAACACAGTCACAGGCACCTCTTGGCAGGTCAGAACTCCCAGCAAGGAAGTTCAGGGGAGCTGGGGTGAAGTCTTTGTGTTCCTGAGACTTTAGAACAAGAGGCAAGCTCTACGCAAGCCCTTGGAGATCTTCCTCAAGCAGAGGGACACAGCACACAGCAAAGTCCTTGTCCTTTCCTTGGCAGAAACAGCTACTGCAGGCCAACCCCAGACAGCACACAGCAAAGGGGCAGTATTCCTCCTCCAGTTTCTCCAGCTCTTCTCCTTGGCAAAGGTTCCTCTTGGTTCCAGAAGTGATCTAAAGTTCAGGGGTTTTAGGTCTAATACTTATACCCCAAAATGTCTTTTTTCTCTTTGTGCAAGGGTCTCTGAACCCAGTCCAAACCAGTTCTGTCCTCACTGGTGCAGTATGACCACAGGGTGTGGAGACAGCATTGTGCAGGGAGACAGGCCCTATTCAGGTGCAAGGAAATCTCCTCCCACTACTCTAAATTCAGCCAAGCCCCATTCAGCTCAGGTCTGAGTCATCCAGGAAGGGCCAGGCACATCTCAACTGCCCCCAGTGGCTGTCTACAGTGAATGCACAACACCAGCCCTTGTCACTTCCAAACCAGACAGTCAATTCACAAACAGGCAGAGGCACACACAATGGTTAAACAAGAAAATGCCTACTTTCTAAAAGTGGCATTTTCAAACACACAATTTAAAAACCATCTTTACTAAAATATGTGTTATTAAATTCTGTGTCCAGAGAGCCTCAACTTTATTTTTCCATCTTGTTCCAATGTGAAGTTATATTTATAAGATGTTATAAATAAACTCCCATTCTGTCCTATGGGGCAAGATAGCCTTTCAAGAGTGAAAAACGAAATTGGCAGTATTTCACTATCAGGACAAGTCACACACACCAGTACATGTCCTACCTTTCACATACACTGCACCCTGCCCAGGGGGGTACCTTGGGCCTACCACAGGGGTGCCTTACATTTAAGAAAAGGGGAGGTTAGGGCCCTGGCAAGTGGGTGCACTTGCCAAGTCGATATGGCAGTTAACAACTGCGCACAGGCACTGCAGTGGCAGTCCTGAGTTACCTTTTCAGAGCTACTCATGTGGGTGGCACAATCAGTGCTGCAGGCCCACTAGTAGCATTTGATTTACAGGCCCTGGCACACTTCAGTGCACTTTACTAAGGACTTACCAGTAAATCAAATATGCCAATCAGGGAGAACCAATTGTAACAACAATTTACACAGGGAGCACTTGCACTTTGACAGTGATCAGCAGTGGCAATGTGCCCAAAGCATCTAAGCCAGCAAAAACGAAATCCAGCACAGCATCAAAAATACAGGAGGTAAAGGCAAAAAGTCAGGGGAAACCACGCCAAAGATGGCAAGTCTAACAGGTGGGGTTTGACAGACTGCCAGGGGCCTGCAGGTTCTTGGGCCACCTGATGCTCCCTCGCCTCATGGCGGAACAGGGGGAGGGGCTGGAAGGGGAGATCCTGGTGGATGAGCTGCGGGAGGCCGTCCGGGACATGGCGCTCTGCAAGGCACTGGGTCCAGACGGATTCCCGGTGGAATACTACCAGACATACGGGTTACTCCTCCCCCGCCTGCTGGAATCCCTTCAGGTGGTACGACAAAATGAGATACTGCTGTTGACTATGCTGGAAGCCCAGATAGTCATGCTTCCCAAACAAGGTAAAGACCCCTTGGACCCCGGCTCATATAGACCCCTGTCTATGCTAGGCGTAGACACAAAAATACTTGCAAAAGCTCTTTCGACCAGACTGCGGGGTGTGGTTACCCACTTGGTGCACAGTGATCAGTGCAGATTCATGCCAGGTAGAGGGACACAGATGAACTTGCAGAGGCTATCTCATGTACTGCATGTGATCCCAGACGGGCAGCTGGAGGCAGCGATAATCGCTCTAGGCATCGAGTAGGTGCTTGATACCCTCAACTGGGAATAGTTCTGGGAAGTTCTCCGGCCAATGGGACTAGGACTGGTCTTTATGTCGTGGGTGTGGCTGCTCGATGCTGGTACAATTGTGCGCATACGCACAGGATGTGTAGTGTTGGAGTGCTTCCCTATTGAGAGAGGCACGAGACAGGGATGTCCTCTATCACTGCTCCTCTACGCCTGAGCGATGGAGCCACTGGCGATTTGGCTCCGTCATGGTATGGCCGATTGGTTATTGAAGTGAGTGGAGTTATCTACGTGGTCTCGCTTTATGCGGATGACGCACCGGTCTACGTCACGCATCCAGAGCGATCGGTAAGAAAGTTGCTGCGAATCATGGCTGACTTTGGTGCAGCGTCAGACCTATGGGCCAACAAGCAGAAAACCGTGTTCTTCCTGTCAGCACTGGCATGTACACAACTGGCTGAACTTCTTGCGACTGAGCTTCAGTTGGAAAGGGATCACTTCAAGTGGCGCATTCCAGGAAGACCGCTATCGGCTCAACATAGGTAGAGTCATCATGAGTTGATTCGTTTCTGGGTGCGCTTCCCTCTGTCGGTGATGGACAGAGTTGCACTAAGCAAAATGGTCCTATTACCCTGCTGTTTATACACCCCACAGAATGCGATGTATGATATCCCGAAATCCACATTCACTAACTTAAATAGCCGTCTGCTGTGGGATGGCAGGAGGAGCAGGGTTAAATTGGATATTCTAAAATTAGATGCTGAGCTGGGGCGCGTGGGGCTGCCGGACCTACAACTATATTATTTTGCGAGCACAACTCTGCTTCAGACCCCTTGTCTGTATTTACAGAGCGTGCACAAAGCCCTCCCTCTTGTGTGCAGCCATTACTGTGCAAAGATCACACAGTGGGTAATGAACAAGAAGCATCTCCGCTTACAAGGGCGTCCAGTTTTACACATCTCTGAGATCAGGTGCATCTGTACTGTACTGTATAACGAAGTAATCTGGTGAGTGGCTCGTTAAGTCCCTCTGTTTCATACTATTCAAGGTTTTCCAATGAGAACTGGAGGTAAGGACACGTGCGAGCTTTCCTTTCCCTGGCTTCTGCGTGGCTGCTTGGTTATAAAGCTTTGCCTTTCTGAGATGCAAATATTATATTTGTTTTAACAAGCCTCAAAAAAAGCCATTGCGTTTGCCCGTGAATAACACGTGAGCTGTGGGGAAATTCACTGTGAAAGATCAACAACAGAACTTGTCCCTAAGTAGCGGGTGCAGCAAACTCAGCTACGGGTGATCTCTGTAGGGATGGTGTGTGGACCAGTTGCCTGGATGATACAGGGCCACGTGAAGAAGAAACCAGGATCTTCAACAGCCCACTGAAGTCTTAGAGTCTACGATTCTACAGAAAACTGGCTATAAAATGTATTAGTTGTTCACATCAGACATACTTAACAAAACTGTTAACACTTGTACGTTTATCTTACACATGCAAATAATATTTTTACGAGTTTCAAAACTCTTACAATTCCCAAAAGTTGGGTTTATGCTTGAAAAAAGATTTATCCACACAAAGCTTTCATGTGAATACATCTACTCATAGGGCGGGGAGGGAATGCCCTGAAAGTTTGGGAACAACCGCAAATTGACTATGTGTATTCACAAACCTTTTCCCAACCCATTCCAACCTCGGAAACGGTAGGAGATTTACTCCTGTCAAGCACAAAAGTAAATCCCTTTGTGGGCGGAAATAGGAAGGGAGCTCTCCTAAAATTGGTGAGGCCGTATAGGAAGGGCTTTCTCCATGTGAAAAACATAATTTCCCAGTGAAGAAAATAAAGAACGGAAAAATTGCAATGCACACAAGGAAAGGTGAAGGGATTTCCTGTGCAAACTGCATTTTTGAGGTGTCAATTACATACAGAGGAGATAGTGATCCAGCGCGACAAATATAAATTCTTCTCTTTTGGATATAACCTCCAGGTAAAATCACACACAGCAACTATACCTTATGACGGTGGGGCCCATAACACCGCATAACCATACACTCTCAATTGTTTTCCCTGGGTCACATCCACTACTACCAAAGAGAAGAATGAGGTTGCTGGAGGAACGGGATACCTTATTAAAATCAACAGGATATTTCCTTAAACATCATACATAATCAGTTTTAATCCTGTCGGTTCTAAGACATCAATGTATTCTGCTCTTTGGTCGATGGACCAACTAGTAGAATAAGTTGACGGTGATTAAGACCCGCTCAATCACAGTCAAACCTTATTAAAATCATTACACTTATTATTGAGCTAAATAACCACAGGCTCGTAGTTTTTAATTATAATTAAGTTTATCTACTTCCTTTAAATGCATGAATAAGATTCAATTTTATTAATCGTTTTAATACATTTCAATATCATTATAAGAAATAAGCTTTAGAAAGAAGTTTATGCATACCCCTTTTAGATGAAGAATAAAAGTTCACCAAGGCGGATAAATTGCAGATCACAGCATAGGATTCCCAAAACTGACTGTCTGTCCCGCTAAACAGGCCACCTCGACGGACCTCCTATACAGGTTTCCTGCATCGATCTCGTTCCTTCCCAGTCAAGTTTAAGCTAAAAATGAATAATTCTATTAAGAAAATGGCCTATAGAAAATAGCAGCAGTTCTCCAGCGTCAACGTCCAGTGCTCAAAAATTATGTATGAATAGCGCTCCTCCTACTTAAGAGTAGGTCCTCTTATACCCTACTACTAGCTTACTAAACATAAAGTTGCAATCTTTGGGGGCGAGAATCACGCTAATTGGTCCATTGGAGGGTGGCAAGCATCACCTCATTGCCCTCCTTGTTCAAACCGGTTCTGAAATTGTTTATGATTTTATCCTTTCACACGGCTTTTGGGTAATAGCAATCCGATTGACAGTTCATTAAAAGTATCTTGTTTCTCGCAACTTATTTTAAACAGTCCATTGTTAATTCACGGCTACTCGTCCCCTGTTCTCACGGATTCACGCTGAGACTTTTCTTGGCATACCCTTCATGTCAGTTCAGTCCGACCTTGACACTTCTCACTCTGAGCTCGCCTCGTACCCACGTGATATACTTCTGCGGCTTTCTTTCGCTTGGAAGCCATCTTTGCGTCTGCGCATTAAGCCCATCTGTCTCGGCAGCCATTTTTACAGCACGGCCTAGCAGGCCCGAACGAACTATCATGAAAACAAACACAATCATAATTAAAATAGAGAAAATAAGCCTTTCTGTTTCCCACCCGTCATTCTAAGTACCCCAATTAGGTGTTACCTAGCAAAAGCGACATTTAAAGCCATGTTTACTTACCATCTGCATTCTTTTGCCGCAAAACATTTTTACTACATAGCACAAATCATGCAATTTCACTCTAATTAGTACGCAAACCATTATATTAAGATTATTTCACTTTCACAATTATAGATAGATTAACTTTGCACATAAATTGCCGTTACCACTTATATAAAATGTTGATTAGTCGGTCAAACAATTAATAACATTAATTTATTAGCATGAATATTAGGGGGTTCCAAAAATTTTTATTTACCTCGCTCCATCAACTCCCCCCTTTGGTGATTTTTAATATCACCACAAAACCCATGTTACACAACTTTTCAGATAGAATGTTTCTTGTCCACTTGCTTTGTTAGTTCAAACATCAGTGTCCCTTTCATCTTGTCTTTTTGTTCTCTCATACATGTTTTCTTTTAGTTCTTCTAGTTCTATTTCTCCCAATTCTCGTTCTCTTTCTTTCTTTATTTTTTCTCTTTTTCTCTTATTTTGTCTTTTTCTCCTTTTAACACATATAACAACAAATTTCACTAATAACACCACTAATATTACTACTGTTGCTGATATTAAAACTTTCCCTACAATAGAACTACCTATCTCAGTGAACCATTTTGGTATTGCGGAAAAACTCTTACCAAGTTTCTCCCAGGCACTTTCAACCTCCAGTGGAGCAAGTTCTTTGTGCAAATTTGTAATATTCTTTATATACTTCTGTATATTTTCACTTTTATCTGGAATGTAAGTGCAACAATGTTGGACTTTCAGCATTCCACAGACTCCACCCTCTTTTGCTAAAAGAATGTCAAGGGCAAGTCGATTTTGCATCACCATAGCTCTCATGGCAACCATCTCGGTATTTACCATCAAGAACCCTCCAGCAGTATTCGTTGATAAACGATCTACTACTGTGGACAATTTCCGAATTTTAAATGCATTCAAAGATATACCCACTGCTGGTATCATTGCTCCAAAAATGTCACCAACTATTTCTGTAAAACGTTCCCTTTTTCTACGTGTAAGTGTTTCACCCATTCCGTGTGTTCCTTTCTCTCCTCTCTCCACATGAAAAATCTTTGGAAAGACCAGGCCTAAATAACATGACCCATACCAATGGTCCGGCAACCTGTAATAAGCCCTGTTCCCACAAATATAATAGATCCTGGAAATATTGGATCTTTTCCTCCTTTAAATCCCCATCCTCCTAAAATTTTGTAATTGTCTCGGCAGTCACTGGAACCCACGAAATAGTTATCATACCTAGTTCTATTTCTACTAATGCACAACTTTCCCTGCTGGGGCCAATCTAATGTCATAGCTGCATTTGTCTCTTTCTTAGCATTATTTTCTCTTTCAAACGCCCAAAGGGGTGTTTTTGTCTCCTCTTCTATCACTTTTCTTTGAAACTTAATTCTCCTGTTTTCTACCATCTCCAAAAATACTCTTTCTTCTTTCTTTAATTCACCCTCCCTCGTCTATTTCGTCAATTTTTGAAGGAAATCTACCATAGCTTGTGCTTGGCTGCTCAGTGTCACTATCTCTTGGTTCAGTTTCTTCTTTTATAATGTCATTTTTCCAGTTATTCTTTAGCTTTTCGCTACAGTTCGATTGGTCTGTTTCAGATGCTGAACTAGTATCTGATATTTCCAGATGTCGACTTACAGGTCGATCTTCAAGTTCTGGAACCTTTGTTATTTCAATTTCCTCTTCTGTTGCCAAATTTGTACCTGGGTCTTCCAGATGTCGACTTACAGGTCGATCTTCAGGTTCTGCAACCCTGTTCGTTTCGACTTCTGCATCAGATGCGGAACTGTTATCAGATATCTCCAGGTGTCGACTTACAGGTCGAGCTTCAGGATCTGGAACTCTGATAGTATGGCTGGCATGCACCCAGTTTTTCACTCCTGCACATTTGACAGCCGTTGTTGTCACCAGGATCACTTGTCGTGGTTTATCCCAGCGAGGAACCAGACAGTTTCTTCTTCTGTGGACTTTTATGCAGACCCAGTCTCCTGGACTCAAATCATGAGCTGGTTTTCTTTCAAGAGTGGTCGCATCCGGTCCAACCTGATGAAACACAGAATGTACCACATCAGCCAATCCTTTACAATAATCCAACACGAGATCATCAGTTATAGTCAGCAGTTTGTTGACAGGTACATGTGCTTGTCTCATTGCTCGTCCCATGATTATTTCGTGGGGGCTCAGACCTGTTTTCCTGTCAGGTATGCTTCTGATAGTCATTAGCACCAATGGTAGGGCATCGGGCCATTTGATTCCTGTGGCTTGACACATTTTCCCTAACCTATTCTTTATTGTTCCATTCACTTGCTCTACTACTCCAGAAGCCTCTGGTCTGTATGCACAGTGTAATTTCTGTTGAATGTCAAAAGCTTCACATATCAGTTGAATTAGTTCATTTTGAAAATGTGTTCCTCTATCTGTTTCAATCGTTACTGGAAAGCCATACCATGGAATGAATTCTCTTAGCAGGAGCTTGGCTACAGTAACTCCATCATTCCTTCTTGTCGGATAGGCTTCCACCCAACGAGAAAACAAACAAACGACCACAAGAACATACTTTAGTCTATTGCTTGGGGGCATTTCAATAAAATCAAGCTGCATTCTGGTAAAAGGACCTCCCTCTCGTCCTATTGTTCCCAGACTCACTACTGTTTTCCTTCCTGGATTTATTTGTTGGCAAGTAAGACATCTTTGACAAAGACTCTCAGCTATGGCTCTGAATTTTGGGTTATACCAAGTTTGTCTGAAAAGTCGGATCATGGCGTCCCTTCCAATATGAGCTTGTCCATGGTACATCCGTGCCATGTTAGAAATCATGCTATCAGGCATAACTGGTCTTTCATCTCTATAAACCCAAATGTCATCTTCCTCCCTTTTCCTGCATCCTGCTTTTATCCATCCATCTCACTCCTCATCGTTTGCTGCTTCCTGTAATTGTCTTACCTCATCCCATGTTTCAACAATGTTAGTAAATAGCAAGGGACATGGAACATGCTCTCTTTCTCTTCTTCTATTCAATGAGACCACATTTTTTAGCACAATATTGAGCTATCTCATCGGCATATCTATTGCCCACGGTTATGTAATCCGCCTCATTTTTGTGCGCAGCACACTTCACCACTGCAATCTGTTTAGGCAGCTGTATCGCCTCAAGCAATTTCTTCACAAACTCGCCATTTCTAATTGGAGTTCCTGCAGACGTCAAGAAACCTCTCTGGGACCAGATCTGCCCAAAATCATGGACCACTCCGAAGCCATACTGGCTATCTGTGATCACTGTAATTCGGACATTCTTTCCCAATTTGCACGCTTGAATCAGAGCAATCAGCTCAGCCACTTGGGCGGAACGTATCCCTCTCAAACAAGATGCTTCCATTATTGCAGCTACTGTACACACAGCATACACCGCACTCAAAACTCCTTCACTTGTCCTCAGGCATGAACCATCCACAAACATCACATAATCAGATTCTTTTAAAGGCTCGTCCTTAATGTCCGGCCTTGGTTTCGTACAATATTCAAGTACATCCAAGCAATTATGATCAACTTCATCTTTGTCTACCTCACTCCCTTCATCCGGCAATGATGTCGAAGGATTCACGCTTGTGCATCTGTCAATGTTTACATTGTCTGCACTCAAAATCACTTTTTCATACCTAGTCAGCCGACTATGTGTCATGTATTGAGTTTTGGTTCTTGTCAAAAGAATTTCAACAGAGTGTGGAACATACACTCTCAATGGATATCCCATCACTATGCCTTCACTTTGTTCCAGACTCACACAAGTAGCAGCTACTGCTTTCAGACATCCAGGCAACGCCTTTGCCACTGGGTCTAAAACAGCTGAAAAATATGCAATAGGTCTTTTCATTTTTCCATGTCTTTGCACCAAAACTGAAAGTGCACATCCATCTCTCTCACTACAGTACAGCTCAAATTCTTTTTCATAGTCAGGCATTCCCAGTGCCGGTGCTTCACACAGTCTCGTTTTTAGTTCTTTGAAGGCTTTCATTTCTTCGTCATTCAACTCAAACGGATCTTTAACATCCTTTTTCGTCAATCGCTGTAAAGGTTTTGCAATTAATGAAAATCCACTTATCCACTGTCGACAATACCCAACCATTCCAAGGAACATTCTCACCTCTCTTTGTGTCATTGAAGCTCTCATTCCTCGGGTTAATCTTTATTCTTTCTGTCGTTACCTTTCGCACTCCCTTTTCAATCTTGTGACCTAGGTATTGAACTTCTTGTTGACAAAACTGTAATTTAGATGGAGACACTTTATGTCCACCTTCAGCTAAGTGGTTCAACAAAGCAATTGTGTCGGTAACACATGCTTCTTTGGTTTTTGATGCCACTAACAGGTCATCAATGTATTGTACCATTACAGATTTTTCAGGCATTTTTAAATCTTCTAATGATTTCTTTAGAATCTGATTAAAGATTGAGGGACTTTCAGTATACCCTTGAGGAATTCGGCACCATGCCAAAATACGCTCTCTGAACCGGAACGCAAATAATGGCTGGCTATCTGGGTGTTAACGGAATAGAGAAAAACGCATGGCACAAATCAATGACTGTGTACCATTCTGCATCACGTGGAATCTGATACAGTATTACAGCAGGGTTTGGTACAATTGGACAACAAGGAACAACAATTTTATTGACCTTTCGTAAATCTTGCACTATCCTATATGTCCCATTCGGCTTTTTCAGACCCATTATAGGTGAATTACATGGACTGCTCATTATTTCTTTCAAGATTCCCTGTTCAATCATTTTATTGATTACAGGCGTTATTCCTTCGATAATTTCTGGCGTCAATTTATATTGCAGAGTATTTGGATAATTTGTCCCTTCTCTTACAGTTATTTTTACTGGGTCTACTCCTCTCATTAACCCAATGTCTTCGCCTGTAAAATCCCATACCTCAGGTTTGACTGTTTCTTTTAACTCAATTGGGATTCTCTCTACATCAAACACAGGGAACATATCATTCACTCCTGGTTCTAGTTCTGCCATTGTCATTTTATACAGTACATCTTCATCTGGTGTCTGAAATGCAATCCCATCCGGGGTACAATAAATGGTACAATTCATTTTTCAAAGTAGATCGCGTCCTAGTAAATTTACTGGACTGCAATCGCACACCACAAATCGGTGCATTTCTCTGAATGGTCCAACTTTCACCTCTACTAATTTGGTAAGAGGCGCCTTAATCTGCTGATTTGAAACACCTACAACTTGGATATGTTCACCTGAGAGAGGAAGGGTTTGGTATTTCCACTGATCTAACAGTAGAACGGGTAGCTCCAGTGTCCACAAGGAATGTAACATTTGCACCATTCACTTCTCCATCCACAAATGGACCTGACTGATCTACCTCTAGAGTTGCGCCAAGCACGCACTCTTCCTCCTCTCCTAGGCACCGTCATAAACTTTCATCCGACTCATTCCCATCCTGTCGTAGCCAATACTGCGATATCGCAGCTGCGCGCGGCAATTGTGTTACCTGCTCTCCTCCGTAGAATCCTGTCTCTGCACTGTATCTCTGAGGATTTACACTCTTGGGAAGTGGTGGTTGTGGCACCTGACTTTGTTGAGTAACTACCTGCGGTTGCTGCAGTTGTTGGTAACTCACCTCACTCTGCACCTGTGGATTTAATGATTGATTTTCCGTATTAGCTTTTGGAGGAAATTTACACTCGTTTCTCCAATGCCCTAATTTTCCGCAATTGTGGCATGGCCACTTTTTCTTTGCCTCTTCTATACTTACTTGACCTTTTCCTTTACCTATATTCGGTTTGGATTTAGTCTGTCCTGTCTCATTAATTTGATTATTCAATTGAGCTTCTTGTTTTTCTGCAACCTTCACTTGTGCCCACATTGCTTTTTCTTTTAATTTACGCTGTCTACACTCAATGTCATCACTACAATATTTAGCATACCTCAACACCTCGTCCACTGTGCTGTTCTGCCAGCATAATATGTGCTGCTTAATCATTTCACTTATTTCTGGTCTCAGTCCATAAACAAATCTATATACAAAATGACTCATGTCCTTCTCACTCAGAGTCTCATAACCGCTATACTGTTTGAAAACCAAAAGCAGCCTTTCATAATAGGCATGTACAGACTCCTTACTCTCTTGCGTAGTTCTGTCAATCTTTACCCAATCAGTTTCTTTGGGTGGAATTTTGTTTTTCAAAAATGTAATAACCTGCTCATACTTCCTCAATACTTCTGGTCCTGGCGCTCCTGTTTTTGCGGCTCTAGGATATTCTAGTGTCGGCCAATCAATGGTAATCTTGCATTCTGTCCATAAATCTGCTGGTACTACAATGTCAAATAATCCATCCAAATCTACCCACAACACTTTCGAAACCTTAACAAACCTTTCCACTTGTCTGTACCACTCTACGGGCTTTTCTCTCAATTTTGGAAAGTCATTCGTAAATGACAATATATCTTGTCTGGACCATGGAACATGCACATAACTACCTCCTGGAGTTTCTCTCATCGGATACTCCCGTACGACTGATTCCTTGTCTGTCACCGCAAAAGCCAAAGACGCTTTGTCAGTTGTTCTCTCATTTCTTTTGCTCCACCTGCTCCTCCATCTGTCCACATCACCCCATTTTCTCAACAAAACGATCAGCTCTTTTATCTGGGTTAGTCGTCCTGATGTGTTCAGATTTTCTATATCTTTCTCACAAAAATCTACCCTATACGGTTTCTGCAAACTCCTGACTTTTACAAATTCTACTCCCAACTCATTCGCTACCTCTTCCAATTTTTCATGTAAATTTCTAGCTCTCCAAGTAATGCTCTTACACAGGAACATTATCTCGTCGTCCTGGTATGTTTTCAATTTTTCTGTACCAATAGTCCCTAAAATCAACTCTTCCATGTCTATTTTTAGCCTGATTACATCGAACGGTTGCGGTTCTGTTTCTTTCTTTTGCAAGTTTCTCATCCACTCGTTTAATTCTTCTGGAGTTGGACCTACAGGTGTGCTATTTATTTCTATCCAATTTTTGTTCCTTTCTGGCGTTTCTGATGCAGACTCAGATCCCATAGGAATCCTTTTTATCTCACTCTCATTTACTGTCAGGTTAGTAGGCGGACTCGGTCTATACGAGCTGACAAAATCTCCTGCTACTCCAGTTTCTGTATTTATCCCTTCTCTCATTCTCTGCATATTTGAGTTCATCGGGATGGTTAAGGAATGCTCATCTATTCTCTGGTTCTCAAAAACTGGTATTACTGGTCCTATTGTCACTGGCACAGTCACAGCTTCCATGTTCATTGTTAACTCTCTTATTTTCTCAGTTAATTCTCTTGTGGTTTTTGCTAACTCAGCTGCATTGCCACTGTCAGACTTTTCACTTTGTGGGGTTTCTAGCTGTTCATTTGACCTATTTATATCATATCTCCGTTCTGGACTTTTATTCCTCCCAGTTTCCATTGGCGGTGCATTGGGTGTCACCACCGCAGAATTCGGTTGATATGGAGGTGGTTTTCTGTTTAAAATATCTTCCAGCAATTCATCCTCTGTCTCGCTACCTCCATACCCGTACCTCTCTGTAGCTGTATGTTTCTTTTTCTCTGTACACTTCCTTCCTGTACCCTCTTCAACTGTTAAGGCTGGAAACAAACCCTCTGTCATGTTAGCATATCTCCAACGCTTCATCCTGTCCTCATGATTCACTCCCCATACTCTTCCAGGAACTAAACTATAATTCTTTGCACCTCTGTATCTTTCTCGTTCATACATCTTGTCTTCCCACTCACCTAATGCTTCAAACTGTGTCGGTCTAGGTCTCGGCTCAAGTTTCATCATTTTCTCTCTCAAATTTCGAAGTACAGCTATGCTAAATGAACCATTCTGTGGAAAAGCCAATACTCTATCATTCTGAGTATATTTTGTCCAATTTTCTAACCAAATGCAAGTATGGTAACCATATTTCAGCATCATATGAGAAGCTGGCGTGTTCGGCGGAGGAATTACCTGTCCCTCTCTAGTCACTACCATTTTGTCCTTCTTGAAGAAGTTCTTAATTTTCGCCATCCATGACGGTTTCTCTTTACAATAATCATAATAAGCCATATTTCACGATTCTTTCCCTTCGGCAAACTCACAACTCTGCTCTGTTCTCTATGTGCTATTCGGACCTATCCCAGCGCGTCTCACACTAACGCACCAATCCGAAGCCTGTACGTCACTGCTTCTTCAGACCTATCTCAACGCGTCTCACACTAACGCACCAATCGGGGCGTTTTATGTGTTCCCGAACACTGGCCAATCCCAGCGCGGTCTTTTGTCAATGTCAGTACTACTCCTGACCCCTCCTTTACAAATTTTATCGGCAGTTTTGTTCTTGACTATATTTCATTAGTTACGACATAAAACACATTTCCATTGTCTGTTTTTGCTAAACAAAAGAGATAGTTTTACCCTATCTTACAAGAATACAGTTTTGTTCGATAAAAGTAGCACTTCCCTCTACCTTACCCTTCTTTCAAGCAAGGAGTAAACACGTTTCTCTGGGGATAAGACACATGTGGAGACTACACTGCTCCTGAGAATTAAGGCCAGAGTTTCACAAGAAAACCAGTTGCTATTTCATTTATACACGTTTTACACAGAAAATGTCCCTATCATAACACAACCTGTGTTATCACAAATTTTGAAAATCAGACAATGCACTATTCCATGTGACTTCTCTTGCCACACGTGTCCACTTCCTACTTCCCGGAAGCTTCAAAATTTCCGACATACATATAACATAACACAATTCGACATGAAGTGTTAGACAAGAAATAATCAATAATCAATAATGACCAAACTAATCTATAGTAACCATAACTCTGCTACCAAGAAATCTGATCCAGCGCGACAAATATAAATTCTTCTCTTTTGGATATAACCTCCAGGTAAAATCACACACAGCAACTATACCTTATGACGGTGGGGCCCATAACACCGCATAACCATACACTCTCTCAATTGTTTTCCCTGGGTCACATCCACTACTACCAAAGAGAAGAATGAGGTTGCTGGAGGAACGGGATACCTTATTAAAATCAACAGGATATTTCCTTAAACATCATACATAATCAGTTTTAATCCTGTCGGTTCTAAGACATCAAGGTATTCTGCTCTTTGGTCGATGGACCAACTAGTAGAATAAGTTGACGGTGATTAAGACCCGCTCAATCACAGTCAAACCTTATTAAAATCATTACACTTATTATTGAGCTAAATAACCACAGGCTCGTAGTTTTTAATTATAATTAAGTTTATCTACTTCCTTTAAATGCATGAATAAGATTCAATTTTATTAATCGTTTTAATACATTTCAATATCATTATAAGAAATAAGCTTTAGAAAGAAGTTTATGCATACCCCTTTTAGATGAAGAATAAAAGTTCACCAAGGCGGATAAATTGCAGATCACAGCATAGAATTCCCAAAGCTGACTGTCTGTCCCGCTAAACAGGCCTCCTCGACGGACCTCCTATACAGGTTTCCCGCATCGATCTCGTTCCTTCCCAGTCAAGTTTAAGCTAAAAATGAATAATTCTATTAAGAAAATGGCCTTAAGAAAATAGCAGCAGTTCTCCAGCGTCAACGTCCAGTGCTCAAAAATTATGTATGAATAGCGCTCCTCCTACTTAAGAGTAGGTCCTCTTATACCCTACTACTAGCTTACTAAACATAAAGTTGCAATCTTTGGGGGCGAGAATCACGCTAAGTGGTCCATTGGAGGGGTGGCAAGCATCACCTCATTGCCCTCCTTGTTCAAACCGGTTCTGAAATTGTTTATGATTTTATCCTTTCACACAGCTTTTGGGTAATAGCAATCCGATTGACAGTTCATTAAAAGTATCTTGTTTCTCGCAACTTATTTTAAACAGTCCATTGTTAATTCACGGCTACTCGTCCCCTGTTCTCACGGATTCACGCTGAGTCTTTTCTTGGCATACCCTTCATGTCAGGTCAGTCCGACCTTGACACTTCTCACTCTGGGCTCGCCTTGTACCCATGTGATATACTTCTGCGGCTTTCTTTCGCTTGGAAGCCATCTTTGCGTCTGCGCATTAAGCCCATCTGTCTCGGCAGCCATTTTTACAGCACGGCCTAGCAGGCCCGAACGAACTATCATGAAAACAAACACAATCATAATTAAAATAGAGAAAATAAGCCTTTCTGTTTCCCACCCGTCATTCTAAGTACCCCAATTAGGTGTTACCTAGCAAAAGCGACATTTAAAGCCATGTTTACTTACCATCTGCATTCTTTTGCCACAAAACATTTTACTACATAGCACAAATCATGCAATTTCACTCTAATTAGTACGCAAACCATTATATTAACATTATTTCACTTTCACAATTATAGATAGGTTAACTTTGCACATAAATTGCCGTTACCACTTATATAAAATGTTGATTAGTCGGTCAAACAATTAATAACATTAATTTATTAGCATGAATATTAGGGGGTTCCAAAATCTTTTATTTACCTCGCTCCATCAATAGTTAATAGGATTCAGTGTTCAGCAAAAATAAAATTGATCGATCTTGCATTGGGTTGGGCATCCTCAAACTAGGCAGTGGAGTAAACAGATTATCTCATTTTAACATTTACAGAAAAGATTAGACAGAATCTGCAGCAAAATCAGATGAAACAAGCAGGAGACTGGCATAACAGTGTGGCGCTTAGGTCGATCGCTAGGTGATTAAACCATATGGTTTTAACAATGACCACATATTTTAACTGATGAATGACATCTCGCAATCAACGATGCTGTCGATTGCTTTTGGTCCGTGATATGGAAGTAAAATCATAGGTTTGAGCTTCGAGGATGGGAAACTGCTAGCCTGGAGGCCACCGGGCAACAGAGTGATGTGGCCTGCCTTGGGACCCTCATTTGTTTGTCTGTTTATTCCAGTTTTCTTTTTTATCTTAAACATTTACATACAACACAATAGCAAGTCAATGACAGCTAACATTCCATATAATGACATCACAGCGCAATATTGTCGTATTGTCAATTATACAATTTTGTCATAGAGTCTACTTGCATTAACTTGCCCATGTATGGGGAGAAACTCAGTGACGAGTTTCCCAGCATCACACGTGAGCCAGCCATATGGTCTTGCATAAGCAAAGGAACTCCTCATGGTGGTATTCAGACAGAATATCGAGTTCGAAATGTCGACTTCCACAAATATCGAGTTGGAAATATTGTGACACAGAAATATCGACAGCAAGAATATTGTGGTCAAGAATATCGAATTTAAGGTAAGAAATATAGTTTTCAAAAATATAGAAGTCATTAATATCGTTTGCAAAAATATAGTTGTTTAAAATATCGATTTTTTTAATTAGTGTGATTTATTTTACTTTATATTTTAAATGTAAGTGATGTATGTTTTTTATAAGTATTGTTTATGTTTTTAATATACGTGTTAAATTTTTAGTAGTTATCAATTTTATTTTAATTAAATTTTGCGTTTTTTAGTTCCGTAGCGGGTTGTGGGTTTATAGGGGAATACGGTGGGACGTAATTTAATTATAATAAATTAATAATTATTTTTTATTTATTAATATTTATTTAATTGAGATTTTATAGTGTTAATTGTGGGAAGTAATTTATTTGTAATTAATTGATTGTTGATTAATAATTAATTGGTAATTAATTATGGTAATTGTGTAATTGTTTTAGGTGCGGGATGTGAGGTTTATAGGGGTAAAGGGTGGGAAGTAATTTATTTTTAATTAATTAATAATTAGTTGTTAATTAATATGAATTAATTGATTGTAAATTAATTATGGAAATTGTGTAATTAATTTTAGGTGCGGTTTGTGGGGTTTATAGGGGTAAGGGTGGGAAGTAATTTATGTTTAATTAATTAGTTGTTAATTAATAATTAATTAATTGAAAATTAAATATGGAAATTGTGTAATTAATTTTAAGTGTGGGTTGTGGGGTTTATAGGGGTTAAGGGTGGGAAGTAATTTATGTTTAATTAATTAATAATTGGTTGATCATTGATATTAATTATTTCCGAGAGAAAAGGAGGGAGTCTGACCCATTGAGGTCTGCCGGAGAGGAAAGAGCGGATCCAGTCGAGGGCCTTGTTCCTGATTCCGGCGTCGTGGAGCCTGCGGGCTAGGGTGCGATGAGAGACTGTATCGAAGGCCGCGGAGAGGTCTAGGAGGATGAGGGACACAGTCTCTCCTTTGTCGAGGAGGTAGCAGATGTCCACAGAGCCACCAGACTTGGATTCTACCTGTCGTTTACAACCTGCACAAGGGGCATGAGTTTACTGGACCTATTCACAAGTGTTCCCTATGCCTGTTGCCACCACAATATTACCCTCCTTGACACTGAGGAGATAGCCAGCTTATTCAAACAGGATGTGTCCTTAAATGTTATCACTCATAGAAGCCCTCCATTAATGAAACAGTTGTACATGTGTAGTTTATGACTTGCCTCATTCTTCTTTCTCTCTGTGTCTGGAAAAGCTTTCCAGCTTAGGCACTGTCCCTGAAAAGTAAGCCATTTTAGACAATGTAGCATGGTTTCAGCAACAGGTCTATAATAAAAAAATCTTCAGTTAAAAAAGAACGTATTTTCATCTTCAATTAGTCAACAGGCCCATGGCAGAGATCTGTGTGTGCCCTGCACAGCATACAACTCGAATCCTGGCAGAAGTAACTCCGCCTTCCAGCCTACCCAGATTGCTAAAATGAGTGCCACTGTATTGGGTAATAGTCATACCTCCCAGGTACTGTAATAATAAAGTAAAAGACATTCAGCAAACCTTATTTCCTTCTCCCATCGAAGTGTGCATTCCTCCATCGAGAATTTCTATAATACTTCCAACAACCGACCTCGACCAAGTGCTTGGTAATCTGAAGAGTATTACTAAATGTAAACATTTTCTGATAAATGTAACAAAGAGCATCCTCACAAGGTTTCTCGTCTGTTTTTGATGATTATGGTCACTATTAAAAAATGTGTGGACTTCAGACATATTTTTGACAAAGATCATGTAACAAAATTACAGCTTATTCCTTTTTTTAGCATACAAAGCCTTTGAGGGCCACACTTCAAAAAAGTATTTTTTGTCAAAAGATGGGTTGCCTTCTCTAATTTGTCAGCTTGGCTTGACACTGCAATTGTCACCAGACCTTATTTAATAACATGAAAAATAGCTTTATGAAGTAGTACTGAGAGAGGGAGAGACTTAGGCTCCACACATGTGTTGATCATCCTCCCTACAACTTTTGATTGGACTGATGGTGTCTGCTTCCACTCTAAACGAGTGTTTGTATTGCACTTTTTACCGTGTGGGAAAGCTTATTTTCAACATCGTAGGCAGTGGCCACCGGCACAGGTAAGAGCGGTGGGGCGAGGTGGGGTAGGGGTCGGGAAAGTCGACATACGACGGGATAAGTTAAATTAAATTTATGAAAAAATATAACCACTTACCTTGCGCTCGCCGCATCGCTGAATCAGCGATGTGGCGAGCGCAAGGAAAGTGGTTTTATTATTTTTTAAATTTCATTTAATTTATCACGTCATATGTCGACTTCCCCGTCCCCAAACCCCGCCCACCTCCGCCCCACCGCTCTTACCTGGGCCGGCTGCAACTGATCGTAGGTCAAGCCACTGAACTCAGCAGATGTGTTTATTATGAAATGTTATGAAAAAGGCAGTAAGACTGACTTATTTTGAAGAACATATGTTAAAGGCAATAGATCTTTAAGGGTGGATTGTTAATACACTGTGTTAAAATCTGTGAACAGGTGTTTCATTACAATGAATCTCACAGCTTGAAATTTTAGGCAGGGTTTTTGGTGCTGGCTGCGCCCTCTGGCAAGCCTGAGGATAGAAGATTTGCGCTGTGGTAACCAATGTCAGGCCATTTTAGGAACGCTTGTATATTGTTTTGCTAACCGTAGTTCTGTATATATTTGTGATTGTATGAATTTATAAATAGTAGTTGCTTTGGGATAGCCTATGATCAGTACAGTATGCTTGAGTTATTTATGGTGACAAGTCAGTGATAAAGGCAAGAGACCTAATTTGTGCATTAGGAATCATTATATAGATGCCAGATGTCTGTTGTGTTTATTATGAATAATTATGAGAGTCAGTCGACCTGCTATATTTATTGTGAAAAGCATTTGTTAAAACCAATAGGGCTTTAAAGGTGGATTAGCGTTATATTGTGTATCCACTATGCACAATATCATTCAAGGTGGTTTATGGTGCTATTTTTAATGTTGTAGCTATGTATTGCAGGCACATGCACACCACGCTTATGAGAGTTTATTTTATAATTGAATTCTTTAAATTTACCTGGCATGTGCTTGTTGAGTTTATTTGTTTCATTGTGGATGTCTGAGTTCTAAATGCCACAATAGGTCACTTAGTGGATGAATGGATCCATGAGTAAAATGATGAGTGACAGATTGCATATATGATGAGTTATTGAGTGCCTACTTTCACCACTAGCTGAAAAGGCACTTACAGTTATAAGCCCCGCCTATTGGCATTGCCAATTATTGTTTGCTGGTGATGTTTATCCTGATTTCTTTTTAAAAATTCACAAACTGGGATCATCTTTTTTCCCCTAGTTTCACTTTTGGTTTTGTCGCTGAGGTTGATTTTAATTTCTGAAGTAAAAAAGATGCCAAGTACCAATGTTGTAATAGAGAGGGATCTAGCTAGATTCCAGATCTGGAAGCTATTTTTGAACCAGATCCGGGAACTGGGCTGGTCCCAGTGATTCTTCCCATCAGTGTCCTGGTGAAGTGGGTGCACACCGGGACACAGCCTGGCACACATTCACTACTCCTCTTTTAGCAGCAGCAGTAGCCTGCGTCATAATGCAAATGTCTTTACCTGGTTTCTGAAAGGATTAGTCTGCATCTTACCCCCCTCTTAAATCAAATAGTTGAGTCAGGGACCTACCCGTCGGTCTGGAAAAAAGCGTGCATCAGACCAATCTTGAAAAAGCCGGCCCTAGACCCCATGGAGGTCAAAAATGATCGACCTATTTCGTGTCTGCCAATTGCAGCTAAAATCCTCGAAAGGTCGGTAAATCAGGAGCTAATGCAATATTTAGACTCCAACAAACTGCTCGACTCGAGTCAGCATGGCTTTCGGTCGTGTCATTCGACCGAGACTGCGCTGATCATGGCCACCGAGGAGATTCGCAGACAGGTGGATTGGTGGGGAAGAGCCATCCTCATCCTCTTAGACCTATCAGCAGCATTTGACACCGTGAATCACGCGGTGTTAGTGCAGCGGCTAAAGGCAGTGGGGATTGGGGAGCTGGCTCTGTCCCTTCTCTCCTCTTTTCTGGCCTCCAGGGAACAGACTATACATTGGGAAAATCTGCAATCAGAGTCCTTCGTCCTCCCATGTGGAGTGCTTCAGGGTTCTGCATTGTCGCCGACCCTGTTTAATATATACGTCACTCCACTTGCCAGACTCATCAGAGACCATGGGTTCTCTCTGGTTTCGTATGCGGACGACTCACAGATTGTGATCTCTGTATCTAAACAGTCTGAGTCCACTGCCGTTAGCTTCCACGCTTGTCTGACTCACATCATGAGCTGGATGAGTTATAACTACCTTAAGATTAATATGGACAAAACGGTGGTGATGGAGTTTGGCAACGGTCCATCTCTGTGGAATAAAACCTGGTGGCCGACAGAGGCGGGTGAATGTCCCGTTCCATCTGATAAAGTTAGGAATCTGGGGGTCATCTTCGATGACCAACTTAATTTTGCGGCCCAGATTAACCGTGTGACTTTTTCCTGCTTCTTTGTATTGAAGCTTCTCCGGAAGATTTTCCCCTTTATCCCGCAGGAACTAAGGAAAACGGTGATAGTGGCCCTCATTCTCTCGAGGATAGATTACTGCAATGCGCTTTTTATAGGCATTGATATGGCGCAGAGGGCAAAATTACAGTCAATACAAAATGCGGCGGCACGTTTATTATTACACATTCCCAAAGGCCATTCCACCTCTGCGGCCATCAGGTCACTCCACTGGCTCCCGATTCAGCAACGGGTAGAATTCAAGGCCTTATGCCTGGTTCATAAGGCACTGTATGGCGGAGGGGCAGCTGATTTTTGGAAATTTTTCTCATGGTATACTCCCATGAGAAACCTTAGATCTACAAATATGGGTCTCATCTGTATCTCGAAAATTCGGAGAGTAAGATGGGGAGGCAGAAATCTATCATACTGTGCAGCCAAGTTGTGGAACCAGCTGCCTATTAACATGAGATTACTATCGAATAGGCTGCAGTTTAGGAAATTGCTAAAAACCTGGCTGTTCCCCGCAATCTAAGGCCTGATATAGTTGTTGCAGTCCCTCTATCTCACCTCTCAGCGCCAAGACGCCTCGGCATTCGAGCGCTTTAAAAAACCATATCCTATCCTATCTTCCATATTTACCTATCATCTGCTTTTATTCAGGCTGGGAGTACCTGGAGCTCACACCGAGCAGGGTTGAAGCCTAATGCCTGCCAATCAGGGTAAACTAGGATACATCACAGTGTCACTAAACGAGATGCCAAGGGATAAAGTAAGATGTGAAAATGTTTTTTTTTTTTAGATGTTATTAGGTTCATCTGTATGTACGTTGATGCATGCTCTGCGTCAAAGTCTTAGTTTGTAGAGTGTGTTGCTACACAGCGTACTATACAAACTGAGGGCCTCTTTTAGCGTTTAATAGACTCCGTCACAAAAATGATGGAGTACCTTGTTTGCCAACCCCTCTGTGCGCCCGCTTTATTTTGAGTCAGGCAGACTGTCAGTTTTCTAAACAAAGGCAGTGTCCCTGCTGTCTCCACCATTGGGAAGCTTACTCTGGTGGCCCGACGGAGCAGGGGCCCGCGGTGAAAGGGCATCAGACCACCCACTGTATTTATAACGGACAGTCTGATGTTCTATTTTTTTGTCCTTTACAAACAGGGAAAAAAAAAAAAATGACATCCCACACTCTGAGAGAAAACGTCCAGGGTGTGGGGGCCAATAGTTTTCTGTTTTTCAGAACGTTGGGAGTTTGTTTCTGAAAACCAAAAATGTTTGCTGCACTGCTGCATAAAAGATGGTGGATATGCATCAAACATTCAGGGGCATATGTACAAGCCCCTATCGCCACAGGAACGTCACTTTTTGTGATGTTCCCGTGGCAATAGGGGCCTTGCCTTATGTACAAGGCAGCATTAAGCCACTTAATGTGGCTTAACGCTGCCTTGTACATAAGGCAACCTTTTACGCTATGTTTAGCGTGAAAGGGGCGTGCAGTGGGTGTTGCAGTGGGTGTTCCACTGCAACACCCATTGTATTTGACGCTGCCCCCTATGTACAAGGGTGGCGTACATGGGAGGCAGCTCCAAAATTAAGACCAGGAAAATCCTGGTCTTAAGTTGGCGAAACAAGGAGAAATGCATTATTTCTCCTCGTTTTTGCTTTTTCCATGTGTGCTGCCTTGTGCAGCACACATGGAAAAAGCAAAATGCCATGGTTTGTTTATGTACAGGAAGGTGTCCCTTCCTGTACATAAACAAACCTTTTTAAAAAATGCCATTTTGTAACTTTCATGTGTGCTGCATGAAGCAGCACACATGAAAGTTACAAAATGGCATTTTAGGATTGTTTATGTGCAGGAAGGGACACCTTCCTACACATAACCAATCCTCCCCTGCACACAGACACCCTTGCACTCTGGTGCAAGGGTGCCTGCGTTGGCGCTAAGTTGTTAAACTTAGCGCTATCGCAGGGGGAAACCAAGGGGGAAACGCAAGGCTGCACAACATTCTTGTAAATATGGTGCAGCCTTGCGTTTCCGAAGTGGCGGAGCGTGTCGTTAAGCCCAGGAGGCTAACGACATGCTCCGCCACTTCATTGTACATATCCCCCTCAGTGCCTACAAGGAGCTGCCATGGTGATGGCTCCTGTGAACGAACAGAGATCAGGGCTGCCAAACTCAAAATGTGTCAGTCTTCTGTCTGTGAGGGTGGTGGACGTAATGTCCTCTACCACCCCTATAGATAACGGAAAGGTCAACTTGGCATAAATCCGCCCCTGAGCTTTTTTGGAACCAATGAATGTTCAGTACTAACAATAAGAACCCAATTTTTCAAAGGAAGGAGCAAGTTTTTAAAACTTATGCAGATTGCATGGACCTGTTTGGAGCAGCCTGGTTAAAAATTCAACTGTTTTACAACAATTCTACCTACTCTACCCTAGGATCACTGTAGGAACAGCACTGGGGCTAGGAGAGCCAGAAAAGAACCAGAGCCAGGATTAGCACCATGAACAGGAGGCGCATGACCAGAAGCCCCCAAGAGCAAGGGGGGTAACCAGGCTGCAAGGACCAGGAAAACCAGGGAAGGCTGAGCCAGGGCCATGAGGATCTTACCTCGGAGGACAAGCACAAGAAAGACCAAGAAGATGATGGCCAAGAGGACCAGGACTATGAGGATCAAGCAGGTTAGGATGCAAAAACAGAATCAGCCCTGGCAAAGAGGCCCAAATGAGCCTCACACTACCAGAGACTAACTAGCACTAACAGAGGCAATAGTGGGGTCTTGCAACCCACCCAGCTCTTATAGCAGCTCCTTGCCCGCATCCAACCAAGAAAAAAACACTGTGGCAGAATGGCAAGTCCAGCTCGGGGACCAGTTCCAGGGGGACTGGGACAATCTGGAACATAAGGATGAAAAACCGGACCAAGGCCTGAAGGACCAGGTGCAAGAGGACTGGGCGGGCTGGTACCAAGAGACTAGGACCTGGAGGAACAGAAACAGAAGGCCAAGTATTACTAGGAGGACCAGGAGGAACAAGAGGATCATGATCATGAGAACCTGGAGGATCAAAAGCTGGAATACCAAAAGGGCCATGGCCCGAAGTAAAGGTACACCAGTAGGATCGGGTGTGCCAGCGCAAAGAAGATCAATTGAACTAAGGTCAGGTGAACCAGTGTTGGGAGAAATAGTGCAAGGGGACTTGGACCATGGGGACCAGCACTGGGAGGTCCAACATCAGAAGGATTAGGACAAACAGGCCCAGGAGAAACATGAGAAGCAGAACCAGGCCTGGAAAGGTCCGATGCATGACCAAGAGGAGAGAGAATCAGATCTGGACCTGGAGGACCATTGATGGAGCCTAGATTTCACCTAGATTTAGGCATTGCTCTGCTTTAAGTTTCAGACAGACTGCATTTCAAAAATGGCACGCAGAATTTTGGTGCAAAGTGAAAACACATGAATGAGGCCTGCTCAAATGTTTTCAGTCTAAAGTACTTTCATGTAAAACCATGCTCAATTAATTAATCATGGTTGTTTAATTGTGATTATTCTAGATTTAACCTCACTATAGAATGTACATTTAATTTAGAAATGTGTTTTCAACTTTCAAAGTAGCATATATTTGTGCTGAATTAGCACGCATTTTGCAGTGTAGAGAAGCTCGTGACTTCAGTTTGCTTAGGAAGGCTTCAGCCTTGAAGATAAGAATGGAATGCTTTCCTTCCTGCTCACTGTTTCCTCCCATCTCCCATCTTCATGAAAGACCTTTGTTATAATTTACGCCTCCTGTCTTCTCATGAAAGACCTTCGCTTCTAGCATACTTTTATCAGTTTACAGTTTGTTTAAACAAAGCTTACTTCACTTCATAACGTGGAGTGAAAAGTGCAAAGCACACATTTTTCTTATAATATGTATTCTCTGTTTCCGCATAATTAATACTTTTTGTTGCAGAAAATGTAAATTGTTTTCAGGATGTTAGTCATTTAGTACAAGACTCAAATGTGATACAAGAATTCGCCTGATTGATGACGTGTCCAGTCAGCCCATGGGGTGTCGATGTGTTCTGAAGCTCCTAATTGGACAAGCTACGAAGACCAAGTCACATGAATTTCATGCTTTTACTAACTGGCTTTGAAAAGATTTATTTGTCTTATGCATTTATTTCTCTTTATGAGAGATTTTTTGCCAATTATTAATTATTGATTAGCCTTGCAAAACTCACTCTAGAATCATATTTTTCCTGAAACTCTTTAAAGAGTTCTGACTGACATTTTATGCCTCATTTCTTCCTTTATGGAGTGCCTTGTATGCAATCTATAATATGTTCTGTATTAATTCTATTTTTTTCTATTTTTCAATTCTGTAACCTGATTGATATTTGACTAATGAATAAAGAGTCAGAGAACTTTTAACTTTTGACTAGAAAATAAAACCCTTTAAAGCTACTCATAACTCTCATTATTGCCTTAAATATTATTTGCATTTAATTTTTCATGTTTATGTAAAGTCTCCTGATGGTGATAAACGGTGGCAAAGGTCCATCACCTTTAAGCGGTAAACAAGAGGTAAATGATGTTTTACATTGAGAAATTACTGTGAAATTACCGCTGGATCAGTTTCTGGTAGCAGAGTTAAGGTTAAACACCATCACCAAAAGGAGCATAGTTTAGTTTAATGCCTAAATAGCGCTACAAAATAAATGCCCAAGTTAGATAAATGTCCAGATTCTCAAAAAGTCCTGATTCCCGATTCCAGTGCTCAGAACTTGAAGACTGGCAAAGCAGCACTGGAAGGTGATGCAAGAAGGCGATTGCTGGAGTGGTGTGAGTATCAATAGGGTTGTGAAATGTTGTTAATGTGCTAGAAGGTATGTTTTTGTAGAGTTGAAAAAATAGTAAGGGTTTTGACTGTTGATGAAATTCTGCTCATTTTGACTTGATGGTTTTATTGATTCAATTGGTAATTTCATAGGACAGAATTATTGATTTTTGATTATATGTTCTTAACATGAAAAGTTAGTGTCCTGTTCTATGTTGTCTAGAAGTACAGGTACAGAGTTGCCTGAGGAATCCCGGGAAGGAATTTGCCTGAAGTAGGCAGAAGAAGAGTGTGGTAAAGAAATCACACTGCAGAAGTACTTTGTCTGTTGTAATAATACTGAAAAGCTATGTAGGCTGTCAGTGTTATAATTAGGGAACATTTTGTATGTAAGGAGAGTGTCTGAATTAGCGAAGGGTCCCTTTTGAAACTCTGGCAGTATCTCCGGGAAAAGTAACAGGACACCCTTTTTGTATGTCAAAAGGTCCTCTTATGATACCTCGGCTTTATCCCTAGAGGAGTAATGGGTCTCCCCGGAGCTTGTTAGAGAAGTGAGATAATGCTGGTCATTATTATTGCTTGCAGTGTAAGAAAATCTCTTTGAAAAGTGAAGACTATCTCTTTATTTAGTGGAGCAGACAAGGTAGCATTGTCTTTTTATGTTGTTACTAACAGAATTTTGATTAAGAAAACTCAGAAAAATATTGCCGTAAGATTTTGTAAAGGGAGGGCTAGTAGAAGGAGTGATACTGACGTCACAAAAGGCCGCGCTGGCATTGGACAAGGCAGCGGGCGTGTAGTGAGCTCTGTTTGTGAAGGGAAGGTCAGTAGTAAGAGTTAAACTGACTGAAATTGAAACTGACAGCATTGGAGAAAATAAATTGCATTGAACTATTGCAGAAATGAAATTGTTTGAAGGTTTTAAGAAACTGTTGGGAGGTAAAGTGGAAAATTCGTTTTTAATTGGTGATGCTCCTGAAGGAACACCTGTGCATTTTATGTCTACCAATTTGGGACAAAATTCATGTATGTGGGTTCACCAATGGTGCAAGATTACTGAACAAGAGGGTCCTTTAAGGTTTCCAAAAGATGGTACTTTTGAATTGCAAATTATTTACAAATTAAGGGAAGTGTTATGTGAAATAAAGACACCATCTAGAGCTGCACAGTTTGAAGCTTTAAGCATGTGGGAAAAGGCAGCAAGAGACAAAGAAAGTGAGGATTAAAAGGTAAAGCACCAGATACAGGAGAAGGGAATTAATGATGATAAAAAGGTTCAAATAAATAATGATGTAGGGGATGAAATATTGGATGCATTATTAACTGAGTGTCCACCACCTTATGTGGTCCCCACTACAAATATTGATATTATTGTACCAGTAAGTACTGCAGTGGCTACTGCTTCTGTTAAACCAAGAGAAATACAGATTGAGAGAACTGTGCAGACATTTCAGATTGACCCACTACCTGTTGATTCAGCACTGACAGTGATATCTCCAGGTGTTACTGCTTCAATTGTGACTGATTCAGTACAAATATTACAAACTGCAGATGCACAGGCAGTGCCTAGACAAATTGTGACTGTCTTAATTAATATGGTCCCTACTCAAAAAGTTCAAAGAGCTGCAAAAGGAGTAATTAAGTCAGGGTTTATTTCAGAATCTCAGAAATCACAGATTATTGAACAGAAACTACCCCAGACAGTCCAAGCATTGAAAGGTAGGGGGGGAGGGGGTGGGGGGGAGGGGGAGGGGATGGTCTTTACAACACCCACAGCCCAGGATAAAATGAATATATTTGGAGATGGGATTTTTCAAACCTGCTTTGAGGAAGCAGCAGTGATTAAAAAGATAGAGAGTATGGGGGAACAAATTAACCCAGACCCTGAAAAAGAGAGACAGTTTAATGTTTTAAATTCAACATTTGAACATGAAGAAAATAACAGTCCCTGCTGTTTAAATCATGAAAATGTGAACCAGTGTCAGGAAAAAGAATTAATTTCCCTGAGTAAGGAAACAGCTACATGTGCAGTAACTACACATGATAGACTGACTGATTTGGCTCAAAAATATGAAATTGATGTTTCAGGAAATTTTCCATTTCAGAAAAGTTTCAGGGTACATATGGGTGCTGAAGCAAATGTAAAAATGTGTTCTTCAGGAATGCAATTGCACATTGCAGAAATAATTAAATATATTTTCAAATGCAATGGGTTTGAGAAATTAGGAGACAAGTGGGCAAGAAAACATGAGAAGAAAAAAAAAAACACCAGACCTAGCAAGGAAACTGGATAAGAAAAAGAAACCACCAGATCTAGTTGAGGAAAATAATAAATAGGATGAGGGAGAAGCTTTTGCTTACTCATTGAGAGAAAAGGTGGGAGAAGTGCATGTTCATATGCCACGGAACAAAAGTGAACTTGCAGCATTTCTGAACACATTCCCAAAGTTGAGAAACAAGCCTATGCTGTGGTACCCACAAGTTGATGGATTTGTTGAAATTTTAAAGGAGTTGTGTATTAATTTGAAAATGTTCTTTGACATTGCCATGCAGGCTGAATTGTGGTTTGAATCTAAAGTTGCTGTGCAAGGGCCAGGTTAGGAGACAATGAAAAATGTTTGCATGAATGCACCATCATTTTCTGTTGTTATGGAGAAAAATGAAGCAGTGATTACTTTTCTGAAGGGCAGAGTGCCAGCAAAAGATGTTAATTGGGTACAGATTAAAGGAAACACACAAGAGCTAAAAGAATTGGTTCATGAGTTTTGTGAAAGGGTGTGTCTAGAGTTTCCACAACACTGTGGGAGAGAATGTTACGATGCCAGTGGCATGAGATTCTTTGTGACTCAGTTGGTTATTGGTTTAATGTTCTCTGATCAGATCAGTGTGCACGTACAGCAAGTATTGGTTTGTTTGCAAAGAAAGCTGATAGATGGGATTCTGAAGGATGAAGGGTATTATAGTGCTGGACAAGGAATGAAGCAGAAAGAGTTTGAGGAAAAACCTATGATGGTACAGAGAAGGTGTGCACATAAAGGTTTCCAGAATCAGTTGTTTGCAGAGAAAGAAAGTGAGTTACAAGGTGTTGTTTCACAAGCAGAAGAAAAAGGTGCTGAAGGAAGATTTGGTGTTTCACAGAATGGAAGTAAAGGTGTTTTGGTTTGTGCAAATTCAGGTATGGAAGTTGCACTGCTGGAAAAAGTGTCCTTTTGCCATCTTTATAACAGATTTGAGCATTGGAAGAAGAAATATAAATTTAAACACGATGCAGTAAATGGAAATGCGCAAACACAGAGAGAAATGCAGGTGCAAAATGTGCCAGTTCAGCAAATGCAAAGGTCAGTTCAGAAACGGGTACCAATGACAGGAGTTTTTCAAGCCCAGTTGCTCCCACAAAATATGGAAAATGCTAAAATTAATTTAAATCAGTTATCCAGAGCAAATGTGAATTCTTTCCAGAAACAAAATCAGAACCCATTTCAACAGGTTGCTGTATTTGAACATGAGAGTTTTAACCCTAACAATTCTGACATTACCAAGTCCATTGTGAAAACAGTGGAAGGTCCAGACTTAGTTGTAGGAGTTTTAAACAGAGAGATTACAAACCCAGTTTTAGAGAAGGTTGCAGCAAAAATAGGCCCATTTGAGAAAAGTTGCCAAGTTGTTGTTTGTGACTCAGGCCTAGCAGGAAAACAATTGTTTTGCAAATTAAACAGCACAGATTACTGTACACCAGATGATGTTAAAAGTCAGATTCCTGATAAGGATGTACAGTTTAAAATGGCCCAACAAGAGACAGCTGTAATATTGTTTTCAGAAATGACAGTTGAAAAATTACCTTCTGATTTGAAAGAAATAATAAACACAGAAATAAGGGAGTTCACAGAGAAAGATGCCAGATTAATAAAATGTGCAGAACATGTCTTATTCAAATTAAAACAAGATGACATGTATTCAAGAACACCAGTTGCAGAAATGTTACCCATAATTGGAGATAAACTGAGTAAAGGGTTTTTGATAAAATTGATTGGAAGTTTATGTAACTTTCTGATCACAGGTTCACAGAAACTAAATGAAAAGAACAGAATAATGCAGGAGATTAGCAGCATAACTTTTCTATGTTGTCCTATGGTACCGAATCCAGCCAACATATTTTTTCACATTTCATGTGCTGAAGAATGGCTTACTGTTATTGATTTTTGTCAAGTTCATGTCACAGTGCCATTGCATGAGGATAGTCAGGAGTACTGTCAAAAAGAAGATGAATGTCTGGGACACATAATTGTAAAAGGAGCTAGAAAAGTGTCACCAGAGAGAGTGGAAATAATTCACCAAATTAATCCACCTCAATTTAAGAAAGAAGTCAGGATGTTTTTGGGAATGGTTGGCTGCTATAGTGAGTGGCTACCAAACCTTTCCCTAGTGGCTAAGCCTTTACTGAGGCTGACACACAAGGATGTGTCTGATCCGCTTCCATTGGACAACAATTGCACAAAAGCATTCCTATAGTTGAAGGAGAAAAAGTGTCGCGCCCCGGCACTAGGGATGCAAGTTTATTTAAAAGAAAATATACCAATGTGCAGTGAGAGGGAGGGCTGCGCTCTCTCAGTGCCTGTTTAAAAACATGAATGTGTTCAAAGGTCTGTGACGTATTTCCCAATGACCCTTGACCCCCAACATCACAGAAATGCCCAGCTGCCTTAATTTAGTAGCTGTGGTAAATGTCAGTCATAAAAAGAGTGAGAATATAATGATGGAATTTCCAAATACTGAAATGGTTCCTTCCTTTGTGAAGTTGTTTTGGGAAAATACTGTGACCAAGAAATGTCTAAATTCAAATGTATTTAGCTTACTGCCAGCAAATGAAATTGTTTGTGATGAAACTGAACCTGAATGTCTAGGTGTCATGAATCTATGCATGAAACCAAGGTTAGACTTTCATGATGAACGTCTGATTGAGCCCAATAATGTCCATTTTGTAGATGGCCCATGTTTGAAAGGTAACAATGACACATTAGGAGCAACACATGCTGTGCTCCCTATACATTATGTTGTCAAAGCTTCATGGCTTTCAGTAGTTACCTCAGCCCAAAATTCGAAATTGATTGCCCTTACCATAACATGCAGTATAGCTGCTCAAATGGGAGTTACTATTGTCAAGGGAGAAACAAATGCTAATTCAGTTGGACAATATTGTGTCCTGTTAGCCTATGCATTCAATGGAATTTTCACATGTGAATCTGAGAAGGATACTGTTTATCTAATGTCGATGTCAATAACTTACACTTGGAAAGAATTAAAAGAGGTACAAGAAAATGTTTCAGAGACAGAACAACAAGGTTGTATCAGAACAGATTTTAAGAAAAATGACAACTGCAAAGTAGCAAATGTGTTATTGCAAAAACTGATGCCCAGGTATAGATTGCCAGTTTCTCTGAAATCAGATCATAATGAGGTCTCAAAGATGATGTGTGCAGAACCACAGATTGGACAAGGATTGGATTGTAGCTATCTGCCTGAAGTTTCAAGCATGATAAAGCAACACAAAGACAGTACAGAGTTTCACTTTGCAAAAGACTGTGTCTCAGCATCACTGAAGTGGCTTGAATATGTACATGCAAATGCACTTGTGAAAAACACAGATGAAAAGACTAGCCATTGCTGTGAAGGTCTGGCTGATGTGGAGCATGCAGTTTCTCACCAGATTGCAGCTGCTGCACTAGATCTGCATAATGGATGGTGCCAAAACTTTGATCTGAGAGATGCTGTAAAATGGAAAGGCCTGTTCCAAATGATCCTGGCAAAGACTGTTGTGAAATGTGGTGGCCTTTAAAATTGGGTGCATGCCTCTCACACACGTATGGTCCTGTGTCCCCTTGATAAAACAGCTCCTCTTTAAGAAGAGATGCCAGCAGTGGTCAAAAGTCCACAGAAGAGGGTCAGTCAAGCTGTAAGGGAACACACAGAGTCTGAAGCAGCACTAGAGAAAACTGAAGTGGCACTGGAAAAGCAAAAAGTGGAAACTGACTCAGATGAAAGCGGTGTCAAAAGAGTGAATGAGTCAGGTGCAGCCTCTGAAGAAGAAATTAGTGCTGTGGGCCTACGAATGGAGGTAGGAAAAAGCTGGCTGAAAGGGTATCCAAAAAGTCTGCAGTGGTCCGTTGAAAAATCATTTGCACCCATAGCTGAAACGTCTGAATCTGAACAAAGTGAAAATAAAAGTGAAAGGCTTGGATTGAAAACGTGCAAAGAATTGATGGTACTCTGTCAGGGTTTTTCAGCACCTGAATGGTCAAAATGCATGGAAAAAGTACAGAATGCCACACTGAATGAACTGTGTAATGCGAGGCTTGAACTGTATGAGCCACCTTGATGGCAAGCTGGTAACAAAGAGCCAAGAAATGCTGAAACAAATAACTGAGAACTGTCAAGAGCTGAAGAGAAAAGAATCTTTCAATGATGAAAGAAAAAGAAATAGAAAAGAGAACTGTTCTGTTGAATTTTCCTTTTATTATTTTAGTTACTTATTTTAAAGAAAACTAACTGTTCCAAGAAGCTACTTACAGAACTCTGCACTAAACTTTTGAGCTTGGCTATATATGAGCTGATTACAGACAAAACTTGTATTGCCTTAGAAATAGAGGTAAAATTGTTCTATGCTCAGCTTTTGTAATAACAAGTAATAATTAATATAGTAATTTTAGTAGCAGTTTTTTCCTTATATACCTGTGTGAAATAAGTGTGCTAATGAAATTACCAGGTCTACATACACTAAAGATGAGTAGTAATATTTTTAGGTAGAGAAAATATATTAGACTAAACTAATAATGAGTGTGCTATTTCATCAAATAACATGTGAAAGTAAATAAGTGTGATAATTTACAAATCATTTGAGGTATCATGATTTGATATTTATCAAAGGGAGGATTGATGGAGCTTAGATTTCACCTAGATTTAGGCATTGCTCTGCTTTAAGTTTCAGACAGACTGCATTTCAAAAATGGCACGCAGAATTTTGGTGCAAAGTGAAAACACATGACACATGAATGAGGCCTGGTCAAACGTTTTCAGTCTAAAGTGCTTTCATGTAAAACCATGCTCAATTAAATAATCATGGTTGTTTAATTGTGATTAGTCTAGATTTAACCTCACTATAGAATGTACATTTAATTTAGAAATGTGTTTTCAACTTTCAAAGGAGCATATATTTGTGCTGAATTAGCACGCATTTTGCAGTGTAGAGAAGCTTGTGACTTCAGTTTGCTTTGGAAGGCTTCGGCCTTGAAGATAAGAATGGAATGCTTTCCTCCCTGCTCAGTGTTTCCTCCCGTCTCCCATCTTCATGAAAGACCTTTGTTATAATTTACGCCTCCTGTCTTCTCATGAAAGACCTTCGCTTCTAGCATACTTTTATCAGTTTACAGTTTGTTTAAACAAAGCTTACTTCACTTCATAACATGGAATGAAAAGTGCAAAGCACACATTTTTCTTATAATATGTATTCTCTGTTTCCGCATAATTAATAATTTTTGTTGCAGAAAATGTAAATTGTTTTCAGGATGTTAGTCATTTAGTACAAGACTCAAATATAATACAAGAATTCGCCTGATTGATGATGTGTCCAGTCAGCCCATGGGGTGTCGATGTGTTCTGAAGCTCCTAATTGGACAAGCTACGAAGACCAAGTCACATGAATTTTTGCTTGAAATATTGGTTGCTAAGCTGAGAGGGGTAGCCTTGCTCATTATTTATTTTAGTAAGACAGAGGCAGGAGACACCTTTTTTTTTTTTTTGTAAGGCTCTGCGAAGCTAGAGAGGAAGGCGGGGGCCATGGGCAGCTCCTGACACAGAGAGACAGAGATGAACAGACGAGCGCAGAAAGAGCAGCTGAGAGATCAGGACAGGTTTTAGGTGCTAAAAATTTAAATTTCATGCTTTTACTAACTGGCTTTGAAAAGATGTATTTGTCTTATGCATTTATTTCTCTTTATGAGAGATTTTTTGCCAATTATTAATTATTGATTAGCCTTGCAAAACTCACTCTAGAATTATATTTTTCCTGAAACTCTTTAAAGAGTTCTGACTGACATTTTATGCCTCATTTCTTCCTTTATGGAGTGCCTTGTATGCAATCTATAATATGTTCTGTATTAATTCTATTTTTTTCAATTTTTCAATTCTGTAACCTGATTGATATTTGACTTATGAATAAAGAGTCAGAGAACTTTAACTTTTGACTAGAAAATAAAACCCTTTAAAACTACTCACAACTCTCATTATTGCCTTAAATATTATTTGCATTTGATTTTTCATGTTTATGTAAAGTCTCCTGATGGTGATAAACGGTGGCAAAGGTCCATCACCTTTAAGCGGTAAACAAGAGGTAAATGATGTTTTGCATTGAGAAATTATCGTGAAATTACCGCTGGATCACCATGACAAGGAAGATCAAGGCCTGGAGGACCTGAACCAAAAGGATGAATAGGATCAGGGTCAGAAGGATCAGGCAGGAGGAATAGGACAAGAGAACCAGTGAGAAGTGGACCAGGGAGATCAGGAGAAGGACAGCCAAAGAAATGAGGACCAAGAGGACCACAACTATTGGAACCAGGTCCAGGGTAACCAGGACTGGGGAGGCAGTTGCAGGGTCAGGAGGACCAATAACAGAACCAGGACTAGGAGGAGGACCAACATTAGAAGGGCCAAGCAGACTGGGAGGCTCAAGACCAAGAAGACCAGAACCCCCTGAGCACCAAAATCTATTAAAATGAGGAGGAATGGGAAGACCTGGACAAAAGGACCAGTTCAGGACTACATGGCGGGAAACCAGGAAGCGGATTGGAAGGAAGATGATGACCAGGAGACAGATCAGAAAGAGGACCTGGGCCAGGAGTATGAAGACCAGGAGGAGGAGAGGGCCAGGAACCAGGACCCAGAGGAGGACCAGGACTGTGACTATGCTCAGGAGGACCAGGACAAAGAGGACCAATACATGGCCAGGACCCTGAAGAGGACCAGGAGAGGGAATAGGAGGAAAGTGAAGAGGAGAGGGGGGCCAGGAGGATCAGGAGGAGGCGGACAGGACGTAAAAATGGAGACATAGCAGGATGAGGAGGAGCAGGAGGATTATGATGACGAGGAGGAGAAGGATCAAGAGTGCGAGGCCAACCAGGAAGAAAATGAAGAATAGGCCCGTAGAAGGTGGAAGCGGAGGCTAATGTGATTCTAGGCCACATGTTTAAGGACATGCCCTTGGTTACTGAGGTTACACCTCTTATAAATGATTCTTCGTATCTCTTCCTTGGCCACCTCCAGTGGCGGCTCATTCATAATGAGCCTTTGGGTCGCGCCTCACCAATTATGAACAGAAGGGCTGCGGGATCTATATAAAAAAACAGCCTGCTATTTTTAGATCTGTAAAAGATAATCCTGCTATTTAAGCAAAGAATATAACCTTACGCTCTTTGCTTAAGTGTACAGCTGCTGATAACAAAAACGTTTTGTCTGCATATGTCAGGGCTTTGTGGGGGAACGACCTCTTAAACAGAGATACAGCCATGGAAAGGTCCAATGAAGAAGGGGTTTGAACGAGTACCCCATGTATTCCCTGGGCCTTCTGTGCAACAGTCCAGCGTGCCCACGTCAGACATGTCTGGGAAACGTCTGAAATGCAGCATTCTTATTTTTCATGTCCTGGTTTGGGTTTCATAAAGTCATAATCTTGCTACCTTGCAATGAAGATAAGATCCCATCACCTTTTAAGCTGGAAGGGGATCAGCACACCCCTCAGTGAATGGGTAACACCTGTCAGTTTTAGTTTTATTGGTGACAGGTACATCTTAAGGATTTTGGGGGCCCCGGTCCGGAACAGATTTATATTTATGATCTAATTTCAGCTCCTTGATGCCTTCTTTGGCCAGGTCACTGACAGTACACAAGCACATTGGTCCAAATTCTAAATGTGTTTCATCTAATATTCAGGGACAGTGACTAGTGATGTGCGTTTTCAATGTTGTAACACAGCAGCAGCTCACTAATATTAGTGCAAATAATCTCTGTGACCCCCTCCCATTTCTCCTATGTGAGGTCCTGTTTTGCTCCAAAGGAAACTTTTTAAATGGATGTTGCATAAAACATAAACGCAACATTTTTTTGCAAAATGTCTGTAATAGACTCCCACATTAAAAATAAATTAAAGAAAGACAGTATTTAAAACAATTTGTTGAAGAATTATTCAAGGTCATCGGAGTATGACTCTTCAGAACTGAGCTGGCTATATTTTATTTTTTTTTAAATGCAGATTTATATAGCGCAAACTCGACCCGAAGGTATTGGAGCGCTTTACATGAGCACCGGTTACGTTACACAAGGACACATTCAGGCACGGGGAGATTAAGTGATTTGCCCAGAATCACAGGATGTGGACGCGACCCCGAGGCTCGAACCTTGGTTTCCAGCACCAAAGTCGGCAATCTAGCCGACGGACCACATCCCCCTGAAATGTTGGGGCCCTGGTCAAGGGCCCACTTGGCCCATGCATTAAAACGTCTCTGATTGGTGAGCCAGGGAAATTGGAGGTCTGATGAGGGCTCATTTAGAGACCTAAGGAACTTGGTTGGATTGTTTTCCCCCCGAGCAAAGTGTGAACCTGGCCAAATTGTACTTGCAAATAAGTAATCTGTGTTGACTATTTTGTAAACAAAAGGGGGCATCTGGGAAGTTTCAGTTCTGATTTTGTCTTCTAAAGGAAACACTAATGAATTATTCATTTAATGTGATTTACAGTAGTTGTGATACAAGCATATCTTTTTTCCCAATAGACACAACACTCTGGTGGGGCAATACTGTCAGACTGTACTGCACTGTTAAATGAAGAAATCCATACAAAGCACATCGGATCAAATGCCAACAGTCTTTGTGTAATTCTGCTTTAAAAATAATGGTATTGAAAGTCAGCAAATGTTAATATCAGGGGGCAGTGGTGAGGCACAAGTCAGACCGTTGCAATCACTTAATCTCATCCCCAAAATTGAGAAAACTGCGGGCAAAAATCCGATCGTATTTTTTTCTTTTTTTAAAGAATTCCAAAAACTAACAAGACATATTTACTTTCATTTTCTGGTGATTTATATTCTCCTCAGAACCCCGCATGCACGCTTAATGTTATTTTCAAGTTTTAATACTATTTTAATGAGCTTTTCAAACAAAAGCTCAGCATAATTGTATTATAAAGTTTTATCTAACATGACTGTCGGCCAGACACAGATATCTCCAATGGTCAACAATCACAGACAGGATTTGCCTTGCTGGGCTTTTTAGGTCGAGCCTCGAGTAGCGTGCAAGCGCTGCTCTGGCGAGACTTTAAGTTGGGGGCTTTTCAAAGCTGACCAGACGCTCGTGCGTCATGGCCTTTTCCATGCGGTTACCCGCAAGCAAAAGGCCATGGTGCACGAGCGTGTGGTCACGCCTGCTGCTCGCAAGCGCACAAGCGCGCGCGACGTGCACAGCTGCCATCTGGCTTTCTACAGCGCGTGAATACCCTCCTCCCCCTCCTCCTCGTCAGCTTCATTTTCCTTTCACTTTCGCACCGCGCGGCCGTGTCACTTTCACGGCCGCGCGGCTATCAGCTTCATTTTTTTTTTTTTTATTAACTTTCAGCGCGAGGCGCGCGCACCACTTGCGTCGCCCCCCCCCTCCTCCCTGCGCGTGCCTTCAAATGCTTGTTTTACTTCTCTGGTTACTCACCTCTTTATATCTCAGCTACCTCCTTATCCCCCTCCACCTGTCTCCACCACCAAGTCTCTTACCTCCCACCTCCCGGATCTCTTACCCTCCGTTCGCTCCTCTGCTCTCACACTCTTTCTGAGTCCCAGGGGGGCGGTGTCGGGACAACCCACAGACTCGGCTTCTAGGGGAGTCTCCCTCCCTGGGCGGGGTCCCGGAGCGGCAGCCACCTCAGGCCTTCTACAATTGAACCACGCCTTTGTCTCCGCCCACATGGAGGGCTTCCGGGTCTTTAAACGTACACTCCGCCCGGAGGCTCCTGTTGCCCGCCTCCTTCACTCACTTCCGGTCCCAGGGGGCTTCCTAAGCAACCGCCCTAGCAACCGTGCACTTCAAGACGTCTTTCGGTCAAATACATACGCCGTGTGTTATTTTCTTTTTTTTCTTTTTAACCATGGCGGTCATAACGTTTTACAGCCCTTTACAAATGGCAAGACATAGCTGTCACGCAGCTGCCTCTCCCCAGGGGCTGTCCTAACACCCACCACCCATCCAACACAGGCACATACATGCCAATAGACCCGAATCAGGAGGGATTCTTCCGATTTTCGATGCAACAAATGGGTTTGTTTGGCTGTCTCCCGCCTGAAATTGCCTTTCCTTCAATAGAAGTCAATGGGGGAAATACATTCTCCCGATTTTCTTAATCTCCCACTTCTGTCTTCTAAAATGTGGAAAGGGTACGTCCAGACGTGGGTCCCGTGCTCACTTTGCCACTGGATTCAAGCTAGCCTGGTTGATAAGGGGTGATACCCCGAAACCGGTCCCAGGATGCTTGTTTCCGGTCCAGGGAGGACCTGCCCTGGCAGTTCAGGCTCGACTGTTCCCTTGAGGTCAAGAGTGATTTGCATATGGCTGGGTCCAAACTGGGGTGATGTGGTGAGCAAAAACAAAAACAAGCATTGGCATAGCCAATAGGTCTCGCCTTTGGGACCTTATAAGTGTTTAGCCATGCAACAGTTGATGTTGTTGCACCAAGGATATTGTGCTGCATAACTAAATACTTATAAGGTCCCAAAAGCGAGACCTATTGGCTATACCAATGCTTGTTTAAGTTGTGATCAAAGCTACAGTGGACTGTCAGAAAGCTAGCATAATCACAAACATTCAAAAAAAGAACCCCCATGAACAACACAGAAACCAAAGGACAAAGTCCTCCCCACATGTCTGCCCCAAACTTAACTAAGACTGTAACAAAGGCTAGTCCCTCACTCGAGAACAAGCAGAGCAGAAAAGAGAGGGGACGCTCTCAGCCACTGAAAAAAAGAGTGTCCAGGCCCGCTAATTGATGCACACATTAAGAAGAAGGCCCGGTGATAAGTAGAAGGTGGAATTTTATGTATATCACAACTATGTACCTTATGCAGTCTTACTTAGAATCTAGTTGACCAATTCACTTAAAAGGTACATCAGAGAATTTCTTACTGAAATATATAAATGCTGAAATGTACATTCAACATTACAGAGTCGGACAGGCCGATATGGAAATATTGAGATTTCAACAGCCTGGTGATTATGAATGGTAGACAGGGCTGGGTTGGAGACAATCACATTTCCAGCTTTGTCTGCGATGCAAGTGACTTTCTGATTTTGCCCTAACCCCACCTGCCATTCACCAGGTCTCTTGAAGATTGCATTTTAGAGATGAATGCATTATTACATGTCTGGGCTTCGATGAATGCCTTTGAAGCGGCGTTTCTTCTCATATGCTAGCCAATAGCAGAGACGCATTAGTTATAGAAAATATGCATTGAGGTTATTTTAAAAAAACGACCTCTATCCTCTTTTTGTGTTAAAGCTGAAGCACTTGCACGCTCTCACTTAAGTTGCTTCCCCTTGAAGTCAAAATATACCAGTTTTGAGAAAATGCACATAAAATGAGTTTACTACCTTTCTGTTTGTTATTGAATAAAACAAACAAACAAAGGAAACACATTACAGCAAGAACAAGCATTGGCATAGCCAATAGGTCTCGCTTTTGGGACCTTATAAGTGTTTAGCCATGCAACAGTTGATGTTGTTGCACCAAGGATATTGTGCTGCATAACTAAATACTTATAAGGTCCCAAAAGCGAGACCAATTGGCTATGCCAATGCTTTTTTCGGTATGGTGCTTTCATTTGATTGAACAGGGGGGGTGGGGGAGGGGGGGTTTGCGTGCTGGCAAGAGGGCTTTATTTGCGCAGGAGGGAACGTAGATAATAATGACTTGTTTTTATACATCATATTTCTGGCCTTGCCACAAGACGATGCCAGTGTCTGAGGCACGGGAGAGCCGCTGTGCCTCTGAATTTCACAATTGTGAGAATTAAAGGAGGAGATTCTTAAGATGCTTAGCTAATCCTGTTCTGCAAAATATATCGCTCTGCCCTCACGCGCCAGAATTAGAACACACGGCTCAGAGCCTGACAAATATTTCTGGCAAAGGTACAGCACCTACCAATGCCTTGCCACCCTGGAACCCAATCGGCCTCGCTATATTGACTGGCACTCTGGTTTTAATGCCCCCTTCGTGACGCCATGGGTTTTATTTTCTTTGTTGTTTAGGTTGCACTGTCTCTCATGGCGGGGCGTGCAGTTGCTAATCATGACACATTCCTGGCATGTCGTTGGATTTCACTGATGGGGTGGTAACGCTGTTTACATGCTCTGGGTGCACCAGGCTCTTGAGGGCAGAGCTCTGCTTCAAGAAGTGGGCAGGCAAGTGGGTGCTACATGATATCTAGGTGTTAGCGAGTGAGCCTAAGATGGAAGTAACTTTAACTGCGCTGTTAGGCATTTTGCAGGGGAGTTAAGGAGTTTCGGGTGGAAAGCTACTGGAAAGTTTTGGATTTAGGTAATGAATTGGGGCCCTAGCATAATTATCATTAGTGCTGCAGGTGCACCTTTGCCCAAGCGTGTGAGGGGCCCTCTCCACCCCAATTAAGGCTATAATTGACTACTTAAGTGGTGGCAGGTGGTGGAGTTGTGGGCATTTTCCTCGCTTGAATTAAGATCCTGGGCACAGTGGTTATGCCACTGAATCGTGGAGTTTACATGGGTGGAATTCCAGTTTATTTGGGTGCCGAATAAAATAATGGTAATCCTCCATCATGAAATAGTTTAACCAAATAATGTCTGTTCTGATTGTAAACCAGGCGCTCCAAACACGTCAACTATAAACTCTTTCATGCTACAAACTGTTCGAATAAAAAGATAATTTTCTATTAAAAAAATAGTTACAACGCCGATAATGTTTTAACATGCTACTTGTATATATGAACGGAATATATACTTGTCGAGTATGTACCAAGCATGTTCAATGATAACACAATTTTACATGCATTTAATGAAGACATTTGTATTTACCGTGTGCATGAATCAGCGAGTCTAATACATTTTACTAGACATTGAAATATGAATTTGACTTGTTTGACAACTACAAACTATAAGCACCAACAGACAGGCCTACAAAAAAACACGAGTGATAGGGATCGGTAACTCAGCTTGTGCCAGCAGTCCATCACACTAAGGGGGCAATTACGATGTGGCCGGGAAAGGCTCCGACTTCCTGGCCGCATCGTAATCGGCCCCTCGGTTTACTTTCTGACCGCCGCATTACAATGCTAGCAGTCGGAAAGTAAACCGGCCGGTCATTCCGGATGGCTTCCAACGGGCTCATGGAGCCCGTCAGTCAGTCGGCTCGTAATCCCAAAGGGCGGGCCTTTCTGCCCTTGGAATTACGATGCACAGTTTCCGACATGGTTTCCATGCCGGCCTGTCGACATTGAGACCATGTCAGAAAGCGTGTTTTGGGGCCCCCAGCAGGGCCCCCTTGTTTGTGCAGGCTCCGGTTGGGGGCCGAGGGGCACCTATGGTGCCCCCCTGTCGATCCCTGCCTGCCACGTGGTGCAGGGATGAACAACACCTCCCATTGAGAAATAGAGGTGTTCGTCGAACAGTGTTCGGTCGCATTGTAATTAGCCGGTCGGTCGGTTCCAGGACCGAGACGGTGTCGGGCACACGCAAGTCCGCCCGACATCGTAATCAGGCCCTAAGGGCCCGGTTACGATAGCGGGGATTGGGACCGCCCGACAGGCTGTAGGCGGTCTCGCAGTAGGCATTAGGATGCGACCGCCACGACGGCGGTTGCAATGCCTATATTTTGCATTGGGGCGGGTGCTGCTGGCCTGCAGCACCGGCCGTAATGCAAAAAAGGGACACTTTACATATCCCTGTACTAGGTGGATGGCACCATGCGGTGCCTGCCACATGGTGCAGGGATATGTATGGGGCACCATTGGTGCCTCCCAGGTCCCGTGTCTGGGGGCCAGGGGGAAAGGGGGGCCCGCTATGGGCCTCCAATGTCCCTTTCCGCCAGCCTTTTCATGCCGGGTTCACCGCCATGAAAGGGCTGGCAGAAAGGAACATCATAATCCCTAAGGCGGTGCTTGGTAGGTACCGCCACCATTGTAGGCACTACGAGCCCCTACGCCGCACCGGCAGGCTCAAGGAGCCCGTCGGATGCGTGGCGGTCGGTCTTTCCGACTGCCAACACACCGCCCGCCATCATAATGTGGCGGGCGGTGATTCAGTCACCGATGGCGGTGAGACCGCCAACGACAGGCTGTAGGTGGCGGTCTCAACGTCATTGTAATCGGCCCCAAAATGTCCAGTGTGTAATTGGCAGTGAGAAATGGAAACAGATTTACTGTGGGATACCATAAATCAGGTGTTGCAGAAAAGGGGGTAGAGTCATGAGGAGGGTGTCATTAAAGAGGAGGCAGCCTTTACAATATTTTTGACACAAGGAAAATGTGATTATTAAGCTGCTCTGGTAGACTTAATTGGTCTGATACAAATTCCATTTTAAGATAGCTGAGGGGATTAAGATGTGCATAAAGTGGCCTGAAAAAGGGGGGACAGTCTCTAAAGATGGCCTTTTTAGAGACTGTCCTCCCCTTTTTCAGGCCACTTTATGCACATCTTAATCCCCTCAGTTATCTAACAACTAATAACAACTTCGCCAGGGGCCTTACCTCAAGGTAGGTAAATGCCCCCAGCCCCACCGCCTGCCACCACTTAAGTAGTAAATTATAGCCATAATTGAGGTGCAGGGGGACCCTCACACCCTTGGGCGAAGGTGCCACTGCATCTGGAATGTATGGCAGAACCATGCATGCCATTACCACGCAGCCTTTACCACGTAATCCCTTTGCCACGCATTGTTTTTACCACGCAAGTCTTTACCACGCATACCGTTACAATGAAAATGTAAGTATATATCAGGTAAGTGAAAACCCTTATATATATACATACATACACGCATAAATATCCAGAAGAACAGTGACGGAGGAGGCGCCCAGCCTCATGGGTCGGGCCTGTAGGCGATATCACCGCCTCGTATATTCCATCCAGAAAATCACTTCGTCTTCACAGAGTGATAAACAGGCCCATCCAATCAGAAGGTAGGTAAAACAGATTTTATTCATAGCAGGCTCTCCTGATAACGTAGCATTACGCGTTTTTAACCCCACAGGGTCTTAATCATATGCAAATATCTGTGAAATGTCTGTGAAGACGGAGTGATTTTCAGGATGGAACACACATATATATACATATATATATATATGTTTGTGTGTGTGTGTGTGTGCATATATATTTATATATATATAAATATATAAAACCTTATTGACCCCAACCCCTAAACTCAACCACCCCTAAACCCTAAAAACACCCTTACCACCCAATACCCCTACCCACCCTAAACCCTAAAAATACCCTTACCACCGAATACCCTTATTTACCCCTTAACCCTAAAAATACCCTTGCCACCCAATACCCCTACCCACCCTAAACCCTAAAAACACCCTTACTACTCAATACCCCTACCCACCCTAAACCCTAAAAATACCCTTACCACCCATTACAGTACAGTTAAAGTTACTTCCATCTTAGACTCACTCGCTAACACCTAGATATCATGCAGCACCACTTGCTTGCCCTCTTTCTGATGCAGAGTTCTGCCCTAAAGAGCCTGGCACACTCAGCATATGCAAACAGACTTATCACCCCATCACTGAAATCCAATGACATTCCAGGAATGTGCCAAGATTAGCAAGTGCACGCCTTCCATGAGAGACAGTGCAACTTAAACAACAGTGAAAATAGAATCCATGGCGCTACAAAGGTGGCATTAAAACTGTGCCCGGTCACTGAAGTTTCAGTCAATGTTTTAATAGCGAGGCCGGTTGGGTTCCAGGTGGCAAGCCATTGGTAAGTTATGTACCTTTGCTAGAAATATTTGTACGGCTCTGAGCCAAGCATTGTTCTAATTCTGGCGTGTGAGGGCAGAGTGATATGTTTTGCAGAACAGGATTAGCTAAGCATTTTAAGAATATCCTCCTTTCTCACAATTGTGAAATTCAGAGGCACAGTGGCTCTCCTGTGCACTCCTCATCAGACACTGGCATCGTCTTGTAGCAATGCAGAAATGACTTCTTAAGCTGAATGTAGAAGAACTGTAGTAGCAAGTGATGTATGGAAACAAATCATTATTATCCACGTGTCCCCCTCTGCAAATAATCCCTCTTCGCCAGCACGCAAATCCCTACCCCGGTTCACTCTTTCCAGCCAATGATATGGGCCCAGTCTTGCTTTGCGCTGGACTATTTAGCCAGAAAAATGTTCATCTTCTTTTCTGGGAGCCAGTGGCGTCTCTGGAAGTGATTAAACTGGCTATGCCTCCTGCAAACAGCAATTGTAAAAAGTGAGTATATTACCCAGTGGCTGTCACCACTGGTTAATTAAAGCTTCCACAGAAAAAAGCATTTTTTGTTCTGATAATATTTTTGTTACCGTTTGATGGTGACAAATCTGCATGAAACTTTAAAAAAAAGTTCAACCATGTCAGCTCCTCCTTCCTGAAAAGTTTCAGGGTGATCTGTCAAGCGGGGGCAAAGAAAAAGGGAGGATCCACCAACACGTTCTCCTTTTCATTTTTCCATAGGAAAATTAGACACAGCTACAGCCAAAACTGCTGCATGGAATTACACCAATTTTGGCAGAAAGCAAGATCATTTTGGTGTAAATCCGTTCAGTAGTTTTTGAGAACTTAAGGTTTTAAATGTATGTATATATCACACCACGGAGGTTCCACAGAATCGACAGATCTCTAGATAAGGTGTAATTGCTTGCCACCACATTATGAAAGATGTGGTTGCAGACATCTTAGGAAATGGGGACTCAGTCCCCTTTCCTAGAAATAAATTAAAACAATATATAGGGGGACATGCAGCCCCCTTCCACCGGCCTCTTTGAGGCCGCAGAAACCCCACCCTCAGGGCCAATGTTTTTTCAAGGGAAGGCTACCGCCCCCATCCCTGGCTGTAGATCAGCCCTCAGGAACCACAACTCCTGGGGCCCGATCCAAGCAGTGTCGAGGGGACCCCATTGTGTGGAACACTACTGTTTCCTTCCCTGGTGAATTTTGTTGGTCTTTTGAGTTTCAAATTTTATGTTTTATGCCTTGAGTTTACTACTAGACCGGTAGAAGGACTCTCAGAGGACTGCCCGCTGCTGTTACATGCTGTGCACTCTATCAGACTGCTGCTGTACCTGGAAGGACTGTACTGCTGCCTGGAACCTGCCTTGATGTCCCACAGGCGAGCCTTGCTGTTTAGCCCTGCATCTACACCTGCACCCAGGACTACCGGATATGACTCCAAGGGCTAGTTTGCTGGCCTCCTGTTCAGAGCCACCAGGACATAAAAGGCTCTCACCATCTTGAACCCGCACCTAGACCCAGCCTGAGTGAGTCCTGAATCCCCAAGAGGTGTCCCATCAATCCTAGGGCCTTGGTTGTGGTGCTAAAGGTGCCCGGATGGCCATTTTCTAAAACTGAGGACTCACAATTTGGCCAAAAAGTGCTCTGAGAACCGAGAGGAGACCGGAACTAACCTGCTTGCATATCTGCCCGAGGTGCATAGCCTGTCGGATTGACTTTGTGGCTTCTCATGCTACATTCTTCTCAACAGCAGCAAATCTGTTTCAGTGGTCCTTCGCCAAAGGGGCATCCCACCTTGTGGAACTATCTTCGGCTACAGCGATCTGCTTTGTCCCTCTGGAGTTTTTCACCTTCCATTTCGGTGACTAACTGCGGATTCGACCCAAGGCAATCCGACGACAACGCTCCCTCCTCGGACACTTCCTGCAGTCTTGCCCCCTGAACTTTACCTTGTCAGACATTTTTCTTCAGAAATTTTTCTAAGTCCGAAGTAAAACGCTGATTGAGCCCAATCCACTTCTTGTATCCAAAACACGCTCCATCGCGGTCGAACATTAACTTTCGACTTTGACCCAGTCTCGTGCAACTAGATGTCTGCAGTTGTCACTTTGATCTTTAAAGAGCTATTTTGAACCTTAAACGTTAAAAATTCATAACTCTGGTTCTACTGAATGGATTTTTGTTGTTTTGGTGTCAAATAATTTATTAAATTGCACTCTATCTAAATTGGTTTGGGATTTTTCTTGTGTCGTGTTTTCACTTTATTACTGTTTGTGTGCTGCATAAATACTTTACATTTTGCCTCTAAGTTAAGCCTGTCTGCTTTTTATGCCAAGCTGCCCAAGGTTAAACGCAGGTTAATTTAATGACTTTTTGTGATTCACCCTGCAAAGGATTGGGTCTGTTACTTGACCAGGGCTTACACCCCAACCCAATTTCTTATATTTATCCATTCACCATTAGAGTTACACGTATTATTCTAATGACCACTTACCGGAATCTTTGTTATCTTGTATTCATTGACTACAACCTGCTGATCTCCTTAAGCATAGTGAGCATGTGAACATAGGGGCATATGTACAAGCCCCTATCGCCACCACAACGTCACTTTTTCCGACGTTGTGGTGGTGATAGGGGCTTAGCCTTATTTACAAGGCAGCGTTAAGCCACTTAACGTGGCTTAACGCTGCCTTGTAAATAAGGCCCCCTTTCACGCTATGGTTAGCGTGAAATGGGTGGGCAGTGGGTGTTGCAGTGGGCGTTCCACCGCAACAACCATTGATTTTGACGCTGCCCATATGTACAAGGGCAGCGTACATAGGAGGCAGCGCCAAAATTAAGACCGGGGAAACCTTGTCTTAACTTGGCAAAACGAGGAGAAATGCATTATTTCTCCTCGTTTTGCTTTTCCATGTGTGCTGCCTTGTGCAGCACATGGAAAAAGCAAACTACCATGGATTGTTTATGTGCAGGAAGGTCCCCCTTCCTGTACATAAACAATATGTAATAAAAATGCCATTTTGTGACTTTCATATGTGCTGCATGAAGCAGCACGCATAAAAGTGACAAAATGGCATTTTAGGATTGTTTATGTGCAGGAAGTGACACCTTCCTACACATAAACAATCCTCCCCTGCACGTAGACACCCTTGCACTATGGTGCAAGGGTGCCTGCGTTGGCGGTACACTGCTAAGTGTAGCGCCAGCTCAGGGGGAAACGCAAGGCTGCACCATATCCTTGTAAATATGGTGCAGCCTTGCGTTTCTGAAGTGGCGGAGTGAGACGTTATGCCATGACGGCTAACGCCTCACTCCGCCACTTCCTTGTACATATGCCTCATAGTCTTTCAGATGGTTCGACAGGGAGCATTTAAACTTGTCAACACCACTTTGGAATCTTAGATAATGTCAACTCCAATCTCAGTCATATTTCGTAGGTGACTATGTTCAGTTAAATTTTCCATTTCATTATTGACTGTTGTGGCTCTTCTGTAACATCCATTGGCATAGTCCTTTGTACATTTCCAGTTACAACATTGGTTACTACTCTGTTCATTGCTGCAGGCATATACTAAGTAAGTTAAAAGGGATTTCCATTTCGCTGATATTGTAAAAGTGCCCTCACTACATATTTTGGTCTCTATATGTGAATTGAAAAAAAATAGTTTTATGTTTAGTTACTAAGGGGCCGATTACAATGTCGGTCGGAAAGCCTCCGACTGCTAGTTGGAAGCTTTTCGACCGACATGGTCGATTTTCAGTCCAACCGCCCTATTACAATGTCGGCGGTTGGAACGTAAACCGGCCGGTCATTCTGACTCGGTTCGGACCCGCTCTCGGAGTCTTCCGCTGGTCAGATCCGCACCGTAATCCCCTATGGACGGCGTTTCCGCCGTCGGGATTACGATGTCTGTTTCCCACAGCCTTTCCGTGCCTGCCTTTCCGACACGGAAAGGCTGTCGGACACCACCTTTGGGGGCCCCTAGCAGGGCCCCCTTGCCTCCGCGGCCTACGGTTGGTGGTTGAGGGGGTACCTAGGATACCACCCTGTAAATCCCTGCACTGTGTGGCAGGCACCATGGGGTGCCTGCCACAGGGCGCAGGGCTTTACACACACACCCATTTCTCTATAGGTTTACAGCAGTGACACAAGCTCTCATACATAAAAGTGAGTATGCGACCAAACAGTGTTCTGTCGCATCGTAATCAGGCGGTCGATCGGTCATGTGTCCAAGGCGGTGTCGGTCAGAGGCAACCCCGACCGACCTCGTAATACGTCCCTTAGTATGAGTATTACTTAACATTTATAGACATATTATCATTTCTAGATTAACCTTTTCCACATTCCTTCAGGTTTATAGTGTAGAATTTTTCTGGTACAGTTGAAGTTACTGTTCTTGCTTAGCTACTTTTTTCAGCAAATGGTGTGGAAGTACAAGATTTGAAAATATTTTTCTTTTATTAATTTAAATATTAATAAAATTATTACTATTTTTTAAATTAGGTTAGAGTGCAGGAGCACTGAGTGTTCGGTTTGATTTGAGTTTATAGGGCCTTTGTAATTGGTAGTGTTTCATGAATTGTTAACTATTCTACCTTTAAAGTTCTCTTGAGGAGGGGTTTCATACTAGGCAAAAGCTAATCTATGCTCTATATATATGTGGGTGTGTGTATATATACATATATATATATGTATATATATATATATATATATATATATATGTATATATGTATATATATATATGTATATATATATATATATATATATATATGTATATATATATATATATACATATATGTGTATAAATATTCATATATATATATATAAAAAAATATATATATTTATGTATATATCATCGGTTTTTTGTACTGGAGTGCGGATTTCCGTCATTTGGTCAGAGCGTTCTTTGAATATATATTGACATTGACATTGATGAAGGCCGTCATGGCCGAAACGCGTTTGTTCAGCACGGGACTATAATAAAGTAACCTTTTAATTCTTACTCGAGTGTGCGCCACACTGTTTATGCAGAGTTTGGATGAATATATATATATATATATATATATATATATATATATATATATATATATATATATATGTATATATATATGTATATATTATCTACTGGCGGTCGCCAGTAGATAGTTATAGTTAGGACCTATTATCCATAGGAAATCCGCGACATTCTATTTGAAATAACTCTTGCGCCGGTTGACGAATCTTCGCGAAAGCTTCCAACTTGTTGGGGCGCTCCGCTCCGCTCCTACCCTGAAAGTCTCGGGATGATTCGTCAAGCGGGGGCCGAGAAAAAAGGGGGGTCCCAAAACGCGTTTTCCCCATTCATTTTTCCATAGGAACCTTTAGTCGCAGCTACAGCCCGAACTGCTGAACGGAATTACACCAAATTTGGCAAAGAGGTAGCCCTTGGTTCAGTGTCGTGCCTTTTGCTTAAATGGTGTAAATCCGTTCAGTAGTTCCTGAGAAAATCAAAAGTAAAGTCACGTATATATCTATGGCCGAGTAGGGTCCGCGTACCCTCCCGATCACGAGCTGTATGCTAATTGGCTGTCAAGTGGCTGTCAACACTCCACATCAGGAAGTGTTGGCAGCCATTTTGTCCCTCAGTAGAACCGAGGGACAGAAACAAGTGCGCAAGCGCAAAAGGGGCAGGGTAGAAACACCCTGACCTCCTAGGTCTGCTCAGGGGTCCCACAAGGACCCCTGGGCAGAAAAAAGCACAAAAAAAAGAAAAAAAAAAAGACCGGCATCGTGCCGAGGCCCCGCCCCTCCCTGCAGCAGTCTGCAAACGCGCCCCTGGCGCGTTTTAAGAAGGGGAAGTAATTCCCCTTGAATACTGGGGGTCCCTGGGGCCAACTAGCCCACCAGGAACCTCTGGTATGCGCCAGGGGCTGCGTTGCAGAGAGGTGTACAGAGGCCATGCCCCTTTTACACCTCTCTGCAACGCAGCTCTGTGGCGCTTTTTGGAGGTACATGGTGGGCTAGTTGGACTCCAGGGACCCTCAGTATTCAAGGGACTTAATCCCCCAACTTAAAACGCGCCACGGGGCACGTTTAGCGCAGTGGTGAAGGGAGGGGCGGGCTTCAGGTGACATGTGTGCAAACAGGCCCCGTGGCGCATTTTAAGATGGGGAATGAAATCCCCTTCAATCCTGAGGGTCCCTGAGGCGAACTAGCCCACCAGGCACGTCCAGAAAGCGCCACAGAGCTGCGTTGCAGAGAGGTGCAAAAAGGGGCGTGGCCTCTGAACACCTCTCTGCAACGCAGCTCCCTGGCGCATACTGGAGGTACAGGGTGGGCTAGTTGGACCCCAGGGACCCTCATGATTGAAGGGGACTTAATCCCCCAACTTAAAACGCACCACGGGGCGCGTTTGCACAGATGTCACCTCAGGCCCTGCCCCCTCCCTTCACCATTGTGCAAATATTCCTCTAAAATCAGCCGAACTACGAATTCCGATTTACTCACCTGTTATCAGGAGAGACCTCAGTGCTGCATCTTTCAGCCCAGTACTGATCCTGAAAAGTAATTTTAACCGTACTTACCAGTAACTTGAATTTCCTTCCATAGGATATCATTGACTGGTTTCACTTGGAAATTCTTCTAAGTGTGGAGTTTTGGAACTTTATAATATTCCTCTAAAATCAGCCGAAATACGAATTCCGATTTACTCACCTGTTATCAGGAGAGACCTCAGTGCTGCATCTTTCAGCCCAGTACTGATCCTGAAAAGTAATTTTAACCGTACTTACCAGTAACTTGAATTTCCTTTCCCTATATATATTAAACATATTTAAACTTTACAGAAACACACAGTCACTGGATGATGTCAGTGATGTCATCAGTGATGTCACTGACCATGTCATGAGTGATGTAATATGTGACGTCATCAGCAGTGCATTGCGGGGGCGCGAGTTATAGTTAGCTGAACTAACTATAACGGGGGAATTTCACGGGTTTTGTACGAGTGCAATGTCCAACTAACTATAACTTTCCCTAAAACCTATGGTTTTTTCAGTGAATATATATATATATATATAACTGAAAAAACGAAAGGCTAAAGTGACGTTATACTTTGGTATTGCGGTAAACTCTTAGCTTACGTTAAAAAACACCCTAGAAATTCACTGAAAAAATAAAGGTTAAAGTGATGTGATAGAGATAAAACGAATGTTTAAAAAATGAAAAAACACTGATCTTTCTATAACTTGCACCCCCACCATACACTGCTTGCTCACTGATGCAGAGATCTGGCCCGGGACCAGGGTTCAATTCCCGCCTCGGCGGGTCTTGGGCTCAATTTCCTCGGACCTGATAATTCTCGCCTCAGTGCCTATTCTAATCATGGGTCCCACTCTGCAACTCTGGGCAATAGCTTGCTTAATCTCCACAACGGCCCCAACAGCGCTGGGATGCCTGGGGCTTCACCCTGGGGGTGCCCAGGAGTGGACATTTCACAGGGAAAAGCCAGGAAGGGTTCCACAGCGGTATGCGTACAGCGCCAGGACACCTCTTTGGGGGTATAAGTGCGCTTTACAAGTACGAATTTCATTTCATTTCATTTCATTCATAGATAACATCACTGACAGTATTACTACAGACACTTGCCATGTACTCATTTCATGCTGCACACGGAGTTTGGCACAGCGTGGGGTTGGCTGCAGGGTTAGACCTATGGCCAGACACTGTGTCAGCCCCAATGGGCGAACAAACCCTGCTGCTCATGGCCTTTGGACATGTGCAGCATGTGTTGGCTGGAGGACCTCACTTTAAATTTGCCGCTCTTCGTCTCATCTGCATGAAACTGAATATTTTTGAACTGGACTTAATTTCCGTTCTACTGATTTTCATGCTGCTTTATCAAAGTATACCAATTTCATTAGTATTAAACTTTTATTAGCCCCCCAATGTTCTTTGCTTCCCTTCAGTGATATGCTCAAAACTTAACATACCGACAGAAAGTCAAACCTGTAAATGTGTTCATGCTGATTCATCAAAATGTGACAAACGTATTAGCAAATTAACATTTGTGACCACCCCTTAATTAAATGGGATTATTTTAAGGAATAAAAGACACGTACTTTAAGAGTCTGAATCAGGGGCCCTGCACAAACTTTGACCCACCCTGCTGGTTTAACAGTACCATCTTTATACATTTGATTTCTGTTACATTTGTAGAGCCTGAAGTGGGTATACAGTAAGGCGGAAGTAAGCTGTTCAGCTTTCATAAATTTACATCACAATAAGTGTTCCAATTTAATTTAAAAAATCAATACATAGCATCCTAAGAACATTTATTATTTAATCAGTCCAATCTTCAATTGAAAAGCTACAATTACAATAATTCCCTAAACATTAGTCACATAATTAATGAACCATCACAAACACTGTCTTCTTTCCAAACAAACAGTCAACGCGTGTTTTGCAGTATCTCCTATGAAACACATATTCAGGGCTTGAAAGGATACACATAAAAACATTTTCTTTACTTCTGTAATCACATAAACCAATAATCATGCTGAACAAATATGCATTACAACTGTTATAACTTATTAAACATTTCAAACACATAAGCACAAATAACATAAATATTGAATATAACATGCACATCACATATACATATTAATTTAATGTTAAATATCAATACCCAAATACAATACATATGTTTACAGTATATTGTAAACATTCATATGCACTTGATCTAGAGAATTTTTTAGCACAACATATTTAATTTTGTTATTAATACATAGATAGCAAACACAAAGAGATGATGGACGGAGCGCTGAAACTTTTCAGACACTCACCCCCCAGTCACAGATCTGGGTTAAATCCATCATCGTTCTTTAGCTCACTTCGCCACCCCAGTTCAGACCCAGCTATATGCAAATCAGTCTTGACACTGTGCCTCATGGGAACAGTCCAGCCCGAAATGCTAAGCCAGGTCTTCCCTTTTCAGACACTCACCCCCAGTTGGCAGGGTATGCTCAGATGTGGGTCTCTTGCTCACTTTGCCACTGGATTCAAGCTAGCCTGGCTGATGAGGGGTGTTACCCTGGCTGATGAGGGGTATTACGCTGAAACCGGTCCCAGGATGCTTGTTCCTGGTACAGGGAAGACCTGGCTTGACAGTTCGGTCTGGACTGTTCCCATGAGGCACAGGGTCAAGACTGATTTGCATATGGCTGGGTCTGAACTGGGGTGGCGAAGTGAGCTAAAGAACGATTATGGATTCAACCAAGATCTGTGACTGGGGGTGCGTGTCTAAAAAGTTTCAGCGCTCCGTCCATCATCTCCTTGTGTTTGCTTTTTTCGCCCTAAGTCGGCAGGGTATGCCCAGACGCGGGTCCCTTGCTCACTTTGCCACTGGATTCAAGCTAGCCTGGCTGATGAGGGGTGTTACCCCGAGATCGGTCCCAGGATGCTTGTTTCCGGTCCAGGGAAGACCTGGCTTGGAAGTTCGGTCTGGACTGTTTCCATGAGGCATAGGGTCAATGATTTGCATATGGCTGGGTCTGAACTGGGGTGGCGAAGTGAGCTAAAGAACGATGATGGATTCAACCCAGATCTGTGACTGGGGGTGAGTGTCTGAAAAGTTCCATCAACTCAGATCAGTGACTGGGGGTGAGTGTCTGAAAAGTTTCAGCGCTCCGTCCATCACCTCCTTGTGTTTGCTTTGTTCGCCCTAAGTTGGCAGGGTATGTCCAGACGTGGGTCCCTTGCTCATTTTGCCACTGAATTCAAACTAGCCTGGCTGATGAGGGGTGTTACCCGAAACCAGTCCCAGGATGCTTGTTTCCGGTCCAGGGAAGACCTGGCTTGGCAGTTCGGTCTGGACTGTTCCCATGAGGCACAGGGTCAAGACTGATTTGCATATGAATGGGTCTGAACTGGGATGGCGAAGTGAGCTAAAGAATGATGATGGATTCAACCCAGATCTGTGACTGGGGGTGAGTGTCTGAAAAGTTTCAGCGCTCCGTCCATCACCTCCTTGTGTTTGCTTTGTTTGCCCTAAGTTGGCAGGGTATGCCCAGACGTGGGTCTCTTGCTCACTTTGCCACTGGATTCAAGCTAGCCTGGCTGATGAGGGGTGTTACCCCGAAACCGGTCCCAGGAGGCTTGTTTCCGGTCCAGTGAAGACTAGGCTTGGCAGTTCGGTCTGGACTGTTCCCATGAGGCACAGGGTCAAGACTGATTTGCATATGGCTAGTTCTGAACTGGGGTGGCGAAGTGAGCTAAAGAACGATGATGGATTCAACCCAGATCTGTGACAGGAGGTGAGTGTCTGAAAAGTTTCAGCGCTCCGTCCATTATCTCTTTGTGTTTGATTAATACATAGATGCCACAAGTACACCTACATTATATAACAACAATTTATATGCATATGTGCATATTAACCAAAAAACATGACCCCATCAAAATTGACTGCTACTTCAATATGCCCCCTTTGATTGATATCCATGGATTTCCAAACACCAAGATTAAGCTGAACATCCAAAATATCTGCTAAATTGTGTGAAGATTCACAAAACAACCAAAGTGATTAGCAAATCAAAAATATTGTGACCCCGCCCCTTATCTCTGGCCTCCTTATTAAATCTGCATGAAACCCGAAACTCCTGCACTGGGTGCAACTTGCTAACTTCTTGTCACTTTTCACGTAGATTCATCAAGCAGCGCCAAAATTATAACAAAATGAAAACTGTATGGCCCCCCTCCTTTAACTTTGACACACCCTTTCATGGATTGGCAAAAAACTTGATGCTATCAATAAAACACTAATCTCCAAACTTCTGCCAAATTTTGTGCAGATTCGTCAGACAGTACCAAAATTAACACCGTTTTGCGCTCCTTTTGAAACCGGCCCCCTTCTCGACAGATCTGCATGAATTTGAAAATAGGAAGAGTAAGCAAAACTTGTTGTCTGATAAATTTTATGCATATTTTACAAATAGTTACATACAAACTAACAAATGCCTTTTCTACTTTCAACATATATAAATGTGGTACCCTTTTCAAGCCGACCAGGCATCTGTTTTAAATGCTTCTATCTTGAAAAACAGTAAACAGATTTACATTAAACCACAAGAAGGATGCTGTTATAGGGGTGGAAAGAGTCCTACTAAGATGGCGAAGAATGGGATAAAGAAGAGGATTGCGAGGCTATAGTAGGTCCCAAGAGAATAATCCTTGGGTGATTGCTACGAGGGTAAGAAGGAAGCAGAAATCGTCAATCCGATAAAAAAAAGAGAAGTAGGAGAGGCTATCATCTGATGTCAGAATGCAGGAAAACACAGAGGCAGTAGGAGTAGCGAAGGACTCTTTGGAACTCATGAAGTTGGGCAGGTGGAGCTGGAAGGAGGAGAAGCGGCCTCCAGACAGGAGGAACGTGGAGAGAGGGAGCAGAGGTCTGGGGAACAGCAGCAGTGCCACACGAGACAGGCGCAGGAACCTGGAAGACGCCGACCCTGCAGTGTCTCCAGATGGAAAGGCACAACACTCCACTGCCAGGGTTGTGGGACAGAACCTTGACTTGAGGTAAATGATGGCCCTGCTGGGGCACTCTTTGGACATAGCCTGAGCAGTCAGCGTCCTGCTCACTTCACCGTTACCACAGTAACAAGAACAGAGGAGGAGCACTCGGCATGAAACCATGTGCACTTTGGCTACTTAGTCCGATAACATTGCAGGTGATGGGGATAGGCCTTTCATTTCTTACAAGCAACTAGAAGAGGAACAATTGTGCCACTTAGTATTTGTATTTATTTTGTATTTTTCTATTTATTTTGAGGTAGTTGATGAGACGTCTGTTCCTCTAAGATAGGCTGCAGAGGAAAAAGTAGGGGACGGGACAAGAAGACACAAAAGAGGAAAAAGCACATAACTATGCCCAAGGGGGAAGGTTTAGGCCTTTATGGACTTGTTTTATAAGAAAAGAAGTGACATGACTACTAACAAAAGAGAGCAAAGAAATAACGTTTTGGGGAATCCTTTTTGGTTAAATAATTATTTTGATTGTGTTAGGAAAAGTTAGATGTGCCGTAAATAAAACTCCTTTCACTTAATTCCTAAGGCCTCTCAGAGTAAATGGCATACAGCACGTTTTCAAAGTAAGGTTCTTCTTTTCTGCCAAGTTTGACGTAAATCTGTTGATTGGTTTTTGCTGTAGCAGGGAGCAAAATTTTCTTTGGGAGCTAAATTGGAAACACACATCTTTTTTTAACCCCTTAACATTTTCCACCTGAATGGAACTGCATGAAAATTGGCATGCTAGACCTATGCTGCTCACACTGAGTGCCAAATTTGGTGCAGATGCATACAGAGGCATTATAGTTATAGGCAAATAAAAAAAAAACATTTTCTATGGAAATTGTGGCTCAACCCTAACTACACAGTGGTGATCACCACTTTGTAATACTCATATATTTTATATGGCACAGCAGGCATTAGCGTTGACTTTGACCAGGCCTAGTGCCCATCCCTCGTGGTTAGCCAACCCCCAATGCGTATGGTTTTTGGCTGAAACAGCGATTGTTGGCCGCAGGGTATGGCCTTTAGCCAGACTCTGTGCCCAACCATCCACTGGCAACCAACACCTGCTGCACAAGGCCGGCCCTTGACCAGGCCTTTTTATTTTGAGATTCACAAATCTGGAAAAGGATTCTTTAATAAGAGCTTTTTTTATTCCCGGGTATCTCGAACCCACGGCAACCTTCTCTGACTTATGCCTCTCCTTCTGTGGGTTCTTGGTTTCAAACCCATCATTGCAAATCCCCATAAATCAACATTGGTTGAGGAAGATTGCCCTTGACTCGTGATACTTGGGCATAGAGCTTGCCATCTTCACTGATCCTTTTTGGGATTTCTGAATGCTCGAAATCCAGTACCTGTATTTGTACCACAGGCCCTTGCCTTCATTTTAGGTGTCAGGGATTTGCAAATGGTGCCTGGAGTCTGCGCTAACTTAATCAGTACCGTGGATCTTGCTGCTATTTTAGGAGTCGGGATTTTCAAATCTCCTAAAGGATCCACAAAGCTTGCAACACTTTGATTTATTTTTTCTTTTAATTTAAATCAAGGGGGGCACTTGGTCATGACCTTGGGGATAGGGTGTGGTAATCATAAACCCTTTTATTACCTTTTTATTTTTGTATCCAGAATTCAGGGACTGTGCCCCCGCAATTTTTCTTTCTCTTGTGGCAGCCAATCTGGTTACCAACTTTGGACCCGTGAATCTGAATATAACAATAGAAGAAAAAGCTCCATCATCCAAGTAGATTACTTAATTTTTTTCTAATTTCTTGCTTTGCAAAGGATTCGCAAATCCCATATGGTACAGATATACAAAGATGTTAACACTTTAAAGCCTGCTTTGCAACGTTTGTAAAAGCTTACCACTTAAAAACTAGTGAACGAGTTTATACTAAACCAAAAAAACAAGGTTTCTGAGCAAAGTTCTAGTTTCATGCCAAGTTTGGTGTAACTCCGTTCAGCGCTTTGAGGTGTAGACACGGATGTTTTTCAGACTCCTTAATTTTGTTTCTTTCACAGAAACTACACAAAAATTGGCGTGCTGCACTTCAGATGACTATGGCAAACGAAAGCCAAGCTTTGTGCAAATCTGTACATGGGGTCCAAAGCTACAGGCAAATCAAAACATGCCTTTTCAATGGAAAGTGTGGCTGAACTATATATATATATTCCCCATTCAGGGCGAGATATTTTGTTCGTTTTATTGAATGCATTCAAGCAACATTGATATGTATTAGGTATGCTATCCTGCATGTTTAAAGATGGCCGAAACGGAATTCAACAAGGACGGTAGTCCTTTGTTAATTTAGACACTCCTAACCCACCAATGAATTTTGTATTTATGTGACGCTGTCTCGGGCTGCCGGTTGACAATGAAAAAGGCAGTCGCCGAAACGCGTCTTGTGTGCATCTAAACCCCAATAAAATTTGGGTTACAAGCTCCCGTGAGTGCTGGTACTTTGTACTTTGAAGTTGCAATATATATATATATATATATATATATATATATATATATATATATATATATATATATATATATACATATCGTTATCGATATATATATATCGTTATCCTCGTGAACAAGGTCTCGGTGGAGACTGAAACGCGTAGAGGTGTGTTGGCATGCTATGAATAAACACCCTTGAACTACATAAAGTGGATGAATTGAATTAATCTTTGACAAAGAAGCAAGGTGCATGATGGGACCGGTAGTTCGTGGCATGGGACTACTGGATGTCAGCACAACGAGTTGCAGCTGGGCCCTTCACTATTTAGGTGGGAGGAGCGCTATGAACATTAGAGGGGATTCTTTTCAATGGACTGAGGCATTTGAGAAAGGCTGTGCGCCGAAACCGGTCATGCCGAATTCTTGTGAATAAAGTGTCCAGACGAGCCCCGCTGTGTCCCTTTCTTCTTTCTTGAATGGGGGAAGCTGCTGTGATGTATTGCGTACAGCCTGTGGTGCGCTTAAAGGGACCCTTCCTGAAAGTGGTCGTGGAAAACACCGGCAAGTGGAAACTACGTGTGGAAGCTGAAGTTGTGTCCGAGGTATCGGAATTCCATGACCCCCTACTCACCTGAGGTTACCGATTTGCTGCCGCAGATTTGCGGTTCAACATTGTGGGGAGAGGCACATTCATGACAGTTGTGTCTCCAGCTGAGGTGCCGCTTCGTGATGAGGTGGGAAGTAGGGGACTCAAGGACACTTATTCCCCCAGCATATCCGTTAAAGACTTCTGCTGCAGCTCGTGATATTCCAGCCAGGTGCATGATGGGACCGGTAGTTCGTGGCATGGGACTACTGGATGTCAGCACAACGAGTTGCAGCTGGGCCCTTCACTATTTAGGTGGGAGGAGCGCTATGAACATTAGAGGGGATTCTTTTCAATGGACTGAGGCATTTGAGAAAGGCTGTGCGCCGAAACCGGTCATGCCGAATTCTTGTGAATAAAGTGTCCAGACGAGCCCCGCTGTGTCCCTTTCTTCTTTCTTGAATGGGGAAGCTGCTGTGATGTATTGCGTACAGCCTGTGGTGCGCTTAAAGGGACCCTTCCTGAAAGTGGTCGTGGAAAACACCGGCAAGTGGAAACTACGTGTGGAAGCTGAAGTTGTGTCCGAGGTATCGGAATTCCATGACCCCCTACTCACCTGAGGTTACCGATTTGCTGCCGCAGATTTGCGGTTCAACATTGTGGGGAGAGGCACATTCATGACAGTTGTGTCTCCAGCTGAGGTGCCGCTTCGTGATGAGGTGGGAAGTAGGGGACTCAAGGACACTTATTCCCCCAGCATATCCGTTAAAGACTTCTGCTGCAGCTCGTGATATTCCAGCCAGGTGCATGATGGGACCGGTAGTTCGTGGCATGGGACTACTGGATGTCAGCACAACGAGTTGCAGCTGGGCCCTTCACTATTTAGGTGGGAGGAGCGCTATGAACATTAGAGGGGATTCTTTTCAATGGACTGAGGCATTTGAGAAAGGCTGTGCGCCGAAACCGGTCATGCCGAATTCTTGTGAATAAAGTGTCCAGACGAGCCCCGCTGTGTCCCTTTCTTCTTTCTTGAATGGGGGAAGCTGCTGTGATGTATTGCGTACAGCCTGTGGTGCGCTTAAAGGGACCCTTCCTGAAAGTGGTCGTGGAAAACACCGGCAAGTGGAAACTACGTGTGGAAGCTGAAGTTGTGTCCGAGGTATCGGAATTCCATGACCCCCTACTCACCTGAGGTTACCGATTTGCTGCCGCAGATTTGCGGTTCAACATTGTGGGGAGAGGCACATTCATGACAGTTGTGTCTCCAGCTGAGGTGCCGCTTCGTGATGAGGTGGGAAGTAGGGGACTCAAGGACACTTATTCCCCCAGCATATCCGTTAAAGACTTCTGCTGCAGCTCGTGATATTCCAGCCAGGTGCATGATGGGACCGGTAGTTCGTGGCATGGGACTACTGGATGTCAGCACAACGAGTTGCAGCTGGGCCCTTCACTATTTAGGTGGGAGGAGCGCTATGAACATTAGAGGGGATTCGTTTCAATGGACTGAGGCATTTGAGAAAGGCTGTGCGCCGAAACCGGTCATGCCGAATTCTTGTGAATAAAGTGTCCAGACGAGCCCCGCTGTGTCCCTTTCTTCTTTCTTGAATGGGGGAAGCTGCTGTGATGTATTGCGTACAGCCTGTGGTGCGCTTAAAGGGACCCTTCCTGAAAGTGGTCGTGGAAAACACCGGCAAGTGGAAACTACGTGTGGAAGCTGAAGTTGTGTCCGAGGTATCGGAATTCCATGACCCCCTACTCACCTGAGGTTACCGATTTGCTGCCGCAGATTTGCGGTTCAACATTGTGGGGAGAGGCACATTCATGACAGTTGTGTCTCCAGCTGAGGTGCCGCTTCGTGATGAGGTGGGAAGTAGGGGACTCAAGGACACTTATTCCCCCAGCATATCCGTTAAAGACTTCTGCTGCAGCTCGTGATATTCCAGCCAGGTGCATGATGGGACCGGTAGTTCGTGGCATGGGACTACTGGATGTCAGCACAACGAGTTGCAGCTGGGCCCTTCACTATTTAGGTGGGAGGAGCGCTATGAACATTAGAGGGGATTCTTTTCAATGGACTGAGGCATTTGAGAAAGGCTGTGCGCCGAAACCGGTCATGCCGAATTCTTGTGAATAAAGTGTCCAGACGAGCCCCGCTGTGTCCCTTTCTTCTTTCTTGAATGGGGGAAGCTGCTGTGATATATATATATATATATATATATATATATATATACATATCGTTATCGATATATATATCGTTATCCTCGTGAACAAGGTCTCGGTGGAGACTGAAACGCGTAGAGGTGTGTTGGCATGCTATGAATAAACACCCTTGAACTACATAAAGTGGATGAATTGAATTAATCTTTGACAAAGAAGCACGGAGCTGTAAGTGCGGTGAGAAGTCCCCTTTGGGGAAAAGTGTTGTGGATATGTGGATATGTGGATATGTGGATATATGGATATATGGATATATATATATATATATATATATATATATATATATATATATATATATATATATATATTCATATATGTACACACACACATAAATATACATACATATATACATATATTTACACACACACATATATACGTATATATATATATATATATATATATATATATATATATATATATATTTGTCCTCTGGCCGAGGGCATTGTATATGATCGAGGCACTTCAACATCTGAATGACCGTCAGTGCTACAGGCGAAGTGACTGGCAAGCGGTCAGATGTGCTTGGAACGAGTACAATACTAAGTTGATATCATGGAAAAGTGCTGGTCTACTGAGTAGCGATGAATTGAGATTCCTGAAAGTTAACCATCCGACTATTCCAGTCTTCTATCTGATTCCCAAAGTGCACAAAGATCTGAACAGACCGCCTGGAAGACCCATAATTTCTGCCAAGAATAGCATGATGGAGAACACTTCGAGATACATTGACTTCTTTCTTCAAGATCATGTCAAAAACCTGCCATCATATTTGCAGGACACTGGTGATTTTCTGAGAAAGATCCAATCTGTAATATGGCAGGATGATTTTCTGTTGATAACTCTCGATGTCACTGCCCTCTACACTAGCATACACCATATGGATGGTGTTAAAGCGGTTGAACATTTTTGCAGAAAAAACCAGTCTATATGCTGCAACATAACAAAATGCTGTCTGATATGATCCTGACGTGCTTGAATAACAACTATTTTTTGTTTCAGAGTCAGGTATTTCAGCAATTGAGGGTGTGGCGATGGGGGCTTGCTTCTCCCTAGCTACGCGTGTTTGCACATGGGACTGTGGGAGGAGCAGGTCCTCAGGGCTAAATACGAAGGCACTTTGAGTAATCACATAGTGGCCTGGTATCGTTATATTGACGATTTATTTCTGATTTGGAAAGGAACAGAATCAGCAGCTAGTGTGTTTATCCAAGAGATTAATGTCAATGACCTCAACCTTGAATTTACAGCGAATGTCAGCAAGGTATCCGTCAACTTCTTGGATGTAGAGGTATACATTAAGGACAACTGCTTGGAGACAAGGTTGCATCGTAAGGCCACAGCGGGCAATACGGTTTTGCGCGCCACCAGCCACCACCCGGACCATCTGATACGCAGCATCCCTTATGGGGAGATGCTAGGTGTCAGACGTATCTGTAGTGTGGATGCTGATTGCGTGGAGGCTCAAGGTGAAAGCAAACTAAGATTCCTAGCTAGAGGATACACTGCCAAGATACTTGATACAGCGATTAGGAAAGCCAATGCTATTCCACGCCCTGTGGTATTGGGCTGTAACCCCAGACAAGTTGTATTACCAATGAGCACCAGTAACACTATTGAGCCTCCTAGATTCATTACAACGTACAGTCGGCAGCATAACAAGTTGCGTATGATTTTCAATAGAAATTGGCCGGTTGTTCAGAATGACCCAGTAATTGGTGGTACCTTACCCAAAGCTCCAGCGCTAACTTTTCGGAGAGCACGCTCTATGAGCGCTATGCTTGTTAAAAGCAGTCCTGAAATAATTTCCAACAGTTCCTGGCTGCAGACCACCAAAGGCTTCATTAAATGTGCTTCATGTAAAGCATGTAAATTGGGGAGAAGTCGGACTACATATAAAATCCCGTTTAGCAATGTCCCCGTGGTTATCTCAAAGAAATTGACGTGCAAGACCGAATTTGCTGTGTATGTGCTGGAGTGTACGTGTGGCCTGCAATATGTTGGGAGTACCAAGTTGCAGGTTCACAAGCGTATACTCCAGCACATGAGAGCGATCAGTAACAATGATGCAACATACCCAGTTGCTAGGCACTTTAAAGAAATTCATGATAGTTGCCTAGATCACTTGAGTTACTTCGTGGTGGACATGGTGCCTCCTCTACGCCGGGGGGGGTGACCGTGAAGCCTTGCTAAGAAAGCTTGAGACGAGGTATATCCTCGAGCTCGATACGAAGAACCCAAATGGGCTAAACTCAAGTGAGGATTTTTTTACTTGCCTCTGAATGTCATTTCTTCCCCCAACTATGTATTTAGCTTAGTGACAGTTGCTAGTACTATGTTTTAGGAATTGACCTGATCCCCGAGTACAATGATCTTCAGCATACGGGAGACAATAGTACTAGCTTTTTAATATTTTACGATTTCTCTATTTTTTTCTTTTCACTTCACTCCTCTTGTTTGATAAGGATGCTTAAACGTGACCAAACAGGGCAGATTAGATATAGTGGCCCAGTTAAGGGGGTTTCTTTCCCCCTCTCTTTTTGTAGTTGACTCTGGAAACATAAGTTGTGATGCCCTATCCCTACAGGCTATTTTAGATTTGAAACGGGTTCCCCTAATTACAACATAACTCTAATAGGGCCCTTCAGCACCAAGTCACCAGGGAGCTGAGGTCTAGGATACTTTTTAGATATTTATGATGTAATAATTATTCCTTTCATAGATTTTAGAGTGGTATTATAGATTGGTTGCATTTGTAAAATGAATGTAGATTTTAATCAGATTTAATGATTTTTTAAATTCTTTTCAAATGCACAATGGCTAGGGGGTATGTACTCATGAGGATTATCTTGATAATAAGGGACGGCATCAGCTCTATGATTCATCATGGGTATAAAACAGCATAAGGGTGTGTATTTTACATACTTGAATGAGAATTGCACTTTTTAATATATTTCAATCATGTTTTATAAGTTTGTATTTGATGGGTTCCTGATGTGATTCATTTTAATATTGAATATTTAGACTTGCTAAAGATGGAACTTGCCATGAAAATTTCTTGTAATAAGATCTATGCATATCTGCATTAAGCCGCATCATTTTTGCACTATTGCTTGTATTTTGCACATTGCTTTAGAGGTAATAGGTTGGGCATAGGCCTCTGCTGTCTGGATTTTAGGATCATAGATATATTTTTTTAAATATGCACTTTTGCACTTTATACAGCTAATTCGATCTAGCCGTGCACTTGCCCCACTAGGGGGAGGTATTGTTTAATGTTGCGTACTTTGCACATAAGCTCCTATGCACTTTTGCAGGTTTTGCACGTCTATTTAAATTCTAAATTGTAGATTATTCTTGAGCCACCAGGTACATGATTAATTATTCTTGTGATATGCTCATGCTGTACTGGGTTTTGATGTGTTTTCTATGTCTATTGGCCCTATGGTCACGTGATGCTCATGTTTTGCACTATAAATTTGGTGGCTTCCTGACAGCGTCATTTGATCAAGGCCCTTCTTGGGTCGAAACGCGTCATGGCGGTGCGTGGTGCCGATATGGAATGAAATAAATAATAACCTTTTGCACGAAGCAATTTTGGGTCCGTGTCCGTCCTTTCCTGACGACTTGGATGCTGTTGGATGGAGTTCTTTGTGTGTGTGTGTGTGTGTGTATATGTGTATATGTGTATATGTGTATATATGTATATATATATATGTATATATATATATATATATATATATATATATATATATATATATATATATATATATTATTGTCCAATCGCTCTGCAGCAAAGACGCACTCCACAAACAGATGGTTTCAAGGACCTTTATTTTCGTGATCGGCAATTGCGTTCCGAAATTTTCGTTGCCTTTTTTTTAGACTTCTTCTTCAGAGGCAGTGCTGGAAAATTCACGGTATTGTATGACGTACTTCTTTTAAATTGATTCCTCTTCACTGATTGGTCTGTAGTAGACTTTCTTTAGTAGATATTCCCAGTGCATTCTGTGTTTTGTAGTGCGCCATCATTATCATTATTGCTCTCAGTGAGCCCAGTGTAATTTCCATCAATTGTGCACTTGTTAAGCCCTCAGTGGGCTCGGACAGCATTCCGGTCATTAGTGAAGAAATCTGTTTGTCCCGTCGAGGTGCTGCAACGTTCCCAGCTCCTCCGGCCCCTCATCATAAGGGTGGTGCAGTCTTTCACGGCCGAAGCCGCCGTGTTTATTTTATTGTCCAATCGCTCTGCAGCAAAGACGCACTCCACAAACAGATGGTTTCAAGGACCTTTATTTTCGTGATCGGCAATTGCGTTCCGAAATTTTCGTTGCCTGCAGTCTGCCTATGAGGAAGGGCATCAGGCCCGAAACGCGTCAGGAAACGGCTGAGGTGTGGCTTACCACAAGACTTTCCCTGATCTTGAACTGCTTGCCTGCGAGTGCGTCCCGCCTAGGGGCAACCTTTTTCTTTCATGTAATACGGCCAGGCCAGGTCGTGGGATGACACCACCGCATAACGGAGCGGGTCCGCTGCTGTTTCTCTGTGAACAGCGGGATGCGGAGCAGGAAGTGATTGCTTGCACTGGGGGAAGAGACTTGGAGGTAAATCCGTGCATATAAAGATCTGTGTCAGTGTGAGAGGTCGGCAGCCCACCTGGGTGAAATTGTAGAGACTTCCAGTCCCATAATGCCTTGCTATTTACTCACCTGAGTGCAATAAAAAGAGAGGGAAAATACTGGGAGCCTTGTATGCTGATCATTTGTGCTGCAGTCTGCCTATGAGGAAGGGCGTCAGGCCCGAAACGCGTCAGGAAACGGCTGAGGTGTGGCTTACCGCAAGACTTTCCCTGATCTTGACCTGCTTGCCTGCGAGTGCGTCCCGCCTAGGGGCAACCTTTTTCTTTATATATATATATATATATATATATATATATATATATATATATATATATATATATATCTCTCACAGGGGATGCAGGGATGGGGGCTCCCGACTGTGGAGGATTTTTCTGTGGACTAAATTGGGGAGCATGTCCCGCTTACCTCTCCGTGCTGACACCATGAAGAATTTCCGGTAATACTTGCACCGAGGTGAGAAAGGGAGCAGGAGGGGAACTTTCTCCTCTGGCACTTTCTGAAGATACAGTGTTTTCAAATGAAGTGACACAGGCAGCATTTCGAGCCAAGTTTGGAGATATATTTTATGAAGCCTTACTTTTAAACGTGACTATTTTCCTTTTTGTAAATAAGTGCACTTGGACTATGCTTTATGTGATGTTTTTTTGACGCTATCAAGCAAGACAATTATGAACATTACATGACGCAGATTGTACTTGCACTACAAGTGCATTATGGGAACTGATGGTTACACTACAGGTCACGTGCCTATCTGGATTTAAGGCCTCCAGCACAATGCATCACATTTTGGCTCACCTGTGATCAAGGCTGCTGTGACAGCTGAAACGCGTAAGGAAGAGAAACCTATGCTGCCTGTTTGAAATTGCAAATAAACGCTGATGTTCTTCAGATTGGGGCCTCGACATTTCTTTTCTTTGGGATATATATATATATATATATATATATATATATATATATATATATATATATCCATCATCAAGTTGCCCTGCTGTGAGAACTCTCCATTTGTGGGACATAAATAGATAACACCATGTTTGCTCCGTCCCAAGTTTTATTCAAAAAAAATCATCCTAACGCGTTTCAAGGCCTCCTGGCCTCTTCGTCAGAGGATACAATGCTGGAAACAGAAGAAGCTGCTGCTACGGTAATTTAAACGCATGCACAAAATTTTCCACAGGTGTGTGTCTTTAAAGGCATGCTGGTACCTGTAGTTTTGATTGTGATAAACAGCGCAATATTAAACCCCAGTGGGCACTGTTAATCCAACACTACTTCACAGTCCATTAAAATACCCCAGTGGGCCTCGGGCAGAAGAAACAGGCAAATTTGCATGCAAGTCCCGCTGTGCCAGTTTCCGACGTGAGAACACTTTCCTCCGTCGCTGGCCCCGTGAAGTCTTTCACGGTGGCAAGTTCTCTGCGGCCAGGCTGCCGCATATACATCCATCATCAAGTTGCCCTGCTGTGAGAACTCTCCATTTGAGAACCTTTCTCTGGACTGACTATGCTGGTTGAAAATATTCCTGGTGCTTAACCGCCCTGCTGGAGGCTCGTTCTCGCCTCAGGGCACATTGAGATGGTGTTTGTTTGCGGCAGCCCGGCCGCAGAGAACCTGCCCCCACGGGCTTGTGGGGCCTCACAAGTGAAAAACTTCGCTTGGGATTAAGGCACAGCAGAGAGTTGAAAAACGAAAGAACCAGTCTGTTCGGCCCGGAGGCCTATTTAGGCATTTTATTTGATTGTTATTGGTCGCATGATAACAGAACCCACTGGGGGAATACAAGCGCCCGATATTATGAACTACTGGCACCAGCATGCATTGGACTATACTCACCTGTGAATAATTTACATACTGCATGCGTATAAGTGCTGGGGGCAGCATTCTCTGTTTCACGTGACTTTCCTCTGATGAAGAAGCCGTGCAGGCTTTGAAATGCGTTAGGAAGAGAACCTTTCTCTGGACTGACTATGCTGGTTGAAAATATTCCTGGTGCTTAACCGCCCTGCTGGAGGCTCGTTCTCGCCTCAGGGCACATTGAGATGGTGTTTGTTTGCGGCAGCCCGGCCGCAGAGAACCTGCCCCCACGGGCTTGTGGGGCCTCACAAGTGAAAAACTTCGCTTGGGATTAAGGCACAGCAGAGAGTTGAAAAACGAAAGAACCAGTCTGTTCGGCCCGGAGGCCTATTTAGGCATTTTATTTGATTGTTATTGGTCGCATGATAACAGAACCCACTGGGGGAATACAAGCGCCCGATATTATGAACTACTGGCACCAGCATGCATTGGACTATACTCACCTGTGAATAATTTACATACTGCATGCGTATAAGTGCTGGGGGCAGTATTCTCTGTTTCACGTGACTTTCCTCTGATGAAGAAGCCGTGCAGGCTTTGAAACGCGTTAGGAAGAGAACCTTTCTCTGGACTGACTATGCTGGTTGAAAATATTCCTGGTGCTTAACCGCCCTGCTGGAGGCTCGTTCTCGCCTCAGGGCACATTGAGATGGTGTTTGTTTGCGGCAGCCCGGCCGCAGAGAACCTGCCCCCACGGGCTTGTGGGGCCTCACAAGTGAAAAACTTCGCTTGGGATTAAGGCACAGCAGAGAGTTGAAAAACGAAAGAACCAGTCTGTTCGGCCCGGAGGCCTATTTAGGCATTTTATTTGATTGTTATTGGTCGCATGATAACAGAACCCACTGGGGGAATACAAGCGCCCGATATTATGAACTACTGGCACCAGCATGCATTGGACTATACTCACCTGTGAATAATTTACATACTGCATGCGTATAAGTGCTGGGGGCAGCATTCTCTGTTTCACGTGACTTTCCTCTGATGAAGAAGCCGTGCAGGCTTTGAAACGCGTTAGGAAGAGAACCTTTCTCTGGACTGACTATGCTGGTTGAAAATATTCCTGGTGCTTAACCGCCCTGCTGGAGGCTCGTTCTCGCCTCAGGGCACATTGAGATATATATATATATATATATATATATAAATATTTATATATATATATGTTTTATTTACCAAATGTAGACAACAGTGATAGATTCACCGTGTCTTTTCTGTCATTCTGGTTTTGTAAGTAATTGAGCCTTGGTTAAGGCTGGAAAGGCATTTCATGTTTTTGATGTATATACTGTTCACTGCCCTCCCTCTCTCACTTACCCTCACTTTTGCACATTGCTGCACCATTTCTTCCCTCTTCCCCTTTTGGGGCACCTATGCACAACTTTATTGACAAATGTGCTGTCTGTTGAACATGATAAATTATATGTTCAACTTGATTAAATATTTTCAACATGAATAAGTATTGATTGTAATTGATTTAAAAGGTGATGTTGATATTTATGTAATATTGTGTTTCCACTGGGACCACCCCCCCCCCCCTTTATGTACCATATTTTACCCAGGTCCTAGCGACATGTCTGGGTCTACCCCATTGTTTTGTAATCCCCGTGATTACAAGTTTGACAGAATTTTCAAACCCTTGGTAAACCCCTGTTTGCGTAGGGATCAAAATTCCAAGTTGGGTGGTACTTCCCATATCTGGTAATTACTGGGTGTGTTAAAGATCTCACTATTTGTTAAATTTCAGCAGGTCAAGTCTGCCAGAATTTTACAGGGAAAAAAGAGTACCGTGCCATTCCGATTTTGGGGCAGTTAGCATCAAAAACGACTTGTTATTCCCCAAAAACTCATAACAGATGTTTATCTCACCCGATAAATAACATACCCCAGTGTATCGTTACTTATTGGGTGCAATAAATAGCACCATCATTCCAACAAACTCATAACGGGGACCTTACTGTTTATCTAGCCATGATAAATTATCTGTGAGTGTGGGATTGTACATGGACCAAATATGTATCATTGTTGTTCATTCAAAATTCTTATGATGTGGACTGCAGCAGAGACTCCAAATCTACTAAAGATATCGTCACTTGCCTGTGCTTATCTTACTAGATGTATGGAGTTGTGAGAGGAGGGTTTTGGACCCCATCCAAGATCTGTTGTTGCTTGGATGTTAGAATAAAACAATAGAAAAAAATCCAGGTATTTGCTTTAGTGATACTGTTTATACAGGGCAGGAGTATTCACCGTACGCAGTTTCAAAGTACTTGAAAGCCTGGAGGTGAATTTAAGGGGCATATTTACGAGCCCCTACTGCCACCGGAGCATCACTTTTTGTGGCGCTCTGGCGGCTCAAATCACAAAATCATATCTATGAGGCCATGCAAAGCCACTATGCGTGGCTTTGAATGGCCTCATAGATATGGAGTAAAGCAAGGCAGTGCAAATCGCTGCATTTCCTTACTCTGCACTCCGAAGACGTTCCATGGGCATTGCGGTGGGTTTTTCCACACAACGCCCATAGATTTTGAAATTTTTCCAGATTTACGAGAGCATGTAAACCTGGGTAGGCGCAAAACCTTACACCTCCTAAGGTGAGGCACAACGAGGAGAAATACGTTATTTGTCCTTGTTTTTTCCTCTTATTTAGGGCCTCATTTATGGCATTTTGGCTTAGGGCAGCGCAGCAAGGCACCTTGCTGTGCTGCTCTACGCCAAAGTGAAAGGGCAGGAATGCACCATATTTAAGCAATACAGTGTATCCCTGTCCTTTCTGCCTGCGCTTGCGCTGTTTTGGCAGCTTAGCCCTAATGTAGGCACCCTTGCACCATGGTGCTAAGGTGCCTCCGTTGCAGGCAGGATTGCCTTTGTGCAGGAAAGGCATTTTCCTCTTTCTAGGTTTGCTCCAGTGCAGCACACCCATATAAAGGGGAAAAAAACAAAGAGAAGCAAACATATTTCTCCTCCTTACTCCTCACCTCGGTAGGCCTACAGATTTGACGCTTCCCCAGGTTTACATCACTTTGTAAATCTGGGGCAGCATCAAATTCCATGGTTGTTGTGTGGGAAACCCCACCGCAACGCCCATGGAACGCCTCCCAGACACAGAGTGAGGCAATGCAGCGATTTGCGCTGCTTCGCCTTACTCATGATTTATGAGGCCACTCAAAGTCACGCAGGGTGGCTTTGCGTGATTTCGTAAATCTTTATGAGAGCCCTGCATCACACATTCACCACTTTACATGGTGCAAAAGTGACACCGGGCTCTCATAGATAAGGCCCTATGTGTGCTGCATTCTGCAGCACACCTAGAAAGAGGAAAATGCATCTTCGGATTGTTTCTGTGAAGGAAGTGCACAAAAGCAATCCTGCCGACAACATGGTGCAAGGGTGCCTGCGTTGGCGCTAGGCTGCCGAACAGTGCCAGCTCAGGGGTAAAGGACAGGAATGCACCGTATTGCATAAATACTGTGAATTCCTGCCCTACGCCAAATCCCCATAAATGAGGGCCCTAGTGTGCTGAAGAAGCATTTGTGGAAAGCGCTAGAATGTGAACAATGAAAAACAAGTATCCTATGTTGCTCCATATCTTACCTACAAACGTGGCTAAGTGAATTCAGCAGGAAGCTGCTCAACTCAGACCAACGCAGCACGTGCTGCCTTAATTCGGCTTTGACCTCCCTGTGCGCTGTAGGAAATGGCAACATAGGTGTTGGCTAGTGCCGACCATTTCGTTCGCTTAATATCCCATTGCCGCTGAAAAGGCCCCAAATTGAAATGGATTTTGATCACTTTTGTGGTGAAACAACTGTGCTGGACCTGTGAGCCTTTCTCAAGCTGAAGCATTGCGTATAAGCTAACAGCTCAGTAAAAAAAGGTTTCATCTGATCTTTTGTCAATGTGAATAGCTAGATTAACAGAGGTTGAAGGTCAGGAAGGCGAGATGGGTATATATGCACTCCTCTGTGGCGGCATTTATATGAAGGATGCCTTGGGGATAAAACAGGTTAGTTGTTTAATGCACCTAGTGCTGAAAGAGCTCCATGAAGCCTGCAACATGATTGGCCCAAGGAAGCCAATGCTCTTTCGATGCTGGAGAAAAAAACATGATATTAATAGAACTATCTGCTATTTACAGAGCTATAACAGAGGAAGCAGGTATTTAAAAAAAAAAAATATTATCTCACATGTTACCAAAGTATTTGCCTTCAAAGATACTGTAACCCTGGTCCGTGACCTTTTTCATAACTACTATATTTTGTGTGTCTTCGGTCACTTACACTGCTAGGGTCCCTGTGCTTCCTCGTCAGTATATTTCATTCTTATGACAGTCACAGTATGTGGCAGGGGTTAGACCTGGGTTATCCTGGTTGCAAAACGAGACAGATGGCTGGTTACTATGCAGGGACTCGACTAATTTATTAATAACGGAACAGAGCTGGTAATCCGGTATTGTCCCCTAATATTTCCGCTGCCACATCTGTCGCACATTTAAGTCGCCCTTCTGGGAATTGTGCTTTTTATTCTGCAGGGAGCAGCTTAGAGATACAGAGATGAGAAAGCTTCAGGCCTATCTGGTTTAGCCAACATTGCTGTGTGCCTTTGTCGCGCTTCTCATCCGAAGGCTCACGAGCACCTGAATGCAGGGCGTACTAAATCTTGGCATCCATTTGCCATGATATGGCTAACAATCACCGATGACAGCAGATAGTTGACTTTGCCTTGTTTGTCACATGGCAACAGATCACCTGGGACCACAGACCATGTGGAATCTATGGTCTCATGTGGCTACGTGTCACCTGTGACTGAAGATCATGCTCAGTCTTGGCTGTGCCTTAAGTATCGCATGACCATGTGTCACACGTGACTACAGACCATATGGAATCTTAGCTTCACCCTTTAGATTATATGACCAATAATTACATATGACTGTTAAAGATAAGCTACCTTGGCTTTTTCCCACTCATGGAGGCTTGACTCTTGCACACATTTTGTACCAGTTGACAAATGTCTAGCATGTCCTGTCCAATGTCTATTCCCTCTTTTCCAGGCTATGTACGTGTGTACCTTTGACCCTGTTCTCCTCTATTTATGGTTCAGGCCATGTACTGTTTCAGTAGATCACTGCTCCCTCTGCATTGTCCTGGTTGTCCATTTGGTGTGGCCTCCAAGGGTGGAGACAAAACTTTTAATGAGGTCTGAGTAATGGTTTCCCTACAGTTAGCACAGTAATCTTATTCATTGTTATATTTACCCCATGAATCTCCAGTTTCAGATTGAACTACCCGCCCCATCTCATTGCAGACATTGATCCTGGTCCATGGTGCAGGGGTTATATCTATACCAGTGCCTTTTTTGCTGCCTACTAGGTATACCAGTTTCTGCTCTTACAAAGACTTTGGAATATATAAATATGCCTGGTTTAATGTAGAGCAGTAAACTCAATACTCTGAGGCTGAAGGAACTTTTGGTAATCTTTATGCTGTCCGTCAGGGTGGCAGAGGATCTTATGGCTGCCACCCTGACAGACAGAAGACCACCATAGTTTGAGATCACTGTCAGCCCAGCGCTCTTGTGAAGACATGGAAAGTTTCTCGCATGGCCACCGTGTTTTAGGAGGCAGTGCACCAAACTTTGCAGTTTTTCGGGAACCAAAAACTAATGGCACCCACACACCTTCTCCCAGGGTGTGGGAGTCATTATTTTCTTTTGTTCGTACAGAAAGAAATGGACATCACACACCCTTTAACTTTCACTCGCACACTCATGCTCACACATTCACACATATAAACATTCTCTCTCAAATAAACACACCCTCACCCACAAGCACACACACAACATACATTTAAAAACATTATTTTCCTGGCCTCAGATGCAGGGGAAGGTCGTATTCCAGCTAACTGTACTCGATTTATTATTGCACTAATAATGTATAATTATATTTTATTCACTATTAGTATAATAAAACAATTGAGAGGAAACAAGCAGAGTTGAACCCCAACCGACATCCATATGGATGAGCTGCCCCTGTACTCCTGGTACTGATTTTGCCACCTCTAAGGCCAGGGGGTCGCAAAGGCAGTGCCAAGGGGTCACAAGAAGCAAGCAGCTGTGACCCCTGGAGACCCCTAAATGACGTTCATGGCCGCCATCAGAAAACTGACCATCCACCCAGCTCAAAAGAGAACGGGTGGACCAAGGGTTTGGCGGACAGGGTACTCTGTAATGTTTGTGATGGAGAACCGTACCCACCAAACTTTAAATTAGGCCTTCTGTCTCTAATAAATCCTGGATAGATTCTTGTAAAAGCGAAGATCAAGTATAACATTCTGCGCCGGATTACTAAGTCTTTATAAGGGTCTACTTCTACCTACCAGAAATGAAATTGAAAAGCAATGGTGATTTTGCCTCACATTCATCTTATTCACTTAAGAATCGGGTGTATAGCTGTGATTTAGAGATCACCAGTGATCACATTTTTCTCCCGTGATGTTTCCATAGTGACCTTCAGTCTCAAGTAACTCCCACCTTTGAGAGAAGCCATTTTGTTCACTTCATCGTGAGTACCAGCCAGTGCCTTACAGTAGCTGAAGATAGTGAATCGTCATCCAAGAGTCATTGGTTGCACTGTAAACCTCATGATTTCCATTTGCACCTTTATAATCTGCTTCTTTAAAACATAAAAATGTAGCATTTGCTTACTTATTTTATAATACTCATCCTGGGATTTCAATAGGGTCAAAGGCAACGTGCCTTTTGATATGATGTCTTTTCCTGTGATTCAAAATGAGCAAAGGGCATATGTGATCACTTCAACCTACACTATGATGTTTTTGATATTAAGTCTGTGGTTTGTTCCCAGGAGGAAGAGTGAGCTAGTGTGACCACTTCTATAGAATATGACTCGTTATTTCGCATACCATTACTTCGCAGCTTTTCACTTCGATGTTTTTACTTAGCAAATACCGTTACAACGCAAGTTTTTAGTTCGCATACCTTTACATTGCAAGTGTTAATGTATGCGAACTAAAAACTTGCCTAGTAATAAAAACAGACATTTACCCTGCTTATTTTTCCTAACCCCTTTTTTGAATATAAAAAAAAAAACAACACTACACTAAACACTAAATACAAATACACTTCCCTACACATCACAAACTCTAAACCACTACCCAAACCCTCAAACACTACACTACCCTACACTACTCAAACACCACTACACTACCCTAAACCCTAAATCACTACCCCCAGCACGACCCTGCCCCTACCCCCATTCCTGTCCCTACTCCCAAACACTAACCTGCACGCACCCCCGACACTACCCTAAACCCTAAAACACTACCCTACACTACACAAGAACCACAACCCTACCCTAAACCCTAAAACACTACCCCCAGCACAACCCTGCCCCTACCCCCAAGACGGTCCCTACACTGAAACATTACCCTGCACGACCTCCCGACACTACCCTAAAGCACTACCATACACTACACTAACACCCCAACACTACCCTAAACCCTAAAACACTACTCCCATCTCGACCCTGCCCCTACCCCCAAGACTGTCACTACACTTAAACACTACCCTGCACGACCCCCTGACACTACCCAAAACCCTAAAACACTACCCTACACTACACTAACACCACAACACTACCCTAAACCCTAAAACACTACCCTAAACTAACACCACAACACTACCCTAAACCCTAAAACACTACCCCCATCACGACCCTGCCCCTACCCCCAAGACAGTCCCTACACTGAAACACTACCCTGCACGACCCCCCGACACTACCCTAAACCCTAAAACACTACCCTACACTACACTAACACCACAACCCTAAACACTAAAACACTACACTACACTAACACCACAACACTACCCTAAACCCTAAAACACTACCCCCAGCACGACAGTGTAGTGTAGCTCCTATTTCCCTAATAGGCTCTGCGCATTGGAATAATATATCCTATAGGTTTGACATAGGACTAAGGTCAGTATGTCCCTATCGAGTATATTAAACTTAATTACTTGTGCCAGCTAGCTCAGAGGCCACTAGAAACTCCTTGACAACAAGACGGGAGTAGTTTCTGGCAGCCACAAAACATGACCACTGTGTTTCCCTTTAGAATCAGAACGTGTCCCAGAGTCATGGAAACAATAGATAACTATTTCACTCAGCTCAGCCGTGCATGCTTAGTTTTCTCCAAGTTACACAGAAAGAAATAGACGGGCATTTCAATAAAGGATTTATTGAACAGTCTTGTTTCTGGTGTAAGTAAAATGTGCTGTTACGATCACAAGACAGTATGCGAGATAAATAATGTACAGTGTGAGCAGTAGAAATAAATAATACTGCAATAGCATTATCTTTTAGTACATAAGCTGTTACATAAATAACACAGACTAAAAATGCGAGTACTCATACGATGCGTTGCTAAGCTAGTTCTACCCCAATGTGCCTAACCTAACTTAGGTGTAGGGAGAGGTATGAAGTAGGTGAAGTATTCCTTACTATGGTATACTAAGAGTACGCTAAGCCTAGTAGCCTAGTATGCCAAGAGTCCCTCTAGGTTCTAATCAGCTCCATACCTGAAGAATGAGAGAGGTTGGAATCTCTTTGCCAGACTCGAACTCCAACACCCCGCAAGGGAAGTTAGATCACTGGAAGCTGGACTCTCTGCGTGCAGGGATGACAGCGTCTTCTCAGTGCGTCAGGCCGGGATACGGGCTCCTCTGAAGTCGAGGTCTCCTCTAGTTTACAAGGGCTAGGGAAGGTATATTTATACCTGAGAGTACCTAGGAATGTTTAGTATTGACGTGAGTCGGACAGCGAAAGACGTCATGAATGAACCCCTAAGGAATAACGGTTCATACATAATATATGAGACCTTGAAGAAATCAATAGTCCTGGACTAGGGAAACTCCCGCAGCCTAAGGGTCTGTTCTTCATGTACTCGTTGTGACGTTAGGGTGGACGGATGTCGGAGACCATGCCTGTATTTGGAGTGCATGGTTTAATGCCTAAATAAGGCCTGGGAATTTATGCCTATATAAGGGCAGGGCGAATTGTGCCTATATAAGGACATGATACTGGAAAGCCCGTTTATGGACACCCTAAGAGGAATACAACACCCACTCCACTTTCGTGTATACGATAATACTAAAATGCGAAACATTTAAAATGCTAAACATAAAATGGAGTACCGCATATTTTTTTTTTTTATATTTCTTAAAACCGTGTAAAAAGGCATTTAAAAAACCTATTAGAATGCAAAAAGGTACTGTACATTTGAAGCATTGCTTTTCATTTCAGGCATAAAGTTCGAAAATAAATGCAATTGGAATGAAATAAGCAGTAATATTTACATGTGACAGAAAATGATCGATAAGTTGTTCAAAAATTCAAAGTCATTTCATGTCATGAAAAATAATGAACTGTTTGAGACACACAAGATGACTAAGTGTCTGTGGAAGTACCGCCAAGTCTGTACTATAAGGCTAGTTCTACTTTAAGCAGATTGAAGTGCCATTTTCGTTCGAAAAATGGGAAAAAGTTCAATTTTGGTAGAGTTCCAAGTTTTTGTAGAATGAAGGCCAAATTGTTACTGCATCTCTGGAACACTGTATGCTGAATCAGAGTCAGTTTACGGGTCTGGTGTAAACATGAGATCATCTATTTCTATAGACAAAACATCATCCACTGTAGTTGGTGTTAGTCGGAAAACCTCGTGAAGCAGGTTAATCGCACAGAGATGTGAAGCATCGCTTTCAGCATTGGTCGCCGCAGCAATGTTCGCGTCCGTTGTTACCTGTGTGCCTGTAGATCTTTCTCGTACCTCAGCAGCAGCCGGAAGCGTCTGTGAGATCTCAATGAATGCTGACATCAGGATAGGAAGCCTCTGGGGACAACACATAGCATGGGCCGTTATCTGGTCCAGCAGAGTATCGACATCCGTTGGCGTATCCGATGGAAATGTTAGACAGGTGTCCAACACGCATTCTACACCGCATAGCAGGCATCGTAGAACAGGTAAGATGCAATCTTGCCAGATTGGTCTGAATGACAGGAACCACGTGGTATTAAGGTCCCGTAGACGATTTATGCCCAAAAGCTCTACTATTTGCTCACTGCACTTTCGTTCAAGGAGAGCTTTCTCCATTTCGCTTGGAGTGATGTCTGCGAATAGGCTGGCCATAGCGCAATAGCAGGAAGAGAAATAGAATTCCGGCAACAAGTGCTAGAATTAATGGTATGCCACCAAACACCGAATGTGCAAAGTTCGGGATGATTCCGAGTATTGCCTGGAAAGGTGCTAACAGACCGGAGCAGATGCTCTTAAATACATGTACAATTCCTGTTGTATCAGACATATTGAAGATTCGTCCTAGCATTTCCACGAAATGTATAGGGCAGTTTGTACGTATTAAAGTCTGTATCTCAGCCGAAGTCCTTGCTATTTGTAGATCATAGGTTTCTTTGGCCGAGGTCAAAGGCACTGTTTGCTGTAAAAGCATGGCTTTCATTCTGCTCAAAGTATCAAATCTTATAAAAGAGACGTTCAGCGAAGGCCATAGAGGCGACTCCTGACTGTGTCTATTGAGGCAAACAATACTTGCATACAGCAAGTGACCCTGGAGTTGACCGTTACTAGATATGGGATGCCTGGCAGCATGCCGCAGCAACTCTGATCATTCAACATGAGGTAACTCCCATTAGAAAGTTGTCCAAACGTTGGATTAATCACAGCAGCTGGTGTATCCTGCTGATGGCAAGACAAATTAGCCACAGAACCATTACAAGCCCCGTGTAAGGAAATGTCTTGACATATAAGTGAACCACTCAGTGCCCGTCTACAGTTTGTACCGCTTAAAAACACTTCACGATCCCCACTCCAACATCTATATGTATACGGTAAATCCCAAGATGTCTTAATGTATTCCTTACCCAACCTTTCATATTTGCCTGCTTGCATTTGTCTGAGGCAATACTGAAACTGAAAAGTAGTCACAGGTAGTGTGATTTTGCCATGAATAAGCCATTCTGTAGCTGGTTTTTCTGCCACTGTGAATGGTAACTTTTCCAGTTTTTCAATGCTTAGCACTGTATACCTTGCTCCTGTTTGTGCCAGTTCGATCTGTTTATCAGTTAGATTGTATTCTGCAAACAGAGCCGTTGTGTTGATGAAACGCCAAGGCACATAGCCAGCTCGCAAAGATTGCAGCGTCCAGCTTAATAACATAATAGAACGTAATTGAGATTGGCCTTGTTGTAACATCGCCAAATCTTGTTCTAGTATGTCGATAGCAGAGGATACAATGCCATCCAATGAATATATTCTGGAGGACAAAGTTGTTAACCCATTGTCGACCACAGAGAGTGTTTTCTCTAAATTAATACGATCAAGTTCACGTATTCGTTCTGCAGCCTCCATCTGTGATACTTTCCATGCTTCATTGTAAGCAGCATAAATGCCGGCATATATGAAACGTTTTTGACGCGGTTTTCTTGGTCCAAGCAAGAATTCCCTAAGGTCTGCGTCCTTTTTAAGTAAGGTTAAGTGTTGTTTCACATCCTGTAGTGTAGACTTATGCAGCCAATCGAGGCATAATTTTCCTACACTGTATGTTGTTACTACCCCCGGATGTCGTCTTTGGACGTATCTTGGGTCTGGCCTATTAATAGTAAAGCCCTGAGTTTTATTCAGGAATCTTTCCTGACAGTTATTCGTGTCTGTGGGCCAGATCAACCATTTTTTCCAATCAGGATTAGATCTGTTGAGTTGTAGTATATTGTCAACTGTCACCACTGCCTGTGTATCGTTATTTCTTGCAGGTGCTGGTACAGAAGGTGTGTCCATCTCTTTGATCTTGGCTAATCCAAGACAAGATGTTTGTTGGATTGTTTCATTCAAAAACATTATTTGTTCAGGGATGATGCAGGCTCTAAATAAAGCTTCTATCCCCTGCACTTGCCATTCTTTAGTACCCCACACAGTTTTTGTGTCTATTGTGTCTTTCCAAAATTCGAAACCCTGTCTAGACAGTTGGGCATTAAATAATGCAGAATAAATCTGTTTTGTATTTGTTAACATAATTTTCAGTCCTGTCTTGTTTACATTTTTATAGTAAAACATTTCTGGATCTGATGTATTATAACCTGAAAAATATGGAAATTTACTAGCAAATGTTTTTGAACTACCTTTAGGTGGTGTAGGACAATGTTCCCATTGGTTAAACATAAACACATTTCTTGGATATGCAGATTTATGCAAATAATGATGACCATAGTGGTTATAACAATACAGTTGTTCATAGTCTGATGAACCCTCTAAATATTCATTTTTAGAAAATGCAGCAGATTTTTCTAGGTCAAACATAATGTCATTTACAGTCTACAAGTCCCAATCATCAGAATAGGTACTGGAAGAGAGTAGATCACTTAGTGAAATTTTAAACAAATGTGGAATGTTCAATTGTTCCGTCGGACCGAATATATCAAAATCTGTTTTGTCCCACACTATACCATCCTGTATAGGAACAGCTGTGATGTTCACTGATGACAAGTCTCTTGCTTCACGATGGGAAGATTTATGAGGTTTCAAAAGTACGTTCACGTCTTTTCCTTCAGTGTTCACATGGATGTATCTGCCACTTATAAGCACGCTCACAGTTGTAACTAAAGCTAGCCAGAGCAGGAAAACAAAAAGTCCAGATATAATCCAGAGTTCAATCCATGGAGAAACCAAATAAGTCTTTTTCAGAAAGTGAAGAAAGTCTTGTACTTGCTGCTTGAATTTGAAAGATGCTGGTGTCGTTTCAGGTTCACTGGGATCTTCTGAGAACGTATCAAAGTTAATGAAATAGCCAGAAGCAGTTCTGTCAATTGTTGGAATTGCATCAGGATTTGTAGAAATCACTGGAACCAGTCGATCACGTGCTACGTTGGTGTAGACAGGTGTATTTGGACGAACTGTTACTTGGTTGTCAAGAGGGATGAGTTCCATAGCGTTGTTGCTTAGTCCTTCATCTGTTACTGCTGAATTCTCGATGGTTATCAGTCTTTCAGTCTGAACCTCTTGGATAGTAGCGAGAGGAGTGCGTCTGCTACTAGGTCGGAGTCCACGAGGCCTACTATTTAGTATTGGCCACATACTGTGGTTTGATCAGGTCGATGGACACAAATCTTTTCTCCTTTCTTCCAGCAAGGGCGGCAGAAGTACTGTTCTTGTTCCTTGAACTGCTAGGACAGGTACTGGTTGTCTGTAAGAAGGTCCAAATTCCTTCTTGTCCGCAATTTTTTCTCTGACTAGATCCCCAACTTTTGGAATCCAGACAGGCCTTGCTGGGACCGCCGATTTTTCCCCAGTGGTGGTTGGCTGTAGGAATACTTTGCTTTGTTTCGTTCTTAACTTGTTTAAGTCCTGTAAAACAGCCAAACGATCTTTGATATCAAAAGGTTTATTTTCCACCACTGTGCCTACGTGTTCAAGGTCCGGTACCCACATTCTTGTCCCAAATAGGACCTCATATGGAGTGACCCCCTAGAGAACTTCTTGGCAGATTATTCAAAGAGCGTTGTACCCCACTAAGGTGTTTGACCCACCCGTCACCCGAACCTAATACTCTAGCTGTTATAGACTGCTTTATGTCTCGGTTTTTCCTTTCCACAACCGAATTTCCCTCAGGATGGAATGGAGAGGAGTACCGCAATGCAACGCCCAGACTGGCCATGGCTTCTTTGTAAGCCCTAGAGCTAAACGCAGGACCCTGGTCAGAATGTAGCGTGCCTATTGCGTATATGCCGATAAAGACTCGCAAATCTTTTATAACAGTTCGAGCGTCAGCTGAGCTCTGAGGCCATAACCATAGGAACCTAGAGCAGGAATCCACTGCAACCATGATGTATTTATAGTTACCGTCCCTTTGCAAGGGACCGCAGTGGTCCAGGTAAACACAAGCTAATGGTTTGTCTGAAATTAACAGGGGTGTCTGCGCAGGACGTTTCACTGTTGAGACTTTCATCTGTTGGCAAATATCACATTCTAAAACATAGTTTTTAGTTTGTTTCCGAATGCCAGGCCACCAATATCTTTGCTTGAGTAAAGATCCTGTCGCTGAAACACCTGCATGGGCAGAAGCTATCCCTTCGTGTGCTGCTAGGATAAGTCCTAATCTGCGTTCCTTGTTTGGAATTACCCTATCCCCCACTCCAGGGATTCGAGCAAAAGGAACGTTGTTCGCATCAATTACATAAGAGTACTTGAGTGGAAACTTTTTGGTAACGCTGCACTGCTGCCTTTGCTTGAAGCATTGACAGCCAACATTATCTCACCGTCTATTTTCGTTTTTGAACGAGTGATCGCAGCTACGGAAGCCGTTTGCACAGCCCCCTTTGCGGCTTCGTCAGCCAATGAATTCCCTGCAACGTGAACGCCATCACGTTGATGACTCAGTGTATGGATCACGTGAGCCTTTGGTAGTTCGTTTTTCAACTGAACTACTTGTTCCCAAAGCATTTTGTGCTTTATTGTGCCTCCTTTCGCATCTTTGAAACCATTTTCAAGCCAGTTTTGTATATAGTCATTATACGACTGAACACAGTAAAAGGAATCGCACACTATCAGTGTGGGGAATTCTCGATCTGTACTTTCAAGTGCCAGTTTGAATGCTTGTAGTTCAGCTCGCTGAGCTGTACAATTCCCTAGAGATTGTGTTTTAGTGACCATAGGTCTGAAGATGCCATTTCGCATGCGACCTTTAACGATTGCACACGCAGCACTGTAAGCTTGCTTACTCCCTATTGCAGGTTGTGCGGATCCGTCAGTGTAAATTATAAATTCGTACTGATCGAGAGGCAGAATTTCAGTAGGCAGAGGACATTCTTGTTCATATTGCAGGAATGCTTGTGTTTTTAAATCTGGATCAAAAACATATTCAACATCTGTTGCAGCAAGAGAATTAACCCATTGTATCCATCTTGGATGTAATGCTTTAGCATTTGGAATGCTAGCTTTTGTGACCGCTTCTAAAGCTGGTACTGGGGTTACGACAATAATGTGTTTCCCTTGGGCTAAGGCTCTTTCTTTTGCTACAGCGGTTTGAACTGCTGTTAGAATTCTTTCAGTTGAACTGAAGCGCATTTCCGCTTGTGTGTACAAATGAGATTTGTATGCTATTGGTATTTTCTCACCCTCATTGAAAGTTAAGTAGGTGAATCCGCATTGACCCGAAATTATTCGGATCACCAAATTACGTTGACTTACGCGTGTTTGTAAGTGATTTTTTGCTAACATGTTAGCCTGTAGTGAACGCAAGATTTCTGTGTGTTCCTGTGTCCAGTTTCTGATCGAAAAATCAGGTTTGATTAATGCGTAGAGAGGTTTAACCCTTTCTGCGTAATTTAGAATGTATGTTCTTCCAAAATTTAGGAAACCCAGGATGGATTGTAAGTTTTTAGCGTTTTTGGAGGTTGGAGCAGCGCACACTTTTCTAAAAAGTTAGCTGCCAAGCTCTTGCCTTCACTTGAAAGCTCATATCCTAGAAATAGGACATTGAGATGGGCAATTCTGGACTTTTTAAAGTTGAACTTGTAGCCCTCAGAGGCGAAACCCAGTATAATGGTGCTCACCCTGTTCAAGTGTTTTTCCAGGTCATCGTCTGTCAGATAAATGTCATCGACATAGGACAATGCCTCATTGTCATAAATTTGTAGTAACTCCGTTACCCTCGCTGAGAATAAACCTGGGCTATTCTTGAACCCTTGTGGGAGTCGACAAAAGTGACGCTGGGTCCCCATTATGGAGAATGCTGTTAAGTACCTGCTTTCAGGTGCTATGTTTTGACAAAAGAAACCATTTGAGATGTCTAATGTTGTTTTATATTTTTTACGCACAATGTTATTCATTAATGCTGTGCTATGTGTATTTTGCACTGCAAAAGTTTTTGAACAAGTATTTAGGTGTCTGTAGTCTAAAACTAGACGATATGTATTGTCTGGTTTGGAGACAGGAAACAAAGAATTGTTCATTGAGGAGGTGCATGTTTCAATCACCCTTGGTATTCAAGTTGATCTAAGATCTCCCTGACCTGTTTTTTAGCTTCTTGCTTTATTGGGTACTGCCGTTGTGCAGTTGGTTCATGTTTCAGATGTATTTTATGGTGAGGTGAATCCTCATCCCATCCTACATGATTTTTATATAATGCTGGGGCCTGGGCCACTGCCCATTTCCTGGCATATGTATATTTTAGGTTTATTGGAATATGGTTGGAGAAGGCAGGCATAATAATGTCCTCGCCATGTGGGCACTCCCTGACAAATTGTGGTGGCCAGTCCTTTTCTGCTAGAAGTATGTCATAGCCCTTTGATAGTCTTTCCCAAAAAAGTGCTTTCACCTGTCTAGGTTTGTCTCCCTCCATCCGTAGTGTTATTTCATATAACTTTTGTGGAGTACTAACCCTGGTGTCTACAGTCTCGACTGTAATGTACTCATTCAAGTCCACTATCTCCAGAAGTTCCCTCAGGTTCTGGCGAACTATTGTGACTTCTGCTGCACTGTCCAGCATGGTCTGAGCCCATTCTCCATTCTTGAGTTGTGTTCTCAGTATTCTCGGCATGTCTGATCTTTAGACCTGCTACTTTCTTTTTGGAGAATTGAGGTTTTACTTTAGTTTTTGGAGCGTGTTTGTCGTCTTTCGATTTCACACGTTCTTCTCTGTGTTCCGTCCGTCCTCTTCTTTCCGAAGTCTGTGATGAGATCTGAAAGGGACGAGAGGAACGTGTATCAGTATCTTGATACCTATCAGGTTTTCTCAAATTATCCCTATTCCTGAGGTTATACCTCCTTTCAGAGGGCTCCTTTTGAGGAGACCTACCTCGGGATTGAGAACGTTTCTCGTTTGATTTTTGTTTAGTAGTATCCCACTTCTTTTTAGAAGATGTAGGAGTTTGTTTAATTGAGTCCTTCTCAGGACTTTCAGATAGCTTCGGCTTCACTGGTCTTCCACCCAAACTATCTCTGCCTAATTCTGCATAAGATTGTTCTATAATTCTGGGTAGCTCTGTTTGATGTTCTGTAACATCAAATTCCCTTAATTTTGGGCGGATCGCCACTGCTGCTGCCTCCCCTTTAATATTAGATAATATTATTGTTGAGACCTGGTCGAAATTTTTCAGTAATTTCATACCTAAATTTAGAGCAGGCTCTGCCCCGTATTCGTTTTGAATTTGTTTCAGGACATCAGGTATTACCGCAATTGACGGAATGCCATGTGTTTTGGTATAGATGGCAGCAAAGACTGAGCCCCAAGTGGTGCAATCTTCCAGTTGTGGTGTGATCCCCATTGGTAAACTGATTGTCAGTATTCTGTGTTTCGCATACGGGCTTGTATTTGGAAATACTGCTTCGATTTGAGTAATTTTTTGAGCTATCCAGAAAGGAATTTGCTCACGTTTTGTGGGCATTTTACCCATGACTGCGTATAGAGTCTGTGGTGTAATTTTTAGTGTATTCCCCTGTTGAGGAGTTTGATTTGGAAGTGTTAATGGTTGCTGGACTGTAAAAGTCCGCATGACATATTGGACCAATTGTCTGTAAATTTTTATTAACTCTGTGATTTGAGTAAGTAGTTCCTCATCTGACATTATATCCAGTTCAGGATGAGGTGTATAGCCGGCTAGAATCGGCCATGTTGCTCCTGGTCTACCTATTGGACCGAGCCTAGTAATGTTTTTGTGATGTTTTAGGGCGCCTTTAAACCAGAGCTGATGCTCCTGGTATGTTAATGGAATTTCTATATCCTCGAAAGGAATGTATTCCTCTGGTGGATCATCTTCTTTGTAGAAGTGAAACATGTGTGTTACTGAATTGGATTCAGGAAATATTACCCATGAATAGAATACCTCTGTCTGAAAGGATTCATGTGCCTCTATCACGAAAACTGCTCTACCGCCTCTTGGTGGTAGGCAATGTTTTATAAGTTTTAGAGTGATGGCTCTTCTTAAGTTTGGAGCGATGTCTATAACACCCTCCTCGGTTTCATTTAAACCTGTATTGTTAAAAACTGCTGCTTGGGCTTGATCAGCCGCAGCTCCACCGTTTCGGTGTTATTGTCATTGTCAGGCATTTTTTTGTTTGAAAAATGTAGAACAAGTTTCAAGGAAACAAAGATAAGGTGCACAATATTTTGGAACACTGTATCCTTCAACGTTGAGCTAACCAAACAGCTAATATATAGGGTACTGCCCTATGTAGCCGTGGCGGATACTAAACCCTGCCCACTCCAGACGTCTTTTGGAGTATATGGGTAGGGGTCTTGAGAGAAAAGAGCACGGCTGAGTTACTCAGTATCTAACGTTGAATTACCGCCTTACCAAACGTTGGGCGCCTTGTAGTGTAGCTCCTATTTCCCTAATAGGCTCTGCGCATTGGAATAATATATCCTATAGGTTTGACATAGGACTAAGGTCAGTATGTCCCTATCGAGTATATTAAACTTAATTACTTGTGCCAGCTAGCTCAGAGGCCACTAGAAACTCCTTGACAACAAGAAGGGAGTAGTTTCTGGCAGCCGTAAAACATGACCACTGTGTTTCCCTTTAGAATCAGAACGTGTCCCAGAGTCGTGGAAACAATAGATAACTATTTCACTCAGCTCAGTCGTGCATGCTTAGTTTTCTCCAAGTTACACAGAAAGAAATAGACGGGCGTTTCAATAAAGGATTTATTGAACAGTCTTGTTTCTGGTGTAAGTAAAATGTGCTGTTACGATCACAAGACAGTATGTGAGATAAATAATGTACAGTGTGAGCAGTAGAAATAAATAATACTGCGATAGCATTATCTTTTAGTACATAAGCTGTTACATAAATAACACAGACTAAAAATGCGTGTACTCATACGATGCGTTGCTAAGCTAGTTCTACCCCAATGTGCCTAACCTAACTTAGGTGTAGGGAGAGGTATGAAGTAGGGGAAGTATTCCTTACTATGGTATACTAAGAGTACGCTAAGCCTAGTATGCCTAGTATGCCAAGAGTCCCTCTAGGTTCTAATCAGCTCCATACCTGAAGAATGAGAGAGGTTGGAATCTCTTTGCCAGACTCGAACTCCAACACCCCGCAATGGAAGTTAGATCACTGGAAGCTGGACTCTCTGCGTGCAGGGATGACAGCGTCTTCTCAGTGCGTCAGGCCGGGATACGGGCTCCTCTGAAGTCGAGGTCTCCTCTAGTTTACAAGGGCTAGGGAAGGTATATTTATACCTGAGAGTACCTAGGAATGTTTAGTATTGACGTGAGTCGGACAGCGAAAGACGTCATGAATGAACCCCTAAGGAATAACGGTTCATACATAATATATGAGACCTTGAAGAAATCAATAGTCCTGGACTAGGGAAACTCCCGCAGCCTAAGGGTCTGTTCTTCATGTACTCGTTGTGACGTTAGGGTGGACGGATGTCGGAGACCATGCCTGTATTTGGAGTGCATGGTTTAATGCCTAAATAAGGCCTGGGAATTTATGCCTATATAAGGGCAGGGCGAATTGTGCCTATATAAGGACATGATACTGGAAAGCCCGTTTATGGACACCCTAAGAGGAATACAACACTGCCCCTACCCCCATTCCTGTCCCCACTCCCAAACACCACCCTTCAAGACCCCAGACACTACCCTAAACCCAAATACACTACTCTACACTACACAAACACAACTACACTACCCTTAAACCAAAAAGACTACCCCCTGCACGACCCTCCCCTAAACCCTTAAATACTACAGAGCCCCTCTTACCTCTCTCTCCTCGGCTCCTCGGTTCCTGTCTTCTCTGGCTTCCTGCGTCGTCAGTGTTGCACGTCGTTGTGATGAAACGGAAGCGCGTCCGTTTCCACACAACGATGTGGATAGCCTTTACTTCACAAGCGTTACAACGCATGCGATGTAGCAACTTGCGTAGTAAAGGCTACGTGTTGTAACATCGCATGCGTTGTAACGCTTGCGAAGTAATGGTACACGGTGTAACAGCCGCGTAATAATGGATGTTTACCCTTCTATAGTGCACATTTAACATTATGCAGTGCTCATGTAAAGCGATCCAAAACCCTTGAGCTGATTTTGCTCTATATAAAAAAACGCAACACAGAGTGGGGCAGGAGTTGAGGTAGTCTGCAAAGAAATGCCCTCCTATGTGCTGCAAGTACAAGAAAAAGTAAATTTGAGAGTGTGATCAGTGGAAGGACACTGGACAAGGAAGCCATACTTGTGGAATGCTCCAGGGGAGGGACAATCACAGAAAGAGGAAGTGAGGCCTATATGCACTGACCAAAGAGAAGCAAGGAAATGAGAATGACGATGAAGCCAACAAATGGTAAGCAATGGGTGGGCTCTAAGCCCCCTGTAAGTAAGCAAAGTGTTTCGCAAGCAACAGAGCATGTGCTGTTTCAGGCTAGACCTAAAAATGCAACCGCATTATTGACTTATTTTAAATATTTAATTATTTTAAATATATTAAATTAAATTAAAATTATTTTTCTTAAGATTTAAATAAAAAAATCCCACCTGAAATATAAAATGTATTTATATTTATTATGTAATATAAAGTTATGTACAAAATAAATTTAAATTAATGTAATTAATTTTTAAATAGTTACATTATTGTTTAAATTTAAAAAATGATATGAACATATTTTATAATAAACTAATAAATATATACTTTGTATATGTAAATACGTTAATTTAATTTAATTTAATTTAAAATTAGTACCTAAGGGCATTTATTTTAATTAATAACACATAAAGAAACCCCTTTGTCTAATTCAGCAAGGTAGGTGTTAGAAATGGGATCTCTAGTTGGCAAGGGCTTGCACCTTTGTCCAAGTAGGGACCCTTCTTCCTAGTCAGGGTAAGGGTTGTTACACTCGTGAAGTAACCCCTGCTCACCCTCGTGGTAGCTTGGCACGAGCAGTCAGGCTTAATTCAGAGGCAGTGTGTAAAGCATTTGCACATAACCAACAGTAATACAGTGTAAGCACTACAAACGAACACCACACCAGTTTAGAAAAATAACCAATATTTTATATACTCAAGACAAGACCAATTACGACAAAAATCCACAATACTATACTTTAAAAATGAATGCTTGATACGGTAACTTCTTCTTTGCAGGAATAGCACAAAAGCAAAGTTCGTACGAGTCGGTAGCTCCGTCCGAGCCTACCGTGATGCTGAAAACCACAGAGTCTAACAGTTCCAGCCGACCGCGTCGATACGGGCCAGCAGAGTCGTGAACAGACTCGGTTACAGTACCTTTCTCGTTGTGGCTGGTACGGAGTGTACGAGCCGGTCGGCGTTCGTCGCGGTTGCGGTGCAAGACGGAGCGATGCAAGGTGCGGTGTCCCTTGATGCGGTGCAGGCAGCGGCTCGATGAGCGTCGTGCAGACGGAGTCGGTGAGTCCAAGGCGTGCGATGCAGGGTGAGACGATGCTCGATGCGGTGCTGACAGGTTGCAATGCAGGCGACCTAGCCGGAGTGCGGGAGCTGGCGTCGGACAGCGGTGCGAGTCGGAGCGGTGCGTCGCAGACGTGCGAGCGGTGCCCCAAATGCGGTGCGGTCTCGACTCTTGAGCCAGTTGCAGCGACAGTGTCGGTCTGGTCCGGCTGGCCCAGTGAAGCGATGCGATGCGAACTGCGGTGCCCACAGGTCACGGTGCAAGCAGCGGCTCGATGTTGGCGGCGTCGGACGTCGCCCACGGTGAGACCAGGGTTGCGATGCGAAGCGGGGCGATGCGGTCTGCGGTGCAAACAGGTCACCGGCCAGGGATGGATTCGGTTGACGGAGTCGGTTGCAGTTCCCTTCCTCTGTGGCAACTGAAACAGCGTTCCAGAAGCGGTACCCAGAGGCTTGTGAAGTCTTTGCAGTCCCTGAGACTTCTTAACAGGAGGCCAGCTCGGTTCCTGGCCCTTGGAGATACTCAGCACAAGTTTGTAGAAAGTTCAGTCCAGTCCTTTCACTGCCCAAGGCAGAAGCAGCAGCTGCAGGCCAGCCCAACAAAGCAACAACACAGCAAAGGGGCAGTACTCCTCCTGGCAGCTCTTCCAGCTCTTCGTCTTGGCAGGTTCCTTGATTCCAGCGAGATCTAAATTCATGGGGTCAGGGCCCCAATATTTATATCCCAAATTCCTTTGTTCTCTGAAGGCAGAGAGGCCTTCGCCTAGTCCAAACCAGTTCTGGAGCACTTTGTTGACAAGTCTCCGTCCCTTCTTTCAGTGAGTAGGCCAGGGACATCAGACGCACCACAGGAGGTGGAGCCAGCATTGTGGAGGGAAGGCACTGTCCTATTCAGGGCCCAGGTGCGACCCCTCCCACCCATCTACAGGTCGATCTGGCTATTCAGCCCTGCGCTGACTCACCCTATCTCCTGGCATCCCCCAGCCCCTGTCACTCACATTCCAGACAAGGAATACACAACCTCGCAGAGGCAGGCTTGGATGGTTAGGCAAGAAAATACCCACTTTCTAAAAGTGGTATTTTCAAACACAGAATGTTAAAACCAACCTTACTAAAAGCTGCATTTTATCATTCTGAGTCCAGGCATACTAAACTCGAATTTCTACCATGTTCCCGGGGTCAGTTAGGATTATAAGCTGTAATAATCAAAACTGCCCGTTCTGGCCTACGGGGAACAGGTAGCCTTGCAATAGTGAAAAACGAACTAGGCTGTAATTCACTATCAGGACATGCCGCACACACCCGGGCATGTCCTACCTTTCGCGTACAACGCACCCTGCCCACAGGGGTACCTTGGGCCTACCTTAGGGGTGACTAACATGTAGCAAAGGGAAGGTTTAGGGACTTGCAAGTGTGTGCACTTGCCAAGTCGACATGGCAGCCCCAGGCTGCGCACAGGCTCTGCGATGGCAGGCCCGAGTTACACTTTACGGGCTGTTTGCGTGGGTGGCACAATCCAGTGCTGCAGCCCACCAACAGCATTTGGTCTATAGGCCCTGGCACTCGCAGTGCACTTTACAAGGGACTGACACATAAACCAAATAGGCCAATCATGGAAACACCAATCCATAACACATTTTATACAGGAGCACTTGCACTTTCCCACTGGACCGCAGTGAGGAAAGCGCGCAGAATCATCACACCAGCAAAAACAGAGTCAAAACCGGGAGGTCAGAAAGCAAAAAGTCAGGGGAAACACGCCAAAAGATGCCAAGTCTAACAGTAGGAGTACTATCAAAGTAGTCCTTTTAAAGGATGGTTTCCCTCATCCACCCGTAGGTGGCATGCTTCATCATAGGGTAACTTCCTCGCAATGTGAACCTAGTCACAAAGCTGGCTACAACCCCTTCACTGTTAAGGAGGAGCTCAGGTGTGTTTTGATAGAGAGAGGTATACTAAATACCGTGGATGAGCTGGGAATGGAAAAGGGTGCAGAGCAAGAAAAATAGTGATCTAAAACTAGCTCCAAGGTGCGCAAACAACTTCATTGGGGAGCCCCTGGGCCAGGATTAAAATTAAGCCTCAACAGGAGGGAATTCAACCTGTCATTGTGTGGAAAAATAGGTCAATATGTTTCAGCATGATACCCTCACTCGAGGTGTGGCGCTCTTCTTCAGGACCTAATAGAACATTGTCCAACAATGTGAAAAAATTAAGGTAGTGCTATATACAAAACCATTGGTGAAGTGGACTCCACTTAATCAGGATCCACAGGTTAATGTATCTGAAATAAACAAATATATCCGTATAACATGTCAGCATGAATCACTAACACTTAATCATAGTACTCATTCACTTTCTAAGAGTTGCTGCGGTTAACACTGACGGGCAAACTCATATAGCCACTTGCCAAAAAATAAATATATAATGCTATGACAAACATAAACTATGTGCTTACCCGCAAACATCAGGTACACATCTCCAACTTAACCTGGGCACATACTCAAGGCGGCATAACATCCTACAGTGATCAAAGGATATAAGAATGTCAGAGGACAGAAATTACAAAATCACAGGACATAAGAATGTCAGAGGACAGAAATTACAAAATCAAGAACACAGTTGACTCAAACACCCCCCATAGAGAATATGTGTGTATATATCATCATGTACTTAGACTTGGGAAGCCCTTCATAGTATTAATGGACTGAATCTATGCAGATATCCGTAGAAACCATGTCCATTTGGTATTGTCAAGAAAAAGGATAAAAGAGAAGGACAACCCACAAGCTGTGAAGTTAAACCCTCCCCATTATTAGGTTTTGGTAGGGAAAAAAAACTGTGCGGGTCCACACAAAGAGCCATACCCATGCACTATCATTAGCAACAAAGAGAAATAGGACCACCCACAACTATAAGGGTAATCCCTCCGCACCAGGTACAGGCAGGCAGAGCCGACCATGTGGATTGTGGAAATGCACTGCCGTTAACGGAAAGTGACACATGGTCAGTCGAGCGCAACACTAAATTCAGCGCTCACCCATAGGGATTAGTCAAGATGAACTCAAACAAATCCTAGCCGTGCGTGCATATTCGCACCCTCAGCACTGAGCCCTTAACAGTAAACAATTGCCGCGGACACAAACCACAGTGAGTAGGTGGTGTCCATATCATAAGAGCACTATGTGATGCAACAAACAAGCCACCAAACTAACCACACATTTTCTGGAGAAAGGCCATCAGGCAGATGAACTATTCTGGACAGTACTTGATAAACCGTCCATTCCTCAAGGTATCTCCAATGTGACGCAATATTTGTTTAGGAGGGAGCAGAGATGGGTGTATTAAGTACAATGGTCAATTCTAAATCTGATGGAAAAAGCACGTTTGCTGAATCATCGAATTCTACATGGGGCTGATTTTTTGATTTTTGGGTGGACGACACGGGCTACTTCCTTAATTCATTCGCTGCCTACCCTTTTGCTTCATTATAGCTTGTTTTTTTTTTTGCATACTGACTTCGAGAACTACAAGCCCCTAGAAGCCTGTAGTTGTCTGTGAGCTCTGTGATTGGCTCAATGACACTGACGCACACAATGCTCTCCCGAACACTTGACACGGAAGCAGGTTACTTAATGAAGGGACTGGACTTGTATCGCGGTCTATTTCCTTCTGCGGCACAACCTTTGTCCAGGCTGTCCTTAACACAAGGTACATTTGGCAACAATTTGCCGGCTTCATTTTTTTGGGTCTCGCCTGGCGTTGCAGCGCGCATGCGCTGCTCGCTCTGCGAGGGCTTCTTGGAATCAATACAGTTTCAGAAGTGGGCTTTCAGCTCCGCCCGTTATTTTGGTTGGTTTGCGTCATAAGTTATGGTAAACGGAGTGTGATGATTGTAAGTGAGGCTTTTTAGCCCCTCCTGGTCACCACCCTGTCCACTTTTGGCCCCGCCCACCCAGACTGGATGGGTTACTCGCGGAGTTACACGCTCTCCTTTATAAGTCTGGAAGCACTCTTTCTTTCTCATTTTGAGCGCGGGCCGCCTCGGCCGCGCTTGTTTTAATGTGCCTTGCTTTTTTTTTTCGAGTGCTTGTTCATTACTGTTGTCGCCAGTCAGGGCTTCTATTATTTAAACGGCGCGCAGTTCAGTGGTTTGCTTTCCTGCCTGGTGGGCGCCATTTTATCACCGGCACCGCAAGAAAATCATAGCAACGAAGTCCCACACTCTCCCACACTCTCCCGCTAACCTTCCCGACGGGACGATGCATGCTCGTCTCTCGGAAATGCGGATCAATTATTCACATTTCGTTGTACTAGCGTGTGCACATGCTGATCAGCGCGCGAGCTGCGGGAGTTACCTTTTTTCCACCAGGCCAGAGATTCGCACAGGCCTGCGTTTCCAAATTCTGCATTTATTTTATTTCTACGTAGTTTCGTATAAAGCGCCACGCCGCCATGCTACGGACACCAAGCTCTAGACAGGTAGAGGTAAATAAACACGTGGCTAATATTTTACAACTTCTATACTTATCTGTGACTGGCCTGGGTGTCTCTTATCGTCCCCACACGAAGCCTTGTTCATTATTGCGACCCACCTCATCGATACCACATGCATCACAAATGTAGACCCCACTGTTTTTTGTTAGGACAAACTGTGGCAAGTTTATTAATCTTATACACACAGAGGTAGGGCTAATTGAGGGGTGATCAGACAGCTCAGCCCACTTCTATACTTTATCTGTGACTGGCCTGGGTGTCTCTTCTGCCCCCACCCCAGCCCCCTGTTCCTAATCTCTCGTTCCACTCTGCCTCCGTCTGCAGTGCATTGTGGGTTTATCTACCCCCACTGCTCCCTCCCAAACTGCCTATTTGAAATTGAAATGCCACAACAATGGGCAGTGACCACACCTCGCTGAGCAAATGCATTCAGCAGCAGTAAAAGAAAGGGTCTGGTGCCAGCCGCGGCGGGGTGGAGGCGTGGTGGCTCGCCGCAGGGCGGGAGGGGAAGCGGGGATTTGAAGTCGGGGGAGAAAGGATGGAAAAGAAGTGACGACTGCGCATTTGTTTAGTGTACACAGTCAATCAATCGAGTCTCAGAAGCCACAGAGGAGAGGCGGCCGGGCTAAAGATTGAAGTTTAGGATAGAGGGACATTGAGAGAGATCTGTTGCCCGTCAGTGTAAGGGACAGCGTTGGGTGCGAGGGCAGCACTCAGTGTGGTCTGAGTGCTGCAACATGGGAAGCTGCTTCTGAGCATGACTGAGGTTCCATGGCACAGCTGTTTGGGGGTCTCTGTACTAGAAGAGCAGGAGGCGCACACTTTGGGACAGAAGAGCATTATAGCTTTACTTTTGTCCAACTTTAAAAACACAATATCATACTTTGCAGGTCAGGACTGTCGTGCTTCAAACCTCACACGCGGACCCCTTCCAATCAATGAGGCACATACGATTGTGTAGGTTCAACCAACCTGCTTGAAGAACCAACCGGAAGTGGGATTTTAATGGTGGCTGCTAACCTTTAATAACAAGCATTTGCAATGCAATAGGTCTCGCATTTACGCGAGTTTAAGCTATTGCCATTGTAAATGACAATGTCTTTTATTTATGTTTTAAAAACCAATACCAAAATAAAAGGCATAGCCATTTACAATGCCAATAGCTCAAACGTGCGTAACTGCGAGACCTATTGCATTGTAAATGCTTGTTACATTGGGGACCGACACAAGCGGGTTTCCACATGCTATTGACACCACCTACTCACGGCGGTTACCCTATGATGAAGCATGCCACCTACGGGTGGGTGAGGGAAAGCATCCTTTAAAAGGACTACTTTGATAGTACTCATTCCTTTCTGTATCAGACCCAGGGGTTTCTTTGGTTGTTATTGTTCACTGAATAGGGAAATAAACCCCTGTGGGTCTTTAAAAACTTCCTCTAGCCCTTATAGTGTTGTGATCATATATTTTAATTTCCTGCCTCCATTTTTTATGGGGGTGTTGCAGTACCAGTGGATGGCCATGTGTAATGCTGGACATATTCCAGCCCTGAGCTGGAGTACATTTACCACTATTTTGGGTCACTTTTGTTTGTAGTAACTATAGAAGGGCAGTTTGTGAATAGTGATGGACTAACTCTTTTGTGGATGGATGCTTGTCCCTCCCTAAACCAATCTCTACCCATCCTCTAACCCCTCCTGAAACTCCTTCCATTTATGAGTAAGGATTCCTTATTTCCCTGCCACTCTTACCTGTCCCTCCCACACTTACCTCAAAAACATGAATATGTGTGCGGAGATCTCAGCAGTCTGGGTGGAGATCTATGCACAGAAAAGATAGGAGAAGCGGAAGTGGAGACCTTTGCATGGAGGTTTGTGATTTGCATTTTGTAGTATCTGAGCAGTATTATTGTAGTACTATTAAACATACTACAAAATGCAGTTTGTGAATATGCCCCTACATATTAGGATATGCGCACTGCTGTCTAATTACCAACCTTCTCATAACACCGCATGTCCAGATTTGTGGTCGGAGGGATCATGTTCTTTGTACAGGCTCTGGATTCATTTGCTGGTGAATACCCATTCTCATCATCTTTTTCTGGTTGTGGGAAGGTTCTTAATTCGATTCTTTTAGGCTGTCCTTGTGGATTGCAGCAGATCAGGAGCCAAATATACAAAAGCAGTTTGTATTTGTAAAGCGAGTAGTAATAAATTTTGGTCCTCAATATTTATGTTACAATATTTGAACATCAATGTTTTTCACATGATATTACAGCCATCTCTCAGGTCAGCGGAAAGCACTTCACTGCCAGCAGGGTCTACATAAATAGACCTCAGACTTGCTCGCCAAGCTTGGTGTAAGTGCCTGGAGGTAATTTGATTTACAGTATAGTACATTTTAAATAATTTGACATACTACCATGTTGGAGACTGTATGAACCATTCATATGCCTTTGTGAAGTTTGCATAAGTTTACCCAGCCAAATAGGCAAAGTGCAATATTGCTATGCAAAGAGGAAGCATGTTCCCAAGGGAGTAGCCAGAAAATTAAAATACCTCCCACTCCGAACCAAAGCTCGTATGGCACCAAGCAAGCAAAGCAAGTCATCATGATCCTCCCCAGAAGAGCTCTCATGCTTCTTTCGTCCAAGCATCTATCCAGTCATCATTCCACCCACCTGCTGATATCCACAATTCCATGTATATATCAGGACCCCCTGCTACTGATATCAGTCCCCAGGGCAGGGAAAATATAATTGTACAAAACAAATCCCTAGGCATCTACAGTTCTACTTAACAATATAGGAAGTTATTGCTAAAAGATACTAAGGAAAGGCTGAGGATGCAACTAAAATTAACTCATACAATACTTTTAATCTTACAAAATATCTAAAAATCTATGATATACAATGGCTGTAAAATTACATGACAAATTAAAAACAACATGCTTCACAATCCAATTGTCTTTCATAGGAATAAAGGCAACATGATTAAAGATAATTAATGTAGTTTCAACAAGTGACCTGATATTGTTTGATACTTTGAATACAATAGTTGCAATTATGACAAAAATTTAAGATAAAGCCATAACTGCATCAAAATGAATAACAACATGATTAACAAGAATAATTATTTCATTCATTTAGTTGACAAAAAAGGAAAATTATTTCCCCAATGAATATATCCGTGCTGAGAGACAAAAGGGTGGCTTCAGTATCTACAATTCCACCTTTATATTCTGTCATCCATTCAATCTTTCATCTATCATTCAATCTTTCACCATTCCGTCCTTCCACCCATCCATATTCAAACCTATGCATCCATCTCCAAGCCTATCCATCCATTTATCTATCCATCCATACACCCTTTCACTTACCCATCTTTCCATTAACCCATTCACTCATCAATCCATCCTTTCTGTCATCCATCCTTACACTCTATCCATCTGTCCTCCCTCTCACTCATCCGTCCATCCACCCTTTCACTCAGTGATCCAATCATCCATCCTTTCACTCACCCTTCCACCCAACTACTCATCCATCCATCCCTTTACCCTTTTATCCATTCATCTACACACCCATCCATGCTTTCATTCAACCGTTCATTCATTCACCCTCCCTTGCACTCATCCATCCATTCTTTCACTCATCCATCCATCCCCTTTTCATCCATCCACCCTCCCTTTCACTCATCCATTCTTTCACTCATCCATTCATCCATCCTTTCATTCTTCCATCCAGCCTCCCTTTCATTCATCCATCCATCCACCCTTTCATCCATTCCTTCTTTTACTCATCCAGCTATCCTTTCGTTCATCCATCCACTCTTTTGATCCATCCATCCATCCATCCACCCACCCTTTCACTTCATCCATCTGTCCATCCTCCCTTTCTCTTATCCCATCCATCAATCCATCCACCCTCTTTCACTCAGCCATCCATCCTTTCACTCACTCATCAATCCACCTTTCACTCATCCATCCATTCTTTCACTCATCCATCCAGCCTTTCGTCTATCCATTCACCCTACCACTAATACACCCATTCTTTCACTCACCCATCCTTTAAGTCATTCATCCATCCATCCATCTACCCATTGACCATCCTTAAACTCACCCATCCACCCACCCTTTCACTCATATATCCATCATTTTATTCACTCACTCCCCTTTGTCTGCCAAGTTGCAGACAGAAGAGGCCCATTAAGAACTCCACCCGCTGTAGCTTATAAAGTTGGGGGTTCAGGGCATCCCAGCATCCATCCATTATTTTGCTCATCCATCTATCCATCCTTTCAATCCGTCCATTTATCCACCAGTGGCGGCTCGGAGAGGGAGTGCTGCGGGTGGTGGGCCGGGGTGGGGGGTAGTGGAGTTGGACATACGACGGGCAGGAGTAAAGTAAGTAAATAAATAAATAAAACTATTTACCTTGCGCTCGCTGCATCGCCGAGTTGGCGATGCAGCGAGCACAAGGTAAATAGTTTTATTTATTTATTTACTTACTTTACTCCTGCCCGTCGTATGTCCGACTCCACTACCCCCCCCACCCAGCCCCTCCCCCGCCCCACCGACCCGCAGCACTCCCTCTGCGAGCCGCCACTGTTATCCACCTTTTCACTCCACCCATCCATCCATCCTTTCACTAATCCATCCATCCTTTCTCATCATCCACCCTTTCACTCATCCATCCATTCACTCTTTCATCCATCCATCCACCCATCCTTTCATTCATTCATCCATTCTTTCACTTCTCCATCAATCCACTTTTTTATCCATCAACCCACTTTAACTCATCCATTCATTCTTTCACTCATCCATCCTTACATTCATCTTTGCACTCTTTCATTCATCCATCCATCGTTCCACTCACCCATCCTCCCTTTTACTCACACACCTATCCTTCAGTCCTTTCACTTACTCACCCAATCAACAACCCACCCTTTCACGTTAATTAGAGCCTTTTTTCACCCGATTTGCAGACAGAAGAGGCCCATCACGAACTCCACCCCCGCTTTAGTTGCTAAAGGGGGGGGGGGGGTTCACGACGCCCCTGCATGTTCCCCTCTATAGCAGTGAGTATCTAATGCTAACCCCTCCCCAATTTGCATGATTTTTAATAGGTTTTCTTCATACATTGCTTCAAAGGACAGTACATGTGACAGAAACCGAAACTGAGATTAGCAGGTGGACAGATTTCTCGTGAGAAAAACGAAAAAGGACCTTGAAAAAGATGCAAGAAATGTAAACTTTCAGGCTGGACTAGTCATTTATGAATCCTCGCCTCGAGTGAGGCTGGCTAGGTCAGAAGTAATAGAGCATAAAAGGGTCTGTATATCTGGGGCACAACACAAAAGTTTTCAGGTAATTCCTCAAAAGTCATACATTTTGTTCCTAATTCATTATTCCTTACTTCTTAGAGAGTATGCTGCTTTTGTCACTTTTGCACTTCTATCTTCCACATGCAGTCCTACAAAATGTTTGTCACCTCCATCATGCTGAGTCAGGCAAGAGAGGCTATTGGACCCGAAGCCATTATTGTTATTTCATCCTTTTCATTGGGGCTTGATTCAGCCATAACAGAATAAATTGAAAAATATAAGGAAACCTGTAAACGTTATATATTTTGCTACTTGGCTACAAACGTCCCAGTCACATATTACAAACCTCTAATCTCAGTGCCAAGAAGTGGTCTCAGTGGTGGCCGGCACGGATCGGGGGTGGCGGGGCAGGGGTGAGGGGGGAGACGGAATGTAAAAAAAAATAAACTTACCTTATCGCCACGTCTCTCCGTCTCTCCTCCGCGTCGGACTCGGGCCAGAACACGAAGCACCCAGGCTCCTGCGTTGTGATTGGTCTGGGCGCCATGATTTGGTGCTCAGATGGGGACTGGGGGCCTGGGCATGTTTTCCACCCACGCTGTAATGGAGCCTGTGTGTAGAACATGCAAAGTGCGCATGAATGTTTGACCGGCCCGAGAGCGCCGGCCAAACATTCATGCGCACTTGGAGTGGGCAAACCACTCCTCCCCTGTCCTGCTCTGAGAGCAGAGCAGCCCCACCTGCCTTGGTCATAAAGCAGCAGGAACAAATAAAATCATAATAACAATGACTTATTATCATTTTATTTTTCCTTTAGTTACACTTCTTAAAAGCAGTGGGGCGACGCTCCTCTTCCTTATGGAGGAACCGCCACTGAGTGCTATATGAGACGTGTGGGTGCTTTTCAGACCTCATGCATATATGTTGTATACAGATTATAAAAACAGTGCTTATGACTAAGAACCTCTCTAAAGCTCAGCTATTTTAGGGAGTGAGAGAAGAAAAAACAAACGTGCGGCTGCGTTTCCACTTGAAACATTAACTATTTTGTCTTTGTCTAATGTCCTAGTAGCTAAGGTAGATGACGCAAGCATGCGAAAATCTGTTAAAGCATTAGGGGTCAGATTTATCAAGGGGATGCCTTGCCTTTTGCGTCATGCAGGGTGTTGCAAGTGCAATGCAAAACCTAAGTCTGATTTACCAAGCAAAGCAAGGTAAATCTGGTGTAATGCAAGGTAGCTCAAGTCGCTGCCCTGCATTACTCTGCCCTGTGAAGGCATTCTATAGGTGAAGCGTGGGTGTTCCCATGCATTCACCCATAGGTTTAGGTGCATTCGCAGATTTACCAACACTCATAAACCTGGGAATGTGTCAAAATGCTACACCTTCCGAGGGGAGGTGCAACAAGGAGAAATATCTTTATTTCTACTCATTGTTTCCTCTTTCTAAATGTGCGGGATTCTGCAGCACACTTAGAAAGAGGAAAACCCCTCAGAGGATTGTTTTTGTGCAGGGAGACGTCCCTTCCTGTACAAAAACAATCCTGCCTGCAATGCAGGCACCCTTGCACCATGGTGCAAGGGTGCCTGTGGTGGCGCTAGGTAGCAGTGTGCACCAGCGCAGGCAGAGAGCAGGAATGCACCATATATTTTTCAATATGGTGCATTCTTGCCCTCTCCCTTCCATACAACGCAGCGCAGCAAGTTGTCTTGCTATGTTGTATTGCATGAAACCTTGATAAATCTGGTCCTAAGTTACTGATTCAATGGAGCTAGGACCCACGACCCAGAGGTTAATTTGAGCTGGTGGGTGCAGGTGGGCCTCACCAACATTCAGTAGTGTAGCTAGTGTGTTCTGGGCCCTAGTACAAGGAAGGATGTGCGCTCTCTGGTCACTGTTTGAATGATAAAATACAGCAATAATTACAGTTCAGTGGTCCCCCAAGCATCTAAGCCCCGGTGCCACTGCACCTACTGCACAATTGGAAGCTAAGCACCGTCCGGCACTCATTTGTTAGGGACCTGCTCCTGTTTTGTCCACTTTTCCATGGCCCAAGTTGCACTGGTCTTGTCCAGTTGGTCAAAATCAAAAGGAAACATCAAGGTCTCAGTGTAAGCCAGCCTGCTTCCTCCTCTGCCTGGCAGCCTACCACATTCCTCCCAGGTACAGGCATCTATTTGTACAGAGCTGGTGACATTAACCCTTGCCGTGCTCACATCTACGCAGTATAATCTAACTACATGGGTGCCATGTTAGTTGTGTCCGCGACCAGTTCGCCACCCGCACACTTCTTACTGATCTGTGAGGCTGCCACCTGGTTCCATATTACAGCGGTGACTGTATACTGCAGATAAGCCAGGTGGGAACCACTGTCTCATATTTGCGAGCTATAACAATACAGGCATTGTCAAAGCCAATAGGTCTTGCCTATGTGAAATTATTGGCTTTGTCAATGCTTCTTAGACATGTTGCACAGCACTGCGAGCTGCTGTGCAACATGGCTTGAAGTCAAGAAAAAAAAAACCTAATGACGTGGCCAGCGTTGGCCGCTCATAGTGATTTTTTTAAGCTAGGTTGCACAGCAGCCCACACTGCTGTGCAGTATGTTAACAAAAAAGCTGGATAGGGAAGCAATACGATAGAGGAGAGGGGGAGGGAGCAGCAATAACAGACAGCGGGAGGAGGGTCGGGGTTGGGGAAAGCAAAACGATGGAGGTGCTGGGGAAGAGGGAGGGCGCGCCAGACAGGGTCAGGGGAGAGAAGAAGAAATAGTACCTCAATCACAGTGCAAGCAGCGGATGGACGCTAATTAAGTTGACTCAATCTGTGCTTGGTCCATGCGCCACAAAAAGAAACTGAAATGATGCTTGGCCTGCGCTGGTCAATCAGGATGCAGCAAAGAAGAGTGACATGAGAGCCAACAAATGGTAAGCAATGGGCAGACTCCAAGCCCTTTATTGTAAAAAATAGTCTTGCAAATGAAAACGCATGCAGTGCATGCGCTGTCGCAAACTTGACATAAAGAGGTAGGATTGAGGTTTTAAAATTAGTTAGTTGCAACAAGAAATTACAGCGACCAGATTATTTAATTCCCATATAAAAAGGTTCAGTAAACAAGCGAGGACCCAGCGATACTTGTAAGTTCTTTTGGTTTGTTTGTAGTTCTGATGAACAGCAGTGACCCAGTGAATTAATTTGTTAATTCCCAAACTCAGAGTCAAAAGTAACCCGTCCTGATAGTTTTTTTCTATATAAATTAGCACTGCGTCACCTGTAGGTGCCCAGTGAACCTGGCGGTGGATTTTGTGCTCTTGAAAAGTGTTAGACGTGAAACAATGTTTCTGTGGTAACCTTAAATATCTTTTTGTGGTAAAATGTAGGACTAGGAGAATGCAAGCTGTTTGAAAGCATGACAGAGAGAAGAGATACCCAGTGCTAACTGGGAAAGAGGCATCCAGTGAGACTCAGAGCAAGCAGCCAATCAGTAGGGTCAGTGGGGATATGACTGAGAGGGAAGAGATACTAAGTGTGAATGTATGGACAGGATGGGAAAGAACGATGCACAGACCGTGATGGATGAGGGGGAAGGGACAAGAAAAAGAAAGCCAGAAAAGCAAGAAGCCTGCTCTGAAATGTCTCAGAGAAAGAGAAAGACAGCTTGTCACGAACGGAGGAGAGGGTGAGAAAGAGAGGAGAGACAAGAAGCATGCACTGTTGTGAGTGTCCGAAAGGAAATCATGAGTGGGTTTTGCTATGTCTTGGCGAAAGGGTGATTACAGAAAAAAAACGGAGAGACTGTTATGTCATAGGGCATCACGAGGACAGAACAGAGTCTACGATAAAAGGAAGGACAGGGTGAAAATAACGAAAAGAAATGGAGCCTTTAATGGGGAAAAGGTGGAGTAGGTCCCTAGCACCCTGGGACAGAGTGCGGTCGCAGGAGTTCTGCCTGGGGGGCATGGTATTATTGGTTGTAATAAAAATCTTGGGAAATTACATCTGATGATCACATTGATGGGTGCAAGAACTTCAGGGCAGACACAAGGCACTTTTTCAAGATTGTCACAACCTTTAGAAATATTCCACATCACTATTCTGCTCCACGCACTAACCCACTGTGCGCCCCACCTCTCTGTCATCGAAGCAAAACACACAACTCACTCGTTTTTGGGACTAAAGATAGGATGTGTTTCTTGCCCTGTCAGTCCCTTTGGTGGGAGCACCTAATGTGAGGCCTTGTAATGAGTGGCACCCATTATGTGGCCTGAATATTGATACTGCAAGTCTACAATGTGATGGTTTTCTACCCCTAACTCGTTAACTAGAGAAGTTGTATGCAGGTAGTGGTACCTTATGGTACATGGGGTTTGGGAGCCTGAATGAAGTGGAAATTTAAATGAAAGTTGGGCTGCAAAATTCACTATTTTACCCATTTTTTCATATTTTGTTTTGCAAGAACCCTCCTTTAAGAGAGGCAGGCTCGCTTGTTTTGCATTAGGTTTGGGCATTGTACATCCAAGCAGAGAGTGGGGCCATTGTTGGAAGAGGGTGGAGTCAGCACGGAAGGAGGGTGGCACAGAGGGAAAGGTGGGTGGTGCTCTTGTTGAAGTGGGCGGCAGCCTCCTAAGAAAAATTATAGAATCTTACACTGACACTGCCCCTTTCATGCTACGAACTATATAAACAACTTCAGCAAAAACATACGTGTACCAATCTCATTTGTGCTCACTCAGTGAGGAGCTAATTTGGTTTTTACATTCTTCAAAACTACTTGTCCTTCCTCAGTGTTCGCACAGTGAAAGACCTTCCCCGCATGACCCTATCACACCTTCACTGGCTGCCAGATTAACAAGACCATAACAAAAAATGTTGGTTCCTTCTGGATTTCAGTGAGCCTTCTTTTTTTCATGGTCTCAGAGCTCAGGTCAGGAACTATAAGAGCCTGCGGCTCCTCGACCAACAGTTCCAATATGGGCTCTTCCAGAATTTCCTCTCAGCTGTGGCTCGCTCAGTATGGCCACCTCAGTCCCCCCTGAACCCTCTACACGGACAACCCTTCCTTGTTTCGATACAAAATGCTACCAGCAGTGAGAGGTTGCTTGAAAACACTTTTTTATCAATGAAGTACTCAGGACCTCATTTATGAGGTTTTACTGTAGGGCAGCGCCGCAGGCCTCCCTGCTGCGCTGCCCTACAGTAAAAGAAAAGGGCAGGAATGCACCATATCTCATAGTCTGATCAGATTTAAAGTGATATCATTGGTTTGATCTGACACAAAAGTAGAAACAATTAAAAATCAATGTGCCCACAACCAGCAAAATGTTAATTAGCATTTGTAAAGTGCTCAATATTCCACTGATACAGACCTGCAGTGCTTTTTGGTAGTCCAAGATATGACTTTCCATTGCACACTGGAGTCTAGTTCGGTATATGCAGAACACCCCTAAAAATTGTATCTTTTTAATAAAAATTATTAAGAGTGCTTTAAAGAGGCAGCTACTGTCTGGTACTGAGTGACTGCACTTTTTAACTTTAAAGGGAGAGTTTCTGCTGAAATATAGTTAATGGAAAGCCACAGGCACTTCACAGGAGCAAATAGTTACTCTGAATAGAGAGTACCAGCACTTGTGTATTTCCATTTAAACCACTGTTTATAAAGCGCTTCATACCACTCTTCTACCATTTCTAAACATTGTAAAAAACAGATGTTACTGTTACCCAATTTAATGGTACTCAGCTGACTTCAGAAGGATGGAAGTCTTAGTCGTGCCAGAATTCTCACACATCACCTTTAAATTACTTCATATCTCAGCAGAGAGAGTTTACCTCAGAGTCATTCTCCTAGAGAAAAAACATTAATCTCAGTATTTACTAAACGTCACATGGTGCAATGTGAGCAACCCAGGTCTGGATTCTTCTGACTCCATCACATTGTCCTCTTCTTAGTTTTCTTGAAACATAGGGCCAGATATATAAGCGTATTTTACATTTACAAACATTCTGATTTGGAGGTTTTTCCTAAGTAACAATTATATTTTAGGAGTCTGTAAACTTTTACCACTCCTAAAATGGGATTGCAACACCTTACCTATTAACTAGTGCTATGAGGCTTGTAGTAAGCATCCCTTGCAAACGCTGAATCAGTATCAGATGTATCAATGGTTTGCAACCGAAATCCGGTCACAAAGCATTGAAACATTACTGACTCCCAAGTGGGGGTGGTAATCCATTTGCAAACGGGAAGGGTGTCATAGTCTTTTTAAATGTCCAATTATGGGTGGTAAATTATTTGTGCAAATTAATAATTTTATTGATGTATAGTCATAACTTATTAAATAATGATGTTGCACTTGAAACAACATAATTATATGGTTTAGAAGAGTGGCTAATAACGTGTTATAGTTGTGCCACATATTCATGCGACTAGAATCCTAACATAGGTTCAAGTACAACATTACACAAAACATAAACTTAACTAATATTGATAATAATCCAAACGTGAAAAGATTATAAAAACTGCATCACATAAAGCAAATTATGCAAAATAATAAAATGGTACCCATACACAGTAACACAATATATGCGAAATTTAATGAAACAATAGTTTAAAGGACAATGCAATCATAAAACGGTGGTGCTCACACAGTTACACAACAAACATTATAAGAACAATTGACAGTGTAAACAAAAAAACAGTGGCTGAGGAAAAAAGAGATTCACATAAAGACTGATTGGACAAAACACAAAATCAGATTATGTAACGCCGAAATGGTTACACAAACTAGATCCTACTAAATCGGAGACATGCCCGAAATGCAAGTCGATGGTGTGCACATACATACATAGGTGGTGGGAGTGCCCGGGGATGCAGAAATTTTGGAAGGAGGTAGCCACTACACTGTATGACCTCACTGGACTGCCACAGCGATACACGGTATAGTTGTACTTACTGGGATTGGTGCCACGCTCCAAAAACACTAAAGGTTGCTGAGCTAGGATTGGTTGAGGCTAAAAAGTGTATAGCAATAAAGTGGATAACGAGCAGACTTCCCACTAAGCTGCGGTGGGTGAGGGAACAAACCCGATGGGTGGAGGCAGAGTGTGGGGTGCACCACAGACTGATCTATAGAAATCCTTACCAGGGTGGTGTCATGAAGTGGGACATGGTGGATATTAGCGTACAACAGGCAATGGAGAAATCGGATGGAGAAACTGACCCCCAACAGGATGTTGAATAGACTGTTAGAGGGATGTATGGATCCTATTTGACATGCAAAGATTGTGTACAATAACTCTGTAACTGTACGATAGTGTTTGCAATGCTAGTGGCCAACTGTGATTTGTACACTGCTGACTGTGAGCTCAACTGGTGGTTGGGGGTGCTCTAAGAGGGATGTTTTGTTTATTTTGGAAACAATAAAGAGATTTAAAGAAAAATCATGCAGCTTTCACCTTCTGCTAAAATGCCTCAAATAATCCTTAACATTTTGTCTCAATGTCTCCTTGGGCAGGGCAGTCATTCCCATTGCATTTTGTCTCTGCCAGCTCCCTGTATCTTGCTCTGCTTTTGCTGTGAGGTGCCAGCTCTAAACATTTCAAAACAAAGTTCCAAAGCTCCCTTTCAATCACAAATTACACAATCGCACCAGCGGAACATCGAAAATGCTGTATTGGCTGCTTGTAGAGGCTTGTACAAAAGTTATCTTCCTGTGCCTCACCCACAGGACTCTTCAGGACAAAAGTCCCTTATATTTTAGGACTAGGGTTACTAAGGGCACACTATCTAAAAAGCCACCTCTAGGGAGTCCATGATTCTGCCAGGACAGGTTGGATGGGCTCATGTTTTTTTGCTTATGGCTCGAAGGTTGAGGAAGAGCCAGCCGCCAGGATGAACACGGCCTCGGGTTCATTAAAACACAATAACTATTTGTTAAAGTAATTGCCTGTTTCTCTGCCTTGATGAATCCATTTGAACTTTTCTCAGCATCCGGCTCTTTAAAGCAGCTGCAGGCCTATCAGAAGATTCAATGCAAGGAAGGAAATGGCTGCATTTCGGCTGCAGTTTGAATCGTAAATTACAGCAATAATCAGGATTTGGTGGGCCCCTCAAGTCTCGAGGCCCTGGTGCCACTGCAACTGCCGCACCAGTGGAAACTACACCCCTGATGCAGAGGAGTACCTTGATTTGACGTTCTTCTCTGCTGTTGTTTGTTTTAGAAAATTATTGTAAAGTGCATTTTCAAACAAACTAACGTCTATAGCATCTGTACAATAGGATCTCCGGATGGGTTAAATACTTTCACCAGTACTATTTTACAGACGTTCTCAACTAGTCTTTTCGTTCCACACACACATGCGCGCTGTTGTACTCTCTGCCACACACACTCATTCACTCACATAGCATTTCTGCTTGCGTTGAATCCAAGACGTGGCCGTCGCCTTAATAATGCTGTTGCCCTTGACTAGGACTCTTTTTCTGCATTTGTAATACTTTTTAGAGAGCGAGGATCTAGTAAAGGGGGTTGGGGGTCCAGACCATACATCGTGAACTCTGCTTAAAGCGTGGAAACAGTTTATCTGCATTATATAAATTAATACTTAATCAATAACTGATGCCATTCCTAATGTTTGGCAACACAAAATAAAATAATGTTAGTCACAGTGTCTCTTTAAAACAAGCATTAAGAGAGTGGACAGTGATTGTACTTGAAAAACTAAAGACTTTGCTGAGGCTCAGAGTGGTAACCAATCATTGGACTGCCCTGGCCTTCGACAAGGCAATAGCTGGTTACTCAGGTCGATCACGATTGTATTTTCGTTCTGGGGTGGATCCCTTTTGATTCTTATATACTCAGGAGTCCCACACAGGCAGCCTTTGCTTTACATTTGTATATGCAGAATAATATTAGGATAATGTTACAAGGTTCCAGGATTCAGCAAGACTCGTTTTCCTACAAATAAGCCCCATCACTACCTCAGTGATATGTAGTGTAGCCTGCCAAAACGTTATGTCCATATATTCCTAGACCGCTTTGTGATTTTATATAACACAGATGAAGACCAGCTTTGTGTGCCAGACTCTAATTGTAGCTTCTGTATCAGAATTTGTCCTCAGTAAATTACTCAGAGTTCACATTGGTTGTAGAGGGTGATGGTGAGACTCGATTCACCCAGCTGCGCCCAAGCATATCATATATATATATATATATATATATATATATATATATATATATATATATATATATATATATATATATATATATATATATATATATATATATCAAAACAAAACCCTTTCAGGCATAGACTGACGAATAAATTATGCAAAAAAGAAGCAGAGAACTTTGGGTAGTTCTCAAGTTTAGGTGGAAAGCAGCTCCAGTATAGAGCACCCTCAACACCAGCCACACTCTAAATTTGCTCACCTGAAACGTCTACTTTTCTATCAAAGTTTTTAAGCATAGGATTAGCACAGTGCCATCCACGAAGAGATAGAAAGGGACATAGTCTTTTGCCATTTCTACAGCAAAGTCTTTAAGAATAGTATTAGCACAGTGCTATCCATGCCGAGCTGTAAAATGGCCAAAGCCTTTTACCACTCCAGGCACAGTATTACAGCTTTGGATTGGTAAAATACCATCCGAGCCAACCTGAAACGAATAAAAGCAACCTCTGACATGTGTTTCGCTCTCATTAGAGCTCTTCAGAGAGGTATAGCATTGCCTAGGCACAAGGGAGCACCCAGTATAAGTCAAAACAAAACCCTTTCTGGCATAGAGAGACGAATACATTATGCAAAAAAAAGCAGAGAACTCAGGGTAGTTATCAAGTTTAGGTGCAAAGCAGCTCCGGTATATAGCACCCTCAACACCAGCCACACTCTAAATTTGCTCACCTCAAATGTCTGCTTTTCTATCAAAGTTTTTAAGCATAGGATTAGCACAGTGCCATCCACGCCGAGATAGAAAGGGACAAAGTCTTTTGCCATTTCTACAGCAAAGTCTTTAGGCATAGGATTAGCACAGTGCTATCCATGCCGAGCTGTAAAATGGCCAAAGCCTTTTACCACTCTAGGCACAGTATTACAGCTTTGGCGTGGTAAAGTACCATCCAAGCCAAATTGAAATGAATAAAAGCAACCCCTGGCACGTGTTTCGCTCTCATTAGAGCTCTTCAGAGAGGCATAGCTTTGTCCAGACACAAGTGCGCACCCAGTATAAGTCAAAACAAAACCCTTTCAGGATTTCGTTTCAGGTTGGCTTGGATGGTATTTTACCAATCCAAAGCTGTAATACTGTGCCATCTTGGTGTGGACGGCACTGTGCTAATCCTACGCTTAAAAACTTTAATAGAAAAGCAGACATTTGAGGTGAGAAAATTTAGAGTGTCGCTGGTGTTGAGGGTGCTCTATACTGGAGCTGCTTTCCACCTAAACTTGAGAACTACCCAGAGTTTTCTGCTTCTGTTTTTTGCATATATATATATATATATATATATATATATATATATATATATATATATATATATATATATATATATTATTATTATTATTATTATTTATTTTTTTCACTTAGAAAAAAGGTTAGAAGGACATTATAGTTAGGAAATAGAATTTTTAAAAAACTTAGAAATTCACTAAAAAAAACAAAGGTTACAGGGACATTATAGTTAGGCTGACATTTTACTTGTACAAATCCAGAGAAATTCAGCACTTATAGTTAGCTAAGCTAACTATAACTTGCGCCCCCGCAATGCAATGCTTATGACCTCACATATTTACATCACTCATGACATGATCAGTGACATCACTGATGACATCACTGACATCTCAAATGACATCACTGATGACATCACGGATGACATCATCCAGTGACTGTGAGTGCTTTTAAAAATGGTATATATAACACTCATAACCTTTTTAAAAGCACTTACAGTCACTGGATGAGCCATCCGTGATGTCATCAGTGATGTCATTTGAGATGTCATCAGTAATGTCATCAGTGATGTCACTGACCATGTCATGAGTGATGTAATATGTGAGGTCATAAGCAGTGCATTGCGGGGGCGCGAGTTATAGTTAGCTCAGATAACTATAACTGCTGAATTTCTCTGGTTTTGTACGAATGCTGGGTGAGCCTGCTCCAACCAATCCTGGAACTGCGGTGCAGCTCCAGGATTGGTTGGTTTCGGGTTGTACAAGGGAGGAAGTCCCTCCCCTTCCGCCCGAGGCAGCGCTGTGGAGGAGAGCGCCAGGAGGAGAGCGCCAGGACAGAGACCTGTGGCCAGCATATATGGTGGGTGTTTGGGCATTGGGCATTGCACCCCACTATTTTTTAATGTTGCCAGCCACTGCTGTGTGGGTGTCATATTTTGGAGTTGGGTAGCTCCTCTGGGCTGCATTTAAAAAATCTACTACATCAGGATCCCCATTTGATCATTGTCCCTCCTCTTTTTATTACCGGGTTTTGGACATAGTAGGCCAGGAGCAAAAAGACCTATGTAAAACCTCTCTTTCTACTGCATCATTTCCTACTCAGTGGCAAGAAGTGATACCTGCCTACTGGCAGTCTCAGAAGATCTTCGGAGCAACCTTCATTCTGTGAGCCCTAAACACACCATTTGACACAGTTTCACATGATGACTTGATTCAGAGCTTGCATTGCATCTTTTTGGTATTAGAGGCAGTGTGCTCTCCTGCTTCCAATCAATTGGAAACACCCATCAGTAGGCATTACATATAACTCTGTGCCACTCTACCAGTAAGTGTCTCAACTGTGGCCTGCCACATGGATCCTCTCTCAGCCCTACGCTGTTCAATCTTTACATCTGTCCACTTATCACTTTACTTAAGACTTTTGGCTTTTCCATCAGTTCTTATGCAAATGATATGCAGATTCCTCCCAGGAATTGTTGTGTTTTCACTTTAAAAGACTCTATTCTGTAAGTTGTAATCTGTAGTCTATATGACATCAAAAGACGCTATTCTGTAGCATACTTTTATCCAACAATGCCTTTGACATTGATTGATACTCAAATGTTTATAAAGTGCTCTGATACCCTCGGGTCTTGCCAGCGCTATATAAAATGCTTTAAATAAATAAATCATTGTGCTTTTAAATGATGATCATCAAACGATGTATCCTCTAAATTTCAAACCTACATGTCTAAAGTTGCTAAGTTGGTGGATCGAAATTGTTTGAAACTGTGAGAAATTGGGATACTGATTGACTGAGGAGTGAGCCCTGGTCAAGCAGCAACCACAATCCTTGTCAGGTTAAGGCACAAGCAAACCCCAAATTAATCTGTGCTCAACCCATGGTAGCATGGCGCAGAGCAGTCCGGCTTAACTTAGAGGCAATGTGTAAAGTATTTGTGCAATACTTCAAACAGTAATGTTGTGAAAACACCACACAAAAAAAATATCCACACCAATTTAGAAATATAGAGTAAACTATTATAAATAGGACAAGACCAAAACGACAAACATCCAATCAGTGGAACCGAAGTTATGAATTTTTAAAGAATAAAGTGAAAAATAGAGCCGAAATGTACAAAGCGCCAACCGTGGCTATCTGGTCATGCTGGACTGGGTCAAATTCAAGAGTTCAGGCTGACCGCAATGGAGCGGAGGTCAGATACACCCTCATGTTAGTCCTATTGAAGGTTTCCCTTCTCAAGTTTTGTGCCAAGAGACCCGTGCACGTTGGAGAGGGCCACGAGTAGCAAGAAGTGCGTCACAGGAAGTTGTTGGAGTGGCACGAAGAGCAGGCCTGGTGTTGCAGAAGGCAGGCTGGAGCTTTGTGTTGGCAGTCCCCCTCGAGCAGTCGATGTTGTAGTGTGATGAGACGGGCTGGTGGTGGCTCGCGCTAGGTTTCAGCGCCAGCGGCGCGGTCTCAGTGCAAACAGGCCCGTTCATGGTCGCAAAGAGCCCAGAAGTTTGATTTAAGCTCACTGAACCACAGTAAGGGTCCAGGACCTGGGGGGCAACACTTGGGGGTCAGGAACTTGCTGCATCTGGGTCCAGGAGCTGGTTGGGGAGTCTTTTATGTCCCTGAGGCTCAGATCAGGAGGCCAGCAGACTAGCCGTTGGAGTCATTCTGGGGCCATGGGTTCAAAATGAAGTTGCAGGTCCAGTTCTTCTTCCCCGGGCAAGAGAGCAGCATGTAGAAGGCCAGCACAGCAGGGAAGCAGTTACTTTAGAGCACCAGTCCAGTAGAGTGGTGGTCCCTGTAGCAGCACAGCAGTCCTTCTTCCTGGCAGAGTATCACAGGTCCAGAAGTATACTGAATAGCTGGTGTCTGAGGTCCAGTATTTATACACAGTTGTACCTTTGAAGTTGGAAGAAGCTTTTAGAGGCATGCCTTCCAATTGCACAGATGCCCTACCTCCCCTGACCTAGCTCCAGACTAACTACAGGGGGTAGCTCTTCGTGTAGGGGCAGGACACAGCTAATCAAATGTAAGTAGGGTTGTGTCCAGCTCAGTGCCTAATTTGTCAAATATTAAGTACCGGGGCTTTGACGAGGAGGCCACTGAGGCTTGCACCACCCATCGCCCTTGTCATTCCTGCCAAAACAACTACTAACCATCTCTTTTGCATGTGAATGAGACAGTTCAGATTATTCCAGGTCCCCAAAGCTAAAGGAATGGCTGGGGAGGCAGGTATGAGCAATTTCAATGTATTTTGTATTCCTAAACAACCGTTGTTCTGCTCATCTCTAAATTGAGCAGCGCCACCTTGTGGTAGATATGGTGTTGACAATTAGGTGCTGGTGCCGAGCACCGGAAACCAATTACGTGCCGGTGCTGAGCACCGGAAAGCACCGCTCAAATTAAGCACTGGTCCAGCTCCTCCCGCCGGTAGAGACCGGGTGCACCCTGTCAGTGATGGCGCATCCAGTCACACCAAAGCTCCCAATTGCGTGTGGCTGTCTAGGAGGAATACACAAAGCCCAACTGCCAACTACACCCAGTCATGTGACTCAGAGGCAGGCTGCAGTCACCAAATGGCTAAGGCAAGAAAATGCCAACTTTTGAAATGGCATTTTCAGAATTGCAATTTAAATTCTGACTTTGCCATAAATTAGGATTTTAAATTGTGATTCCAGAGACACCAAACATAAACTGGTTATCTCTTGCCATTTGGAAATTACACTTATAAAATGTAATAAGGAAACTCCAATGTTATCATATGGAAGAGAGAGACCTTGCAGTAGTGAAAAAAGAATCTAAGAGTTTTTCACTAGCAGGACATTTAAAATTTAAAAGTATATGCCCTGCTTTTTAAATCCATTGCACCCTGCACTCTGGGCTGTCCAGGGCCTACTGTAGGGGGTTACTTATATGTATAAAAAAGGAAGGTTTGGGCCTGGCAAAGGGTGTACTTTGCCAGGTCGAAATGGCAGTGTAAAACTGCACACACAGGTTCTGGAGAGGCAGGCCTGAGACATATTTAAGGTGCTACTTAAGTGGGTGGCACAACCATTGCTGCAGGCCCACTAGTAGCATTTAACTTACAGGCACTGGACACATGTAGTGCCACTTTGCTAGGGACTTACAAGCAAATTAAATATGCCAATTGGATATAAGACAATGTTACTATGTTTTAGGGAAAGAGCACAACAAGCACTTTAGCACTGATTAACAGTGTAAGGTGCACAGAGTCCAAAGGTCAACAAAAATAAAGTCAGCAAAAACAGGAGGGTTGAAGGCAAAAAGTTAGGGGAAAACCATGCCAAGGATGCCAAGTCTAACAGAAACTGAACAATGACAAACCAGAGATTTGATCTTTGGAGGGTCCCCCTCATTCTGGTCCGCAGTGTGGTGGCCACTAGCATTGGGGGTCTCATCTTTAGCCTATAATGTCAGCCTACAACTTCTTCATTACTTTTGACACCTCCGTAACATTCTCTGCCCATGTTACCAAAGGTCAATCTGCTGCTTTTTTCCTTTTCGTATTTTTCAGGAAGTTAGACCTCTCCTGCCATCTGAGCATCGCAAAACTGTTAATCGGTCGATTATCACAGCAAGAATTTCCTATTGCAAATTTGCAATTTCCTGTATCTGTATCTGCAAAACTACAACAATCAGTGCCTCCAGAATGGACAGAAGGCTGCTGGTCACCTGATACTTAGTCTTTCTCCTCGTCATCTATCACAGACCTGCTCTGCCTACACTGGTTGCCAAACGAACAGTGTTCGTGGCGCTTTGCCTTTGCCATAAAGCCAGGTATAGAACTGGCCCTTACTATCTTCAGTCCCTGTTTTTATCCTTTTATTTCACACTGTTGCCCATCCAGATCAGTGTTTTAAATGGAAATATAGAAGGGCAGGCAGTCACAATTTAGAGCACCTGGTTGCTCCTGAGGAGTGCAGAAACTCTCCCATTAAATGCATTGCAGTAGTGGTGAGAAGTGCAGGTACTCTCCCTTTAAAAGTGAAGACGTGCAGAGATACTCAGTGCCAGACAGTACCTGACCATTTAAAGCACTACTCCGGATCCCTCGATTCAGCCGCAGCCAATCTTCTTGTGGTACCCAGGCTTTGGAGAGCTGGGCTTTGGGACACATTATTCTAAGTGCTCGCGCAAGACACTGGAATTCTCTCACCCCAGACATTCCCCCCCCCATTTCAGCCCATCTTAGTTTCAGCAAAAAAAAAAAAAAAAAAATTAAATCTGCTTTGTAATTACTAACTTAGGGGCATATTAACAAGGCGGCGATAAACAATTATCGCCGCTTTACGGCCGTTTTCGGCCGAAAAGCGGCGATAATTATATCGCCTTATCAGCAAAGACACGCTATCGCGTGTTTTGCTGATTTTGCTCCCGTTCCAGCACGCCTGACTTCGCATCGATAATGAGATGCAAAGTAGGCGTGTCTGTGGAAACAACATGGGTAAATATCGCGAAGGCAGCTTCGCGATATTTACAATGCGGGGAAGCGATTATTTTAATCGCGTTAAGTATGCTCTAACGCAGGAATTTAACGTCTGTTAAATTCCTGACTAAGGCATACTTAACATGGGGGGTGGATTCTGTGGCTAAGACCCCAGGCCCTATCATCTAGGATATCAACGGCGATATCCACGCTATCTCTGACATTTTTATCGCCTCGGCGATGCGCGTTGTTAATAACGCGCTAACCGGGCGATAAATTCCAGAGATAGCCGGCGATAAATATGCAAGCGCTAAGCGCGCTTTGCGATATTTATCGCCGGCCCTTGATAATATGCCCCTTATTTGTTCCCTGCCATCGCCATGACTCCCTTTCTTAGGGTATCAGTGAACTGTATCACTATTTCTCATTCTATAACATACTTAGGTACTTTACGAAGTTAAACGGACTCCTGAAAACGCAGTGCTTGCTGACGTGTGGACAAAAAAAGCTACGGCTAATCCTAGCTTCTTAATTGTGTGATCGTGGGCAATTTCCTCCCTCTAGCTGCCCCTAAGTCTCTTCTCTAGCAAGACTTAGGGGCATATTAGCAAGAACCTCGTTAAAATTATCGCCGTTTTAGCGGCAGGAAACTGCCGCTAAAACGGCGATAATGGGCTTGCTAATATGCGTTATAGAATTCAATAGAAGCCCAGGTTAGATGTGCAGGACATCTAACCTGGGCTTCTATTGGAATTCCATAACGCATATTAGCAAACCCATTATCGCCGTTTTAGCGGCAGTTTCCTGCCGCTAAAACGGCGATAATTTTAACGTGGGTCTTGCTAATATGCCCCTAGAGCACTTGGAAAAGGGCAAACCAGTGCTACTAAGCGCTATATATGATTTTATATATATTTACATCGTGTTGCATAAACTGTGTTTATTTTCTAAAGTCTGTTATGCTCTTTGCAATTCTGTATGTTCACGCTGCCTCAAGAGGCCGAAGGTGACTTGTTGATACTATGTAGAGCTAATAAAGTTACCAAACCCCAGTGGGTCGGAACGCGCGACAGCCGACGTCACGTGCATGCCTGGGTGCAGACCTTGAAGTCTGCCGTCGGACTCTCCAGCCCACACGTGGCAGCGGTGCCCTCTCTTCAGAGAGCAATTAATGACACGTCCTGCTTCGTCGAGTTCCTCGCCTGTGTCGCGCTGCCACGGTCTGGAGTGCACTCTTAGGTGCAGCTCTGCTTTGTTTACCTCCCCGATACCTATTTCTCCTGCGGTGTGAGCTGTGGGTGGAGACCCAGCGTGACGCTCTCTGCCTGTAAGCAAAAGAGGGCAGGGAAACTGCAAGTGTGTAAATTCCCCAGCTAGCTGCAGCTTACACGCAGCAGAGCCCAATCCTCTTTGGCAAACTGACGTTTGCAGCCCGGAGACTGAGAGGAGAGGAGAGGGGGCTTGAAAGGCAGCGCGAGCTGACAGCAGCCTCAGCCCTCCTCCTCGGCTGTTGAGGCTTCGCTCCACTTCCGTCACAGCCGCCCCTGGAGGAGGGCAGCTGAGGGCACTCTGGGTGGAGCAAGGGGGCCGACGTGCCCCTAGAGAGCAGGACTGGGTAAGATTCCAATTTTCCTGAAGGAACTTTTTTGCAAAACATATTTACAAGTTCGTGCAACCATCCTCCCCTCCCATACCACACATTGCTCTACAATGAACTGCAAACTTCTTGCAAGAAAAAAACAGGACTTCTGAGGATGATGATCACAGGAAAAGGAATGCACAACTAATGTGTCACAATATTCTAGGGGATTTTGAAATATTTTTGAAGGAAGCGTGTGTTGGATTCCACCATTCCACCTGCAAATAGTACACAGAAGTTTGCATTGCGCGTAGCTCAGTGGGCCATGGATGAGTATCGGTACAATCGCTTCCCCGCTAACCAAGAAGAGGAGCTGACAGGGTCCAGGCAACAGTTAGCACCACAGTGGCTGTATGACTATCGCCTAATTGTTGGGGACGTTCAAGAGCCACCACCACTGTCGCCCCCACCGCAGCCTTGTGTGCCTGCCCTGCATTGCTGCTCTCCATTGCACCCACAAGGGCACGAAACTGCAGCCCAGCGGTACATTGCCACCCGCCTGCAGGCAGGCTACGAGCCTGAGAGGTAAGATATGATGTCAATCAATCTCCAGAAGGAGGAGCCTGGTCTGGGTGTGATGCATGAAGGCAGCCATCATGGTTTGATAATGGTTGGTGTCAGATGATATTAAATGAACAGCCAAGATGTTCCTAGATAGACTCATTAGTCTCCCTGATTGGTATATAATATCCTTAACCTGAGAGTTGCCCTGAATCTTTTGAAATGAGAGGAACTTATGTAGCTTACAAGGTGCTTTATTCTGAGCATTTCAGCTTCACAGTATCTGCACAAGTTCCAACAGTGATCTAGACTGGTGATTGTTCAACTGCTTTTTCACCATAATTCAGTTTAGTCATCTTAATATGACATTCGATGGGTGTCCTAAGCCTGTGTGGATACTACTATATCATCAACTCACAAAATATCCACCATGGCGCACATTGGAATTAGTTGGTTACTACCTCAATGGAGACGCTAATTTATTTATTTGAGTAAGAGATTTTAAGCCCAGGCGTTGCTTAAGTGCTCTATAAAGAAAAAAACCTAGAAAATGCTTCACTACAGATTGTATAAAGCAATTTTCCAAATACAATAAACCATTCAAAATATCAATGTGAGTAACTTGGCACAAGTGGGTTTTCTGTTTCTTCCTAAACTTTAATAGAGTCTTCATAGTATGCAGTCCAAGTGGTAAATTATTCTAGACCACCCAAGACAGGGGTTAGTAGCAAGGTTCCTTAAGAAAAATTGATAAAGTTGACTTGATCTTTGAGCCCCTTAGTCTATCAGGGAGTTTTAGATGCCATGTTAAAAGAGCAGAAGTAGCTAATTGCAGCCCCTTATGTGCAAGGAGGCTTTGTTAAAGAGCTTCTGAACCTCTGGAGCAAGTCAATGGAGTTCCATAAAGATTGAGGTACTGTGGTCAAGCTACGGAACACTGGGTTGGGAAGATCTCTACTTTCCCTTATCAGGAAGTCATGCCATTCCAGGGCCTCTGAAGCATACATGGAAGGGAAACAAGTTAAAATCACTTACCATTGCTAACTTTAATGTAGAGAAAATGTCTGTGCCATAGGAGGAGGTGTGACAGCAATCATCATCTGGACGATCAGTAGTGTGTAGAAAAGGTTCATCACTTTTCATGCTAGCCCCACAACATTTTTCTGAAATAGATAAATTACTACTTAAAGTTTTGCTGCGTTTTTCCGAGCAGGGCAGGTTACCAATACAGTTGATGTCGTCAGGACTATTGAAGTAACTGTCCCATTTAAAGTCCCAATTATATATTTCAGAATTATTCTGAAAACTTAGGGCCTGATTATGAGTTTGGTGGTCCACAGGACCACCGAAGCCGTGGTGGTGGTCGGACCACCACCGCACTGCAGGACTGCCCGCAGTATTACGACTGTGGCGGTTGGACTGCCACAGGACAGCTGCGACCGCCAGGGATTCAGGATCCCGCAGCATTCAAGCAGCGGTCATAGGAAGAAATATGATGGTGGTGCCGCAGCTGCATTGCTGAGCATATTTCGAGTTGCCTTACCACCACCCTTTTCATGGCAGTGAGCCCTCCATGAAAAGGGTGGTGCCTCAGGGCCCAGGGGGTGCATGCGGGGGGGGGGCACATGTAGTGCCCCCCTGGATTTGCACCCCCAGTTCCTGCAGGGTGTGGCATGTATGCTACACACACCATGCAGGAAGGTGCTGTCGGTGCTTTGGGAGCGGCAGTCTGCATGTTAGGCTCTTTTATGAGCCTAACAGATCGCCACTGTCAGACTGCCAGACCAGGATTGAAGTCCTAATCTGGCAGGCGGCCGTACCACGGGTTTGGCAGTCCTACAGCGGTCGGCGCAGTGCACCGTCTGCTGTAGGACGGCCAAGCTCGTAATGAGGCCCTAAGTCATATTGGCCTCATTCTCTGAGGTATTACAAGAGTGAGTTGTACATGCTGATTTATACTCAAACACAGTACCTGATTAAAGCCAATAATAACCTGATGGATTTGAAACGTCAACCACTTCTGGATTCCACATACCTTTCTAGTTTGTCCGCAAATGAAAAACATTCTGTATCTAATCAATATTGCTTGTCAACCAGTAAGAATGTTGTTCACAAACTTTGTGCACAAATATGTATAAAGTACCATTCTTTACAAGGTTAGCGCACAAATATGTATATAGTACCCTTAACAAGGCTACTGGGCTTATCATGGATCACAGCATTGTGTTTTTTACTTCTCCATTCAGCACATCTTGCTGTCTACCAAATTGTTTTGAACTATTTAACATTTCATGCATTTTTATAATTTAAAATAAGTTTAAGTAAAAAAGACACAATTCTATAAGATGTAAATACTGGACTAGAAAGTCGTGTTTAGGGGAGACAGAAGGTGAGACGAGCTGCAAGAGGATGAACTATCTCAAATCCTCCACGCTGTGCTCAGCTTGCAGACTAAACCCTTCTTATGTGCATGTCCTCGAGAGTGCCACCTGGCTGATTTTGTCCTGGACAGGTCAGGTGAGTTGTATTCGGATCAAAGGAAGCATCATCCCTGAGAGAATGTAAGTTGTGCTCAGCTGATGAGAAAGCATATTCTGCGTTCAGGCGATGGGAAAATGTGTATTGAAATTGAAAATGTAATGGCACTGGAAGCATACTTTCTTCAATTGGCCTGAGTCCTAGGCGGCAATCCTGCAAATGATTTCAACTGAAAATAGTAAGCTAAGAAAGCTGATTGTCTTGAGAACTGAGTCCATTTCGAAAGGCCTTTTCTTTAGTATTGTATATCGTGTCTGGTTCTGGTGACCACAGGTGGTGCATTGTGTCTACTTCTGAGAGTCCTAGCTAAAGCGTTCTGCACATTGCACCATTCTGGAGAACACTTGTTGGTCATATGACGTAGGGTCTGCACTGGGGTGAAAAAGGTGCATTCAATTTTGCACCATTGTAGGCCGATTCCTTTAAAATTTATTGAGCAAACAAATTTTGCTCCATTTTTTTGCCCTAGTGCATATCTACACTTATTGTGTATAAAACCCACTTCTACAGTTCCCCAACCACCCCCAACCACCCCCATCTACTGCTAAATCCAAAACATGCATTTCCCAAATAAAGCCACAACAGAGGTCCCCTTATAAACCTTTGGAATGCAAGCAACGCAACAGCCTATCCCATGACCAGCAGTGAGGCGTTCAACCCTCTAGAGGACTGGATTTGTATCGCGAGACACAGCAAGAGCCTCCCCGTGCCCGAGGTACAAAGACCAGCCAGTAACCTTTCTCTTAATTAGTGAACCTACTGACAGTGACATGACTGAACAGCCCCAGTTTCCACCTCATTGACTGCAGGGGTAGGTCAGAGGATCAAACATGACCTGCAGAGGGTCTTATCCCTGCTGTCAAATCAGGTCTATCAGATCCGAAGAATTCCAGAACATCCAGCAGCAAAACAGCCACACGTGGGGATCCGCAGGGTTCCTGCTGCCTCTGTCCTTGCACCGTGTGGGAATGTGATGACTGGCCCTACTCTCCAAGATGTATTCCGAGGATGACCTGATCCGCCTCCTGCTGGAGAATGAAACTGGGAATGAAATGAATATAACAGTTCTCTTCAGCAAGTCAACTTTGGAAGCAGGAACACATCCTTGGTATGAATGGAGTGAAAACAGAGGAATTTACACTTAGCAGGAAGTTTACTTGACACTTTACCCTTATATAGGATCATTCTCGTGTACAATCCTGGTAGAACCATATTAACACTCATCTCTGGGCCCTTGAAAGCGCTTTGACGCCATACTCATGGCAGGTTGTGCACAATGCAAACACCAACAACACTCTGCTACTAACACACACCTTCCTTGGTGTCAGCACTTTCTCTAGAGCACAAAGCTAGAATTGTGTAGGCCTGGTTGTCTATAAACCCCCAGATGTCTTTGGTGGTCAGAGGGATAAACTTCCAACTCCCTATGCAATAACCAATGTTGGCGCTGCTTCAAATGAAAAACAGCTTTGGACTAGGTCAAATGTTGATCCTATTAAGTCTTTGTGAGAACTTGTGCCTTTCTGAACATACAAATGTCCATTTTATTTATTAGCTCTCATGCAATTCAAGAGTTCCTAACGAACTCACGATAGGTGGCAAATAACCAAACTCCCACCTTGAGAACCAACTCACATTCAGATCCCGTGTCATAGTAAACAGACAGCCTGGCACCAGATCACAACGCTCAAGAATATAAAATATTGTTTCACAGAAAACAAATTCTGGTACAGTGCCAAAATGTATCCTATCTGGTAGAGAAGGAGGGGCACACTTGTCACATGCCTCCACAATTTTAAGAAGCCTCCTTCCTTGGCTAAGATCCATTCGCTGCCTATAAGTGTACACAACCTTTAAAAAAAAAAAACTTTTGACATTTACAAGGCACTGATCACCACAAAAATACACATCCTTGTCGACAAGTTCGGAATTTTCTAAGGTTCTCTCGCGGAGACAAGCTCCGCCCACTTTACATATACAAAACTGTTACGAAGAGAAGGCCCATAAAAGAGTTCTACATGTATGCAATGAGAAACTGGGATGGCATTCCCAACCTGCAAATCACCCTCGCCAAGCCATGAACTCTTGGAATCATGGTTTGACGAGGACCTTTGACCTCCCCACCTGTGCACATCTCTCTGTCCCCATTATTCGTCTGGGTCCCCACTCCTGCGATAACACACTGGACACATACCCCCTTGCCTCTTTGAACCCGGGACTTACACCAGCTTAGCCTCCCTGAAGCTGTCTTCTGACCACAGCTGCATTACTTGTCTGTACCGTGAGCCCCCTCCCGCCATGGTGCAGCATTGCTTCTGGGAGCTAGGTTTGTGTTTTACAAACACCTCTAGTCAGATAAACAAATACAAAAGGAGGACTCCTACCACAAGAGGTCGGATCGTTGAACTGGAGGGCAGTGGGGCAGACAACGCATTGTTTGCATCCTGGGACTTGTAGTCCTGATTTAATAATAGGATGAATCAACTGGGCAGGCTGACTGGATCAACTACGGGTCCATAGATCTAGCAACCCATACCTCTGTAGAAGGCAGGAGACAGTAAAGCTACTGTCCTTCTCAATGTTGGTCAATGATGCAGTGGATTCAGTTTAGGTTTCCAGGATAACCCCAGACCAGTTAAAAGTGGTTTGATTAAATTAATTACATGTAACATGATCTTTTGTGGGTATCCTGAAAATCTGGCTTGAATTAGGCCCACCTTGTTGTAAGTCGGATACCCCTCGGACCGTTTCCCAAATATTTTACGATGACTTACTCCCATAGTATTCCTGGCTTACTCCTGAACTGAGAAGTAAGATGGGGTACTTGAGGAGTAAGTTGAACCTACTTATAACTAAATCTTTGTGAATCAGGCTGTGTGTTTTTTTTCTAGATTTCAAATATTTGGTAATGACGTGCCTGTAAAAAAATGTCTACCTTTGTCTTCTGAAGTTATTGTTTGTGAAGTCCCTTGAGCTGCATGCCAAGTGAAACCAACCCTGCATTCAAATCCTTCAGGATATGTCCATCCCTCCTGCTGCTTATTTATGATGCCACATAAGCATTTTTCAGATCCGTGAAGCATTCCGAAACAAATCAAGCACCACCTGCCCTGGAAAGCATCGGTCGTATCACGATGGGCTGAGCTGACCCCATGTTTTTATGGACCTGCAGTATATAAAGTGAATCCATGTATTTATGTGTTGGTATTTATATTACACAAACCTAGCTATGAAGCAACAGAGAGCTGTGCGTTAACTCATAGAAATATCGGGTTGAATGAATTCACTGTACACACTGAAAGCGCATAAAAACAGGAGCTCAGCTCTGCGCTGAGGCTGTGGAGCCCATCATGGAACGGCCCGTGGAGGTTACATTCTCGAATCCTGGCCAGCGCAAGCTCAATGTTTCATTTTTCTAAGATAGATATAATGGTGTCCTCTGAGTTTGCAATGGTACCTCACAGCTGCAAGCGCTGGGTAAAGAAAGGTGTTACTTACAAGGAGTGCCCTTGAGTGCCAGGCTTGTGCTGTGCCAGTCATGTTTAGGTTGATTGTGTTTAAGTGTGCTCCTTGTCATTTTAGTGCACGCCAACAAGCTTGGTACTTTAGATGTTCTAGGTTACTTTTCGAAATACATCATATAATAACTTGATGAATGTTTCCAAAGTTTGCAATGTATCTTTAGAGTCAGTGTACGCAGGTACCTGGAACAGAAATAGGTAGTGCCTCATATGTGCCCCCCCTAGTCCTGACCTTGCAACAGGGACCTGACACTGCAGTATTGAAACGCCCCTTTTACTTATCCAAATGCAGCACTTGGTGGTCCTGAGACGACTTAAACAGACTGCCATTGGATAACTGCTTCAGTGACAGCCTGTTATGTATAGAGGTGGGCGAGCCACTGAACGCTCGAGCAGGACTCGAACCTGAAGACAGGCTCTGGCTCAGCTCGAGGTCCTGTTGGAACCTCGAGCTCATAACGAGGCAAGGTTTCATGTGGTTCCTGCCTGCCGCTCTCCCTCTACACAGGATGTGGGCTTACGGTCAGAGCTACGTTCGAGTTTCGGCATCGGCTCAGCGTCCTGTGATTCTGGGCAAATCACTTAGGGCCAGATGTATCAAGCAAAATTGCGTTCGCAAACGCCGAAATTCGCAGAATTTCGGCGTTTGCTAACGCAATTTACTTAGTGGTATGTATTAAGGCAAAACTGCCTCGTAAAATAAGGAATCGCAAAATTTGCGATTCCCTATTTTGCGATTGCATTAAGGAATCGCAAATTGCGATTCCTTAAATCCAATGTAAGAAGAACCAAAAAGTGCAATTTGGCCTTAAGGAATCGTAAATTACCACCAACTTCAAGTTGGTGATAATATGCGATTTCTTTGAAAAATTCACTTTTTAGCATTTTTCAAAGTGCCATGTGGCGCACATACATGCCCTTAGGGCATGTATGTGCGCCACATGTGCACACATACATATTTCAGGGGTGCAACAGGGTGTCAAAAGGACACCCTGGCACCCTTGAAATTGCATTCTCAATTTTCGATTCTCTAATAGCGATTCGCAAATTGAGAATGTCTTCCTATTCATTCCTATGAGCCTCTACGCCCATAGGAATGAATGGGAAGGTATTCCTTAATTGCGAATCGCAATTTGCAATTCGCAATTAAGGAATATTAAGGAATCGCAATTATTATTGCGATTCCTACATACATAGCATTTTGCGATTCCTTAATAGCAATTCGCTAAAATTCGCTATTAAGGAATCGCAAATGCAATCCTTGATACATCTGCCCCTTAATCTCCCCGTGCCTATAAACAATGCATGAGACCTACTGTAATGTAACAGGTCTTCGTGTAAAGCTTGGCCTTCGGGTCGAGTTCGCGTTGTATTTAAATTCTGCAGAAAAAAATGAACTAAGAGGTAAAGAGAAAGCCTTAACATACGGAAAAACAAATAGATATCCATTTTCTGGCTGATTTGTGCAAAGCGAAACCAAAAAACCCTGGGTAAATTGCAGCTTCCCTGCTTAAATTGTGTGATCTTGGGCAAATAATTTATTTCACCAAAACTCTTTTTCTTCATTAGTGTGTATGAAAGCACTTTCAAATGTGTGAGCTCAGGCTAATATTTGTACAAAACTATCACTTTTAATAACTACTTCTCAGTGCAGTGCTATATTGTGCCCATTTAATGTCAAAGCTTTCACATGTTGAAAGAATAAAAAAATTGAATTTTGGTGAGACTTTATCATATTTTAAGTGATGTTTTTTGTATGATTGTTGTATGATAGCTTGGGCACCAAAATAAAAGTGGCCCCTATTTGTGAATTAGAAAGCTAAACAAGCATTGGCATAGCCAATAGGTCTCGCCTTTGGGGCCTTATAAGTGTTTAGCCAGAGCTATTGACTTTGCCAATGTCTTCAAGCTGTGCTGTAGAGAAGTGTGGCTGCTGTGCGGCATGCTGAAAAGTTATAATAAAAAAAAGTGTCAGAAGCATTTTTGTTACTTTATATATGACCAAGAAGACATTATGTAAAACTGAATGACCATATTTAAAAAAGTATTTACAATAAAAAATTTCCTCAGTTTTCTTTTGTTCTTGCAATGCTGGCAACTTGTTTCTGCCTATTGCAATGGTTGTTTGTTAAAGCTTTTTTTTTTGAGGGGGCATAAACAATCGGAGGGTGAAGGTTGGGAACTAGTACCTGTATTATAACACTAGCAGCGGACAGACGCAAGGGGAGAATCAACAGATGCCAGATTCCGAGAGCAGGCTGAGGTGGTGCTGAGTGATGCTGAGGTGGTAGTGGTGGTGGTGGTGACTGTTGCGGAGACGATGCTGAGGTGATGCTGAATGATACTGCTGTGGTGCTGAGTGATACTGTTGTGGTGCTGAGTGATGCTGCGGTGGTGCTGAGTGATGCTGCGGTGGTGCTGAGTGATGCTGCGGTGGTGCTGAGTGATGCTGCAGTGGCGCTGAGTGATGCTGCGGCGGCGCTGAGTGATGCTGCTGCGGCGCTGAGTGATGCTGCGGCGGCGCTGAGTGATGCTGCGGCGGCGCTGAGTGATGCTGCTGCGGCGCTGAGTGATGCTGTGGTGGCGCTGAGTGATGCTGTGGTGGCGCTGAGTGATGCTGTGGTGGCGCTGAGTGATGCTGTGGTTTTGCTGAGTGATGCTGTGGTGGCGCTGAGTGATGCTGTGGTGGCGCTGAGCGATGCTGTGGTGGCCCTGAGCGATGCTGTGGTGGTGCTGAGCGATGCTGTGGTGGTGCTGAGTCAACCTGTGGTGGTGCTGAGCATGGGCGTCCGCAGAAATTTTTCCAGGGGGGGGCAAAATGTTAACGCCATCACCATCCTCCGACATGATGTGTGCCATATCATCCTCAAAAGGATGAATGCAAGTGGTGACCCACTGGAGTTTGAAAGCTATATGTAACTGACACTAAGGTCTTTGTGGTATGACCATTAACACACTTCGTTCTATATATTAGAGACAGAAACTGCTAGACTGCATAGCGCACACACAAAATGTGGTTGCACGAACCTAAATCACAGCCAAAGCTCAACGCTTACCCCAAAAAAATCCCATAGAAGGTTCCATTTGAACCACAGCTTCACTTAGTTTCACAAAGCACAGAAAGCAGCCTGCAGGATTCTGTACCCCAGTTCCAAATTCGGCAGCTCTGGCCATAGTGCCACATCTTCTCCCCCACTGAACACCATACTCTACCACTAAAAGAAACTCGCACTGCCTTTAGATGCAATCCAATTGTGTCCCGCTATAAACGCCTGGAAGCAACTCAATTCAAATTATGCACTAGACAAGAGTAATCTTCTGTCTGAAAAAACAGTAACAACCTCCTGGAAAAAGCAAACACTCACAGGGAATGCAAGTCTAAGTAAGGTATGTGAAATGTAAGCATGGAACAACATGCTTACCTTAATGCTTGTGCACTTGTTATTCAGAAATCAATGTGTGTTTTTGCCTGAAAAGCTAAGGACATGACTACAGGGCCCGGAAGGGACCCGTTTCAATGTCCATTGCTTAGATCCTTACAAAACATAAGGAGTATGGTTTTAAAAGACCACATTAATGAACATAAAGCTGCAGTACACTACACATTTCATAAACTACTAAAAGGAAAACAGCTGATAAGGATCACATGAAACATTTTCTACACCACGCATTAACCAGATATCGCAGTACCTCCAGGAATGGTGAACTTCCTCACCTGGAAAAAAATGCCATTCAAAGATGAGAAAAATGAAAGTAATGCTGCCTTCACTGGGAAAGTCTGTTGGCGCTAAGGTGTTTGGGTGTGAATAAAACCAATCTGGCAACTTTTTGACCACTCTGTCTTGCTCATCCATCCAGCCATTTACCCTTTCACTCATCCAGCCACCCTTTCACGTACTCATCCATCCACCTAGTCACTCATCCTTCCACTCATTCACCCTTTCAGGCATCCACACATCCATCCTCCCTTTCTCTCTCAATCGACCCTTTCACTTAGCCATCCACCCAACCATCCATCTACTCATCCACTCATGAATCCATCCATTGACCCTATCACTCATCCATCCTTTCAATCATCCATCCATCTTTTCTCTCATCCATCCACCCATTCAATCCTTCACTCATCTATCCAACCTTTTTCCCATGTACCCTCCCTTTCACTCACTCATCCATCCATACATCCTCCCTTTCATTCATCTGTCCATCCATTCACCCTTTCACTTATCGATTCATCAATCCATCCATCATTTCACTCATCCATTCACCCATCCTTCCTCTCAATATCCATCCATTCACCCTTTCATTCATCCATTAACCCTTTCACTAATCCATCCAGCCATCCACCCATCCCTTCACTTACTCTCTCACCCACCTTTTCACATTAAGTATGAGCTGAGCCTTCGTCTGCAGAGTTGCAGACAGAAGAGACCCATCAGGAACTCACCCCTCGTTGTAGTTCCTAAAGCAAAGGGAGGTGTTCAAGATGCCCCTGCACACAGTCAATCTGAAACTTTGGAAGTCATGAGTCATGAGTCATGCATGATGCACAGTGCCAGGACGTGAGGTGGCTGTGGCATGGTGTTGTTTCCAGGGCTTTAAGTGGGGGGAGGGGGGTCTCTCCAAAGGGGTTGCTCGATTTAATTAAGGGCGTAGCTTGAAACACCTAAGCTAAAATTCTGTGCTTAGCGTAGTGTGCCGCCCGACTGGTATTTTGCTGCTTCTGTCATTGCATTCAGATATATAATGCAGCAGGTAATGTTACACCTACAACAAGCCAGAACTATAGGCTTTGTCAATGGTTGTTAGTTGCATACAATAAAAAAGCAGCAACCATGGATTCGTTGAATATAATATTGAAAATGGTTCAGTTCTAAAATGATGAGACTGTGAAAGACCTATAACCCTTTTAACTTCTTTTACCGCCTTATTTTTATTAACTGGATTCTCTCGTAACAGCATGGGCGTTTTCGTACATTTCTTCCTTCTGACAGGATGCCCGAGGCTGGAGGAGGCAGCCAGACTGGCCCATTGTCATTCTGTATGTGGCAATCAGCTGCATACAGAATTACAATGGGCAGGGTGGAGCTGCTCTTGCGCTCAGAGGAGTGCAAGGCGGCCCCGTCAAGGCATTGAGGATTCTCACAGGGGAACAGTGATGTTCCCCAAAGGCCAAAATTACGGACAAAAGGCGGCCGGCTGGGTGATCCAAGGGGGGGCAAGCGCCCCTCCTTGCCCCCCCCCCCCTGCGGACGCCCATGGTGCTGAGTCATCCTGTGGTGGTGCTGAGTGATGCAGTGTTGGCCCTGAGTGATGATGTGGTGTCGCTGAGTAAAGCTATGGTGGTGCTGAGTGATGTTGTGGTGGCGCGGAGTGATGTTGTGGTGGCGCTGAGTGATGCTGTTGTGGCGCTAAGTGATGCTGTGGTTGTGCTGAGTAATGCTGTGGTTCTGCTGAGTAATGCTGTCGTTGTGCTGAGTGATGCTGTGGTTGCACTGAGTAATGCTGTGATGGCGTTGAGTGATGCTGTGATGGCGTTGAGAGATGTGTTGGTGCTGAGTGATGCTGTGCTGGCTCTGATTGATGCTGTGCTGGCTCTGATTGATGCTGTGGTTGCGCTGAGTGATGCTGTGGTGTTGCCGAGTGAGAGATAGAGTGAAGATATAATGCCCAATTAGAGAGGGTGGTGAGAGAGAAAGAGAGAGAAAGGGTGTACATAGAATAAAGAGTGGAGCGGGATAGAGAGAGAGAAAGAAGGGAGAGAGAGTGAATGAAGGAGTTTGAAAGAGAAACAGATAAAGGGGTGAGAGAATGAAAGGCTAAAAAAGATAGAGAGGGGAGAGTTAATTAAGTAGAGAGAGAATTAGAGAGGGAGAGAGAGAGAAGGAGAGAGACAATAAGAGTGGGGGTGTGGAGTTTAAATAGAGTGAAGAAGTGACGCGGAAAAAGTAACCTTAAATATAGCTTTGTGCTTTGCGCGAATAAATATTTAAAAAAAAGAGTGAGAGACAAAAATACTGGTAATTAGGCTGTGACTCCCAATATAAAACAAATAGCGATATAAGGTGAAATCAACCCACCGAAGCAATATTTCTAACTAGACAAAAAAAAGCTTGCATTTCAATGCTAATCGCTGTTGTTTTTCATGTGACTGTAGTCCAGGGCCCTCAGTTGGTAATGTGAGCTGCTGCTGCGATTGAAACATCAGATTCCAGAGAGTTAATGAGCCATGACGAGGAAATGAGGAAGAGATAGGAAACAACAGATGGCAGCTGCGCGTGCACGCCATCGTGAACTCAAGCTGGTCGCCAGCCGAAAGCCAGTGTTTGCACTTCCAAAACCCGCTTACTAAAACTCTCGGCCAGACCAGCGCAAGCGCTGGTGCAGGCCGAGACCTAAAAAGTGTCCCATGTTTACAAAATGGGGGAGTTTTGAACTTTTAAAAGCACACTGTATAAGTGTTTTGCAAGGTATGGAAGACTGCACAGATGTGCACTTCCTGCAGGCAATGTTTATTTTACTATCAGGGAAATAAACAGTAAAAACCAGCCCAGCAGACCATAAACCAGTAGACAACCAAAAAACTGTCCCACACACTGACCTGACAGACCAGCCCATCGGGCACTGCCTGATTGCCCTATAGGCCAGTCCGACTGTGTTTACATAGGAGATATGTTTAGGGCTTGGCTCGTGCACGGGCTTAAGATCCGAGCCAGACCCATGGCTCGGCTCTCCCTGTTAATTTGTTGGCTCGCCCACCTTTACTTATATATAATATAGAACGCACCACCAGTGCCCAATGCTATAGCAAGAAACCCTTCTTTGTATGGGCGCCAGGGGCGTAACACAGGCCCCGCAGCCCCCGCGGTTTCGGGGTGGCCCCCAAGCTCCAGGGGGCCCCCTCAGCACAGCACTCTGGCCGGAGAACTCCTAATTGAGCCTGGAGGGGTCCCCTCCACCTACCTTGCAGGGAGGCCCCCTCAATATGCGTTACGCCAGTGATGGGCGCTGGTTAGATAATAGCTCAGCGACTTCGGTTACAGTAATAATTATATGGAGAAAACATTTCTTTGTAAAAGTATATCCACAGAAACATTGCAGGTATGTATGATAGGAATAAAATAACTTTACTTTTTCAGCCAGAAAATGTTTTTTAAACGCATTTTTATTCATACACTTTGGTGGTGTGAAAGGAGTGTTTGGCGAGGAGTGTGGGCCCCCACCTCATAGTGTGCATAGTTTACATTAACTGTGCAGATGTAGAGGACAGGTACCAATTGTTCTGCTTTCCACACAAACATCAATCTCTTTTGTTATATTGGAATTGCATTTACATACAATGGCTTAGAAAGGCTGCTTTGGGCCCTAAAAAGCAGGAACATTTGCTCCCCCCCCACCAGTTTGGTAGTAAAAAAACAGCCACTAGTTGGTGTGAAGAGGGCCCTCACACTGCATGTCCCCAAAGCCCCTGCACCTGCTACACTATTTATAGCTATGTCCCATTTTGTATAGCACTTCATATCCCTTAATGAGGCACTGAAGCACATTATGCAACAGGGTAGCATGCTACACTGGGAGTGAGTGCGTGGGTTGAAGGGTGTTGTTTTGGAGTGAGGAGCATTTAGGTGTAGTGCCTGAGTGACCATAGTGGCGCTGGTATCCTTTCTTAGATTTCTAGATTGCTTAATTTAATCTTGGAGGGGCTAGTGAGGTGCGACAGGGAGATCCACATGGGTGAGCTGTACTAATGTCATCCATGAAGAGAGTACATAAAGCTTTAAAGTGTGCAATCGAGAGACTGGTGATGCACCGGAGCAGGGCGTGAAGGGATGAACTATATTAAGGTCATTCAAGGTAAAGGCTGTTGTTGTAGAGAAAGATTTGTATCTAGTCATAATACGGATGGCATATCCTGTGGTGCATTCATTGCATGTTCTCTTAGTAGTGATTGAGATTGGTTTAGGGGGTTCGGTAGGCACATCCTACAGTTAGTCTTCATTGCTGGTTTCCATGATACGAGTGTTGTGTGGGACACCCACGACGAATGCAGCAAACATTGGCCCACACTGTTTACTGGCAGATGGCTAAAGGTCTTACTAAAACAGCCGGAAGACGCATTAGTCTAGTCAATGGTAATGCAATGATTGAAGTGAGCCATGGTAGTGCTTTATTTCAGCCATTCCTGTGACTCTTCTTGGAACTAAGGGGTCTAAAGTCCGCCCGCCACCGTAACGGTACACGGGACCGACTGCCAGAGGTGCGGCGGTCCGCTAGACCCATTAGGATGCGACCGGCACCCTGGCGGTCGCATCCCACATATATTACATTGCGGCGGGCGGTGCTGTAAGCAGCACGCACCGCAATGCAATAATGCATGTTGTGCATTGGCATGCACAACGTGACAGGCACCGCGCGGTGCCTGCCACCTTGTGTATGCCAATGAAGGGGGGTACCATAGGTACCCCCAAGTGCAGCCCCCCACCCCCCAACCCCCCGGGGCCCGTAACGGGCCCCCAAAGCAATTTCCGCATGCCTTTCCATGGCGGCATTGCCGCCATGGAAAGGCCTTTAAAATTGCACATCCTAATATGGATGGCGGAGCCTGCAAGGCACCGCCACCATATTGAGGGCCTTTTCCACCCGGCCGGGAATCTGACCGGCGGAAAGTCTTACCGTCCGCCGCGGTGCCCCCGCCATACTAATATGGCAAGGGTGAAACGGGAGCATCTGGCGGGCGGATCGCCACCGCCGGGCCGGCGGTGGCGATCCGCCCGATATCATAATGGGCCCCTAAGCTCATTTCTGTGTCTCTCTTGGAGCACTCTTGAGTGTTCTGTTCATATGTTGTTCTGTTTTGTTGATGCTAGTTTGGTTCGGCTTTCTTTATTTGGGAAAAGCCAAGTATTTATTTCCTTCTTGAACTTCAAATTATCTTGTATGTTTCTTATCTTGGCTGATGTGAAGCTTCAAAGAGGTACTAATCTGTTTGGGTAGTATTATTTGAATTTTGTTTGCAAGAACTATCAAACTTTCCCTTGGATGGATATGTGAAAGATGTAGCGTGCCTTAAAGGCAGAGCATCAAGATTCATGTGCAGTGCATGAAGCGCTGGAGTGATATGTTCTCTTGAATGAAGGTGTAGCAGCAGTCTTTTTGTGTTTTTTTTTTAAATTCCACTGCACTGTGTTAAGTTAAAAGAGAACTGTTCCTAGGTAGAGAAAATTTAGAGAGTCTACCCACAACATCACTAGACCAAGAATGGCCTGTAATTGCTGTGGAAATTGTAGATGTAGAAAGATGTGCCACATATTCACGCTGTCTAGAATGCATTTCTTGTGACTTCCTTCACATGTAGGATCAGGGATAGGTTGGAGTCCATGACCACTGCAAGCTTTCTTGCCTTCCTTCATGTTGCTGGTGGTGTCTGTTATTCTTTGGGCCAGATTGTTGTAGGTTGGTAGTTATTTCATTGTCCTTAAGTCATTATTTTGGTTTTGTAGGAATTGAGATTAAGGTGGTTGACCATTATTCATTCATCAACAGAGTGGAGCGGTTCTAGATGTATTTAGGATTTTCCAGTTTTAGGAAACTCTGTTTTAAATAAAATGAGCTGAATTGGTCTAGAAAGGTGGTGAGGTAGAGGTTGAACTAGAGTGAAGCCATAATTGCAATAGTTTGAGGCGCGTGTGGAGATGAAGTGAACTGCAGTATTGATACAATGATTTGCCTATCTTTGAGATAGGAGAAAATCTAGT